>JAWNGG020000046.1:0-612500 GCA_036937485.2 Tetragonisca angustula | reverse complement strand
TGTAACAAGTGAAACAAATGCAAGATCGATAAATATTTTTACCTACCGACTAGTATCAATAGATCGGTTTCTTTTTTTTTTTTTTTCGTTTGATTTTTACGCAACGAGTAAGATAATTTCAGAGATGAGAAATTTAACTTTTGCCTTCGAGAGAAAGACAATTAGAGAGAAAAACCGCAGTTAGAAGTACCGATAGAATCTCTGAATTTTTACTAGGCGTAAGTGAGAACAAAGGGAGTTGCCACTTTGTTTCTACAGGGTGGACGAAAAGTTACTTTCTACTAAAATAAAGCTGTAATTTTTTTTTATTGTTTTTCTATTAATTTCCAAACGCTCTAGTGGTCAAGTGGTCAAAATTTTTCCTTATATTTTAGAGAGACACTTTTGGCTCACACTATATATTTCTCCTTCTTGTCATTCTTCGAATCATCGAAGAATCATATCTTTTCTGAATGCATTGAATACACTTTTCAACGCGAGTCTGTTCTCGTCAGTTTCACTTGTTTTCATCAGTTTGTACAGAAATTTATGTCTTTGACACTCACAAACGAAATCTGTAATCTGTACGTTCAATTGGTATTCTCATATTTTAGTTTCTCCAATTATGGAAAATACGTTGTACGTACAACGATGTAAAAATTTAGATAATTTTTTTACGAAAGGGGGAATATTCCGTTCGGATAGCAAAACATTTGAACATCAGGGTACTCGGATAATGGAGCATCGGGTACGAGACTTTTTTAAGCGAGTACATTGCAAAGTTCGTGGAATGGAAAATTAAAAACAAAGGAATGGAAAATTAAAAACAAAAGACATAGAGAAGGGAAACGTTTCGAGAGAAATAGAAATATAGGGATATGTATATCCACATCTCTTGTTATATTTTAAATTAACGAAAGATTTTTATCAACGTCTGTAAATTATTTCTACGAGAAAAAAAAAAGAAAGAGTTCGACGCTGCTATTGAGACAGAGAGGGAAATGTGAAAGGGCAGAGAGAAGGGAAATAGGAATGTAGCTTGTATTCATATCTCTCGTTATGTTTGAAATTAAATAAAAGATTTTTGTTAATGCATATTATATGTTATTTCTGCGAAACGGAATTGACGCTGCTGACGGTATTAAAGTCACCGTCACTTCTCTCGAATATACCGCGATCCAGCATGAAATTCTTGGGACAACGACTTCCGCAGTATTCAAGTACCGCCAGATGTGATTTCATAATGGAAATTAAATCAGCGCGGAAATACTATCTTCATTTTCGTATGCTTTTCAGGAATGGAAGCTCTTTCCAAATGTAATCCCCCCCCCCCCGTGAGTGTTGCAGAAATATATTCTATAACTTCTCGCGAATATAATAGTCGTCTGTAACTCGATAGTCACGTATCCTTCGCATTTACATGTTTCGACTGTTATTTCGTGTTAACTGTTGTGTGTATCATAATCAATGATTCCTCTCTTTCGCGAACGAAGCACGAGATGAAACACTTACGCTATTCTAGGGATCGTTGTGCGATCTGTAATATCCATCGGACGAGCGATAAGAAATATTCAATCGCGAACGTGTAAAAACACTCGTGTTCTCAATTGCTTTACGTGGCCGTCATGTCGTAACTATTTCCACCGTGAAAACAGAGAATCATCGTACGAAGAAAAATTCAATCGCGAGAGACGTAAAAACACGTGTGTTCTCGATCGACGTACTTTATGTGACCATTATATCCTGTTTCCACCATAAACGCAGGGAATCTTCATCGATGATCTCTCTCTCTCGTGAATCGAGAACAATTTCTGAAGAAGTAAAACACACACACACACACACACACACACACGTATCCTTTGCGCGACTATTGTATCTCCATTCACGTAAAAAGGGAGAATCATCGTCGACAATTTGTTTCTCTCTTATGGTCAAAGAGTAACACACTCACGCTTTCTCGATCGATGTGCTCGAAACTAATGAAGTTGGCAGCTCGTTTCATCGGCCAGCCCCGCTATCGTTGGGAACGATTTCTCGATAGCATCTCTCTCTCTCTTTCGCCTAATTGCCTCAACTTGGCCGGTCCCTCGGAGAGATTACTCTTCGCTGATGCACTTTTTCAAGTTACTCCCGGCCCGGGGTTCGTTCGACGCTGTTTGTCTTCGCCTGATAAAATCGCTCCGGGAGCGTTTTAAGAGTTGCTCTATAAAGACCTGCCGGAAAATTGCCCGGGCGACGTCGACGACGACGACGACGACGACGACGACGACGACGTTGCCCATTGGAATCGATGCGTCTCGTTTCGAAAAGTTTCGCGTTACTTGCCATAAAGTAAACGAAAACTCGTTTTACTTTCGCTTCGGTTAGGTGGGAGGGGGGAAATACTCGCGAGTCTGGTAATTGAGAGAAATGTAAGATTTTAACATCGACACTACAGTAACTTGCGTTTTGTTCGGAGGAAATGAAATTGACTGCTTTTAGAGGCGCGTTTGACACGTCTTCGATAAAAAAAAAAAATAGAGATTTATTTATTAAATATTACAGTAAACAACGTGTTCTGGACAATCTTACGTGTTGGGATTTTAAATTTCTCGTAAATGTGTAAAAATTCGTCGGTCTGTTGGACATTTTGGCACTTTGATAGCCGTGCCGAAACAATGAAAAAGTATAACGATGAGAACCGAAAAATTCAAAGAAGAAACAGTTTTCCTCTTTCACCAAGGTCCATTTACAACTGTGATTTATACTGAATTGTTTCGAATTTAATTTTTTACCGAGAGTCGAGTACTCGAGCCACGGTAAATAAAAAAACTAAATACCCGATGGTTTTCGAATTTTAAACCTACGCATGCAACTGACGAAGCACGAGAAGAATAGAGAATTCGATTCGATGTAATCGCTTCGGTTATCGTGATTATCGAGATATCGATCACGACACGCGTCGTAGATCACAAGAGGGAAAAGCGACGACGAAATTGACGCGTTAATTGACGAACGACGAAACTACGATAACGCCGCCTGTTCGTTTGAATATTCATTATTTCAATTTGCCGATGAACCGACACTTGGAGCCCGCGAATTCAACTGTTTGGAAATAAATCGTCGTTTTCGTGCTCCGTCACCTGCCTCGGATGGATTCGCGGCTGTTTATTGTCGCAAGCCTGGCAAGTCTCAAACTCGAGTCTCTCTCCCGTTCGTTATATACCTCTCAAGCTTCGGCTATCTCTCGTCTCTTTGCATCGTCTTCGTCCATTTGCATGGAGACTGGAATATCCTTTTAAAGGATTTTTAAATCCTTATTCGGCCGTATTACGAGCCGAGGCAACGAGGAATATCCCGTTGGCTGAAACGAAGTTCGCTTATTAAGGCGCCGGAGAAACGGTCTCTGATTTCACTTTTCTCTTTGAATAAAATCGCCGCCGTCGTCGTCGTCGTCGCGAGCTGAAACGAGCGAGCCTCGCCCGCCAATGTTTATTCGTTTGTCCGGAGATTTCGAGCGAGAATTATCGCGGGAAAGTGGTTATTAAATATGTAAAAGAAGGCCGCGGCAAATCTCCCGGTTTGCACTTAGCTTCTTATTCGGGGAGAAACGAACTCTGTTATTCTTTCAGCCGGTTGAAAGGAGGAGAATTCATCGCGAGCCAGCCGCGAGAGATACCGTCTGAGGGTGGTTTGTACACGCGTGCGTTTAAATTGGAACTCCGTTTATATTCATATTAATATCAACGATGCTCCTGAGTAATGTCGTCTTCTTTTGAAATTTAATAAATACTGCCATCTAGTGATCTAGTAATTTAAAAATAATAATTTAAAGAAAACAGTATTTTATACAGTATCGAAAAACGACATTACTTATGGCCCACCTTGTATCTTATCAAGTAGTTTACACTTGGTAGCTTTTTCTTGGAATTTAAATTCCTTTTTTTTTTCAATGGATTCAATCTTTAGCCGTGTAGAAGCAGCATCGACGGACACTCGCAAGTAAAATTAATCGGTATATAGCCAGACAGTTACAAGTAAAATTAATCGGTATATAGTCTGACACTCGGAGATAGAGCAAGTTGGTATTTAGTCAGACATTGACAAGTAGAATGAAACCAGATATAGTCAAACACTGGCGAGTATGACGAGTTGTTAGATAGTCAGACACTCGCGACTAGAGTGAGATCACGCGTGATCAGACGCAAGTAAAATGAGTCAGACACACAGCCAGACACTGGCAAATAGAACGGGTTGGTATATAGTCAGACACTAGCAAGGGAAACGAGACCGTTTACTGTCAAACACTCGCAAGTAGAATTATTCGGTATGTAACCAGGCAGTTACAAGTAGAATTAATCGGTATATAATCTGACACTCGAAGATGAAGCGAGTTGGCATTTAGTCAGAAATTGACAAGTAGAATGAATCCATATATAGTCAAGCACTGGCGTGGAAGACGAGTTGCTAGATAGTCAGACACTCGCGACTAGAGTGAGATCACACGTGATCAGACGCAAGTGAAAGTAAGAGTAAAATGAGTCAGACAGATAGCCAGACACTGACAAATAGAATCGCGTTCGTATATAGTCAGACACTAGCAAGGGAAACGAGTCCATTTATCGTCAAACACTCGCAATCTGAGAGAAAAAGAAATGGCAGACTCTATCATACATGCTGACTGGCTCGAACAATGACGTTCCATGAAACTATTTCAAGCGTTAATACGCAATTAGAAGATTAATAGATCGTACATCCGAACAAGGCAACGCGAGACCAATGAAATCACACGCGGAACAAAAATGTTCCTCAAAAGTGTTTGAATTTTTTCCCCGGTTGTACGTGACGCGTGTTTCGCCGACAGGATTCAAAGAGCGAAGAATCAACGGTGGTTCGTGCCACGGTTAATTTCCCGCTTAACGGCGCTGCTGTTGCACCTTGGGAAACTTTCGCCGGGGCACTAAGCGAACTAATCATCGCTCGTGGCCACGCGCTCGTTAAAGCCTTTTCAAACGAACGGACGGAAGCGCCGGTCCGTTCGACTCGAGTTTTCCCTCGATTGTCTCCGGCTGCTCCTTCCGTCCCGAAAGGGGAAAAATACCGAGGAGGTGCAGCCAGCCTGCTTCTCGAATGCCTCTCCCGAGTCGAGGCGACGTCGTGTTTTGTCAACATCGCGAGGAGTACTGTCTTTCGGCGCCTGCACGCCGGAAGAGGGGGCGAATCGGAAGCGGGTGAGTAATAAGATGAGAAAGGTGTCGGCGTTCGTAGACTTGCCGTCTCGTTAAAATTTTGTTGCCGCGTAAACTTTCGCGCAGGTACCCGCCAACCATCCTCCATCCAGCCTGTTCCCTCGTAGTTTCCCTAATGACAACGGCAGGATGTAAGCTGTCGGCGGATAGAAGGGCAAATAACATTGCCCGTTATAAAGATTTGCGAGGGGATTCTCCTCACCTTTATGGCAGATGCACGCGTCGCCCTTGCGCGATTTACTACGGGCGGTGATCAAATTGGTCCGGCAATTGGGGAGCTTCGAAACTTGGCGCGAGTGGATTGTTTACGCATTCTTTTGAAATGCAAAAGTAATAATAACGTTGTTACATCATGAGTCGTGACATAAAAATTCTAGTCTTCTGCCGGAGGTATGAGGATTCGCGTAGAAAGGAGAATAGAAAGCTGACACACAAAAAAAAAAAAGAAAAAAAAGAAAAAAATTTTGCTTTGCAACGACTCGCCAAAGCTCGAATTACGTACGTACACCTGTAGTTTCCTCGGAAATTCGAAATTTCGTCGGTCGCGATGTAAAAACGGTCGCGCGGCGGGGATAGGAGAAAGGGTCGTGATTCCGCGACGAGAGAGAGGAACCGTTAATTAGACTGGTTTAATGGGAAAGAGCATCGCGGCAGAACGGATCTGAAACTTGTCGAACGAGGGCAAACTCGGGAACGAGACACGACGGCGCAGAGTGGATCGAGTTGCAAACCTGTTTCTCGATTTGTCAAACACCGTTCTCGTCCCCTGTGTCTCTCTCTCTCTCTCTCTCTCTCTCTCTCTCTCTCTCTCTCTCTTTCCCTCTGTATGTCTGTGTTCCTCTTTCCCCTCGGCTATTTCTCGTCGAATATACGATCGGAAGATAAAAAGGAAGGTAGTCTGGCTGGTTGTGTTTCGTTAGCGCGCCGCCGCGCTATAATAAAAATCCGCGCCGGGCAAACGTCGGAATTTTTCGCCGTCCGGGCGGGAAACGATCGGCGACCGATATCTGAGAATAAAGGGGCGCAAAGAACGACACGGTGGGGCAGGAGAAAAAAAAGAACTCTGTCCTCTTTTTCTTTGATTCTCGCCGCGGCCTTTGCGTCGCCGACCCGCCTGGACCCGCGCGCGCGTGACGCTCGGTTAATTGGCGCGCGAGCTTTATTGTCCGACGGTGGTTCATTCGAAACGCGGCGAAAGTGGTGATACCGGTATTGATGCCGGTGGTTCGTTGTAACGCGAGCGTCGGGAAGGGCGGCGGCGAGAGGGTAGAAGGGGGGCGAGGGGGTTTGATTAACTTTTTTATTGGAATATCACGAACAATGAACCAACCACAAGAAGGAGCCACCTAACGAATTCGCCGCTTGGAATGACTTTTGTCACACGTTGCGAATCCCTCTTCCTTTTTCGCTCCTTCCTGATCTTCTCGTTCTCGGAGACATTTTTTTTTTTTTTTTTTTTTTGGCGGAAAGGGCATTTCATGTTTCATCAAGGACACTTTCGAGACGACTTGGAGGGCACTTGGCCTTAATCTCACGTTGTTTATCTCGCGTGAGTTTTCGCAGGATTCAACAATGAAAGAGAACGAGAGACAGTCGCGATTTTGGAACTTTTTGCGAGTGAAACATAGGGAGAAAGTGCGCCTTTGTGACAATTTGACGTATGAAAATTTCACACGATACTTGGCAGCAACATATTCGTTTCCGATTGAAACGATACACTTTCGCTAGAATTTATTTTCATCGACATTTCATATTTGTTATCTCTAATTCTTGCGCACTCGTCGACCCGACAATGCCATAAAATCGGTTCCGACAATACCATAAAATTGGTCGGAGAGACCATTCATACGTTCTACGTGCAGACCCATAGAACAGTGCGCGTTTGTTCCTATTATTAAAATTCTAGGGGGAAGATAATTCACGCGGGGCGAAAGAAGGGAAAAAGATTTCAGCGGGCGACTATAAAGCGGAGAACGCGTGTCTGAACAAGGGGGTTGGCCGAATTAATTATCGTTCCGCGTTTCGCGATTATTCCGCGCGCGGTTATTGTCGCCGGGTGACAAATAATAATCGTCCGAGTAATTATCGAGCGGAATGATCGGTCGGGCGCGCAACGGCGCCGGCTTTAATAATCGGAACCCTCTTTCATGCACGTGGAGGGAAAAAGGCGACTCGCAACACCGTGAAATTCCGTAAAATTCCGCAGCGGAGGCCTCTCTCCGCCTCTTCGTGTTTTTGGCGAGAAATTAACGTTCCAATCATCCGGGAACGATCCTCCGGAAATAGATATTTGCTATTTCTCGCACCCGGTGGTAACCGAATCCTCCTGGCATTTTCGAAAATGCGCACGCCACCCCGGGATTATGTCGGCGATCCCTTTTCTCCGTTTTGGCTGCAGTGATGCCACAATAAATCCATCCCTCCGCAGAATCGAGAGATTTGCGGACGAGTATTTCCTCGATTTTGATTCCCGCGATAGACGGAGGATATATTTATGAGACGAGACTGTACATCGAAGACTTAAATGTCTCGGGGATAAGGGAGGATGTACGTTGCCTTGTGAAAGTTTTATTGGCAACGAATTGAACACAGTACGTATCGAAGTGGTAAGATAGTTTAATTTTCGTTGTTACGAGATGTCTCAGCGTGTTGATAGATTTGTTGGAATGTCTTTGAATCTTAATATTCTTCGGAACAAAATGTCTGTCAGTCATTAGAGAAAATCGTTTGTTAAAAGCAGTCCCTCTGTGCAATTTGAATGTTAGAAAGAGACTGTTGTAATTGACAGAGAACGAATCCGATTCGCTTTAAAAATTAAACAGCAGCGGATCGCAGCCCTTAAAAGTACAAGATGGTCGCGTGCAACAAACGAGTACCATCCGTCGACGTAATGCGGAGTTTCGTCGCCGAAATATTTGGCAATCGTGTGGCACGCAAAGGGTGGCGACGAGAATCGGGAGGGTGGTGGGAGGACCAGTGTAGCGGGCGAATAATGGCGCTGTGTGTCGCGTGTTAGCCATTTTAAGCCTCTCCGGTAATCTCCGTTCGCGTTCAACTCGAAATCTCTTCCGGCAAGAAATAATTTATAATTCCGCGCATAAATCTCGGAGCTTACCAGCGCCGGCACGTGAAAGAAGCGCGACACAGAGAGAGTGAAAGAGAGAGAGAAAGAGGGAGGTGCGCAGCAGCTCGCTCGAGGGCGCAATAACCGGTATAAACAAAACGAGAACTCGCAGAGGAGGAGAGGAGGCTGGTCGTGTTTCGCGGATGCAATTAAACGCGTCACTTTTTCCCCGGTATCGTCGATTTCTCTCTCTCTCTCTCTCTCTCTCTCTCTCTCTCTCTCTTCTTCCTTTTCACTATTCCTTTTTTTCGCTCTTTCTCTTGCCCACTCCCTTTCCTCCGTTTCTTCCTCCTTTTTTTTTCCTTTTTTTCATTCGCTCAGTTTTTGTTCGCCGTTGAAACGTTCGGTGTTTCACGCGGAACGAGCTTTCGAGACGCTAATGAGCTCGACAACCGGCGCGCACCGGTTACCGACAGAAATCGTGATTATCACTCTAATTTTCGATGCTGCGCTCCCGCGATAGTAAATCGAGTCTCTCTAGCGTGGCGTTCAGTCGGATCGGGTACGAGAGCCCGACGTCGTCGCGTCTGCCTCGCAGTCTAGTGGAACAAACTTAAATTCCCGCTCCACTTTGTTCGGCCGATTCCGAGAAATAATAACGGCGGCTAATAACATCAACTGACAATGGCGGAGCGAACGCTCCGGCGCGAGCGGCATTCGTCGCAGCTACGCTATTATTATTATAATTCGTAACTGTTCTGGAAGCAGTTCTCTTTCGATTGTCAGACTGAACGTGGATCTGTTCTACTAATCTCCATTCTCTCTCTCTCTCTCTCTCTCTCTCTCTCTCTCTCTCTCTCTCTCTGCCCACGCAGTTTCTTTTTCTCGGGAAATTCGCCCATTCGGAGTTTTAAGAGGAGCGAGATTCCACGTCGTCGTTATTGTAGCTAGACTACGGGTTTTCAATGCGGATTCCTACTTTTATGCAAATAATTGTACAACGAGAGGTTTGTTTTATTAAACACCGAACGTTATAACGGATCCTTTACTTTCATGTACTGTGTCTGCTCTGAGCATTCCCGTGCTTCTAAATTGTCCACAAATGTAAAAATCCGTCGTCTAATTGCGAAGATTAGACTCATCGTTTGTCCGACTAGACACGAGTCTGTTCTACTCAACAACGTTCTCTTCCAGAATTTATCTCTCATTTCTCGAGCGAAATCTTCTCCCAAGTTTGAAACAAATTCGTATCTATTATTGTATTGTATTGTATTTCCAGATTCCTCTCTCATTATCGAGGACAATTCTCGTTCGATCGTCCGACCAAATACTTGCTTACTCCACTAGTCTCCGTTCTTTTTATTCAACGTCTTTCTCTCCAAAAAAATTTATCCTGCGAAAGTTCAAAATTAGGTTCGCCGCTATTATTACAGTCTCTGACGCTTCTGAAAAACGGTTTCTTTTCTCAATTGGTCCGACCGAGTACGGTTTTATTCTCCTAGATGCAAATAAGTGCCCGTACTTAAGGGTACTACATCTCGTATTCTCAATACGAAATATGTAAAATAAATTTATAGTACGTGCACGTTCTCGTCAATTCAATTTAATTTCTATTCAAATACAATGAATTAATTTTGTAACGCGTATATTTGCACGTCCTTAATTTATCGTACAGCAGAGTCCCGCAGTTGATACGAACTTCTCGGGAATTTATATACCTAATTGGAGCCGATATAATAGGAATTCATTCTCTCCTCTCCTTCGCCAGCGATTCTTCGCTCGTGTAATAGGATTTCAGATTCAGATAAGTGAATTCAGCCGTGCGGGAGTTCGTTTAATCGGGTATTGACTGAAATTTGATTCAAATAGAGACGGGACAAGTCCGCGGAAATGGGAGTTCCGCTGTATTTAAATTTTACACGTGTACAAATTTATAAAAAGGAAGAAGGAGGACAGAGGGATCGATTATATTGCTCCGCGCTCGTTGCAACGTGTTTTTATTTAACGAGAAAAACTGTTCGTCACGGCACTCGTTCCTTGCACGATGCATCATCGTTCTCCCTTCAAACATTCGCGAAATGTTCGACGAATAATCTTCGTCCTCGAGAACTTTTCTCGCATGTATCGTCGACAATTTATTCACATTGAAGCGTCACGACGATGAATAAAATGACGTGGCATTGGAAATAATCGTTCAAACGGTATTTAACGAAATTTTGTTAACGTGTGATGTCGTTTAAATTTAAAGCAATCATTAACGTTTGCTAGAAACAAGTATAAATATACCAAAGTTAATGACACATAGTTTCAATTTCAGAAAAATGTCCTCCAATATTTTTTGAAACTTTCGTAAGAATCAATGAAAATGTGAATTATTCCAAAGAGTGTCAATTGATTCTTGTCTTCAAAAATTCTCTTCTTACTATAGCTTTCGCTCCGAGCATCTGTTCAGATATTGCACTGTTGTACAATACTACAACAAATGTACTTACATTTACATTTGTTGTAGTTGTCAGAGAATTATGAAAAGAGAAAGTCCGAGCTATTGGCTAGATTTCTGTCGTCTCGCAGTGTCCTCGAGTAGAAAATTCGAAACGAACAGCAATCGGCCCCCCTCTGTCCTCGTTCCGCGAATCGATCGCGAGCAATCGCGCGCCATAAATTCGTCCAGCGTTTCGCGACAATTATCCCAGCTGGACGATCGATAGTCTCGTTTTCTTTCCCACTCTCCCGGCTCTCGTCTGAATCGAACGATGGAAAGAGCGGCCGACGGGTGAGGGGGCGTCCGCTCGATTCGAGGTAACACACGGATTCGGACTAACAGGCTTCTAATAAATGCTAGGCCATTCGAATCACGCCACAAAGTGCGCCGCAAACGGGAAGCTGCCAGCGACGCGGGTCGTTCCACGCCCCGATAGCCGACCCCCTCGCTTCAACCACCCCCCCCATTCCCCCTCTTTTGTCTTTATCGCGCCACCGCTGGTCCTTTATTCCTCGTTCTCAACCCCTGCCCCTTGCTCGCTCGCGCCCTACGAAACTTCTCCGCACACGTGTTTACCAGGGGTAACGTTCGCGAGCCCTTCGAGTTCGAAGGTCGATAAATTGAAACCGCGCGATTTACGGCGGTGTCCTTTTTTTTTTCTCTCCTTTTTTTCTTTCACGAAGTGCTCCTCGCTTATTAAATCTTGGAGACAGATCGCCGATTCTCGTAGATAGTTTCGGTGGCAAAATTGAAAGGTAAAAGCTTCGTAGAGAATTGTCGCACGTGATGTGATAATGTGATTAAAAAGCCGCTCTATTTTGGAAATGTTACGTCGTTGCTTGAAAAATGTAAATTTAAACGGCGTGATTTACGGTGGTGGTTTTTTTTTCTTTCGAAAAGTGTGTTTATTAAATGTTACAGATCACAAATTTTCGTAAAATTGTAAAATAATGGCTTCATGAGAAATTTTCACACGTGACGTAATAATATAATTAAAGCCGCTCTATTTTGGAAATGTTACGTCGTTGCTTGAAAAATGTAAATTGAAACGGCGTGATTTACGGTGGTGATTTTGTTTCCTTTCGAAAAGTGTGTTTATTAAATGCTACAGGTCACAAATTTTCGTAAAATTGCAAAATAATGGCTTTATGAGAAATTTTCACACGTGACATAATAATATAATTAAAACCGCTCTGTTTTGGAAATGTTACGTCGTTGCTTGTGTGCAGTTGATAACGGCAAGTATTTATAAATAATTCGAAAATATAAATATCTTGAAAAATATAAGTTTTGAAGGAGGAGCCTTCTAAAATTTATATCGACGCTTTCTGACCTTCTACTGAAAGTCAGATGGAATTATGCGTGCTTTTGGAAAAACTGGATGAAACATACATGGAAAAACTGACGGAATTATACATGCTTTTTACATGGCAAAAATAGAGCCATATTGTGCCATATATTGTGCCGTAGGAAAAAATTTGGAATTTGTTTCAATTGTACTGTCATGAATATCAAGCAGCGATTTGCATTGTTTTGCATTACGCGTGTTCCTCCGCAATTTTGCATTTTATGTCTATTTAGAAAATGCATTTATATAGCAAAAAAAAAAAAAAAAGAAAAGGAAACATCCAAAGTGAAATACTCTCTGTAGCATTTAGTACGTAAAGAATCCTTATTAAATCTCCTTAAATTATACGCTCGAAGGTCTTGCGAATTCTGTAATAAATTCTGGATATTTCGTGTAGTTTCACCGGGCACACACCGGGCGTCTTGAAATTTCCCATAAATGCATAAAAATCTGGCGATAATAAATTCAATAGTGTGCAAATACCTTCCGTAGCCGGTGCACGTATAATAGATTCAACGGACAGAAAGTACACCAACTAAAATTTCGTTCCAATAAACGGAATCCTCCCCTTACAGGGGCGGTCAAAAGAAAGTTTGAAATTGGTATTTTGTCCGTATGATATATATGTAAAAATACTCGCCTACGTGAACGTGTGTACATCTCGAACACACACGTGTCTACGTACCCACGTTTGTCGCAGCGAAAAGTGATTAAAAAATATTCACTTTCACATGTCCTCGCTAAAATTATTTCCCAAGGCTCGAAACTGGAGCGTAACATTGCGATCTTATCGCATACAGCGTTGCGAATCAACGAGACTCACGAGCGTGGATAAATGACACTTGTAGCTTCTGCCGGATATTGCTCTTTGTGACGTTGACTAATCGTAAATTAAATTCCATCGTGCGTGCGCGGCGGATGTTACAATAAATGTTGAATTGATATCCAGTGAAAATTAGCTGGATAGATCATTCGATAGATTAATGGCAGCGGGGACTGGGTCAACTAGCATTCGATAATTACACCGATCGATCCGGCGGAACGCCGGAACGCGGCAACAGCCGGAAACCTTTCGTCCAGCGTCGCCATTACTATAACTCATCGTCCTTGCTCTGTCACGCAAGCGTTTACAGTTTGGCCAGGGAGAAGAGATCGGTACGCGATTTTCCATTGCAGAGTATCGGTGAATCTGTTATTTCCAGCAACCGTTTACTGTTAAAGACGTCGAAAGATTAAAATTTAGCCTTGGGAATGGAATCGGACCAACTGGGAATTATAGAAAAGTTACCAGACAAAGCATGCAGTGGAAATTCCATCTTCTTTCGCGACTTGTACAATTTTAGATACAATTGGCGAAACTTTGAAAAATTGGAGCGAAGGATTCGGAACGAATCTCGTTGTTTTAAGCGTCGTACAGTGTATTTTCCAATTTTTGTTCATTTTCAGCTGGCTTGCGTCACGACTGTAACTGTGGACTCGTATCGTCGAAGCTCGCGCGACTATGTATAATTTATAATACCGATTCTTAATGACCATGTCGGATCTCGTTGTGCCTCAACCACTTGCTCTGGGCAATTGATTGCGGACCATAACGAGTGACCAAACCGTATACGACAGTTCGTCGCTTTCCTTTTGAACTCGTCGCTACGATATAAATTAGATAGAAGTTATTGCAAAGTTGTAAATTTGTTATTTGTTCCGCCTGTTTTGTTCCACTTAAATATACTTTCAAAACTGAGGAAATATTGCAATTTCGGGACAAACAGTCTCGACTGGTGTGGCACGTCATTCCAGCGCAAGAGGTTAAAATCGTCGTGTAAACGATAAAATGAACATCATCGTACAGCGAAACGTGAGATCGAGCGTCGAGTTGTACAATTTCTTTCGTTTCAAGCGAGAGCAGATTTGTTTGTACGATCAGCGACACTTCTCGCGGAAATCTCTCCGTCCATTTGCTCGAGGAGCGCGGCGCGCGAACGAAAATGGACCAAGTGGAGATCGAACGAAAATCGACAGAGGAGAACGAGAGAGTAGGGGAAAAAGCACAACGCGCGATGGAAAGTGGTTGGAAGAAACAAGAGAAAGAGAGAGAGAGAGGGGGGGGGCAACGTTCGCACGCCGAGATACCAAACGACTAATTAATTCCCCGGGCGAGCAATTTCGCTCGGCGAACGACAGAATTAATCTGTGCGGCCGGTTCCGCGCGGAAAGTCGCAGCTGCGCCGTCGATTTCGTTTCTAAAACGACCGACCGACCGACCGACGCAACGTGAGCGAGGCGTGAAACAACCGACCGACCGGTTGTTGCACGGAACAGTCGAGGGGAGACAGGAGAAGCTGGGAGAGAGAGAGAGAGAGAGAGAAGAAGAGAAGAGGTGGCGAGGTGGGGTGGGGGTCTTCGTCGACGCTGTTTTTAATTAGCAATTAGCAATCTAACACATTAATTTCCGGCTCGTCTGTTGCGGCGTTCCATCGAGGCCGCCGCTCAATGCAAATAGCCTGCGCGGCGCTGCACACAGGTCAATTGATTGAATTGACTGCCGCGCGTTCGCTCGCTAGCTCGTCCCTCGTTGCCTTCTCCGCCCGGCGCGGCCAACATCTGCGGCCGCTGGCATATACCTCCTCCTCCTCCTCCCCCTCCTATTCGCTACGCTTTCCCGAACGGCTATACGCGCGCGAGTGCGGTTCGCCGAGCGAATTTTCGCGTTGAATACGATGTACGCGGCAAGGTGGATACGCTGGATACCGACCGTGCACTATTCCGCAGCCAGATGAAATTCTCTGCCGAATCCAGGAAGATGGGCTTTCCAGAAGGGTTTATCGGGTTTACCGATCTGGGTAGGCGACGCAACCTAACGATTGCACGCGATCTGGTCGGTTGTCTCGGCTCGCTCCAAGATTTTTGAAGTGGTAGAGCCTGATGATACAGCGGACGATGTTGGAGAAAGTTTGATTTTGAGAAATCAAAAGATAAAATTGTATTTTTTTTTTTTTTTTTTTTTTTTTGTGTCGACGAAACCGCGGGTTTTTGGATTGTCGTTCTCCAAGTTTTCGTTGTAATTTTAATTTTCATTGTTTGTACAGTTCCTTCCCGAATCTTTAAGTAATCTGATCGAAGTAATTGCTTTTAGGTAACATTAACAAATTTCAAAGACGTAGAGATTCACTGGCATTCAGTATCTTTTTTAATTAATTCGTGCGTCAGAAGATTATGAAAACATGTTCACATGTTCCAGTTTTCGGGATTGCTGTCAGATTGGCGCGTGTGAAATGTCGTTTTCCATAATTTCGTTGTAACTTTAATTTTTTTTTTCAAATTTTTAAGTATTTATATGTAATACAGTGCGTTGTCAATTGACAAATTCCAGAGATTCAGAGATTCAGAGTTCTTTACCTGCATTCAGTATCTTTTAATTAATTCATGCATTAGATAATGGTGTTTCTGAACTTTCCCAAACGCTGGATGCACTTTTAAAAATATCGCGGAAACGTTCCAATCATTCGCGATGATTGCAACAATCCATGTAAATTTATACACTGTATTATTCGTTCCAACGTTACATTTTAATAATTACACAATTATTATATCACATTTCTGTCTTGCATTACAGTTTCCTTAATATCACAATTCATAACAAATTTCCTCTTCTTTAACGTCGTTTACAATTAACCCTTTGAACTCGATTTGTTTCCAATCTGATCGAAACTTACATTAATATTAATAATATAAATATAAATTAACGTAACAACGGTGAAATTCAATCTTTCTTATTACTATCGTATAATTTGTTAATGTACGACCATTTTTAACACAATTTATTCAATTTTCGTAGCGAATTTATATTGTCACCTCCGGCGCAACGGGCGGGTTCAAAAGGGTTTATGAAATAATTAATAAATCCAAACTCGACGTAGAGAACGACATTTCACCCCCTCCCCCGTACGAAACCTGTTCGCAGCTCGACTGTAACAGCGAACGTCCATCGGAACAGCTTGGAAAACTCGTGACGAGCAGACGGTGCTCACCGGAATCGAGTTTGACAAGAATCCAAAAAATTCCCCTCGCACTCGTCGTCCAATTAGAAACGTGTGTTCCGGAAAGGTTCCCGGTCAATTAGCCGGCCCGGTCAGGCTCGGTTGTCGACATTTCGCTCTAAGAAGCTTTCCCACCCTTTCCCCTGGGCTAACAACTCTTTCTCTTCCCCCCCCCCTCCCCTCCCCTCTCCCAACGTCTAGCATTTTTCCCTTCCCTTGTGCAATAAGCTCGTGGCACGCCGGCCGAAGATATCTCGGCGGAGATATCGTGTTCCACCGAGGCCGTAAGGAGGATCATTGTTTTCTCAGAAACTGTCCGTAACAGTTTGAAATCCGATTACCCGTCCCGGCCGCAGGAACGCTCGTTATCGAAGAATCCCGCCAGCCCCCTCCAGCATTTCCCTCGCGAATCGCGCGCCCGCGGAGAAACGCTCGAGAATCTTCGTTATTTCCCTAACGAGGGAAAATACGTTTCGATAAGTTTCGAACGATACTCGAGACGTAGATCCGTCCGCGATAGTTACTTCTTGCGGACGATACCGGGCGAGGCACGCGGCTCACCTCTTCGGGTGCTGTGTTGG
Organism: Tetragonisca angustula; assembly: GCA_036937485.2. Taxonomy (NCBI): domain Eukaryota; kingdom Metazoa; phylum Arthropoda; class Insecta; order Hymenoptera; family Apidae; genus Tetragonisca; species Tetragonisca angustula. The sequence continues at coordinate 595,784 of JAWNGG020000046.1, read as the reverse complement.
TTTTCCACCGGAGAGATCGACGATTTCGAGAGTCTCTTCCTCGCTTGACGATTGTGATCGTTCCAATTCACGCGTATAAACTGGTGACTCGACGATCGAGGGGTTGCTGGAAAGGTGAGAGGGAAATTTGACACTGTGTGTAAATTTAATAATAATATGAACTTTAAATTACAATAGTAATAATATAATTGTTTATAATTTTTTAATATGTTATATTATTTATGTTGTTATAAATTTATGTTAAGGCTTATGATTTATATAAATTTATATATATTATATAATTTATCTTTTATATAAATTTATATTAAGGCTTGTAATTTATATAAATTTATATTTATATTATTATTAAATTTATATTAAAATTTATATTGTAGGCTCAGCGATGCTTTCAAATTTGGACTTTTCACGACTGAAAAGTGATCACGTTGAAATGTAGCATCGACGAGATGCAAGTAGAGAATGTTTCCTTTACTTTCGACTAGGAGGAACTGAAATTTCATACAAATAAAGGTACCTTGAACAGACAGTAAAACAAATCTCGACACTATTCATTTATTTGATAAATGTAAGATTTACAAATTTGTTGATTTATTTACTCGATAACGCTTCATTATTAACTGATAAATCGAGCAGAAATTTAAGTAAAATGTTGTGTCACGAAACATTTGCGAAGCATCTTCAATTGTCCACTCAATTGTTGCTCGAAATATCCTTATCAAAAACAATCTACTCGTCTCGTTCCAATCATTTTAAAATATTTGTATCAACGCGTTAATTAATTGTACCCCTGCGTAACAGCGTACAACACTAACTAGTGTAACGCTGAGACCCGTGATAAACGATCGTTTGGATCGTGATAGATGTTCCTTCGGAATCGTAACTCATTTTTGATGTGCCAGCTTTCTCTCCCGCGGGCTGTTCAGAAGAAATACATCGACGTTTTCGATAGTTTGTCAGGTGACACAGTGGACGCCGGGCCATGGATCAGGTTGCCGATAGGGTTGTTTCGTCGAGTTTATCCAGTTTTTAGAAGGTTCCCGGGGATACTTGGCGATTAGTTTTGAAGGTGAAATTCTCGCTCGTTTCGACAGTCGCGAGAAGAATCCCAGGATAATTCCCAGGAAAGTTTGCCTCGAGTGCTAACCGAGTGTAAGACGGTTCACGGACGTCACGAAGACGGAGCGAGGGGAAAAAGGAGACGTTTATCCCGCCGATAAAAATAAAAATCCAGCATCACGTTTCCCAGTTTACGGCCGGGACTCTCAGTGATCGTCTCGAGACTCGTTGCCCCGACAATGTTAACGACAACTCCAGTTAAAATTCGGAATTACGATCGCTTGATATTCCCGTGGAATAAGTTTTCAAGTTCGTCTTCCATCTGTTTGTTCTTTCAGTTGGTCTCTCGAGCTCCGACTCTAAATTATTAGCGATTGAAACAGTGTTTTGAATTAGCGTCCACTTGCAGGACGCTCGAAAAGTTTTCAAAGTCGAGAAGCTAGAGAAATATCGAAATTCGATTCGTCTTTCAGTTCGAACGATTGCCGAAGTTTCGTCTTTATCGACTCGTCCGTTGAAAAAAGTTTCCACGATCTTCCATCGAGAACGACTTGTTTTTTTCGCAAAATTAGCAATGTCCACGTTTCCGAGCGAGATGGTCCAGAAGTAGCGCCGCGAAAACTAAACATCGTGCCAATAAACCTGGAGGCAGCAACTGTGTACAAAGACGAGAAAGGAGGAGGAGGTGGAACATGAACGTTTACCAAGAGCATCGAGATCGTTTTTAATTCGAGTGGTTCATTTTTTTTCGTCGGCAGGATGCTCCGTTATTTTAAGAGAGCTCGTAAAGAAGTCCCTTTTACAAGCGAATATCTTTGACCGCTTCAACTCAACGTCTCTCTCTCTCTCTCTCTCTCTCTGTCTCTCTCGATTTTCTTCCTTTTCGAGTACGACTATTTCCATTCCAGCGTGGAAATGGATTGAAGTCATCGAGCCGTGACGCACGCGAGCACACGGACGCCGAGTTTCACGCGCGTGCACGCACAAAGGGGGGAAATATGAGACGCGACGCGACTGAGAAAATTGCTCTCGTTCGTTTCCAATGGCCTCTTCGTTCTCCGCCCGCTTCCACTTTCGTCCCTGTGTCCCTGTGTCACAGCGATTTAGTCAAATTTCGACTTGCCGCGAAGGTTCGAACGCTAAGCTTGTCTTTTTTTTTCTTTCTTTTCTTTCTTTTTTTAAAGTTCGTACAAACGAAACTTGGCAGCTCGAGATCAGATTCCGAATGTCCCGTTACATTTCCAAGGGCCATTTCCGTGTCGAGGATGCTATCTGCGACATGCTCCGAATTAGAGGTGTCTAAACATTCGTGTGTCTCAAGTGCGAAGTTTTCCACGCTATAGGGATCGCCGTGTCACAAACACGTACTCGGAAGGATTGTGCAGGCAACGAGACAGTTTTCAGAAATGTCACCGACATTTTGGTAACCTTCATCCATACGTTCTCATTGGTCTCGACTAACATCCCTCCTTGGGAATCTAATCCAACATTTGTCACAGAAGAGGACCTTGACGAGGAGCCGGTGATTTTTCACATTTCGTTCAAAGCAAGAAACCAGTCATCAGACGTCAGACATTCGACTAAAGCAATTCTTACGAACTCGGTCATTCAGACGAGCCGTGCAATCTTAGTAAAAGCCATCAGGCATTGCACAACGAAGACAACTGTGGTGCAAATAAACCATAGTTATTCGCCATAGTGTCCTTAACATCGCCAGGTTTCCGAAAGTTTCGCCAAGACCGATTCGCAAGTTCAAATCGAGAAGATTCCCGGCGATTAATGTGCTGGATTGGAGAAACAGTTGATCGATCAGGAAGCGGGAGAGACGAGAAGCATAAAGGGGAAGAAGAAAAATGCCTCGCGCCAGTTTCACCCTTTTGCAAGAACATCCTTTCTCTTTAGGACGTGCTAACTTTATCACGCCCCCCTTTCACGTCTTTTTCCTTTCCATTAGTCGGAGGCACGCGGCGGCCGATCTCATCCCCTGTATCGGGATTGTCCCACGGACGTGTCCGCAGCGAGATCATCATTTCGACCGATCATCTCTTCCGTACATATATTTCCAAAATATAAAAATTGAACCTGCAAAACAAATTAAATAATAAATATAATAATGGCAAAGAGAATACTAAAGTAAAATGAAGAATTCAAGCGAAATTCACCATATCCTCGTTTCATAACTGGATTCGAATATAATATAAAATGATATTAAATTTATTGGAAAAAGGAATTATTGTATATGAGAAATATTAAAATTAAATTTCACGGTGTACGATAATTTTTTAAATAAATTTAACTTTATAATAATAGTTCTAGAAATGAAAATTATCATAATAATTAATCGTCGCCCGGGCGAAACGATTCAACGGTTCCCCGCCGTACCTCGCGAGTCTCTTTCACTCTTTCGACGCGTGAATCTTACAATTACAACAACGTCTGTTCCCGCGGACGAACGTTATCTCGCACGGAATTTCCTTTAACTGAATGCTACGCGTGAACTCAGACCACCTCGTACCTCAAACTTCACTCCCAAGGTCTTGCAACGACCCCCAAGACATCCAAACTTTAAATCACCCCGTACCCGCGCAAGACAAACGTACTTCGCGAGGAACGTACTTACGCCCCGGAGGGACTAATCTCTGAAAATGGACTGGAGAGAGAAAAAAAAGAAAAAACAGAAAGATACGCGGAAAGCCGGTCAGACACGGAGCGGAACTTATGTCACGAGCGATTCGTCGGTCGTTAGCGAAGTTGGTGGCCAGCGGCGATTAAGCTTCGAAAGCAATCGGCGTCGGGGCGGAGGAGGAGAGGATCGAGGAGGCATCGAGGAGATGAAGAGGAAAAACTTTCGTCGTCCCTCTTTTTCACCGATCGGAGAAACGGATACGGCGAAGAGGATTCTGCGGGCGTTGCCGCTCGATCGCCCCTTTTCGTACACGTCCCCCGCCCCTTGTTACAGAACTTTTAAGCCGGTCGCGTGATCGTTACGTGCGCTCGCTTACCCCCATCGACCGAAAGTAAAACACGAGAGTCCCGACGACTCTCGACGCCGAGTCTATGCAAGTTGGCTGTGCTCCCTGCGACCGATTGCACGATCCAGTTCGCGAAACTACGGCGATCGTTTCGCCGATATCTTCCTCCGGCGGATTCGATCACGCGGTTTTCTCTCAACTTGGTGTCGCAGAGATTCACGAGTAACAACTCGGTTTCGTTTTGCACGCCGATTGCGATAGAGAGAATTGCAAGTTGCATTTTTTGATTGAACCGCTCGCGGAATGTTAATAGCGTGAGAAACACTGCAGTTTTTGTGTTTCACAGTTGCCAGTTTCTGTTTTTATGTTTTGTTCTTTAGTTAAAACTGTCGACGATAAGAATATAAAACTCGCATCGAAGGAATTGAAGAGAAATTTCTAAAACAATGGAATTTAAAAAAAGATCACATCTGAAAATGCGTCGTTGCAAGTCTGTGAATCTAAAACCTCGACAGCTGAGGGAGCATCCTTGGAACTTGGCAAAAAATTGGAAAGTGAATCCACCTGAGTTTCAGAGGAAAAGTCGAGAATTTTTGGTGTTTGGACGTTGGCCGGGTGTAAGAGAGTTACGACTTCTCGCCTTCATCTCTCCCCTTAATCGAGTCACGATCCTGGCATCAGAACGATCCATCATCCCCCGGTAGATGCAGGTGCGTTGAGGTGTGACAGCTAGCTGGACGCGAGCGAAGACGGCGCGCGTGTCCAGCAAACGGGAAACCGTGTGGAAATCGTCTGACGAGACTCGTCCTCGACTGAATGCCTATTTCCTCGATCGCTATCATAGCCCAGATGTCCGGCAACTGACCAGTTACAATCCACTCTTTCGAAATTCGATTCCCACGTTGGACGGTCGGCAGTTGCTTGGAAACCGGCGACACCATCGGCACTCGCTCGTTAATCTTCCTCCCCCCACGGAGGTTGGTCAGGAGATTTTGTTCTTCCTGTTCGGCGGCTGATCGACAGGTGTTGAAGCATGTGTAACCCGAACGATCGAGATTGAGAGACGATCGTTTGCTCGCTCGTTCGCGTTTCTTTTTCCTCCGTTTTTTTTTTTTCTTCCAATTCTTTCAACCCCATATGGCTGGTTCATACACGTACGAAAGTGTTGCTGAAAGGTTTCAACCTTTAACGGTGTTTGACAATGACATGGATTGGTTGATTTAACTGAATGGATTCCTTGAAAAGTCTGTGAACTGTACAATCTGGTTTTCGTCGCTGTTGATTGTCGAGTTTTCAAATGTTGTAAAATAAAGTGAAATGGCATTAGATGTAACGTTTCATGAAATATTAATGTTTATAAGTTTTATAATATTATAATTGTAATTAAATAACAATTTTTTAGAATAATGTCGAGCGGAGTCGGTCAGAGTCTGACAATTAATAATATGTCGAGCAACATTTCACAGCATCAAGGCGATCTTTGAAATCTTCTTTTACGATCATAGTCAAAAGAAAAAAGGAAACTTGCTAAATTAATTGAAGACAAGTTTCAAAACGTCCAATTTTTATTTTAAACAAGAGAGGATTCCAATTGAACAAATTGCGCCAATAACAGCTCACTCTCGCCTTCTCGTTGCTAAAATTGACACGAGCCGGACGACATCTCGAGGAGTAATTCGTTTACGCATCTTGAAAGTTGCCGGATGAAAAGCGAAAAAGCGTCGAGCTGGAAGAAAAGAAAAACCGAAAAACTGCAGATGCTCGTTTAATCTAACAGGTTGAACGGAGGTCGGGCGAGATTTTTGCGACGTTGGTAAGCAACTCGCGCGGGGAAATTTACTCGCGGGACAAGAAACCCCGAAGCGAAGAAAGATTACAGCGGGTGAAACTGCGGGGGCACAGGTGCCGCGGCGCAATTAATTCCGAATGGAAAACTTTATAATCCAATCCGGGCGATATTGCGGCCCGCGCGCGGCTAAGCAATTAACTGACGATTGGATCTGCCTAACTCGCGCCGCCACGCTTCCAACTTCCGTCGTCGAAAATCCGTCGGCGCCCGATCTTCCCTTATAGTCTCGCGGCTCGAGCAGGCTGGAAAATTATTCACCACCTGACGAGACAGAGGTTTTGTCCCTCGTTTTCCTACGTGAGAGAAAGTAGAGAAAAAAATAAACTAGAAAAAAAAAAAACACCGTCGCCAGGGACGAAATTACAATTCTGCCGAACCGATGGAAGGAGGAGGAAATAAAGAATTATTAATCACGAGCGGATGATTTTCGGTGGGTAAACGAAGAGAGCTCGCGCTCCTCTCTCATCTCCTATCTAAACGAGAATCTTTTTAATTGAAACGAGAAAATTTTCGCGTCTATTTTCTCAGAAAACCGGAACCGTCTTTAATTTGCATTCCGACTACGATTCACCTGGGATTGGACGCTCGTCCGGCACTTCCCACCGACCCTCTGTCGTTTCCAACACACTTAACGTCTGTTTTCTCCCGCGAGAACGCTCGATTAATTCTTCCATTGCATCGTGATATTCTCCACCAGTGGCGACATTCGCGGAAGATCGGTGTTTGACGACCGAGTCGGGCCAAACGTTGACCGACACTACTTGTAGTTATCGTGGAATCGTTTTCGTCGATACAAAATTCGCCGCGTGTTCACTGTGGTTCGCGATTAAAACTTTTCAACCGTTTGTATATACAATTAATATACAATTAATTGCATTTTTTTCCACGTGTGAAATTAACGAACGAGTGGCTGAGTATTACTATACAACGTAGGCTGTGATTTCGATCATTGATCGAACGTCTGATCAAAGATTGATCGTGGCTACTATTTTGTTTTCCACTCCAAACAGGCTGTTTCTCAATGCGATTCCTTACGTATCCACGTAGCCAAAGAATTGAAATTCTTCTCACGGTTCCTTTCGCAACCATTTTGTTGTCACATTACAATCTTTCCACGTGTGTAAGATTTACGTACGACGATGATTTTGATTGTAGATTGAAAATATCTACCGTTACTACTTCCAGTTACAGTTTGACGTTGTTTTCTATATTTTTGAATACAATTCTTCACGTATGTGGGAAAATTCTGGGAAAGGGCCCAGAACTTTCTCCAGTGCCCAACAATTGCAACCAGACGTCCCAAGTGGCGTGCTGTAGAGAAAGTTAGGCCTGGGACTTGGGAATGTTTATGGCCAGCCCTCCAGGCCTAGCATTTAAGATATTAAGGGTATGGATGTGTGTATGTGTGTATGAATGACGAATTTTGTGCAGCTGAGGAAGAAAATAGTGAGTTTCGAGCAGTCAGGGAGAAGACAGTGAGTTGCGATTAATTTAGCAATTAAGAAAATAGTGTAAATCATTATTAAACGAATTTTCTTTATTCAACTTTGAACAGACAACCACCTTTTACCGAAATTCCTACAAACTGGGATCTCATGCCGCGATTCCTACATATAGTTTGATTTAGACTTCTATCTTCCATCAACCCAGTACGATGTCTGACAATCGATTAAAAACAAACTGAAACTTCCTTCGCAACTCGAGCGTCTTCCGGGCATCGCGGAAGCTTCGAAACGAAAATGTCCTCGGGTTTTATCACCGTGGCGAGCGAGATATTCCTCGGACGCGACAGCAGAAAAACCGGTTCGGACGAAACCGGCGATGCGATTCCGGCATGCACAAATTAGAGCGAATACCGCGACGTAGAGAAGAGGGGGAGGGTGGTTGATGCGTCGGGAGAGGGGTTTTATGTTGGAATAATTTATCGTCCGGCGGCCTTTATCCGGCAGCGGCGGCGGAGAGAGGGGAAAACCGGGCGAATTGACGTGAAAAGCAGCAGCGATTTGCGGCGATGGTTCGGCCGAGCTGCAGCCACTTCCAATTCGGCCGCGAAATTTCGGGCATGGTGCCCGGTCGCGCGCGAGACGATGCCGGCTTTCGTTTGAATTTTCGAAATTTTCCGGGAAAATTGAACGGCAGGCCGGTGTAAATTTATGCCAAGTGTAAATGGTTTATGCGGTTCGGTCCGGGGCTTAACCAGCCAGGTGTTTCTACCGGAAACGGCGCAACGAACGCCAATTGATATCAATTCAGCAGGAGGCGCTCTCTCTCTCTCTCTCACACACACTTGGTATCATTTTCCTCACAGACAGTCTCCAGTCACTTTTGTTTTTTTTTTTTGTTTCTCTTTAATTAAAACGATCGATATTTTTGACTTTATTTGATAGTTGCATTCCATAGTCTAGACGATTTCCTCGAATTAAGACGAACAAACGTTCTTTTTAATTCCACGTTGAAACAATTCGAAACAAAAATTTAATTTGAAACAAACTGGAGGCGGGGAATGTTTGTAAATCGTAATTTATTGCGCAGATATTTTCACAAATCTATCAACCGCCGGCAGCGAGGTAAATTGTCAAATAAATATCTGACGCGTTTATTTTCTCCAAGTATTTATCGTGGCAATATTCACGTGGAGAGATTGCAGAAAATTTCGGAAATTGAAAAACCCCCTCCCCCAGGGCACCGTTTGCTCACCAAAGTTCTTCGCTAAAAATCACTCGGTTTTAATTTTTCAAAATTAGTCTTTAGGAGATGTTCTGTTGTGAGGTGCAGGTATCTTCGGATTAATAACAGCGTATGGTATATGAATTACTTTATTATTTGAACACATACACTGCGGCGCGAAGGACGCGGAAGACGCGGTGAACGTATAGCACTTTGCTAGAGTACACGTCGCGAGACTATCCGTGCGTCTCTTTCTCGATTTTTTCTTTTCGTCCTTCTTTCGAACTCGACTCTACACTTTTACTCGTACCGGGACTCTCTCTCGAGTTCGTCGCTTTTTGCTGCCAGGAAAACTCGGTCCCCGTTTCGGACATCCCTAATTGGCTGACTCGATTTTTGCTTTAGCCAATTAGGTTGTCACGAAATTGCGCCGCCTACTCCTTGCGTCCGTGACGCGCTTTTCCTGAGAGTGAGGCTGCAATCTCGCCAAGGCCGATTTCCCGGAATTGTGGCGATGTAGCAGGGTCTCCTCTGGGCCTCGCTTTCTTCAAATGTTTTCCAGATGACGATCTGGGTGGCCCATAGGACCTAGAGTTTACGACGCTTCGCAGAGATGCTATTGTAGGCCGAAATTCTATAAACTATAAGTGCGGACGTTTGGTCTTACGCACTGTGAAAACTAAACTTTGGCCTTCGCAATTCGATAGCACAGGCGCCACGTGAGTCGTAAATTCTCCTAACTTCTTATCTGAGAAGACGTTTTCTCTTTCGACATCTGCTAGCCGCTACAAGTCTAACGATCTTGCTGGCTGTCGTCGAGCCGTCGTACGCGTCAAACAAATTTCTCTCGCTGGCTGCCGGGGTAAGTTGGAACAGCTGTCGAAGACCGGACAGATAAGGGAGAAGGGTCGAAACGATCGGGATTCCCGTGGGTACGCGACTCCAATGGGACGAGGATGCCCATTGGAAGATAATTAGGTGGACGGGCTAATAGAGGGGCGCGGGGCGCTGGTCCCGCACGGCGAAAACAATACCCGGTGTCAGCGTGTTTATGGAAATCCGTGTTAGGTCGGATCGCGCGTTAGGGTCGCGATAACGCTTGCAAATCGCATTACATCGAGCTACACCGGGCTACTGCCACGGCCAACCTAGCCCGACCACACGCGCCACCCTCCTAACTAACCCTGCAACACGTTCCTCGGCCTGTTGTACGCGCGAGAAGCTACCCTCGGCTGCGTACTCACGACGCTTGTTTACGACCAGCCACGAGAACCCGTCTCGCGGATGTTGCACAACACCATGTACCGCCGTGTATATTATTCCCGAGCGAATTTCTCTGGCAGATTCTCCGCTGTGATCGCTCCCCCTCCGTGCACCTTTTCGCACCCTTTCGAAAAATTTGTTTCCCTCCTTTGAAGATTTTTCGTTTTCTCTCTCTCTCTTTTTTTTTTTTTTTTTTTTTTGAGAGGCGAAGAATCTGTTTTAGGGGTATTCATAAGTAATGTCGTTTCTTTTTTTTTTTCAAATTTGATAAACATTGCCATCTTGAACTTGTCGTGACATATATTCTAGTCAAATACATTGATATTTAGCTTGTTTATTGTTAAATTTTGAAAAAATCAGAGTCCCTAGAATAATGGAAGAGCAAAATTAGACGATTGAGGGTATATGAGTTTCGAAAGCATAACGCTGTTTATCCTTGAATACCAGAACATGTATGAGCGTTGGTTTGAAACATTTAAGAACGGTGATTTCAGTCTTTTCGGCGGTCCCTCTCTGCTTTCGAAATACCTCGTTTTTACGAACAGAAAATAGCAAGCTTGTCAGAGAGATGGCTGAAGTCAATAACGATAAAGATTGTAACTGAAAAATGAAATGAAATATTGCCCCTGAAACGGTATCAAGAAACGACGTTGCTCACGAGTACCTCCAACAACATTTCACACTTCCCTAGTTTTCCTCTCGGACAGTTCATCTTTTTTCTTTTTTCCATTGTCAGACCGATACAACAACGATACACACCATTCTCGATTGTTACGAGCTCGTAGAACTCTCGAAATTGATGTCGCAAAATGGGCGTTGCTTACGCACGAAACTGTGCCTATCTTATACCATACATCTCATACATCTCCAGATAATCTCGTCCAGAATCGCGACTCAACGAAACCTGTCGCTGCTGTCAATTAGCAAAATTGAACGTCGAATCGCGCGCGGACGTTTGCACAAGCGTCGCCCCAAATGTGACCGTGCGTGTTTGAACAATTCCTCTCGGAAGCCTCTCGATGAGCACCAGTATCCGAAGAATGCGTTGAACGCGACATGTATAAAGGGCGGCTTACAGCGGCTGGGTCCATTTCCGTCATTGTTTGCCCGAGGAAATTGTGCTTCGGGGTTATAATAGATAGCGTTTATCGTCGCGTCTGCCGCGGGATCGTGTTCGAGGGTAATGGTTCGTTATAATCCCTCCCGCCGGCGTCGCTGAAAAGATGCTTTAGTGCCGGCTGAAAGTAACACGGGGCATTGTTGCGTCGCAGAGGGAAACGGTTTACCGACTGCTATCAGAATCGCCTTATGGTTGCCGTGCTTCTTCTTAAGCTTCCGGGCAAGCTACGTAGATTCACCGCGGTCGTTCTCCGTTCTACCACGAGTTACGCTTCTCTCTGTCTCTCTGTTTCCGCAAAAATCGCTTAACCTGGCTCGAGATCGTTTCGCATCGCGGCGAGAGCAGAGCATGGCACGAAATCGAGTATCGTCTCGATGTGCCCGAGGAAGGAGAAACTTCGATAGATACGACTCGTTTTGTAACAATTTTCACTTGTCTGTCTCTTCATTTGCCTTCGTGATAAATTGAGGAAATTGTAAAGAGACTTTATAGACAGCCTGTGTAATCTGCTCAGCTTAAACGCTGCAAATACGAGCATGAATGAAAAAATGCATCATCTCGATCGAGAATGGGAATGTCGTCGCCACCGTGTGACACGGTCGATCTTGTACAGCAACGCGAAGCTGATTAACCGCGGCGGAGGTCCCTCAAACACCGCATCGTTCACTATTCATGCGATCCTATTAACCAACGTCGCTCGCGTCCCACCGGAAGATGTAACTAATCTATAACGCGTAATCGATAGCGTAACACGCGCGTCTACATCGTGAGTCACTCACGTGAGCTTCTCAACTCGACGTCCAAAGGTTCCAAACATCTCTCTCTCTCTCTCTCTCTCTCTCTCTGTGTACGCCCATCTCGTTGAACTTCGCTTCCTTCCCCGAGAGATCGATCGTCTTTCAGCTGCATGTCGATTTAGCCCGGTGAACCTTGTTAAAAGTTGCCGGACGTCTTTCCATCAGCCTGGCCTCGCCCGTGATACTACTCGGGGTGAAATCAGGAGCGCTCCCGCGGCTCTCCCGGCTCCCAGTCGCCACGAGTTTGCCCGGGTAAACAAAACGTCGACGCCGACACGACGAGGCGCGTCATTAGTGGTCGCGCGCAAACGCCCAGAGCCGTTCATCCTCCGCGCGCGACTTTGTCGCGAGTTCCCTTCTTATTGAGCCGTGTACGGCCAGCCGTTGGAGATGGTTTGACATGCAGATCGACAGGGTGGAACCGATCGGCTCGCCATCCAGTCGGTATTAGCTCAGCCACGCCGGCTAATTTCAATCTCGAGTTTCGTTTGGCGCCAGTTTTCCCCCAAAGTTTTGTTGTTGGCGATCGGCGAGAGCAGACACTGACAGGGGGATCAACGATCGTGCTCTTTTGTACGATGGATTTGATGTTTTAGTTTAGTTCGCTCGGGAGAGTGACGAACTACTGAGAGGTTTAGGTTAGTTTTAGAGTGATTGGAACTGTTGTTCTCGGGTGGGAAGAGGATTCTATTCGTAGACATTATATCGTACTACTAGTTTAATATTTATATATATATATATAATTAAATTTTCAATCATTAGAATCAAGTAATATGGTGGCCTTTTAATCTCTTTAGGGAAATTTGTTATTTAATTTGATAATTCGTTATTAAAATTTATAAACAAAAATTAATTGTAGATAAAAATTTTATAAAATAATAAGATGTAGTATAAATAATTTTATAAAATAATAAGATGTAGTATAAATAATTGGTATAATATTGTACCGTTATTGGTACAACATTGGTATAATGTATGGTATTAATATTTTTGCAATGGTTTAGAATGAAGTTACGTGTATTAATTTAATATCATAATTACCAAAGTGACTCATTTCTAATTTCTTGCAAAAAATTTCATAGATTCACGCAACCATGGATTTTTAAAAATTTCCACTAGTCGTTCGTAAAGTATAAAATATAAATAATGGTTCGTGTCCTCCATTGTATCATAGACTTTTCCTTGCTCCTTCTCGATCGAGTACCTTCTATCTCTCCGTCTATTATCTGCTTTGACACTGATGTTAAAATATTAGAAGCTGGAGCACAAAAATCTTTCAGCTGATGGCGCAAACGGTATTTTAAAAACGACTCGTCCAATTATTCAATTAAACGAGATTTCATTTGATTATCCTTCGAGGGGAGAGATTTAATTGTTTGATTAGAGAAATGAATTTAACTACCACCTTTCTCGAGAGATTCATTTCGAGAGAATGTTAGATACGTTTCAAGAAAAATTACCAGTCGTCGCATATACATACATCGTAGAAAGTTTCCCGAGTTTAAATGAACGATCGAGGAAAATTCCAATTAATGGCAATCGGTAAGCGAATGCGGAGAACTTTGCAAATGCAGAAAATCAAACGAGAGTAACGTGACCTGTTTTGTTTTTACGAATGGCCAAATTTGCCATTTTTTGCGAGAGGCTGAGATACCGATTTGCACAGCAGACTCAATTGAACTGATAATGATCTGAGACGTGGCGAGATAAATCCAGAAATATTTTGCACCGCTCTTCTTCTCCCGGATCAAAGACCTCTCTGCTCTCTCGTTCCTCCTCGACTTCGCCTACACACGACGAAAATTTCCACCTTCGGTCGCGATTGCACATGATTGCAAATACCCGTTTAAAGTTGAAATCAATCCAGTTCTCACGCAAATATTTTCAAATCATAACCCGTAACGTGAGGGATACGGGCTGGACCAACTCGAAAATATGATCGCTTATAGAAACGAGAGAGAGAGAGAGAGAGAGAGAGAGAGAGAGAGTGTGTGTGTGTGCGCGTGTGTGTTTGGTCGAAAGAGGATAGCTTGGCAAATAAGCCTCTGGAATTCTGTTAGTGGCACTTGGCGCACGATTAAACGTGGAAAAACGCGTGTCCGGTGTTTCGAAGCGTAACGAGCGTGTTCGCAAAATATTTGGCCTCGCGAGCCTTCCGTCGAAAAAAGAGAAAAAAAAGTGAAAAATAAAATGAAATCCGAGGTCTCCGCCTCTCGTTTCCAGAGTAAACGGTCACAGATTCGTCCTGGCGAAGCTTTCCTTTGACGAGCCGAACCGAACCGAACCGACCGAGGGAAACCATCGCGTGTCTTCTTTGGCCACGGCGAAACGCGTAGCTCGCCAAAGAAGGAAGGACGGGAGAGAGGCTCTTTCAGAGATCGGCCAAGGTTCATCCTGGATTCTGTTATTTTCAGCGGGTATTCTCGACGGAGGATGAAAGTTCCCACCGTCGCGTTACTCCTTTGAGAAAAGGGGTAGCTTGGATTTACTGAAAATCGTCGACTCTCTTTCGACTCTCGGTCTATGCAAAAAGTTTTAATACACGTTCTCTATTTGCCATTTTAGTACATTGGTATAATCAGAGGGAAACGTTGTGTGGGATGGTCCAATTTCAAAATCGTTCGTTGAACGAGGAAATTATCAATATTCCAACTTCTGTTATTTTTGGACGAATAATTTTGTCAACTAATATTTACACCGATGCTAAATATTATTGTGTCTAACATTAACACCAAACGCTATTGAAATTGATACTTATTATTGCTTACTTAATTAATACTATCTGGTACAAATACCAAATACTGTTGAAATTAATACTTAACGTTATCAGCTAATATCTACGCTAATGCTAAATATTATCGTGTCCAATATCAATTTACAACTATCATCATCAGCAAACTAATAAAACAACATTCGCAAATGTTCACGAATATACGTACGAGTTGAGTTTCTGTGTCTTTGTTCGACGATTGGAATGACCGACGAAGCGAACGAATGAAATTTGCGAAGGAAAAAAAAAAAAAAAAAAAAAAAAAAAAAAAAGGAAAATAGGATAGAAAAGCCGGGATTTCCCTTTAGAACCATGGTTCGCGTCGGACCATCGTGTGTTCGACGGTCGGGACGTACCGAAAATGCACTTAGCGACCATTCGCAGCTGCCATCGCGGCCGATTAACGACGAAAGAGAAATCTTATTAAAATCCGGGCCGGACGTGGCCCGCGGGGGGAGGGGGTGGCTTTCGCGCATGAAACACGCACCACCAAGATGGCCCTCGCGAACGTTTTAATCAAATTATAATAAGTGGGATGGTAGAGCATTGGGCATTCACGTGTCCACCGCGCGCTAATGGAGACCTAGAGGTCAGCCTCGTATTTTACTCGCTCTTGGGCGAAGCACGTGAACGCGACGCGACTCTGCCCCGCCAGGAATTCACCGATTCAGTTTCCTAACTTCGTCATTCGGTCCCCGGGCACGGGAACGATGGTTTCCCCGAGTCAGAGTCGACGAAGACGAGAAACGCTTGCTTAATAATATACGGGGATTCTTCGTTGCACTCGAAGGAGGTAATTTAATTTAACTTGATTCAACTTCTTCTGAACTCGGCGAAAAGCTGTGACAACAGACTGTTTTGTTGCCCGATTGATTTGAAACGGGAATTGTAAAACGTAACAGGGAACAGTTATTTTTTTATTTAGAATCCCTTCTTTAAATCAAATTTCGCGAATATGTAAAATCGCGTGAATCCAACGTGCGACGACAGCGTAATGTAAATACAGTATAAATTAAATTAAAATACACACGTAAATTTCGGCCGATAAACCCGAAATGTGAAACGAACGAAAATGTGACGTGGCAGTTTCTTCCTGAAATTGGCGGTAGGCGTGACGAAAGTATCAGGGAGAATAAAATTCCTGGATGACACCGAGGCGAAAGAAGAGCAACGATTGGCGAACTCGTAGATCGTCGGGGAAAGGGGGGGAAACGAAGAATAAATTCGGCCGAATCGGTGCCTGTGAAAATTTCATCGAACGTCGCGGGAACGTTCGACGACAGTCCGCGAGCGCGCATAGGAGGATGGGAAGTGGCGAACGTATCGTTCTCCATGTCTGGGTATCGTGTCCGCGGGCTTCTGTCAGTTACACGTTTCAAGAGCTTTCAACGAATTTCGAAACAACTCGAAAATTGACTTTCGGCCGGCCGTAAATTGATTCCATAGCGTGTCCGGGGCGCGCGTTCCGCTTTTGGTTACATATTTCCGTTCAGATTCCACGGATTGCTTCTCTCTCTCTCTCTCTCTCTCTCTTCGGAAGAGTGTGTTATCGCGCGACAAAGAAGGAGGATCGAAGGAGAATACGAATCGTTTTACGTACGATTTCACGTAAACGTTTGCGAGACAACTGCACGCCAGCTTCTTCTTCTCTCTTCTGTCTCATTTCCTCCCCTCCCCCCCCCATCCCCCGGGATATTTCTCAGTTTGCTAACTGCGAAGTTTCGAGGATCCGGACTGCCACCCTCTCTCGTACCCTGTTCCGTGTATCGGGCTGGAAAAAAAAAAGGAAGAAAAAAATCCCCGCGACGGGATCGAACGGTTTCAACGGCGGGGAACTTTTTCGAACCCGGCCACGCAATAAACATCTCGAGCTGCCACTACATCTTCCCCCCTTCGGTCGGGGAACTTTGAAAACGCGAACAGATAAAACACGATGAAAATCTGAAGAAGTTTCGACTTTCGGGATTAAATATTAGACGACGGGGATGGAAGGGAGAGATTTTCGTACAAGTTGCGTCGATCGAAATTGCAGACACGTCCATCCGCGAAGGGGGACGACGTTGAACTGGTGCGACTCTCGTCGTTGGTCGTCGACTGGTTCGCGATGGAGCAAGGAGACAGGAAAACAGCAACAAACAAAGAGCGAGAGGCGGACGAAAAGAAATTGAAGCCTGGCTAGAGGGAAGCGAGAGTGCGCGAAAAGACGCGAAAGGATGGAGAAGGATGGACGCGTCAGTCTCTGTGTGAATAGCAGCGTGATTCGGCGACGCGGAGAGAAAAGGACGAAAACGCGATAGACAGATATGTGGACGGACGTGTGTGTTGGCGGGTGGTGGGGGGAGGGGAGGGTGGGGACGGCCATTCCGCACATCGGTTTGTCATACCATATTCACCTCCGTGCACGGTGTTCCGATATGTTCGTTCCGATATCCGTTCGTGCGAAAATTCAAACGACCCGCCAACAGAACGTGGCCGATAACGCTCGAAAGCAGATATCAGCGCGCGCGGTGGATCATTGACTCGGCGAGCAGGCCGATCGATGCGAGATGCTATCGTTTCTAGTATCGAGCGTCGGTGTATCCCTGTGTGTGTGTGTGTGTGTGTGTGTGTGAACCTCGTCGCTGACCTGTCGGCCCCTCGTCCCCCTTTCCACCTCTCTCTCTCTCTCTCTGCGTCCCTTTTTCTCTTTGGTCTCCGTACGCGTTCACCGAATGGACCATGGTTGTAATCTTGCATCCATTATTCCCGTGTAAACGATAAATCGAACGGAAAATTTCTACGAGACCGACCAATCGAATTCTGTCTTTTCACCTTGGCTTCACGAACGATTGTGAATATATATGTGTATATATATATATATATATTTTTTTTTCCCTTTTTCCGAGCGCAACGTCCCGTCGGTTGTTGTTGCGCTTTGCCGCGGAATAAAAATGATTTTTATGCGTGGACGGTCGAGCGCGTTCGATAATTTCATAATGGATTTTTCGGGGCTTTATATAATCGACGGTGTCGAAAGGACCAGTCGCGTGAAAAAAAAGAAAGGGGGGGAAAAAAGTATCGATAGCGGCGGCTATGGTTATCGGGAGTTTTTGATTTCGGATTAAAGTGATTCGTTTTTTCCTTTTTTCTTTTTTTTCCAGTATTTTTTCAAATAATTTATTTACTCTCGCTGCCTCTTGGTTTTGACTCCTCCTCTCTCTCTCTCTCTCTCTCTCTCTCTCAGTTTCTATTTTTTTTTTTTTTTTTTTGTTCGAGCTACCGAATTATCGTCTCGTTAACTCGGTTTTTCCATCGCGCTACCGTCGCTGTGATATTAAATACCGCGTCGAGCGACGTGTGTACGTTGTTCTTGAACGAAGAGAGAAAGAGAGAGAGGGAGAGAGGGAGGAACGTCGAGGAATATTTTCGCAGAGCGCACATTTTCCGCGAGACAAAATACCGTTCCGTTGGAAAACAGTCTTGAAAGCCGACCGCGTCGTTCTCCAGGCAGACAAACGTCGATACCCTGTGTCTGTCGAACCGTGGCCGATCGAGCTGTTTTCGAGCCGATACGAAACGTCTCTCCCGACTGAGGAAACTCTCCGTGGTTCCATCGAAGAAAAAACGTATTTGGATCTTCTTCTTTTCCCTAGCCTTTCTTTCCTCTCTCTCTCTCTCTTTCTCTTTCTCTCTTTCTTCCAACGAATGAAGGAATATAGAACGTTCCTTCGACCACGCGCGAGAAATTTTCCTTTTTCAGCGAGGAGAAATTTTCCTCGTCTCAATCCTCATTGTGCGCTAGTTACCCTCGATTTCTCTGAATCTGACTTCTTTTCCCGGGAATAATCCTCGCGGAAGAGTTTTCTAATCGATGGTTGCCCGGTCGTTTGCTTCTGCTACTCGGAGGCTCCCAGTGAAGAGGGAGAGAGGAAATGCAAGAAGGAGAAAAACTGTAGTCCTTACAGTTCCATAACTGAACCGAACGAACGGGAGAAGGAGGTACGAGCGCGCCGAGGTAAAGTCGCGTTTAGAAACTACAAGACCGTGCTACAGGAACGTAGTTTTTATTGAGTCGTTCGAGTTTGCGTCTTTCGTGTCGTTGGGACCTGCGACGATCCTACTTTTGTCCCACGGAAGAGAAATCCACGTTCGCGCGAGCAAACGCCGAGTGGCGAGCAACGTTTCCAAGTTTTCCCAAGCGTTTTCGCATACGCCGCCTAATAGCACGATTTATAGTCTGCCGAGGAACCGAGGTACACGTCCATCTACTTTCCACCCGTCGGAAAATCGCGTTATATTTCTCTCTCTCTCTCTCTCTCTCTCTCTCTCTCTCTCTCTCTCTCTCAACCGAGGCAGACGACCAAGGCTCCACTGTTCTCGCAGTAGCGAACGCTAGATGCGCAGTATATCACGCTATACCCTGTGTTCTCTATTCTTTTGTTCGGTCCCGCAGTTATTTATCCAGCAGTTGCGTGAAACGGGAGCGGCGAGAGCTGCGGGGACGAGAGCGGTGTCCACTTCCGGCAGCGCGTTTCGAATCTCGCTTCTTTCCCGCTTCTTTCTTTTCTCGCGTGCCCGTGCCCTCTTCCCAACTCCCCCCTCCCCCCACCTCCGTGTAAACACAGTGGAAAGACACAGAAACCTCCTCCAGATCCATCCACGAATCCCCTCCTCCCCTCCGCGCGTTTCTTTCCACGCAGGTCCCCCCCCCCCGTTTTCTCGTTTCAAGTTTTTCCTCTCTTTTTCACGCCGTGGCAGCCCCTCGTTTTTTTCGCAGCCTCGACGAACCTCCGGCGTATTCTCGTATCTGCATTTCTAGCCGTGTTTCCGTTCTGCATGCAGCCCACCCTCTCTCTCTCTCTCTCTCTCTCTCTCTCTCTCTCTCTCTCTCTCTCTCTATACCGCTACCACCACCACCTGACCGTCTGCATTTGCATCCCCCGTCCATACTCCCCCAACCCTTTCGCGCGCGCGTTTCTCGCGTAATTATTTCTATCCGCGATTGTGATGCAAATTTTTGCTGTTTTCCATCCCACTCAGCTACGCCGCTCACCGTACACCGTTTTCAACTCCCCCTCTCCTTCCCTTTGTCACCCCTCTGTCCCGTTTCCTCGTACATCGAGGGAGGGGACTCTCCCTCGCGTTCAGCTTTGTTCGCGTTCCGCTTTTCACCTGCCTGGCCCCGCTCGATCGTCCTCCACCCCCTTTCTCACCCCAATTTCAGCCATCGTCTCGTCTCTCTACCTCCTACCCTAATTCCGCGCGCCAGCTTCAACCCCTCCACCCCCTCAGCTTGTAGCTTTTTCGACCATCCGACTATTTGTCCGTTCTCGTTTGCTCCCCTCTCCTTTTTTTCCTTTGCAGCATTTCTCTCTCTCTCTCTCTCTGTTGCTCGCAGCTCGTTCGCTTTCGTGTCTCCACTTCTTTTTTTTCACTTTGTTTCATCCCCTTTTCATCGCGCGACCCCTGGCAAATAAGCGTCGCGCTAATACGACACGAAGCTCCGCGGTTCTTCCTCGCGCAGCTGTATCGCGCGACGTTTCGCCAAAATTCATCCGCGAGGTGAGTTCGACACGATTCCGGATCTCTCTGGAAATTTGGATTCTTCGTGTTGTGCAGGCTGGACTCGATCGTTTTTGCGTTCGAGTCGAGGAAGATGGTATTAATTAATTTGTAGCTGGACGGTATTAGAGGAGGGAAAGCGGTCGTGGAGATTTTAACGAGCGCTTTTGCATTCGGATCGAATATCTGCGCCGGCGATCGTAACGTACCTCGTTTGCTTATTCATGACTCTGACGTAACGCACGGGATGACTTATGTTATTTATCACGCACGAGTTTCGACAGGAATCGAGCTCTATTTATTATTTGCGCTGTTTTCTTTTTTCTTGACAAATATACACGTATAATTGCAACATGTTTATGTGCACGCTGAGAGAAAAACTTTCACATTTTGAAAATGATTTTATTTAAGGAATTTTCCACGTACTGTTCAAATTTCAATGTCTGTCAGGAAATATTTGAATAAAGGGAACTTTTCGTGCGGCTGTCAATACAGCTTTTACTATTCCAGACACTTTTTCAATTGATTCATTTAAATTTACAAACGGCGACAGTGTCGTAAAATCTCGGTTGGATACCTTCGCGAGATTGCAGTACGTTTCCCAACTTGTCTGTCAACAAGTTTTTTCCCGCAACCCAAACAGATTAGAGTCAGCCAATTCTGTTTGTTGAAATTTTTGTTAATAAATAGAATTTTTACTGGGAACGTCCAAAATTCTATTTATTAAAATTTATCAATCTTTCCTTTCAGAATACTCTCTGTGCAATTCTTCTTCCGCGTAATAAATTTGAAAGCAAAATTTCTTGGAAGAGATATATAGTGCAAAGTCTGAATCAATACAGGTGGTCTTAAACATTTGATTATAATTTTAATCAATGATTTGGATGTTATATCCAATGACTGGAAAGAATGATCTGTACGTATTAAACGATAACAAACCGAGTTTCGTGAAACTCGTCTTTGCCAGCAGCCAGTGGCGTAAAATTAATTACTCTGTCGACCGGAGGTCGTCTTCGTCGATATCCCTTTCCCGATCAAAGATTTTCGAGAGATTCCTACCTCTCTTTCTCTCTCTCTCTCTCTCTCTCTCTCTCTCTCTCTCTCTCTAGATCTGCCTCGAAAACGTTCATAAACCCCTATTGTCTTATTAAATCCGATTAATTGAAAGATCCGCGTCGTTCGACTTTCATAAACTTTTCCTCCCTCCCCGGACTATCGATGATCGGCGTCGTTCAAACGTGAACAGTTAACAGACAATGGGGGACGAAAGTGGAAAAGAAAAAAGAGAAACGTTTCTGTATCGGTACAGCTCTGAACCGATAATTGATGAAGTAATAACAAAGATTCGTCTGATACGTTGCCGAGATGATTCGTCAGTTGCTTTGTGATCAAAGACTCGCTGGCGATTTCTTTGCTGAAGGGACGAACAGATTCTGTGATTGAGTCGGAATACCGATATCTTTAATTGGACGATGATTTCCATTCGGTGGGAGAGAAAAACAAAAGGTGTCAGTAGAACGAGTCCAAAGCAGCACGAGTCTATATGTTCTCAGACGTTCGCGAGTAGAATGAACCCGTATGCGGTCAGCCAGTGACAAGTAGAATGCGTCTACCCATAGTTCGACTGGCTAGTAGTCCGTGTAGAAAAGTAGAATGTGATCAGGCAAAAGTTCGTTAGCAAAACTTCTCTGCATTTCTTAATTCCTGTGTGCTTTAAAAACTGTACAAAAATTTCTCTCTAATCGCCAGACTGTGGATTTTTGGAAATTTTACAAATGATAAAACACGATCGAAGATATCTAAAGAAATCTAAGTGAAAATATGTCCCATGTACTAAATATCACGACAAATATTATCTTGGCATATTTTACATATTTTTGTCATGTTACATCATAGTTCATTGCGTGCATTTTGTGTCTCTAAATTCATCAGGAATATATAAAGATCCGCAGTCAGTTCTTCTCATACTTTGATGGTCCATTCATAGAGTTACTTGAATGTAAAACCCATCGATGCTATCGAAATACATTCGTCTATTTAAAAAGAAAAAGGATATTCTTAGTCTGTTCTCACACGTTTGTTCTCGCTGCGTTCAAAAGCTCTTCGAAATTGACTCTCTTCTCTTTCAAACTCTCAAACATTCGTTCTTCTCTCTTTCTCTTTCTCTCTCTTATACTTCCTGCAATCAGCTGCGTCCAATGTGAGTGAATTAAATAAAAAACACACTCTTAATTAACATGTTTAATATATATATACAAATTGAATAACTTATATAATAACTATCACTTATGAATTCACTATCTTTCCGATCAATGTCACTTCTCGTCTCAGACTCGCAATGAACGATCCTCTGCTCGTTTCTGAACAAAAACGCACACACTCGCAATTGTCTCACAACACTCACGCCTTCGCATCCTCACACATACAACATAAAACCAAATCCACATCCAAACACTTCTCTCTCTTCCACACTTAATTTACAATCACGCACACTCGCGACAGATACTGTTCCTCCCTCGACGAACCCTACAGTATCATTCGCCATCTCCATTCCCCCAGAATTTATTGCTCGGAAATTGAAAGACGCGTGCACACACGCGGAGGAGTTTCATCGAAAGAGCAATAGGTTCCCTGACAAAGGGAATAAGGCGGGATGCGTGCGTTCCGCCGCTGTCCGAAATGGATCGATCGTTGCCAGCCGGGAAATGGAAATAAAAAGTCGGCGGAAGTCGTGTCGGGCTAGGACGTGTTTCCGCGAAAGGGATTACGTGATCCTGGAGGCGTGTGTTTGGATAACCGGGCCGATTAGATCGCTGTTAGAACGCCGCTCCGGTATTGAAACTGTCGGTGGAACCGGCGCGCGGCGTTATCGGGCCTCGAAAGGCGCGCGCGATCGTTCCGACCGGAATTGCTCGCATAAATTCTGTTCCGCCTGTGTGTTTGCTCTGGCCAAGATCGCCGCTATATTTCCCCTCAGGCGACGTGGGCTATCGCCGGCGATCTGACGCGTCGAGTGGAATTACTCTATGACGGAAACGCGGGGACAGGGGATTTCGGCATTACGTTCAGAGGGGGGAGACAGAAGCGAGAGAAGAAAAACGGAATAGGTGAAAATGGCATTGAATGACGCGATAAGTCACAGCTTCGGTTTTCGTGAGTCGTGGGAAAAGAGGACGCTTCGTTAAAAATCAGGCAACGATTTGTCACATTTCGAACTCGCGTCTCGAAATTCTGACATGGAACCTTGATCCTCGAACGATATTCGAAATTAAATTAAATTTTATTACTCGGCTGTACTCTAAGATCGGGACTATTTTACTTAAAATAGTACAGTACTATCGCAAACATCGATACACCGGACATTACAGTTACAAAATACCATTCTTTTCACCGAAAACCGCTATTTGAAAGTCGAAAGTAAGTTAATTCCGGGACATAAAGGATTAATGTAACGTAATTACTTAAACGATAACACTTTGTAATTGAATCCGGGAAACTTCTCCCGGGATATTAATTCCGTTTCCACTTTGCAGACCCATTCTGCAGACCCTCGCGTAACTTCGTTCCCACCGTTCGGTCAGCCATTGAATCGATGTAATTGACCGATGGAAATTACGCGCCTCCTTCGTTCCTTTCTCGGCGAATCGATGAATTTTCTTTAAAGAAGACGGATCTTCCTTCCGTGCACCTCTCTCTGTCCATTTCCTCGATGATCTTGTGTTTCTGCTCGATTAAGTTAGCCTCGATCCGCCGCGTTTTGCACTCGACCTCTTCAAGATTAAACGACGGTCAAGATTAAACCGTAATAAACGCTGTTATTAATTTATTTGCTGTCGAGAGTTTCGTGTTTGACGCCTGGAATGCAGAAAATTTCGACGGACAATTACGTTCTAAATAAGAATGATCAGAAGAACCAGACCTACGCAATTCGAAAAAATTGAATTCGTGAAAATTTATGTTCGTGTGAGAGAGATTCATTCGAATGCACGAAGTGACGAGGTGAAATTTGCACGATTTTACAAATACGAATTGTACGGTCTCTCTCTCTCTCTTTCGTTGCATTTTTCAGTCACTGCGGAAGCAATAATAATCATCCGCCGATTAATCACACGAATCGTGCGAAAATTAGTCGAAGAACTCTTGGATTTGGTTCAGTTGAAGAGCGATGCTTTTCGATTGAGAAACACGTAGCCGAAATTGTTAAAAAAAAAACTCGACCGCCAGAGATAACGAGAGGGAAGCTTCTCCGCAAAACGATAAGAGATAAGGGTCGACCATCCCTATTTATCCGGTGCAGGAGAATCTAGAAAAATTCACCGATAGCTCGAGAGTTGTACGAGTATCCTCAGAATTCTGGCTTCGGTGCCAGATGATGCAGGCTGAAAGATCAACGGAGTTTCATCCCACGCGAAGTTGACCACCCTTCAATCAAGAATTCCATCAAACCCTTTAAACTTTCCAAGATTGCCAAGTTTCTCCCGTCCAAGACCACTTACGGTCTTTGTCAACACACGTAAACCTGTAATTTCCCTCTCTCTTTTTTTCAAGATCGCAAGATCCTCTCGTGTTTCTTCGAAACTATTGCGAGATCATTTGAGTTTGGGAAACGAATCTCGTTGTTCGTTAGAATTTCCTTTGTAGAATTTTCCATCGATTGTTTGTTATTGTAATACAGGATGGGCTGAAAGTTTTCCATCTGTTTTTTCTTTTTTTCTTTTTTTTTTGACAAAACATCAATATGAAGGAAAACTAATTTTATTAATTTTTAATTAAATTTGAGTTCAATCACGATTTCTTCAGTTTGTGTTAAAAATTATTTCGTTCAAATGCTGACCGCCGGAGCGTTCGCGAATAAACTAATGAATTAATAAAGATTTATTTTTTAAAAATTTCGGATTTATTTTAGTAGGAAGTGATTTTTGTCTCATTCTACATTCTCTGCGTTTCATATACCGATACATATGGCATAAGTCATAGAATCCGTCTGCAATATTCGAAAATTC
Organism: Tetragonisca angustula; assembly: GCA_036937485.2. Taxonomy (NCBI): domain Eukaryota; kingdom Metazoa; phylum Arthropoda; class Insecta; order Hymenoptera; family Apidae; genus Tetragonisca; species Tetragonisca angustula. The sequence goes on along the minus strand of JAWNGG020000046.1, from coordinate 570,746 downwards.
TCAATATTCTCAATATATATATACATCTTGTTCACTTCGTTCATTATTAATTATTGATTGTCACACATTCGAGTAACAATTTTAGTAAAATGGCAAGTAGCAGTGCAGTTCGGTCGCGATCGAATTCGGAAATTCCAAGAATGCCGAAAAATGAATAGAGTATTGCAGTCTCGGTTAATCTCAAAAGTTCCTTTGGTGAATCAAAGTCAGTTCCAAGGAACGTTGTTCCCTTCGTCGGGGGGGGGGGGGCGATCATCGAGTCGGAAACAGAAACGAGAATCGGCTGTTTTCGTTTTTGCAGCGGAAACGACTCGTCGGCTTTTAGTCGAATACGTGAAATACACGTCGATTATTTGAAGCTCTCTCTCTCTCTCTCTCTCTCTCTCTCTCCCCTCTTACCACGCACGCACGCCCTCAATTTCCGTAACGTCAACGCCGCTTGTCGCAATCTAACTTCTGTCGTTTCGCTCGATTGTTTTTCAACCCGGTCTCTACCCACCCAGTTTCCAACCGGGTCTATTCACCGAATCAGAAACGAAACGAAAACGGTGTCGTCTTCGCGTCGTCACGCTCTCCGAGAGTCACCATCTATCTCCGCTTTCGCTCCTTCGTCTACGTTGCGTTGCGTACAGGCCTCAATCCTTCCTCACCGAGTTTCCAGACACCAGAAAGCAGAGGGTGGTTTCATCTCGGAGACGTCTCGCGTCACGTTACCCGGAATCACCGACGCTGTCCCTTGTTACTCGATCTCTCCTCTCTTGAGAAGCTACGGCAGGAAAGGGATAAAGTGCGGATCTTTGGGAAATTTCGAATTTTCCAGCGAAATTCTCTCTCTCTCTCTCTCTCTCTCTGTCTGTCTCTCGCGGTTATTTACTAGATAATTAGGAAATCTGTGTGAGAAGAAATGTTGCATTTTGTTACTCTATAATAAATTCTAATGTCTTTTGCGCAGTGCATTTTTTAAATTTTGCTATCTTTCTCTCTCTCTTTTTTTAAAGTAATTATTTTGCTAATTCTCGTATCGCTGCCTTGTTTTGTTTATCGACAAGAATTTTAAGAGTTTCATTGAGAACCTTGTTGAGACTCGGCAGAGATAAAGATATCTATTGTTGAGAATTTTCACTTTTTTAGAATTTTAAGAATTTATCATTTTGAAATTTCTATTTTTTTAAAAATCAGTTTTCTCATCAGTAAAAATTCATTCAACAAGTGACTTGTATGTTTTCAAATTTTCACTTTACTTCTATAACTTCAAAATTCGTTCACTGTTGATCGCAATGCACATTCTTCTGTTAGATTGCACACAACGCGAAACAATAAAAAAAAAAACAATGTACTTTCAGTAATACGGCGCGATAAAAATATTCCATACTTTTCCATCCCAAAGAGATGTAAATACTGTTTATAAATATGTAAATGAGAAAAAGTTAATGAGAGAAATTGTACAATTTCCCCGGTGATAACGCGTTTTATGAAGACATAAGAGGCGGTAAAATGATTACGCGGTTCGACACGAATGTTAAACCGCGACGGTAATATCCTGAATAATGCATACGCGATCCTGGCGTCGATTACAGTTTCGATTCGCGATTAACGTGCGCCGGTCTCGCGTGTGCAACTTTTATTTTATGTATACAAGCGACGCTGAGAGAGAGAGAGAGAGAGAGAGAGAGGATCGTTCGCTGAACGAGCCATAATTCCATAGTCGAATCTCTTATCTCCCCGGCACTATTAGAAAACTCCGTTTCGCTCGCTCGACTTCACGTTCAACCCTTTTTCCCAGTTGTTTTCCGGCTGCTCCACTTGTTTAATTATCCGACCGCGATCATTTTGTTTATAAGTTTCGCGGTCTGGTGTTTAACTGGCCGTAGGTAAATTCCACTTGGAAAGTGGATCACGTGCCGATTGTTCGTTCCTGTTGGTCGAGATCCCCGCGCGATGGTTCTTTCACTCGTCTGACGACGCTCGAACCTGTTCCACTTGCATAGATTCCTTCGTCTGGCAATGCTGGTAATTCTTCTTTTCCACTTTCGTTCTCCGCTTTCTTGAGATGTCATGCAACTCGTGTGTCTCGTATTTCTACTTGCAATAAATCGAAAGCTTTCAAGGATCTCTCAATTATGTATATCAAAAATATGAAAAATATCTCGATTTGTCCAGTTTCTTTCGTACGTTGTAGTTGTCTACGCGAAGATTCTTCCTTTCGTCCGACGATACGCGAATATCGTTCTACTTACGTGGGGTATTATCGTTCCGCGATGCTGGAAATTCTTCTTTGCCATTCTTGTCTGACTGGGTACTCGGTTGCACTGCAAAATCATGCAGCTTTTATTTAGAAAAATCAGAAGTCGTTCAAAGACTCGGGGAATTCTCCAACTTGTCTGCGCGTATACTTGCACGTTCTTTCACTTATGAGAGATAAAGGACAGATCCCGCTTCATTCCGTCGGACAATCGTAAATAATAAAGCGGGACTCGTAGATATCGAAATTTCGCAAATTTCAGGGAAATATGAAATACTACAAATGCCTTTTCTACGGATTTTACGGACGTAATAGTCTCTGACGAATATCGTGCAAGACGTTCAATGCTGTAATCGCGATGATTTCAAATAAAATCGATATGGACTCGGATTTTGTACTTATTCTTTGGCTCTCCTCTCCGCGGCGTTGAAAATGAAAATACAAAGACACCAAGTGTATCCAAAAACAGTTTAGAACAAATATATAAAACTTGAAAATTGCTGGTGTTTTAAATTTACAAAATTACTTCTTGGAAGTAATTCCAAATTCCAAGTTCTCGTATTATCTCAAGTGTTTTTGGACGATTGCAAATTTAAATCTAATAAAAAAAAAAGAAAAAATCTTCGAAAGAAAATTATCACAGAATCGTTCAGTGTCGAGTGAAAATTACGAAATTAAAAAAATCACAAATTACTAAACAAAGTTCGAATGACTCGTTGGAAGGTCGAAATTTTCAAAATTCCGCTCGTCGTGCTGTGAAAATCTTCCTCTCATTTCGTCTGTATTCTAAAATCCAGCGACCATTTTCTAAAAGCGGCGTCCTCCGCGCAAGAAGCACAGAGAAAAAAACGCCGGGAATTCGGAAGTCTGGTTCAGGACTCGAATTGAAAAGGAGACTCGTGCCGGCCCCGCTGTTCCAACAATCGTCCTCGTCGGCGATGACGACACGGCGCGGGGATTCGCGCAGCGTAACGCGATCGTCGAGAGGAATTTGAAAAAGTTTCGCAGCCGCTGCGAGCGAACCGACGAGCATTCTTCCCCGGGCACAAAGGCGAGCTTCACGCTCGAGAAATGTATCTCGCGTCCGTTTTGATCCGATGTCGAGTTACGCGGCCCGAGTTGTTCGTCCCTCTTTTGTAGTCCATTGCTCGTCAGCGGGCTGAAAAAGAAAATGAAAGAAATAACGAAGAAAAGGGGAAAAAGAGGACTCTCTTCTGTCAATCTGTTTCTTTCTTTCTCTTTTTTTTTTTTTTTTTTTTTTTTTGTTTTATCTGGTTTTTGTTCCTTATGTATGGGATGTAGCTCTTTCTACAACGTGTCCCAAGTATTTCCTTGGATTTCTGAATTGTTTTTTTTTCGAAGCGTCGAACTTCGCAAATCGTGACGATTTTAATTTAACGAAATCATCGTTGTAGTATTTATTCGAATTCGTACTTTCCAACTCTCTGTACAATGTATTCCATTGCCTGGAACTCGAGAAGCGTAATTATTTGTTAAATTTTTAACGATGATAAATTTCCAAGGAAGTTCTCATCATTATCCAACGATTCAGAATAGTCAGTAACTATTCGTACTTTTACGAACAGAGCCTCAAAAACAGAATAAAAATTACTTCACTTGCGAAATGTTACAACGACTAGCTACGTTTGCTTGTTTTCGTCCATCAAACGAACATAAAACTCAAGAAACCAAGAAACAACGTGAATTTCGCGCACGAAACCCACGAGTATGTTTTTCTTTCTCTGGCAGCAAAGGCGATCAAAATATTGAAACTATCTTCTCCCCTCTCCCCCTCCCACCCCCCACCTCTCGCCCGTTGTTGCGCGCTCTTCAATTTCCAAGCGACACGAACGTGCAACATTTCGAAATTGCCGCGAGAGATAAAAACTGAAAGGAAGAACCTGACGTACGTACGGGTGCGGCTCCGCTACAGACGAGTTTGCGAACGCTTGAGAAACTGCTAATTGAAATATAGATTCCGCTCCTCCCCCCCTCCCCCAGACAAAGATATTCGTGTAATCGTACTCGCCACCGTGCTCCCAATCCCCACCCGAGGAGGTTTCGAGAACGTGCAGCCATTCGGAGAAGCAGTTATTGAAAAGTTGACAATTTACGAGGCAAGTTGGAGGAGGTGTTCCTCGCGCGGCGATAACTCGGCCTTATGATCGGCCCCGTGAATAATTCGATGGGGAGCGTGCGCGCGCTCGATAAATCGTCGATTATCCCTATCCCTCCCCCCGACCACGTCGTACATTGCCCCTCGATGTACGTACGTAAAAACCTTGGAGTACTAATCTCATCCTTCCCGCCAGTTGAAAACAAAGCGTCTTGATTGCATGTGTAAGCGATGGAAAGGTAGCGGAAGCCTCGAACCGCGTGTCTGACCGGTGACAGACTGTTCCACTGGAACGTTTCGGTGCCAACATTTCACGGTATATGCGAGTATAACTGACACGTCAGTTTCTCACGTCGTTGCGTTCTCGCACGAGTGTAATTTTCTTCGTATATCCTGATTGAAAATGGGTGTTTTTCACCCAAGTGTCAAAGACACGAGTTACACGCGAGCCAGGCGTCAAAGGCCAGAGAGTGGTAAGTGAAAGCGATGGTCATGGTTTGTCCTCCTTCTCTGAATATTAATCGCGCGTGTCTCATGTGAAATTGATGAAATTCCTGTCCTCACTGAGAAAAAGCTCGTATGAATCTTTCAAGCTCCATCTTTTTATTTCCAAATTCAATGGGGAATTACATGTATGCAAGCTTCTGCACATTGAAACGTGCATGTTGCCGTGACTCTCTGCGAACTCGGTGCGATGGGGAGTTTGAGAGTTCACTCGGAAAATCCTCTGAATAAATTTATGAATGTATCGCGAAGGGCGGGAGGGGAGGTGGAGGGGAGAGTGCTTTTGAAGGGTCTTCAAGTGTCACGGAACTCGTTATCTTTAGAACGAGTCGCGAGAGAAACCAGTCCACACGTGACAAACAAATGAATCGCGGGGTCGCGGATTTTTCATAATTCTGGATACGCTCGGATTCTCGAAGATCGTCGAAAGTGATATTCATCTTTCAGTCGTGCGTGCAAATGAGCGATAAATGAAGCACGAGTCGCGATTGGGAAGACAACTCGAGACTAGTTAATAAAGAAGTTAATAAATATTATGCATCACGACTCTATCTATGCTACTACGTTGTGATATCAGTGGCTGACATACAAATGAATGTCACCGATCGCGGAATAGTCCGCTAAGCGAAAGCAGAACCTGCGAAGGCGCGTGTTTTTTCCCGCTGAAAGCTACCTGACAGGAACAACTTGTTTAACTCTCGAAAGCATAGACTCGAACGACCCCGACTCTTGGCCCTTTGTCGTCCGAGAAAGTGTCATTCTTCCTTTCTATAACCCTCTGGCGAATAATTCAGCAATTTAAAAAAGTTTCACCGAGAGAGAGAGAGAGAGAGCTTTTTAACCGAACGCTCGACACGCCGGCACGCGGAGCGTGAAATTCCATTCGCGTCGCGCGTCTTTGACCAGGTGGTAGACAAAGGGGTGGCACTCGCCTGAAAAGTCCGAAACGCGATCCGCGAGCTGGCTCCTGGCATTTTCACCTGCTCACGCCACTGGTGGGTGGGTGGGGGGAGCTACAAATGTTTGCCGGCCCGGACACAATGACTCCGGCTGCCTTGCCTGGGCAAACAACAGAGCCCTTCGCTCTTATTCCGCTTCAATTCCGTTTGACGGACGCTGCAAACACGCCCGGAGCGCGCTGGATACAGCGAGGAATACGCTGAAGCAGCGAGAAACCGGCCGGCGGATGATATTTCAAACTGCCTGGGATTAACTTGATGTTTTACGCCTCTCGTTCGAGAAATCTGTGGTCAAGAATCGAGATCATCCCTTGGACGTGACGTTGATCACATCATCGAAAATTACTCGAGAGGAATCTCAGGATGTTTGTTTTCAAGATTTCCGGTGGGTGTATTTCGTTGTAAAAAACGAAAGCTGTCATTTATTACATTGTTGCAGTTAATGTCACTTTCATGAAGATTCGTATTTTTGAAGAATAGTGTTGTACGGTGCTTTGGGTATTTTCAAACATCGTCTTCAAATGTCAACTTATATTTTTGAGTAACGTTCTTGGTGGAACTTTCGATACTGTTCAGAAAAATTAGGGGATATTTGAAAATGAATATGAAGCGATAAAAGAAAGAAGCATTTGATTTTTTGTTCTTTATTAAACAAGAATTTTATTAATCAGAAAAGCAAACAGGTCGAAGAAAGTTGCAAAGAAAATCAATCATGCTTCTTTCTCTTATCGCTTCATATTCATTTTGAAATGTCCCCTAATTTTGGTGAGCAGTATATTTTTAAATTTCCCACGAATGCGTGGAAATCTGTTAAAGTTGGCTGAGTTTGACTTCGTTCCATTTGAGAAGATAATTAACTTGGAACGATCAATGCTTAAAGTAATAAACGAGTGAGACGAAAGGTACAATATTACAAATCTTTTGCAAGGTTTCTTTTATTGGAACCTATCTATTATATTTTTCTTAAATTTTCTGATCTATTAAATTTTTATTAAATTAAATGTTCTGATCCACCCGACCGTCAAATTCAATTTGTCAACATCGTGAGGCCACGGACAGAAACGTCTAAACGTCCATTTAAACAAATTGTTTCGTCATTAGGTGTTTCTCACCTAAATTTCTACAATTCATGGAAAATCAACAAAATCGAAGCGTTTGCACTATTACGAGCGATAAATCACTGTTTGGTGTTCAACGGATTAATTAATCTGGATTCTATTTCAGATTCTTCTCTTTTTTTTTTTTTTATTTTTCAAATCGACGAACACCGACGAAACGTTCTTCGATCGAACACGCAACGTGCCACGATCAATTCGCGCGTCGTCAATCACCGATGACTTCTATGACGTCGTCGGCTAGAGTTTAACGCCACTCATCGACAATCGAGTCGCGCGGGCGGCATTCATCGCGTTCCAACACTCTCTCTCTCTCTCTCTCTCTCTCCCCCGCGGGTACGAGCCTGCGACTAGAATAGATTTATAACGATATACAGGCTGCACCGACTATATAGATTTATATATACAACGAACGTGGCAACGAAGCTTAGCGCAAATTGAAGATAATTTAATCGACTATTATACTCGCGACATTTCGAGCGCCGACCAGATCCAATCTAGCGCGGTCGGCCGAGCAACGATAAATAAACTCGCAGACGTTGAATTGGCGCGTTTAGCAATAGTAGTATAAAATGGCGATGCGCCGAAAATTGAAAGATATATCAAAGAACGCGCGCAGAGCACGGCTTGTAACGCGGGAACAAATTGATATTTTCGAATGATCGCGCCCCTTTTCGCGATCAAACTGACGAGAACGAGAGGGGGCAGACAGGGTTCAAATAGTAGGAGTGATTTTCAGTCGTAATTAAGTGAAATCGATCGTGAAACGAGAGAGGGATGATTTGGTACAGTACTTCTTCACGTCGCACGCGCGAACGAGTGACTGAAATGAAATATCCTGAATGAGCATGTTCTATTTGGAAGGAGATCAAAAACAATTTGAAACCGAGTAAAAAAGGCTAGTGAAATTTCTATTGAAGGAAACGCACGAAGCAGACAAGTGTGCTACCCGAAGACTGTAAATGAGACTCTGAGGTAAAGACCGGAAGTCAGTTGGATTCTACACGAGCTATCGTACTGCAGCACTTTTGAATAATCGTCGAACTGTACAAGTGTATATCTGTATAATTGTATATTTTTTTACACGTGAGTTATTTCAACTGGTGGTTACTGCAAATGAGACATCAGGTGTAGCAAAAATTTCGACAAATTTGCTAATTATTCATTGCGAATTATTAATTCCAATGGGAAGTGGGATAATTCCAATAGGAAATTATTTTTTTGATCATCTCGTAAAACAAGATCCACTCAAAGAAAATTCTCGTGCGGTAATTGTTCAGATTCTTCCAATTTTCAGTCGAGACGTTCTTGATCGAACATGAGTTACCAATTTACACGAAAATGGTCGGAAAGAATGTATCAATCCGTGAGTTTAAAATTCAAAATTAATATATTATAAAAATATACAAAGTTAATATATTATAAAGATATATTAAATTAACTATTCTCTTTTTTATTAAAATATATTATTAAAAATTAACTAAAAATATACTATAGAAATTAATTTCATAATAACAATACATCGTTCAATGAACAATTAAATAACATTACTCGAAAGCGCCTTTATTTTGAAAGTCCACGACGTTCGGCAATTATTATAAAGGAGATGGAGAGGAGAAGGACGAGAAGAGAGAAGCGACACATATACTAATCGAATTCCTCGTCTACGGATCGCTGCAAGCGTCGCCGCGATATTATATTTCGAAATACCTGTTGCCGAGGCTCGTGGCGAAGCGCGCGCGCGCGCGCCGCGCCGGTTTGCCTCGAACCAGCTTGTAAAATTCACGGTCCGTCGCCGTTCATCCGTGGCGAAAGCAAGCCGCTTCTCCGGTAACCGGATAATTGAAACGGCTCGACCCGCGAGCGCGAAATTTCCGCGGCGAATCCGCTTGTTACCACCAGTTTGTTTCTCCCTTAATGTCGTAATAAAAAGCTCCGTCGAACGCTCGTCGAATCGATGCCTCCGTGGCCATTCTCTCTCTCTCTCTCTCTCTCTCTCTCTCTCTCTCTCTCTCTCTCTCTCTCTCGTACGCGCCGATTGCAGCAACCGATGACCTTCGATCAACCAGAGGCCAATTATTTCCCATGTCGCTGCGTTTTCGATCCCAAGTTTCCTCGAGAAGCGTTTCTCACGCTTGTTCAAGATTAGGCGAGTTCTCGATTGTTGATTCGAAGCGTCTCCGTCTGTCGGCGAGCTTATGATATGATTAAGATTCGATTCAGGAGTTGGAAGTGGAATTGAGAAATGTGCAGCGACACACTTTTAGCATTGTCAGTTACATTTTACACTTTACACGTTGAGAAGGAAGAAGCTTGGGGAAACTTATGTATCATAAAGTATCATTGCCACAATTAAACGGACGATCAGAATTCGCGCAGGTGCCATTTATTTCTCGGCCATCGTCCGATTGAAAATTAATGAAAATTCATTCGTTCCTCCGGGGTGTTACGGGGGTAATTAACAAACGGCGCACGAAACATACGTATTGAGATTTAATGTTATGCAAATAACATTAAACGTTAATGCATTGAAACGGAGGTACGGGGTTTAATTTGTAAATATGAAAATTAATCTAGTCGTTAGTCATTTGTACGTTTGTTGGCATTTCGCGCGTTCGAAAAACACCGTGTTTTCGAACATTCGATCATTTCGGACTGGGTACGGTTCTTGCGTCTGACTACGCACGCGGCTACTCTACTTGTACGCTTGGTTCTTTCTGGTACCCAAATGTCGCCCTCGCGCTTTCCACGGTGTCGAAACGCCCGGCGAGGAGAGGAGGAAGGAGTGAAAAAGCAGCAAGGCTTTTACCTTGCTCTCTATTTCTCTATTTCGCGAAATTTTCTCGAAACTCTCTCTCTCTCTCTCTTTCGTGTGCGCGTCAAAGTGCCTGGTTTTGCCGAAACCTTTCCAGGATTCCCGAGGACGAGCACACTCCGGGAAAAGGACAAGCCGGTAATAAAACGTCGCGAACGACAAAAGCGAACAGCGTTCGGGAGGGGACAAGGGTTGGGGAACGCGCGCGTGCGAGCAGCTGAAAGAGGAAATCGAAATGCACGAGTAGCGAGTCACTTGGTTGCCCCACGCTTTCCTCCTCCTCCTCCTCCTCCTCCTCCTCCTCCTCCTCCCTCTACTGCCGCTTCTTTTTCCTTCCGCGTTCTTCCTTTGGTCTTCAACCGACGGCGTACAGCGCGATTTCCCTCGAACGTAATTTCCCGGGCATCCGACCGACGACCGGATTTCGCTTTCGTTTCTTGTTTTCGCGCTCCGCCAAGCTTCGTTTCCTCGCTGCCGCCGCTGTCAACCGATGTATCTCGTCGACCAGACAGCGTGCCAGTCGTGAACGAACGTTGAGATTAACACCTCTTCGCGATATTTACCTCTTTATCATCCCATTCTTGAAATTTACGGTAGTGGTTTCAGTGATAGAACGCGATACTACACGATTTTTATTAACAGCCTCGAACAGCCGAATAACTGAACTTTTACTATACTTGCTTTGCACCTGACTTTTTCTTACAGGATGTTGTCTAATAATGTTTATAATATGGGAAGGAGAGGAGTTTGCTTGAAAAGTGTAAAATTTTATAAACATATTTTTTATTTACGTGCACTGCGTTATTGTGTTTTGTTGCACGTTCTTTGCATATAAATCGTAAACATTTGGCACATTTGGTACCATATTTATTGTCATCGCCTGTAAATACGTAGCATCTCACGCTCAAGTTCTGGGTCAACGGTGACCCGGTGTCGGCTACGCGAAGGTTACAAAAATAAGCACTGTCTGCGATACTGTCGCACACAGTGTGACGGTTTATCTCGCGACGCAAGCAGCCACAAGTTGCGATTTGCACATGTTTCTTTACCGAAAAATATGAAAAGTATAATGGACCAATTTCGAAGAGTTTGTCGTCTTTGTTCGAGAAATGATAGCCTTCATTAACGTCCGAGAAGTATAATCATGCAGTATTGGAAGTGGATTGAGAAAGTAGAACGAGATCGTGGTCCAGTCTGACGAAGAACGAAAAACAGACAACTCGAACGGTCTAGCAAGTAGAACGAGTCGATCATTGACATCCTGTTCCTTCCTACTACTGTTTGAAACCCTCGTCACGAGCCTCGGTGGCCTCGATCATCGAACAATTCAAATCAACTGCGTTCACCGCGAAAAGAGAGAATTACGGACGTCGAGAATTTGTTGTTCCATAAAATTGTAATATTTTCTCAGTTTTAAGTATATTTAAGCAAAACAAAATGGGCAAAATAAATAACAAATTTATTACTTGTCAATAATTTCGAGTGATGTCATACCTACGAGTTCGAAAAGAAAGCGACGAATTATTGTGTACGGTTCGGTCACTCGTTACGGTCCGCAGTCAGTTGCCAGCGCAACTGGTTAACCTCTTACGTCGAGAATTTTTTGTCACAAAATTGCAATATCTTCTCAGTTTTAAGTATGTTTAAGCAGAACAAAATGGGCAAAATAAATAACAAATTTATTACTGTCGAGTGATGTCATACCTACGAGTTCGAAAAGAAAGCGACGAATTATTGTGTACGGTTTGGTCACTCGTTACGGTCCGCAGTCAGTTGCCAGCGCAACTGGTTAACCTCTTACGTCGAGAATTTTTTGTCACAAAATTGCAATATCTTCTCAGTTTTAAGTATGTTTAATCAAAACAAAATGGGCAAAATAAATAACAAATTTATTACTTGTCAATAATTTCTGTCGAGTAATGTCATACCAACGAGTTCGAAAAGAAAGCGACGAATTATTGTTTACGGTTCGGTCACTCGTTATGGTCCGCAGTCAGTTGCCAGCGCAAGTGTCTAACGACATATCCTTGTCGTCAGTTTCCAGTCGATCTCTGGCTACTCGAAATCTGTGAAAATCACTGAAGAAAGAAGAACCGCTGACACAAACCGAGAGAAACAGTACGAGTACAAGAGTAAGTGAGTGTGTGTGAGTGAGAGAGAGAGATGAATAATAACTGTTTGAATGGTGTTTAACGAGCATGGCATTCAGAGTAGGTCAGCAGAGAAATACATGGCTTGCTCGGCTCTCGCAATCGGCCCGGTGACGTCGCCCACGAGCGATAAATTACAGCGTGGCTGCCGCGCTGCATCCACAGCAGGTCGATGCTTAATGTTCGCGATTGTAATTAACGCTTTGACGATTCTCTAGCCCCCGAGTTGAATGGATACTGAAGGCCTCGCGTGCACGTGACCGCACGCGCGTTCACTGTGTTGTGTGCTTCACGACGTAGAACGCGGCCAGAGAGGGTGGCGGTGGTGAAATTGTCTTGGCGCGCAACGGCCCATGCGCTGGTGAATAAAAGCGTCGTCGCCACTTCCGACGAAGGCGACGTAACGTGTCGACTGAGAAATGTTCAACGACACGAATTTCATTCGTACGACCGGCAGTTTTAAAGCGGTTCGCTGCCACGTCTGTCGTGCCACGAGATCCCTCAATTAGTAGCTCGCGTTCTCCTTCTTTCACTCTCTCTCTCTCTCTCTCTCTCTCTCTCTCTCTCTTGCCTTCGACGACTAGGGTAAAGCGGAATTTTTTTTCCTTCGATAATTGAGTCGCGTGCGGAAGCCACGTTGATTGACTCTCGGGGAAACGATGGCGTTACAAACGATGGCATTCTTTTTCATTCGCCTCGACGAATTTACTGTTAGTTGCGTCGTCGTTGAACCCCAAAGTCGAAGCGAATCAATCCTGCGTCGCGTGTTGAAGTTTGGGAGAGAGGAAAGGATGATGTTGTCACGCGTGAAATTATCCAGAATCTAACGATAACTAAGGATACAGTGATGATGATATTTATCGTGCGACTTCGAGTTGGAACGTAACGTAATTTATTTCACTGCGAAAGGAGAGGTTGTTAGACAATTTTAAAGCGAAGCTCTCTTTAGATATTCGTTGTCACGTCGTTTGCTTCTTTAGAAATCAATCACACGAAGAGATTCGATCGACCAAACGATACCAATCCGATAGCGGTCAAATTCGTTCGAGTGCAAGCGATCTAAACTACAATTTAATTGGTAATTCGATCAATAATGCAGACTGTAATTCAGAAACGCCACCCTTAAAATTTGTCCTGGAATTTGTTGTCTTTCGATATCCTTAAAAAAACTGAACGTCAGTCACAGTCGCGCAGACAGTGAAATTAAAATTTACAGAATCACGGAGGAGTCGATCGAGAGAACGAAGAAAAGTTTCGAATCGCCGAAAGGGGGACTACGGCGGGAAATATTCAAATTGCAGAGGAAACTCGATTAGAAACCGCGATTGAATTGCTACAGCGAGAGAAGAAACAAAGAGGAGGGGAGGGGGGAGGGGGAGGAGAAGAGGCCGTGGCCACCTCGAGAACCGTCCTCGATCCCAAATGAACTACCAACGAGAGCCATTAATTACAAAACGGTCGACCGAAACGGCGAGTTCTAAACATCCCGAGCACTTCATCAACGACTAATTGTGATCCTAAGTCCCCCCCCCCTCACGGGGCACGAGCAACGAGATTAAACAAAGTACCCTTCGTCAAAGACAGCCCTCTCTGTTCCCTGGGCGAAAAATATTAATTACCGCGGACCCATCTGGGCCAGCAATTTCCAACCGGGAGACACTTCATCAAGGGTCGACTGCGCGCTTAACAAGCGAATCCGACCGCACAAACACCCGTGGAAACTCTAATTGTAATATCGAAGACGAGTCTCTCTCTCCCTCTCTCTCTCTCTTTCTGTCTCTTTGGATCTATCTATCTGCTCCGGATGTATAATATTCCGCGAATGTGTTACGCGCAAAGGTAACGAGACTCACCCCCTGCCTCTCGTGTAATATTCTAATACGATCGTTTCGCGTATTGATCTTCGCCGTTTCCCAGTCGAAGTTTGGAAAGAGAGAGAGAGAGAGAGAGAGGGAGAAATGGTTAGTTGAGATCCAGCAGTCAGATACGGAATGCATAATCCTCGCGATTCTCTCTCTCTCTCTCTCTCTCTCTCTCTCGCTGGGAAACTGGGGTATTTCCCGCGGTACCATTGATCCAACCATAATTGCGGTGTGACGAGTTCCCGTAACAATCGTTGTCAGACCGATCTGATTATCAAACGTCGCGATCGACCGGCAAGTTGCCCGACGACTCGACTCGATCCCCTTTCTCTGTCCGGTGGATGAACAGTTTTGCAAACCGGCCACGTCTCTCGTCTCTATTCGCTCTCGCGCGAGTTTCTGACAGTCGACAATCCCAGTCGAAACATTCCTGCGCGTGTATGATACTCGAAGCTCAGAGACAGAGAGCTGATTAGCCTGGAGTTCGCGGAAAGAGTGTTGCCTCGCTGATTCACCGTCGTACTCCCGGTTACGTAGCCGGTGTATCGCTTCTGCAATTACAAGGAATTAGAAGAGTAATCCGCGAGGCGAGTCGTGATTCGCGCATAGTCGGGTGCAGCATCAATAACTGATGGCGGAATTATTCAACGAGTTTCCATCGGCAGCTAGTTAGTCAGCGGTAGCGGCGAATTTCGGTTGCAGCCTGCCTCGAAATGAAACGAGTGATTCCCCGCTGGTTTGTCTAATGCAAACTTTTCGCCCAACTCGCCTGTCCGTGTCCGTTAACCGAAATGAAAATTAACCGCCTATAACAGTCGCTCATTTTCATCAGCCTCTCGTGTTTTATTTTTATTATTTTCTTGTATGCATATATGCATGTTTATGTATTTAATTTATATGTTTGTGTTTACACGTTAGTGCGTGTTTATATCCATATTGATATTGATATTCGTACGATGTTTAGACTCGTACACGCACTGTTATCTGCCGAAATGAAGTATAATTTATGTTGAATTGTTATCGTAGCCGCGGAACGCCGGTTTATTTGGGCTGAATTTTAACGAACGACCGGTTAAATAAACTCTTACTGGTTCAGTACAATTGCCTGAAGGCAAACTCCTATTTGTACGAATGAAAAATTCGTATATTAGAGAGAGAGAGAGAAAGAGAGAGAGAGAGAGAGAGAGAGAGAGTGTTTATACAAACGGAGATCTACTGTGTTTCATTATTATTATTATTGTCTTTTTTTTTTTTTACTGCCTTATTTAAAAATATGTGAAACAAACGAAACGACGATTCGCGTCTGATCGAAAGTAGACTCGTTCTACTGCGCGAAACTTTTCCCGTCCCGTCTCGACCTCGTCTTTCTGCTGAATTTCTCGGGACATCTTCAACCCTCGTAATCGTCGTCACTTTCATGCAACATCAGCTGCCAAACAGTGGCTGTTCGATCTCTCACGGTGGAGCGCGTGCACGCAAATCCAGCGAGTGATACGTTGGCACGCGTTCAAGAACACGAAGAAAGGGAGTGCGCCGGAGGAAGGAAACGAGACGAGGAGGAGGGAACGACTAGACGAGTAGGTGCTCAAAGAAACGACAACCCTAACACGTGTCTGTCGAATACGCCGTCGTCGGTGATTTACGCGCGACTCGACTCTCTCGCTCGCGTATTCCACGTAATACGTGCCACGAAATTTCAATTCCATGGCAACGAGCACTCCACACGCTCCCTCGACAGAGAGGGAAAGAGAGAGAGAGAGAGAGAGAGATGGGAAACTCGGCAGAATCAATTGCACGAATCTTCCTGTCGTACTTTTTCATTAAATGACGTAATCGTGAAATATTCCTTTCGTTTCGAGCAGAGAAAGGAAAAGAAAATCTGTGAGAATCTCGCTCCGGTGATACTACAAAGTACCCTCGGAACGCAGAGTTTTATTTCCGAACGATGAACGTGGTTGATAAAAAGATCTTTAAAATCCAGCTCGTTTGAAAACTCGCTTCGATCCCTGTTGGATTAAAAAAAATCGTCCATTTGTAACATTCAGGAATATTCCCTGAAACAAAAGATGGCCAATAAACACACGCTGATCAATTCGCTATTTTACCATGGGACTAAATTTCACAGAAATTTTAGCAAAATTGAAAAATTCGATTAACTCAAACTCGATTTAGTACCAAAGAATTATTTTCGAATAAATTTCCTTTATGATGTATCATCAGCGAATATTCCTAATTTACATCCAAAGTCGCGAAAATATTTTTACCCTTGAACGTGGAGGTAGCCAAGTTTGGAAGAAAGAGCCCTGTTCGCAGAATTCCATACAAAAGTTGTAACGACTCCAAAACAAACGATCGAGAAAAAATTAGAGAGAATAAGACCACGGCGTGAAATTCACTCGTACGTGACTTATACGCGGGAAGGGGATTTGCGTGGATCACGCACACAACCGAGTACAGTCCAGTCTATTTACCGTATCGATGAAAGCCGATCCCTGCCGTTTTATTCTCTGCCATTGTGTCAATTTGACAGCAATTACGTTGGAAGAAAGACGCGTTAAGGAAAATTAAAAGAAAAATTAAGAAAACAACCGCGTGTAATATTCGACGACAGATCGAAGGAACCGGAAGGCGAGGCTTTCGAGGGATCGATGCATCCTCTGCGGTGGGCCCGATTCTCATCGCGAGTCTCGACCGATGGTCCACGGATTTGGAAGTGAAATTAGCCCGGGACTAAATCTCCCGGGTCGGTCGTTCTCAACGGAACATCGTCGAGCTGTCGCGATATAAATTGCGCAGACGCTTTTTACCGGGGCCGGCGTCTACGCGCTCGCGCCTGAGTTATAGCCGTGGATGTTTGCATTTAAGCCGGGAGGGGGGGCGAAGGAGAGAGATCTCGGTGGCACGATGGTCATGCTCCGTCGAAGGGACGGCCACCTCGTAGCTGCTGCAAGCTCTTAATAGCATTAAGAGACCGCGAATGCCTCGAGGATCTTGCGAATTTAGCGGCGTTGAAATCGAAGATTTCCTCGCCGTGTCTTTCCCTCGCGATTTAAACACCGCCTTTAATAAATAACGAAACGAGAGTTTAATTTGGTCGCCGCGCGAGCAAATTATTCAGTAGTTGAACCGTCGGCTCGATCAATTGCGAGACGACTGTAAATTAATGTAATCGAACGAATAATATAAAATGATATAAAAGTATCCAAATATATTTCAGTAATGTATATCTTGAACGCTACGTTATAAAGTATCCAGAGTTCACTGTTTTCTATAATGTTTGGTAAAGATAAGTGGAGAAGTCGTATGCATGATCAGACAAAGTCTAGTGTCTGGCGCTGCGAGTAGCATGAAGCTCGTACGTAGTCAGACGTGGTCGTGCTTTGGATATATTTATATTATTATTTAAAAATAACATTTTTATATTTATATAAATAATATAATTTATAATATATAATATTATTTATATTATTTATATATATCCAAAATATGACCAACATACTTAACTAATGGATATTTTAAAAACATATAAAGTATCCAAAGTTTATAATATTTTCTATAATATTTAGTAAAAGAAAGTAGAGAAGCCGTATACATGATCAGACCAAGTCTAGTATCCATTTTTGTACAATAATATAAAAATATCCAAAGTATGTAAAACATATTTAAATGATGAATATTTTAAAGGCATATAAAGTATCTAAGTCTTCTATAATATCTAGTAAAGGAAAGTAGAGAAATCGTGTACATAATCAGACAAAGTCTTGTGTCTGACGCTGCAAGTAACATGAAGCTCGTACGTAGTCAGACGTGGTCATGCTTTGGATATATTTATATCATTATTTAAAAATAACGTTTTTATATAATATTATTTATATTATTTATATATTTCCAAAACATGACCAACATATTTAGCTAATGGATATTTTAAAGGCACATAAAGTAATCAAAGTTTAATGTTTTCTATAATATTTTGTGAAAGAAAGTAGAGAAGCGGTATACATGATCAGACCAAGTCTAGTGTCTATTTTTGTATAATAATATAAAAATACCCAAAGTATGTAAAACATATTTAAATGATGAATATTTTAAAAGCATATAAAGTATCTAAGTCTTCTACAATATTTAGCAAAGGAATGTAGAGAAACCGTGTACATGATCAGACAAAGTCTGGTCTCTGACGCTGCGAGTAGTACGAACCTCGTACGTGGTCAGACATTCGGGAATCTTACCATCGACGAAAGTATACAGCTTTAAACGGTGCGCGCAATGCGAAAACAACACACGAAACGTGCAAAAATTATTACATGAAACAATTCTCTGCAAAGTCTTCGCCTTCTTGACCTTCGAATCTATGAATTCAATCGCGCCGATCTCCAATCTAGAAAGTCTGCTCGCTAACAGAGGCGAGCCAGACTCTGATTAACAGACCCGCGCGTCCCTCAACGAATAATTACTGTCTGGCTATTAACGTCTCACGTCCCTTGAAAATTCTCCTCCGCCTCTCTCTCTCTCTCTTTCTTCTCGCGCTGCGTTCAGAGGAATGAAGAAACAGAGAAAAGACAAAGCGACGAGAGCGCAAAACGATACCACGTTCTCCGGTTTAACTCCACGGTGGAACTCCTCTTCTTAAAATGATATTCCTCTGCGAAGAACGCGTCGGGTCACTGCACATGAGGGTAGGAGATCGTACGCGACGTGCGGTCGTTATTGTAGCCGTTTCAGCGGCGACGTGCCATCAAACTTTCCGGTTACTTGGGGGAAGGGGGTGGAAAGCCAGAGGGAAGAAATCGAACGTTTCTCGTTCGATGGCGTGTTCCCTTCGCTGGGGAATTCTTCGGTCCGAGAACGACCGAACCGGTGAAGGAGCGTAAGAACCGGGGCCGGTTTTTGCTCGGCGAAATCATTCGAGATGGGGAAGGATATATACGCGGGGCCTGCGGATTTGAGTTATACGCCGACGTCATCGGCAGCCATCGTCGTTCCTCCATTATTCTCCTCGTCCGAGTGTTCTTCTTTTTCTTCTTCTTCTTCTTCTTCTTCTTTTCCTTCGCTGGCGCCAACTTTGACATCTTCGGCTTTCCGGATCGTTTCTAACGAATCTCTCGGAATCTTTGAATAAATTCGTTCGAGGTTCCTTGGAACGTTCCGGCAGCTCTGATAATCTTACAATCGACGACGAAAAAATAATTGATTTGCTTATTGGTTCAAAGTGTCAGTTTCAAACATCAACGGAAGATGGTTCGATAGTTCGGCAATTTTGAAAATTTTAATTTCCTGTGAATCGCGTGCAAGATGTCTCCAATAACCTAACGTTGTATAAACACATATTATTATTATATTCGTGCGTGTCACGTTCGACGTTACAATTGTCCTTTGAAATAAAAAGACGTGAGGGAATAATTTCTGACGATCGCGATCGTGATCTCTTGTTCGAGGAGGAAGACGCGGATCGATTACGCCAGGGAAGCGAGCGAGTAGATTACGCGTTGTTCTCTCACGCCATTGCTTTCGGCCAGGGCCGCCGCCTCGAATACCACACGCCAACAACGACCGTTACCGCGTGCAAATCTTATTTGAATTGGAGATGCCAAGTTTACCCCTTAGCTGGACCCGCGCACTATAGCCAGCTTAGAGGGGCTGGCGGTAAGTAGCTTAGCGAGGACGCGTCGACGGATGCGCAGCACCCTCTTCCTTCCTCCCCTAGCCTCTTCGCTCGTCCCTGGTAGATCTGTCTCGATTCTACCGCCGCGCCGTGTCTGTCGTGGGCTGTATTTATGCGGACAGAGACCGACGAGGACTTAACGCGTATTTCAACGACGGTGGAACGCGAGCCTGGTGGCACGAGTAATCGGGTCATCCAGCGACCGCGTAATTTTCCTCGAGACGAGACAGGGTTGGTTGGGTTTGGCAGTGTAGTTTGAAGATGCTCGGTTTTCGGAGTTGTGGTTGGTTCTCGGGGGAGGGATGATCGTCTCCAGGGGGGAAGGAGGTTCGCGAGAGAAGGTAGATTTAACAGGTAATTGAAAAGTTAGGAGAAGCTGTGATTGACTCTGTATAGTCGGGATTTTCAGAATTTCGATCGCGCGAGATCTACGAGTAGATGTTTAATGTTATCAGACGACTTTGATATTTTTCTTTTTTTTTTTTTTTTTTAACGTTCCGCGTTCTTTCAGTTTGCAAGAGTCATTTGTAATTTTATAATTCAACAGCTACTGTTACAACCCCTTTGCGAAAAATTGAATAGAGTGTCTGCCTCTGGGATAACACGTGTATTGCAACGTTCGCTATTTCGAGCTTCATAATCTCGACACACCGAAATGAGATACTGTCAAAAGAACATTTTACATATTTATAAATTTCGTAAGATTGAAAGATGAAAATATACGTACTGAAACAGCAATCGCTCCCTCACGTTCGAACAATCGACACGATTAACCCATCGAGGGATCAAAAAAACCAGAGAGGAAAGATCAGAGGAGAGAAATAGGGACAAAGGAGCGCAGCGAGTAGAAACAATCGAAACGTCTCCTCCCCCCGGGGGAAGGGGGAAGTTTCTTCCTCGCGAATCACCGAATCACGATTTTCCGTATTTGTCGTATTTCTTCACGTTCGTTCGGCACATTCTCGAAAGGGGGCAGAAAGAGAGAGAGAGAGAGAGAGAGAGAGAGAGGAAAACGGGCGCTTCATGAGCCACTTGCAAAGATAATCTGACAATCCGTGCCAAAGGCAGGTGTTGCACGCGCAGGTGCGAGCCTCACGGTTTTAAACCGTGGTGCCCTATGTTTTAGCCGACTGTGTTTCAGCCGGCCGCGGCTCGAAATATCGCTGGCAATTTAGCCCCGCGAAATGAATTGTTGAAACCGAGCCCGATTCTCGGCGACCGTTGTCACGTTGTTTCGTTGCGCGAAAGCGGCGAGAGGGGGTGGAAAGGGTATGTGTTAATCGGCCTCTTTACCGACCGAGTCAGGCTCTCGCGCTCGAACAATTCCATCGGCCCGGCGTCCGGCCGGAAAATAACGCCAAGGCGCGCTCTGCGGTTTTAAGAATTTAATATTCGCGACTCTCCGCGCCCGCGTTTGAATATCACCGACATTTTTCAGGATTAACCCCGACAGTCGGTGTTATTAAATTCTTTGTGAAATACGCCCGTCTACGTACGTGTTATTTCAAGTCTCGATGATGGAACTTTGCGGGAACTTTGACGGGGAATGAAGCAGGTGCCTCGAGTGAAATCGAGCGACAATCGATTCGACGATTCGACGATGATTCAGTCTGATCGCGCACTGGTGCACAAAATTAAGAGACAATTTTCTTTTTTTTTTTTTTTCGTATGTTAAATCTCCAAGGTGAAATATAAAGTAATTTATAGACATTCAAGTTTATTAAAATATTATTATTTTTTTGTCATTTTTTTGTCAAATATTAATTTGATAAATTATTATATTATTTAAAATAATTTATAGGGCTTCAATTTTAACCCTTAAATGTGAAAAGGAATCATCGGTCGATGCAGCAAAAAATTCATCAGGATGATTTGGAACTTGAAGATTCAACTGTTGAATATTACTTGAAATCTGAACGAAAAATCATCGGAACGCGGTCGAAATAATTGTCGAGTTGTTCAACTTTTCATTTCAACTACAGTGAAACATTCGATGATCGATCGTCCGACCATACGCAGACGTCATCTACTTAAAATTTTCTCAGGACACTTGAAGTCTGACAACGGCAAAATTATCAGAACGTAATTGGACTATTTATCGAGTAGTTGCTTGATTTTAGAATTTTTCATTTCAACTACAAAGATTCAACGATCAGTTGTTGTCTGACCACCTGCACACCTCATCTACTCAAAATTCTGTCGGGACCGTGATTATTCTTAAATTTCCGTTGCAGTTGCTGCTTCGTGCATGACGTATGTACAGTCGTAATTGACAATTGCTTCTTTGATCGAGAGAGAAGCGAAACAGAATTAGCGAAAAAGAATTCTCTTGTTCGCACGATAATCTCCGATTACTAACTGGAGGGCGGTTGCAGCTCGGCTGGAACCCTTAAAAGTGAAGGAGCCAGGATTCCACGATGCACATTTGAGGTATCAGAGATCCCACAATTCCCTGCGAAACGAATTACGGGATTCAGCGAGCGGGCGGCGCGCCTCTTTTATTTTTCATCGTGAAAGAGAATGTAACGATACCATCGGGAACAGAAATAAAATAACCCGGTGGTGGCCGAGGATTTGCCGTGTCTGTGAAAGAAATTAATAGAACGTACATTCATCTTTTATCGCGCGCCATCCATTTACAATCCCTGTGAGCTTTAATCGTACTCTACCGGTCTAATGGAAATATCGTAACATCTCTACGCTCGTTCGACAATTCAATATGTTTCGATTTGAGAACATTGAAAATTGCCGAACGTCAAACCATATCCGGTAGCTGTGGTTTTTATTCATTATTTTTTATTCTGATCATCGTACGAATCACACGCTGCCGCAAGTTTCGCTTGTCGCGCGGAGAGGAGCGACGAAAATAAATAGTATTTGTTACTAAGAATACGTCTCGAAGCGAGTCGATTTAAAAGCTGTGGAAATAGATTTCATTCGAATCGATTTTAATATGCGCAAGTCGCGCGGACGGCTTTTCAATTTGGAAAATTGAAATTGATATGAAAACGTCCGAGGTTCCTTAACCTCGTCAACGATCGCCTTAACAATTACAAACGACTTTCAATTTTTTCCACTCACTTTACATCGCATTTTCATACGTGTCCCGTTTCTGTTTCACCTGCACTTTGAAAATCCCGAGATTCCCAGCAACACGTGCTCGCAATCGGGAAGCGCAGGAATTACGATCCACTCTCCCTTAAGTAACCACCGAATCGCATAAAAATCGCCGAGTCTTGCCCCTTGGAAACGAGCGACCGTCTTGTCCCAATCGTGTCATAAACCGTGCGGTTCGAGTTGCCGACGTCAGGGCGAATAAACTTCGTCGGATCGAACCTTCGAATGAGAATAAAAAAAGGAAAAAAAAGAAGAAGAGAAGGAAAACCTCCGATGCTGTGAAAGCCAAAGGAATTAGCATTTTATACGATTGGGGGGAGGGAGGGGGGCGACACGTCCTCGACGGAGATAGCCTGAAACGGAAGTGCTGTAACGCGTCACGGGGAATCGCTCTCGTTTCTCTCTAGCTCTCTGCTCTGATCCTTTTAAAAGATTAAAAAAAAAAAAAAAAAAAAGGAAGAA
The DNA here is from genome assembly GCA_036937485.2 of Tetragonisca angustula. Classification (NCBI taxonomy): domain Eukaryota; kingdom Metazoa; phylum Arthropoda; class Insecta; order Hymenoptera; family Apidae; genus Tetragonisca; species Tetragonisca angustula. The sequence continues at coordinate 547,742 of JAWNGG020000046.1, read as the reverse complement.
GAGGAAGAAGAAGAAGAAGAAGACGTTAAGGCGAACGTCGGTGGGAAGACGAGTGGGATTTACACCACCCCCCGCGGTTAACGGGGGATTTTTCCTCCTTCTTCTCGCGAACAAGCCAAAGGAATTCCACGGTTTTATTTATTTTCACAGCGAGAACGAATCGCGCTGCGGCTGTGCTGCGAGACAGCAATTGTCAGGGCGCAACGAGTTCGTTACACGGGCTGCCTCGATTGCCTCGCTAATGCTGCCAACAATTGGCTGGAACAAAGGCGGTCGATCGATCGATCCACCCCCTCCCACTACTCCTCTCGCCGCTGTTTGTCGATACATCCGCGACTTGCTCTCGCGTGAAATTTGTCGTCGATTCCGCGTCATTCTGTCACGTTGTTGTCGTTGCCCCTCGTGCATTACGATTCAGCGTTTAAAGGGGCCTGGGTTTAATCCCTTGACGTTGCGTCGAGTCGCAGCGCGCGTGCATCGATACAACTTGTCGTTGCTGATTATTACGCGCGACGAAAATTCTCCGATTGCGCGAGCAACGATTCGACAGAGCTTTGATTCTTCGTTGTCGGATCAATTATATTTTTTAGAGAATGTTCTTTGTTGTCGAAGAATATGGATAGTTTCAATCTTATTTTTTTCTGGGTTTTTTTTTTTTAAATTGGAAATATAAATCACGTCCAACGAGAAATTGATCCACGTCTCTCGCGGTGTGTTTTATTAGAAGCACGAGCGTTTAAGCTTCGTTACCATAAATTGCCTCAATCGTCCATTTATCGAAAAGTCAATCGGTTACGTCTTGCAATATTTTAAAGGAAGCACGAGTTTCAAAATCGATGGTATCGTTCTGTTATTTAGTAGAAATTTCAGTTGATCCTTGCCTTGCAATTTTCTTTCTCTTTTTACCAAAGTTATTGGTAAAGAACGTTCGAGAAATCCTACATTCTCAACGTAGGATTTCTCATTTGCACAATTATCGTTATCCTGGAAACCTCCTTTCGAAAAATTCAGACGAAAGTCTCTCGTTCTTTTTTCTGACATTCGAAGAGTCGCGGTACGTCAAAGGGAGAGAAAGCTCCTTTGGTGCAAATGATATCCAAATCGTCGCTGTTCCCTGAAATTTAAGAATCTTGAGTTTCAACCGGTTGGTGAAGGGGGGAGGGAGGGGAAAGGAGGGAACCATCTGTCATTGTTAAGAATCAGGGAAATTATCCGTGACAAATTCACTGGGCAAAGCGAAAAGTGAAAAACGGAGTGAGGAAAAAGTTCGTAACAGGATTCTCGAGCGGCGCGAGGAATTTTTCGCCGTGAACGCACTTTAAAACTGTTCCCACGGTTGCCAGTGTGAAGGCAAAAGGGGGAGGGGGAGGGAGAGCCATCGAAATTAACCGCGGAGAAACGCGAAATTTCGACCAGTTTCAACGGCAATTTGCTATAACTGCGAGAAAGTTCTTCTCTCTCGTTGGAAGGGGGTGTCCCACTCTCGAATTCCGCCACTCGCATGATTTTTTGTGTCGGCAAAGCACCGACAAACCACGCTGTTCGCTGTCCCCGCAAAAATTCGTATTTTGCTCGGTTCACGCGGCCAGTTTTAACGAATCTAGCAATTTCTTTTTCTCTCCGTCTCGTTTTTTTCTTTCTTTTTTTCTTTTTTTTTTCTTTTTAGTAATGAAGCATGAAGGATTTATAATTTTATTTGCAATCGTACACAGGTCGGTGTTTTATTCTCGAACTTCGTAACCCAAACGAGGATCGTTCTGTTATGTATTTGTACATTTATAAATTCTATTCTGGAATAGATTCGAGTGGATTCTTTGTCGTTTTCGAAACGACCGGAGGAAAATTAGCGAAAGATAATAATTGGCGAAACGAGAATTTCGCGCGACTTTCTCCAATTGTAATTTTACGCGCGACTCCGTGGCTCGCGATCTGTTTTACAATTTCTTTCTAGATTATCAAACGAACGAGCTGCTTCATTCCACGAATACGACATTGCTCTTTTTTCTCATTTTTAATAGCAATTTGTCGAAAGATTTACACGAAAGCTGCAGAGAAATTGGGAATTTGCAGCTTTTGTTTCGTTGAAGCTTCTGAGAACGCGGCACGTTGCAAATCTGCAGAACTCATTTCTCGCGTACTGCTGTTTCTTGCTACTTCGTGGCGACTTCCGGTGAAAGCGCAGCCCCTTTTACGAAAGCGTAATAGCGTCATCAGCCGCAGAGTCTTTTTTACACGAGCATTCAATTCATCGGGCCGATTAATCAACCAGCTTCGTCCAATCGTCCCCCTTTCATAAACACCGCAATTCCCCGCTTAAATCTTCAGTTTTCACCTCCTCCCCCTCCCCCTCCTGGCCGGGATAAGTAAACAGCGGCAAAATCCAAGGAGACGGCCACGACGCGCGATTCACCGAGTAGTCGTCCACCGAGTCGAGCCAGACAATGGGATCGGCGCCGGAAACGAGTCGCGCGTGCTCTCGTCAAACCTGTGCCTGTTAATTGCACGCGACGGATACGCAGCTTCGTTCAATTAACGAAACAACCGAGCTCTCTCTCTCTCTCTCTCTCTCGTAGCCTCGTTCACGCCTGCACGTGTATATATATATATATATATATATTGTATATATATTGTATATCCATTCGTCAAGCTTTTCTATCCGCCGTTACATTCCAGCCGTTGCGTTTCTCTTTCAATTTTGTGCTCACTCTGTATACGTGTATGTGTGTGTGTGTGTGCGTGTGTGTGTGCACCGCCGTGCAACGTGACCTGGTAATCTCGCTTCCGGTGTTGTGTACCCGCGCGTAATTTGCCCGCCTTTGACCAGCCGTCCGTGCCGCGCGGCGCAAAACCGAGCCACCAACGCCACCGCGAGGAGGAGGATCCTTTGTTTCGGGCGGCGTTGCTCGAAAACAGGCCGATAAGGTTAGTAAATTAGAGGGGCGCAGGCGGGAACAACCCAACGGGCAAAAAGCCCAACGGGGAAAAGAGGATTCATCGTCGTCGTCGTCGTCGTCGTCGTTGTCGTCGTCGTCGTCGTCGTGGTACGGTCCGTTTCTCCGTCTCTCCCCCAGCCGCCAAAAGAGAGAAGGAGAAGGGGGATGGTTTCCCAACGCGGCACGCAACCTCTACCCCCTCCCCTCCCCCCGGGGGATTTTTCTTCCTGCCCGTTTGAAGACGGTAAAAAGATTTATGGCGACCCCTTTCTTCCCATCCACCGACTTTAATTCAAATTTCCTGTTGCGGCGTTTCCTCCTCTTCCTCCGCCTCCTCCTCCTCCTCCTCCTCCTCCTCTTCTTCGGCTCCGGTAAGAGGACAGCTCGCAGGGGTTAGCTGATGTCCAACGCGTTTCTGCGTTGGCTCGTCTATCTACTGCCGGGTGTATTACTCTCGCGATTGCAAACTTGTTTCTCTCTTGTTTAAAATATGAATTCACGTCTCGAGCGTGATTTTTTTTTTCCTTCTTTGGTTTAATGGCGGAATTACCGGTGAGCGGACTGCGAATTCATACCCTTGAGATAGAAGATTGTTTTGTGTACGTAGGATATCGTGGGATAGAAAGCGGCGCAGTCTGCCTTCGGCCAGATGGCTTCTGCAATTTTATTTTTACTAGAATTTATCCCACGATTTAATTTCACGGACGTTGCATGCCGCAGTGGACGCATTGTATTTGTTCGTGCATTTTGCGGTAGATTTCGAGATATTTACGGAACAAGTATAACATCGCAGCAAACACGCAAGACAAACCTGCAGTTGTGTCGCGTACGTGAGAATCCGAATCTGCAGAACGATCGGTTGATCGGATGTAAAACGTTTGAACAAACAAACTGAATGACGCAGCACGCACAAAGTATCGAACGTTGCACAGAGAAAGTAGTCTCCGCTCTTCCGTCCACGGCAATACGAATCTGCATAAACTTGTCCTTTGTCCAGAGAGCAAAGAACGTACGCCTCTGAAAGATCATCTTCTTCGTCATTATCTTCGTACGTCAGCGTCTCGCGTCTTCGTCTCTTCTTACCCCTCTTACATTATCAAGCTTATTTTTATCGCAGTCATTCTCTTTGTTGCTGAAAAAGCATCGTATCTCGAAACCTTACATCGGTTCGCCTCCTTCTGGTAGCGCGGCTCCTTCCGTTCTTTATGTCTTTCTTTTTTTCATTCCTTTTTCACGCGAGCGTTAACCACCGTCTGGCGATACGTCGACGAATCGTTAAACGTGACTCCATCCGCTTTTCCCCTCCCTCCCTTTCTCTTTATCTGCCATTCGACGCGAGAGAGGATTCCGGCTTTCGGTTTCACGTTTCCACCGAGTAATGTATCCCTCCACTGTGTCTGACCAATCGGCCGCGTCTACTTCGCGGGGGAAAGCCACGTAACCGAGCCCCGCTTTGTGGCCCCGGCGAAAGTCAGACGATAAGCTTGAGAAACAGACACTCTCCCTCTCTCTCTCTCTCTCCCTCTCTCTCCCAACGTCGGTTATTTTCTCGCGCTTTTCCGCCTTTGTATCTTTCTAATGTGCCTCCGGTTTCATTGCGGTTACGATTTCGTCTTACAACGTTGCATCGCGCTTTCACTCGGCGTGTTGAAAGTATTCGCCGCTTTGTGCCAACATTACTCCATAGGATCGTGGAATAATTTGAATTTTTAAGTAAAATTTTTTTTAGTAAATTTCGTGGGAAATAATCGTAGACGGTGAATTGAGAGAAAGATCGTAGAGTTTAGAATTGCGTGTTGAATTGTGTTAATATAAATTTATTTGATGGAAAATTTACGCTCGTTGTTTTTTTTCTTTTCCATCGTACGTGTAACAGATGTAAATCAAGTAATAATCAATATTAACCGGTTTGCATGACGACTCCACCTATGCTACTACGTTGAGACATCAGCGGCATTCGACTGACATATAAATGAAAATCGCCATGTGCGGAATATTCCGCTTACGGATGCAAATATATATTATTTTAATTAATATATTATTTTAATATATTATTGATATTATTAATATTAACAAATAAATATTAGTATCTTAAATCAATAAACATTAGCATCTTTGATCTTGCCCACTCGAAATACCTTCGAACAGTCCTCCACACGTGGTCCGTGGTTTCTCGCACGTTCGGCCGATCAAATTTCAACGAAAAGCCTCCTTCGAGTAAATACGAGATTCTACAGCGAGACTCAAAGTTGTTGGAGCAATGGATTGGAAATTCATTCTGTCCATCTCTCGACAAGATCATTCAAATATTCTCTCAGCAGGGAAGGGTTGAGTTTTCTCTGTTGTTTTTCCCCCTTTTTCGAATTTCATCTCGTGGGAGAAGCAATCCTGGATCACCCTCGAGGGACCGGTAACGTTCGTTATCGCTTAAAAGTGCGGGAAGAAAAACGAACGTGGAAGTGGATACTTTGTATAAGAGACGGCGGACGTTTGTTACCCCTGCTTTCGCTACCTGTCACCCGCTCCCGCGAACGAAGGGTAACCGGATACAGGGCGGCGTTTAGATCTCGAGGGTGGTCCCGTTTAGCCTGTCTCCGATACCGCTTATTCTTCGTTTCGCGGTTTAAGTCCATATCCATCTTGGCTCGCGCTCCTCAGGTTCCTCCCACTCGCTTTTTCTTTATTTCTCGCACGCTTGGTTGGGGATTTTCTTCTTTTTTCTTTTTTTATTTTTTTTTTATTTTTTTTTATTTTTTTTATTTTTTTTTTTTTTTTTTATTTGAGAACCAACAAACGAAAAGGGACGAACACAACTGGGTGAGAAACGAGTCTACTTTGAAATAAGAACGAATACCGATAAAAATCGCGACATTCGAAAATAATATAGTTATAGCTAGAATAATATAATAATATATAACTATAATAATAATATAATATAATATAAGAATAAGAAATAACAACCTCTGATGTGAATATACGCGACGATCGAAAGAAAATTGGTCTGCTGATAAACGAATGATAAAATACGTCGTTGCTTGATTAATAAAACAGTAGAAATAAATATTTTTATTGTATACTTATATTATATTTTCAGATTAACCATCTACGATATATTCAATATTTTCATATTTCGACGATCCTCGAGCATAAAAGTATCTTTACTTTTTCGTCGAAAAAGAAAAAAAAAATCTCGAGAAGTAGAATATAGTTGTTTCTCGAAGCTAATGATCGATTTGAAATATCGACAATTTCCCAATTTCATTTGATTATTTGTCCAATTACACTGCTTCCACCATCTCGTCAAGAAACTGCCGGAACGTTCTCGACTCTCGTCTCGTCTCGAAGCTGGCAAAGCTCTGGCGAAAAGGTTGCAATCGATGCGGAATTTCCGCACGCAGCGGGCAACTTCTTCCTCGCCCCCCCCCCCGAACTTCCGTACGCTGCCTATCGAAAATATTAAACATTGGGAAACGCGGGAGGAATTCGTGGAAGAAAGTTTTTTCGTTTCGCCACCCGCCGCGAAAGTTTACGTACGCGCACTTGAAACTGCTCGCACCGATGCCTTCAGCTTCGAATTAGTCGGTTACGCGAACGTTGCACGCGAGAGCAACAACGCTCTCTCGGCTCAACTTGAAATTGAGTTGTCATCCACTCGCCAAGTTATATGGCGCCTTTATAATGCTGCCCGGGCCCGTGATGCGAAAACTATTAAGTCCGAAACCTGATAGCCTCCCTCTGCTGTCTGGATCGAGGGATATTAGAGGCAAAGGGACGAAGCTCGCTGAGGGGGGAGGGAGGAACAACCTTCCATTGAGGGTTGTTTCGGGCTGGAACATCTGTCAGGCTTGATATCTTTTCAGGCGAGGTTTCCCCTCGCCTGCCTCGTCCTCCGAGGCGTTTTTGACGTTTCAATAAAACGGAATATTCAAGCGTTCTCTCGCTGACGTTAAAAATATATATATATATATATATATATATACATATATAAGTTCGGGGGAGGAACGTTCCTCAGAGGGAAAATTCGTATTATTGATATTTCTCGCGTCGAACTTCTGGAAAACGTTACGATTCTTTCCCCCTTGGAACAAGAGGAGAAAGCTACCACCGAGGTTCCAATTTCGAGCCAAGTTTCTAGCTACGACCTCGCGGAGTAGCTCTTAAATTTACCTGGTGATTGTATTTTTTTCCAACGTGTTAAGGAAACACGTCGGCTTTCAGCGGAAGTTCGAGCGAGAGATTTCTTTAGCGATTGCTTTCTTGCACCTCGAGAAATTTCAGCCTCGGTACCAGAAAATTAAAAAAAGAGAAATAAATAAATAAAAACTCCCCCCCTCCCCCGAGATTAGAAAATATCTCAAATTCAAACGGAATGTACTCCGCGAGAAGAAAAACAAATTCTCGACGAAGTTTTGCTGAACTTGAACTTCGTTCAAGATCGACTTTGACAAAAAGCGAATGCAATGGTTTTCGTTATTAAATAGAAATAAAAAGGAAAAGAACTCTCAGTGGAGGCGAAGCGACCTCTTTAACACGACCCCTATTTTTCTCCTGCTTTCAGAGGGTCGAATCCTGGAACTCCATTCGCCGGATGGCGTGCACGAGTGCTGGTTGAGAGCAGCGGACAACGCGGAGGCGAGCGTGTGGTTCAACGCTCTGCACTCGGCGTTGGCGGCGCTCACTCTGAAGGCGCTGCGACTGGCCTCCGCGCTTCCGGATCCGCCGCAGCTCCAACATATCGGCTGGCTCGCGAGGAGACACTGTCTCCAGGTGAGTGATCTCCCGTGTCTCACGGAGAGAAAGACAATATACAGACAATGAAATATACAGGGGACAGCTAAATAAAGATCGAACGATAAATCCCGGTCGATCTCCTTTTGCAACTTCTCGCGTACACGCTTGCTTGGATTGTTTGCGTTTCCCATGGCGTAACGTGTCACGCGTTTACCGCATCCTCGAATATTTTTGTTCTCTCTCTTTCTCTCGCGAAACACTCGCGCACTCGACAATTTTGCGACACGCCTGAACAGATTGAAAATTTACACGAACAAATCTAAATTTCGTATGATGTGTAAATAAATCCAGATTTCATTTGCGTCTTATTTATCGAACAATTGTGCCACGAGTAAAACAGAAGGTATATTTATTTAAGTTAACAACGAAGACAAACTACATTTTTCTTTTACTTTAATGTGAGAAATTCGACTGTACGCTGGCTAAGTGTCACTGCTCCAGAGATTCGAAGTGACTAGCAAATGAATTTGTTTTTAGATAGTTTCTAGAAGATCGGCGACAAGCCCAATCTTCTTCGGGACTGTTTAAATTGTTTTGAAACCAGTACAGACAGAGCTATTGCCACATGGTTTTATTTCTTTCTTCTCGCGGCGTGGCGAAATTTACCGAAATCTAGCCGCGATTACGCTCGAGAGATAAAAATACTCAGAAGCGTGGCGGGGCAAGTCGAGAACGACAGAGATCAGAAATTTCGACAAAGCAAATAACCAGGCTAATAAAGAGAAAGTGGGGGTGGAAGCGAATCGACGACAGGAAATGGATAAAACGACGTGGTTTGAGCGTCGTGATTGAACAGCAGGAAATGGAAAAGTCCTTGCCGTTAAGGTCACGAACAAGAATCGAGTCAAGAGAAACGAGGCTAGACTCTCGCTTTTCCTTGAGAAAAAAAGAAAAAGAGAAAGAAAGGACACGAGGGAACGAGGGACAGAAGAAAACGAAGGAACGTACCGAGCGAAAGATCGGTGGAGGGAAAAAAAAAAGTAATTTTAAGAAAAGAGACGGAGAGATATTGAAAAGAGTCGAGAGTTAAGAGAGATATGGGTGAAAGGAGGAGGAGGGGGGAGTGGGCTCGAAGCAAAATGGAAGGCGAGCTGTCTGGCTGTCGACGCGTTTTCTCGCGTTTTCCCCCTCCGGAATCGAATAGGCTGAGACTGCTCTTTCGCGAGGAGTCTCGCTCTGATGGAGGGTGACGCGGTCCTCTCGACGAGAATCAGCCCGCATGAGCGTGTACCGGCAATTTGCCACGATCCCGAAAGCGTCGCGCGCCCCTCCCTCCCAACGACGAAACATTCTTAATCGCCGTCGCGCCGAGGACGAAAATAGGGGATGGAAACGACGTTTCCTCGCGAACGAGGGATGATATTTCAAGACGCTTGTCTCTTTTCCGCTTTCTTTCTTTCTTTCTTTTCATTTCTCGCAGATCGCCGGTAATTGAATAGAAAGAAAGCGTTCGTTTACTCTTCGCTAGGTTGTGCATTGAAGTCTCTCGTTGAAGTTTCTTCGTTAAACTTTCACCTTGCAAGAGAAAAAAAAGAAAATAAAATTGCATTGTACGGATTTGAAGTAGCAGCGATTTCTACCGTGGCACGTTCTTTCAGCGATGATAAACATCTCCTGCTCGAGGGAGGGTTACGTACGAAAGAAGTTTTATCAACGCGCACGCTTTCTTGTTCTCAATTCTTCGCGCTTAACGTCCGCGCGATACGTTCTTCTCGCTCGCCGAAGCGAGAGCAAAAAGAAGGAAGAACGGAACTATAAAAATTCAAGAATCGTCTCAGGGTTAGGGAAGCACTCGGTCATTCCGCGAGCAACGCGGTCGTTGGCCTTATCTGGTGTGTACGCGATCGAATTTCAAATTGAATGAAATTCGCTACGTCCAGAAAATGATATTTATTTTTCATTCTGACGTTAAACTTAACAAATCTTCACATTTCAAAACAATCACTCGACACAGATCATTTTCATATTCTTACACTTATACTGCGAAACGTCGTGAACACGATGCCTATGAACAAAGTTGATGAAAAATGATGAAAGAACAAATTCAATCGTTTTTAGAAAATTAATCGTGACGTTTCCCAGACGTCGTTATATATCAAGGGATTAACTCAAAGATGGCTGACTGGCGGCCCTACTTTGTTGATCGCTAGCGCTACCCCCTCCACTGCATCGATCTCTCCACTTGCTTGGTGGGGAAATCAACAGAGTGAGAGAGTGGGGAGCTCATGCACGGCGAGGATATTTTAGTGTAGTGGGGGAAACGAAAGTGGGGGCTCGCGGGCCGCCAGTCAGCCGCCTCTGATGAAATTTAATATTTCAATATTATATAAAAATATAAAATATATAATATATTATATAAAAATATAAAATATATAATATATATTATATAAAAATATAAAATATATAATATATATTAAAATATAAAATTAAATATAACAATCTATTTAACATGAAATATATATTAAATTTATTAAAATATAATGGAAAAAATTAAAATATGTTAATGTTATGCTATGTTGTTTCACAACGCCTAAAAGAACCGATCCAAAAATTCCCAGGAAGCTCGTCGATCACTCGATGATTGTTCGAGACTTAAAGTGGGGGAGTCGATGCTTTCTACGAGCAGGATGTTTTGCGAATCTTACGCGCTATATTTGCGGAATGAGACCGGTGGCAGGTAAAGGCGCTGGCGAGACAACACTCGAGACGGTTTCGTACAACCGGCGGAATTACATCGGGCGAGTCTCTCTTTCGCTCTCGTTCGGCAATGGCATTTACGCTGAGAATTAATCTCCAGCATCCGCAAAAGCGATCCAGCTTCACGCGAGTAATCACTCGTCGGCAAACAGGCCACGATAAACTCGCGTAATCCCGCGTGATTAACCGCCGCGACAGGCTCGGAGCCTGTGTCACCTGTGATTTACCAGAATTCTTGTCTCGGATCCATTAACCATCTCCTAACCGTCTTCTCCTTCCACGTTTCGCGGCCATTCGTCCGTCCGTCTTTGGTAATTATAATCTCGAAATACGTATCCTTGAAATTACACGAAACTCGACGTTTGTACAGAAGAATTGACAATCGTTGCGCTAATAGTTGCTCGGTCTTCTATTAATAAAAATGATTTGCCCGTCGTTTCCTTTCGTATACACGTAATTTTTCGCCTGTCGTAAGTGAAACTGACATTTTCTTTTTTAATAAAAATAATCTATTTCAGTTGTTCCTGTTGAATAAAATTTATGAAAATTACGGATTGGTGTTCTTAAAGATAAATTGCTCGTGTTGATGGAGCGATAATTTTTGAAGAATCCATTTCGAAATTCGCCGTGAAATTTGAAACAAATATCGCAATTTCAGATTTAACAAAATATAATTCTTATAATTGGAATATTTAATAAATCCTCGCGTCAAATTATTACAAATCGTGGCGAGATCCACTTTCATCGTGCATGTCGCGAGAGAAAGAGAGAGAGAGAGAGTAGAGTCTGCTTGCAAACGAGACGAGACTTGATCGAACGACTGTAGATCATCGAAGATTAACGTCGAATAGACTGGACCGGCGAGACTGGACGGATCGATCGGTCGTACAGTGTACAGTTGAATTCACATCAGTCAGCGGCAGACCGCGCGCCGGTGATTTAGATCGATCGGCTATAGAATATAGTCTAAAATAGATTAGGCGTAGGGCACAATGTGCGAATGAATGGCCCCATTGAGAACAGTGTGATTCAGATCAGTTACAGATCGTTGTCTCGCCATAATTCACGCCGGATCGACCCATAGATCGTTTGCCGTTTTCAACGCGCAATCTTTGACGAATCTCGAAACAATTTACACGTTTACGAGGGAGGGACGAACTCTTTTCATTGGTGTCTTCTTTCTTTTTTTTTTTTTTTTGTAGATTGGCTGTCTGTTTCACTGATTTCAATGATTAATAACACCTTATATAATTATATATCTTATATTTTATTTTACATTCTATTCTATATTTTATATTTTGAATTACATGGATACTGAAATTTCTGAGAAAATTATATACATCGTATACGTATATAATATCCAGGAAGCAAAGTTGATTTTAAAATGACTTGTAAATGACGTGATCCTGCCACGTTCCTTCAGTCAGTTTCAATCCAGCACTATCTGTCTAACAAATATCTCCCGTTCAAGCGAGATACACACACATAAAAGAAACATCGACAATTTCTCGTTTCAATAAAAAAATAACAAAACATAAAAAAAAAAATAACAAAATATAAAAATTTAAGATTGAAACTAGGAGAGAATGAAATGTAGATTGAAACAAAAAAAAAAGAAAAAAAAAAGAATCGAAGGATCGCAGAACGGTTGTAACATCTTGATACAGTCGGATTTTATTCCTGAGGATAGCGACGATGGAATAAAATCGTTGGATGTTTTAATTCAATCATTTTGCAACGTCGTTCTTTTTTTTTTTTTTTTTTTTTAAATAACGAGTGACCGAGATTGAAGAACTAGGCGTCGAAAAATTAGGATCAACGACGGAAACTGACGGAATCGAAACAGCCAGGTCTCGCGACGATCGGCCTTCGACAACGATACAATTTATTCGGGTAATCAGCGTAGCAGCCGGCAACGCAACGTTTACCAGGAAAATCCATAAACCGGGAGCGAAACCGTTCTGACCCCGTTGTTCCACAGGATTATCCCCCTCCTCCTCCCACTCCGACCCAGAGCCGGAAGTACTCCGAATATCCGACCGGATCGTTTATTAAATAATATGAGAACCGAGTTCCTGGATCAACGGCCGGTAAATCACACCGACAAACAAGGCGCCTCCGGACTAATTAACGCCTCCACTCTCTGCTCCACCCCTCGAGTCTCCATAGCTGTATTCGGTCGTTCGACGAACAGGGCAATTGTAAATTGGATTTCTGTAATGAATTCCGAGGAAGGAGAGGGGGGAGGGGGGATCGATCGATCCCTGTACACGTCAACTGCGATCTCTCGTCCCGCGAGACTCTTTCGCGCGAGTCTTCGCGAGGCCGTGACCTCCGATTTTCGTCGTCTCGAACTCGATGAATCTGTAAAGTGTAGAGAAATAGAAACAGTAGTCTAGTCCGGTTAACGCTAGAACTACCAAAATGGTAAAAATGACGAATTCATGATTCTTTTTTAAATAACTTTTTTTATAGAATACATGAGTAAAAGTTTGTGCATTCTATTGTATTTCTATTTTTTTCAATATATATCTGAAAATTCTATGCTTTAGTCCTTGGTAGTTCTAGTGTTGAAATTTTCTGAGGCATACGTAGACAGTCACGCTTATTGTATATACATATATGTTATATATACACACTGCTCACAAAAATTAGGGGATATTTCAAAATTAATATCAAGCAATAAAAAAAGAGAAGCATTTGACTCCTTTCTTTTTTTATTAAACAAGAACATCAATCGAACAACTTTCTTTGACTTGTCGTTTGCTTTTCTGATGTTTTTGTTTAATGAAGAAAAAAATCAAATGCTTCTTTTTTTTATTCGCTTCATACTCATTTTGAAATATCCTCCAATTTCTGTGAGCAATATATATTTTTGTATATGTAACGCGTTGTGTGTGAAGCTCATTTTAAATGGCTATGTACGTAGTTCATATGAGTTTCGAAAGGTTCGAAGGCTAACGGAAGAATATAGTATTTGAGATCCGTGAAATTTCGACGTCGGTGGATCTCGCAAAACTTCGAATGGAAACGGTTCAGAGGTTTATTAATTTATAATCTCTGTAGTTTCGATGATATTCGAACTCGCGAAATTAGTGCCTCGAGTTCTCTAGATTTGGACAACGTAGAATTTCAGTCTCCCAGTAGAATTTAAAATTGCCCACATTCCAAAACAAGATACGATCTCTTTGACACTAGAATGCTTGAAGCGTAGAATTTTCACGAGAGACATTAAAGAGAAGAAAAAGTAAAAATAACAAAAATTATGAAATACAATTTCTAGAATTTTCAGCACAAACTTTTATTCATTTACTTTCTGAATAATCATTTAAATCTCTAAAAATACACTATTTTAGATAATATATATCCAACATATCTTCTAGCGTCAATCTCGAATTCTACAAAAAAAGAAAAAAAAAATAAATAATAACTATCGTCGAATTTGAAATCACCCATTGAAATCACAACTCGAAGTTTATCGGAATTTATCGAATTTCATTAAACTGTTATGTAAGATACTAAACTGTTGTATGCAATAAAAACACGATATATGCGCTTGTGATAAGAAAACAGCGTCTCGAATTCTCTCTCTCTCTCTCTCTCTCTCTCTCTCTCTCTCGATTCCCAACGATAAAATTACGCTTTCTTCTCAACTGTTCTTGTCCGCTCCTTCGGTCCCGATATTGCCACTGATTATTGCCACGATCTTCAAACACCGTTGTCCAATCGGGAGACGACGACAGATGTCGAAGCACCCCGCGGGATAGAGTGTCCGACGAGCAGAAGGGGAGGGGGACGAGGCAGTGGCAATCAGGTACGTTAATGCCAATCAATTATGTGCCGGGTACCTCGTGTACCCTTCCTCCCTTTCGCCTTCCCCGAGAATATCTTCGTTTGGTGGTGTGGCGGCCGGTCTTCGTCGATACGCTCGCCTACCATCGGGCCATATTAGTTATCGATCTATCGTGTCCCGCGTCGATACGCTCGGCTAGGGTTAGTTTGGGGCTGCTCGCCGATTGTGAACATTGCCGCGATCGATAATCAGAACCAGACAGATTGATATGGATATGTTTGCGTCAATTCGGTCAACTTGGCCCGGTTTAATCATCACCGAAGTCGGGCGTTTACTTTCCGAGTGTCTCTGGAGAGACTCTTCTCGTGGAATCGAAGAAACGAGAAACGAGAAACGGCGTTCAATTTAGGGGAGAATTTTTAAAATTTCCTCTAGAAATTCTCTGTGGAAGGAGGGAGATGTTCGATTGAATTCGAAGCAGGATGAGAGTATATTTTTGTTTTTTTCTTTTTCTTCTTTTTGGAAAGACGCGAGAATCGAAGGAATTTGGACAAGGGGAAACTTTGCTCTTTTAATTTTTGCTTTCGATTGAACATAGGACGAGAAGAATTGAAGATCGCAGAGGATCTGGGAGAAATTGGAAAATTTGGGATTTTGTTGAAGATAAATGTCTTTCCAAATAATTAATCATTGATTCGAATACTAACTCCAATTATTAATATTTAATGAATCAGGCACGGAGAGTGAATAAAGTATTTGAAGAATGATCATTCAAATAACATGTCCTCTTATTTCACTCGATGTTATCTCGAAGCAATCCCAAGCTAATTTACTCGAACCAACCAATGATTCTTCTCTCGATTATCAAACGAAATAACTTATAATTTACTTATAACTTACTTTATTTCGTATTATCGTTCCTTCAAACAATTTTCAAATGGTTCTATTGCATAAACTTCACTTTTTATCACTTTATTCCAATCGACTTAAACAAAAGTATATATTTTCTTCAAACAATTTTTCAAATAGGTCCCAATTTCATTGTACAAACTTCAGCTTCCATCAAGATCATTTATTTCAACGAATCGACTCGGAACGAAACGATGAAAACGACTCTTTTCGGCATCGAATTGTTAGTTTTTTTTTCTCTCTCTTTGTCTCGAATTGAATTTCCCCGAACCAAATATTAACCAATTAGCCAGCGTCTAATCGGCGGTTTACTCCAAACGCGAGCGACAACGATTTCTTTCATTTCCACGTGGCTCATTTTCCTTCACGGCGTCGTTGAACGTTGAACGTTCTAAGCGCCGTCTCGTTTGGCAAATTACCCGGAATTTAGCCATTAGCGCTCCGGCTTGCAGCCGATTTAAATCATTTGATAATTTCGCCCGGGCAGGGAAGTGGAACGCTTAGGAACGATCATAGGTTTCGCGGTTTATCAATCCGATCCACGGGCAATTACATCCAGGGCAGCAGAAACTGTAACTGCATTATCAACCTATCAATTTGATACCAGTTTCTCGTTCCGCCGAAAGAATCGCCGGTGTTAACACCGAAGGAAAACACAATTCCGCGACGATCAATCTTCTTATCGCTTGGAACGCGATGCATTTTCGCGTGTAACTCGGGATTAACTCGAACGGATTTAATTCGTCGGGTCGGCGTTTAGAACTCATATCTGGAAAACCGTTTGATCGTTTTGATAAATAAATTATTCGTGGAACAAGTGGCAAGAGGTATCCGTTAATTAGAGGATTAGGTGCAATTGAACGGGTCGCTAGTTGATATTTTAAACCGATTTATTTTAGAACGTTATAGCGGATTTGTGACATGCAATAAGTAATTTATGTTAACGATTCGTACGATAAATTTATAATATGTGTAATGTAAATTTCAAATTATCAGAAGATTTACGCAAATCTCGCGTTTTTATGTATTTTTTTTTTTTTTTTTTTTTTTTTTTTTTTTTTTTTGAGAAGGAAATCCATTCCTCTTTATTAATTCAAATTAAACTGTATCTGTCAAACGAGAATCGAAATATCTACTCAAGAGTTGTTGAATATTGTAGAGATTTTTGTGTCAACGTTGCCTGTTGGTCGTGCAGTTTCTCTAAATTATAAGTATTCGTTGAACAAATGAATAATTTACTTAAAATGCGACAACACGAGTCGATCGTTTCCCAAAAATATTTCGTTCAAGCGACGCTTGAATATTTATTTCCGGCATTAAAAACTTAGCGTCGCATTCTTAATTCCAGCATTGGAAAAATCTTGCAATCAACGAGCCAAGTTAGAGAGCAAACGAACTGGCGAAAGAATCGATTGGCGAAACCAGAGCGAAGAAGGCAAACACCGAGGAGAACCGCGAATTTTCCTCACCTCGAGGAGGAGCCGGGCGCAAACTTGAAGCGGGTAGAAATCAGCGAGGCCTGTCCCCTCGCGACGAAAGTCCGTAATTAACGTTAAGTCGCCGATCGTTCCGGATAATTAAGCCGCGACTTGGTCGACAATTAGTCTCGCCGCGCGTACGCCCAAACTCACGAGAACTCTGTGAAAGCAACCCTTTCGTTCGTCGTTCGCGAATTTGATTTCGACGATGTTCTCGTCGCTTCGAGCGGCGAAGAAAAAAAAGAGAGAAGGAAAGAAACAAACGGAGAGAAGAAAGAGGGTAGTGATTTGCCTGCCTCGGCGAGGAAACGGAGGGAAAAGTCGCTGTTACGGGACGCTAAGATCGCTTCCGGCTGGAACGAGTTTTATCTCGGCTGCTACGCGCCCCCACGGTTTTATGGCTCGGTTGTTTCGCGCTTTGCGAGCTTACCTTTTTCTCCCGTTTCCTTTCCCTCTTTCCTTACTTTCTCTTGTTGCACTTCCTCGTTTCGGTGCACGTGCGAGTTGATTCCCCACCCGAATTATATCCGTCCACTTTGTTTAACTTGTTCGGCACAAAGTCGAATATGCTGTTTGCTCTTCTCCTCGTTCTGTCCGATTTTTTTCTCTCTTTTCTTCTTTTCGTGACAGTTTCTCCGTTGATTAACCCCGTTAACCCGAAGAATATATAGAGACGTCGGAGTGTATGAATAAATTCATCGTATTCTTCCTTCGCCTCCACTTTCTGAAAAAAGAGCCGATGACACAGGTCAATTCCAGACACAAGTGTCATGGTGTCTGGAAATATTCGAACTTGCGCGAGCTGCGCAGAACACTCGGGAATTTTATTAACACTATAGTAATGCGAGACACGACTGCCACAATTATATTGATTAAAATTTTCAGTCTGAAAATGTGTATGTAGTATTGTATTAATGTAGTATTATAGCATTAAATAAAATACTACTAACATATTATTTATAGTAGTATTTTATATAATACTATAATATATTAGTATATATGCTGATAAATTTATATAATATTATACAATACATAATGCTAAATATAACACTAATACTAAATACTAAATATAGTATTATGATACTAAATACATAGTATTATATAATACTATATATACTAATATATTATAGTATTATATAATATTATAGATTTAGTATTATGATACTATATTTAGTACATTTAGTATTTAGTACTAGTATTATCTTTAGTATTATGTATTATATAATATTATAGTATATATGCTAATATATTACTATAATATTATATACTATATAATACTAAATATAATACTAGCACTAAATATAGTATTATAATACTAAATATATAATTCTATATTAGTACAATATATTATAGTATTATATAATATTATATATTTACTATTATAATACTATATTTAGTATATTTAGTATTCAGTACTAGTATTATATTTAGTATTATGTATTATGTAATATTATAGTAATACATTAGCATATATACTAGTATATATGCTAATATATTATAGTGTTGTATAAAATACTACTATATAGTACCATATAATACTATACAGTACATTTTAATACCAATATTATCACTACATCGTATTATACAAAATGACCACACAGTATTTATCGTAAACATAATTTTCGGTACAAAATTTCTGCACGTTGAGCATATAATACGTACAATATTGAAATCCCTTGATATACTGAATTGTCTCCGTTCAAACACTTCCCCATATATATAATACGTGCATACATACATGCATATATCTTCACATTCGTTCCAACCTTAATCATCTGCGATCCTAATCACACTAACTTGAATCTCGCTCGCAAGTATCTTGGTAACAGGCAAACCATATTCCCAAAAAGTCCAGATCGTCCAGAATTACTTTCGCGAGCTTGCACGAACTGCTTAAGCAACCTACCTAAACCCAATCCTAATCGGGACGATTCGGCCCAGCGGCGGGCAGTTTTCGTTGATAAGCTCGTTAACGCGCGTTCGCGTAATGACGTGTCCGCCGTGTGTTAAACCGTCGTCTAATTACCCAGCGGATCGGTCCGCTGCGACGAACAATGCTTTCATCCCTCGGGTTGGCGGGGGGGGGGGGAGGATCTGTCGCCGCGATCTCTCTATCGATCGGCAACAGTTAACCATCCCGCCTCGATTAACCTGCCTACCGATCAATTCGCCCGTGATTACTCAACGCGATCAAACGGCGGCGGTGGCGGTGGCCCCCGTTCGCTTTTAAATTCGTTTTCAGTCGCTCGTTGTATCCGCCCCCCCCTCCTCCTCTCCTTTCCGGAAACCACTGTGGCCCGCGCGCGCGCGCCCCCTCCCCCCGTTTAATTATCTCGAATACGCGCGACGTATTCGAGGGATCGCTACGCGGTCGCGTTCACCATGCCCCCGGAACCGCATAATCAGATATCGGCAGATTCTTTTTCCAGCGCGGCCGCCGACCGGAAACTTCGTTACGACGAATATTTTCCCGCGTGCGAGCCGCGCGGGAACAATCGCGGCATAATTAAGCAGCGTGCGCGAAGGGAAAACTTTCAAGGGGGGGGGGCATGGGGACGCCCTGGACTTTTTACGTCTGGACGCGTGTTGATAAACGAAGGGCGGGAGGGAGGGAGGGAGGGAGGGCTTGCGATGGATCGCGCGTGTTTATTCTACCACCTTTTTATTCCAGCAGCTTGACCGAGTTTCTTCGTGTTGTAGTTTTTCCTCGGTTTTCCTCGCGATCTCGGCCTCCATTGTCTCAGTTGCATGGAAATTTTGTAGAAACGCGCACAAGATGTACACACGTAACATCTGAAACACACAGTGCGCTGAATGAAACGACTGTTTTAGTCGTTTTTTTTTTTTTTCGAAATTTTGGCACGAGAACCGTGATCGCACTTCAATTAGTCTTGTCACACGGCGCACATGTGAAGACCTTATCACCCCAATTCAGTCGAGGTTCATCAGTGACTCAAGAACAAAACCGAGAAACCAGCAGATAGTCCTATCATGCAAATCCAGCCAAGGTCCAAGCTGACTCAGAAGCCCAAGAGTCAGCAATCGCCCATATCTCCAAGTTCAGTCAAGGTCCACCCAAACAACCAACAAATGTAAAGCTATATATACCCCAAACCAAAAACGATGAATAAAGTATTCTTGCTCGCCTTCTCGCCAAGTTTACTTCTTTCGTTCGGTATTATATTTAAAATAGAGTTTAACTCTAGAGTATTAACATTCTTAAAGTCACCGTAGTGATAGTCCCGTGACACACACGACGATTTCAACTTTCTTTTTAACGCCAGAATTCCACGTCGCTCCGGTGGGCTAAAGTAACTTGCAACATAACAGCAAATATTTAAACACTGAAATGTTAAATATCGCGAGGCATGATACACGCAAGGCTGAATATACGTACGGGTTGGCGTACGAGTGATCAAACAGTACCACAAGCCCTGGCAAATTTTCTAGGAAAATAGCAACTGCTATCGCTTAGAATTTCCAAGAATTTTCTGTTGCAAGCCAGCTGCCCGAAACTTTCGTATCGCAAGTTCTCGCAACACGAAGTAGCAGAAAGAATCATAACTCCGTCGACGCGAAGAAAATCATTAAGTTTCTAGTTTTAGGATTGTCTATAATTTTCGAATCAAAAAATTTTGTGCCTCACTGTTAATTTTTACAGCACGAAGTAGTAGAGAGTACCATAACTCCGCCGACGAAGGATATTAATAAATCTCTAGTTTTCCCAGCGTAATCGCGACTGGAATTGTCTAAAATTGTCAAATGAAGAAATTTTCAATCACAAATCAATTGCTGAAACTCTTCACGTTGTAAATTTTCACAGCAGCCAAGTGGTAAAGTGTACCATAAATGCGCCAGCGAACCGTACCAGCAGATTTCTAGATTTTCTTCGGGAAATCGCGTGAAATTTTCACACCCTAAGCTCCTACAACACCGCCATAGTTGCTAGATGAATTTCTAGATTCCCCGGTGGAATTTTCGTTGTAGGAGATTGCGACTGAACTCTCCCACGAAATTCCCAGGTTGAACGATTTCCACGAGTCGACCGTTTGAAATCATCGCGCCTTAAGTTCCCACAGAATCGACAAAAAGTATCGATTCGAGGTATTCGCGAAATAGAATTTCCCTCGAAAATGGAAACATTTTCGTGGATTTCGAACGTTGAGAATCTTTACGCGGAGAGGAGATTCATCACTATGTTCTCCTTCGAAAAAGAAACAGAAGAGAGAATCGCGGATTTTGTAAGATTTTTACTCGAGTCGCGAGGAGGTGGAAGTCGCGTGGCCGTTTGAATAGCAAATTCTCGTTGAATATTTCACAGGGCGGGATGGTTAGCAAAGTAATATCGGGTATCGTTTTATCAAAGCGTCCTATTTAATCGATAATGGCGGCCGATTGCATTATTTATGGCCAGTCTTTAGCGGGCGATTCCGCAATTCACGGTTTCATAACAGTTCAATCTAGCATTAAAGCGCGCGCGCGCGTGCTCAACATTAACCAGCGCCATGTAACGTCTATTCCGGCCCCGGCCCCTCGCAATATTCGAAATTGTAATATGGAAAACAATCCCTCATAATAACGCGGAAAATTGATCCTATCGAATCATCGCTTCGACATTCGTATTCTCCAATTATACAACGGGGAACTTGGGAATAATGGCCGGCCGGTTGTGTATATCCTATTGGAAATTCTCGGAACAGAGAAATGAAGAATTCAGTGCGAAATACGCATCCGTATTTAACAGATCCCTGAAATCCCCGTGTCTTTAGCGATGTTCGATTGTTCCAGCGTTTTAATTAAAATATGCAACTACCGTTGTGAAAATCCGTAGCAACGTGAATGTGCCGCCAATATGAGAAATGTGATGAATCACGTTTGTTTTTTTTTTCTCTTTTATAATTGGACAAAAGGAGGTATAAAATTCGTACGTATGTTTCACGTGTACATTTCGATACGATAAGAGAGACGTGTTCGTTGCTCTTGTTCAATATTTCATGGAAATTGCCATTATCCAGTGGATCGCTGTGTTGAACCATCCGCCATCATCAGTTGGGTCCACGTCGAAATTGTCTTTTCATTAAATTAACGCCGGGAACTGTTAGTGACTGAAGTATGAAATTCGCGTCGGAACTGCAAGTTTTTATTCGTACGATATTCGCGATACTCGCAAATTTTCTATAAAATATTACGATCTGGCTGGTTTGTTGACTTAAATGGTGGTTTCATTGTCTGTTTTCAAAAAGATTGCATCCCTCTCCAACAATTTTATATCAAAATTCTTCTTTAAATTGCAACAACGTGTTTTATTAATATTATATTGTAATTAGTATTGTAATTACTAGAAGTGTGCGAGAACCCGAAAATATCGCGAACTCGATGTTTGGAACGAGTCGGAAAGAGATCGGGTTCGATTTCCGAAAATTTCGAGATTTCCGAAGGAATCGGGTTTCCCGAAAATTTCGAGAACCCGGCTATCGTTTCTCGAACTGCTCTACAATGCTGTATAGCAGCCTACAAAATATGTAAATACACAGTTGAATTTCTTCTGTCAGTTCTCGTGAAGTTATTGGAAACATGGATTCGAAGAATCGTGTGACCTGATGTATACAAACGTGTGGCTGCGTGCTTAGTACTTGGACATTATGTACGCCGTTCAGCAGTGTCGCCGAGAAATTCGGCAAGCTCAGACGTATGTTTCAAAGTCTGTGTAAATTTAATAAAGATCAGAAATCTTTAAAGAAAATGTCGAGTGATAGAGGGAGTAAAGTTGTGGTAGCAGAAAGTAGTGCAGAAGATATGATGCAAAGGAAGAAGGTAAAGAGAAGCTCTGTTTGGAAACATTTTCAAGAGAAAGATGATACAAAGGCGGAATGCACGCATTGTCACCATGAATTTAAAACTAGGTATGCAAATACTATTGGTTTATTACGCCATTTGAAACGTATGCATCCAAACATAGGTACTAGGTACCTAGGAAGTATAGGTACTAGGAAAGTAATTCAATCGATATATGATACGCGAAAGGTTGTTAAACCAAAAGATGTAACAGAAGGAATTGCTCGAATGATGGTTCTAGATCTACGATACCTTTCGATATAGCTGAAGGCGTGGGCTTTAACGAATTATTTATTCTTGTTACCAATCCTTTCCCGAATCCCAACTCTTTCGAGAATCCCGAAATTTTCGGGTACCCGTCCCGATCGAGAAGAAATTTTCGACCCGATATTTCACGTTCTCGCTCACCTCTAGTAATTACGTATTGTAAATAGTATTAAATAATATTAGATATTAAACATTGTATAATGTATATGATATTTAATATTAAATATTATAAAATGTATATAATATTAAATATTATAATAAAAATATAATGTATTAATTATAATATAATAATATATTTATAATAAAAATGCATAGAATATTAAATATTCTAACATAAATAATATCAAATATTAAATTATATCACGTATTATTTATACCATATTCATTACCTATTTCTGAAAGGCACATTTCGAAACGAACCCTTCGCCAATTATTTTAACAATTCTACGTCGTCAGAGAACGACCGAGAATCAACAATCTGTATCAACACGTCGTCAATCGTCCGCACCATCCCCATTCGCATCATCATCCAGAATTCGCGACCAGCAGAGATCCCCGAGAGGCCACGAACAATCCACCCCCTGTAACCACCCCGTAGAAATCGTTTTCCTTGGCATTCTGCTGGTTCGCCAAAAACAAAGAAAGGAGGAGAGAGAGAATCGTAATCTCGCAAGTCTCGGGGCACTCGCTGCCCCAAACAGAAAGGACGAACGAAAGAGAGGGAGGGAGAAGAAACTGGATCGAGCGGATAAGTGGCCCTTAAACTCGTCGCGGAATAAAATCCCGTGAATTCGATCCAGAAATGGAGGGGACCAGGGTGTGGGCCACGTTATCGTCCATCTTCCGGTTGGGTTAGATTACCATTCGGGGAACCATGGTCCCCGTGTCCACGCGTGACGCTTTCTTCGAGTTTTACTGCGTACTCCGTGTATACGAGATCAGAAGGGATTGAAATTCCAAGCGTCCTCTGCATCCACGAAACTCACCCCCTGCGAGCGCGCAAATTCACTATGCGAACTCGATGAATTTGTCGCGGACACCCCTTTCTTCTTTTTCTCTGCGAATCGTGGAAGAAACGTCGCAAGTTTTTTATGTACAGAAGGAGTGACTCTTCGACTTGGAGATATTTTCGAACTGTTCAAAGCGATCGTTCATGAGAGATCGTTTCGCGTGTCTTGTTAATCATTTTGTGGTTCGAAAGTTATTTGGTTAGATGGTTTTCAATCCTCAGAGTAGCATACCGGGTGCACTTGATATTTCTTATTTATTTGTATCCTCCGGAGAAAATTGTTTAAAATAGAAAATGTCGGCCATTGTAAAGAAGGATGTCCCGCTCAAAAATCTTAGGACACTTTTATTTTTAATACTTGGCACTTATTGTCGATTACCGTGTATACATATACATATATAATAAAATATGCACGATATATAATAATATATTAATATATTAACGAAATCTTTATTGCATAAAGAATGTTTTATACTTATTGCATTTACCGTGTCTATTCTAAATACAACAATTTATAATTGTGCATATAATTTATCATCACCTGTACTATTTTTGTTATGCAAGTATGTCCTAAGTTATCTGAGGGGAGGTACATATGAGTCAATCAGGTGACTCTGTCTTGAGGATCAATTAAGTAGAACAGTACGTTTTAAAATTACATACTCTCGCTCGAAAGTCTTAGAACATTTTTTTACTTCGAATTTATATTTTACTTCTCCAATTGCGCGAGTATATTTTATAATTATAATTGGCAGATTATTTGTTGTACAAGGTATTATCGAATTTCTCCAGTTTCGAAACAAATGTAGTTGGGGAATTTTCCCGCGGGAGCGTATAAACGAAATGGTGACCATCTCCTGCTTTACATAACACTATTTAACTAACTGTTCTCATTGTGACGCCAGACTCCACGCTGTGTTTCTGCTTCAAAATCACACATTACATTTCCATCCATTATTAATTATTTCCATGAAAAATATCACTGCAAATACCGCGTATACCATGTAGGATGATTATCCTTGGGTATTCCCGTCATTTTCTGAAATACGAAAGAATAAATAAAAAATTTGTATACAAAAAGAACGAGATGTTATTTCTCATTGGACCATTTTCTACGTAATTAAAGAAACTGGAACAACTCTATTATTGTCCATCCATGATGAACTGTTTCTACTTCAAAGTCACGCGATATCATGTCCAGCCACCATACATTTCCATTCATTGTCAATTATTTCCCATGAAAGATATATGGATACAGCATGTATCAATAAAAATCAACACCTCGAATACTTCTGAAATGTGAAAGAACTTCAGATGCTATCCTGTAGCACTATAACTTTTTGTACACCTGTCAACAAAATTCGTTTACGTCTGAAAGAGACGCGAGATGTCCGAGATACGTAAGAGAAAAGAACCATAGTCGACGAAGATGGCCAGGCTGCGCTTGGACGTGGTATAGTCGTTTGCCCGCAACTCTATCCGCCGTTAGATTAAATCCGAGAGTGGCACGTGCCGGGGCAGCTATTAAATTACCGGCTGGAAATTAACGATACTCCGTTTAAGAGTATTTTAATTAATCCGGGCCGGTGATAAAGCGGGCCAGGAGCTTCCACCGCATATTTTTGCAAAGTATCGTCGTGGATAGAGGAAGGACTTGATCTCTCACCGAACGATAGGATAGTTTCGTTCGAGAGGCCCCGCCGAGGGTCTCGAGCCGTTTAATTAGCCCCTGACTCGTAATAAAGCAGCGCGTAATGCCGTTCCCATTGGTAATCGAGGGCGGGATTATCGCGAGATCCTAACTTCGGTTCCCCTCGATCGCGAGCGTACAGCATCCGCTTTCAATCGTCGAAACGATGGTCGATGAACGGCCGCATGTTCCTTCGGGACATCGTGACGTGTTCGCTCGGGACTCGAGGAACGCCGCGCGATGAGATTATGGCAGACTCCGCGGCTACGCTTTATTATTCTACGAGGGTTTAGCTCAGTTCCCCTCCCGAGGGCGTAGGAGTAATTGGTCGAGCGGAGTTTGACTTCGGTCGTTTCGAGAATGGCGAGTGAAAATTGCTGCAAGACTGTGTGACTTGGTTTTTTACGGGTGATTGATTTTGAAAGATCGAGAGACGCCTGAGAGACGATTAGGATCATAGAGAGGAGTATAAAATAGGTTCGACGCGATTGTTTCGAAGAAATTGCTGCCCCACCAAGGGGGGGAGAATTTAAAGCGTTGGGTCGTGAAACGCGTGGGATTTCGTTTTTATGGCGATTGATTTTAAAGTCGCGCGGGATTATGCGAGCGTAAAATAATAATTGATTCGGCTAGGTTTGATGCGATCGTTTCGGGAACATCAAGAAAATTGGTACTTTATAAGGGAGTTAAACGAAAGTTAAGTGAAATGGCAAGGGATTTCCTTTGGTTTTGTAGATCGAAACGCTTGGTATTCGAAAAATCGATACGTATGATTGCAGCGGACAGTTTAGTTCTCTTGGAATGTAAAGTAATAACTCGGTTTGATTAAGTTCGACTAGGTTTGAATATTGTTACTCTCTAGGCGAATTAACCCATTCAGTGACGAATTTTCATTGTAATGATTGAAGGAGACAGTATAGTTCTCTTGGAGTGTAAAGTAATAACTCGGTTTGATTAGGTTCGACTAGGTTTGGGTTAGGTTTGGGTTACTATCTAGGTTTGTATATTGTTACTATCTAGGTGGATTAACCCTTTCAAAGACGAATTTTTATCGTAATGATTAAAAGAGACAGTTTAGTGCTCTTGGAGTGTAAAGTAATAACTCGGTTTGATTTGGTTTGACTAGGTTTGAATATTGTTACTTTCTAGTCGAATTAACTCTTTCAAAGACGAATTTTTATTGTAATGATTAGAGGAGACAGTTTAGTTCTCTTGGAGTGTAAAGTAATAACTCGGTTTGATTAGGTTCGACTAGGTTTGGGTTACTATCTAGGTTTGTATATTGTTACTATCTAGGTGGATTAACCCTTTCAAAGACGAATTTTTATCGTAATAATTAAAAGAGACAGTTTAGTTCTCTTGGAGTGTAAAGTAATAACTCGGTTTGATTTGGTTTGACTAGGTTTGAATATTGTTACTTTCTAGTCGAATTAACTCTTTCAAAGACGAATTTTTATTGTAGTGATTAGAGGAGACAGTATAGTTCTCTTGGAGTGTAAAGTAATAACTCGGTTTGATTAGGTTCGATTAGGTTTGGGTTAGGTTTGGGTTACTATCTAGGTTTGTATATTGTTACTATCTAGGTGGATTAACCCTTTCAAAGACGAATTTTTATCGTAATGATTAAAAGAGACAGTTTAGTGCTCTTGGAGTGTAAAGTAATAACTCGGTTTGATTTGGTTTGACTAGGTTTGAATATTGTTACTTTCTAGTCGAATTAACTCTTTCAAAGACGAATTTTTATTGTAATGATTAGAGGAGACAGTTTAGTTCTCTTGGAGTGTAAAGTAATATCTCGGTTTGATTAGATTTGACTAGGTTCGAATATTGTTACTTTCTATTCGAACTAACCCTTTCAAGGACGAATTTTTATTGTAATACTGTGTAATACTGTGTTATTTCCTATTTTTATCAACTTCTGCATTCAGTGTATAATTGAAACTAACTTTTTCTTTTCCTAACTTTGACTACAAAAAAAAAAAAAAAAATAAAATAAAATAAAAATAAAGGGGGAAAGGCACAAAGAATTGTCCGTCTGTGTAATCTCAGTAGTAAATACAACGACAAAATAAAACGAGACAAAGAATCGTCGATTCTTGCGAAGCGGGAGGAAAGAGCATATTCTTCCGCTTCTTCCTCCAATTTCCCGCAGCGATTGCACGACTCGTCACGCAGGCGAAACGACGTCATTAGTTCCTTCTCGCGGAAGGAGCGTTTCTTCTCGTCTCTCCCTCTGCTGGAACGTGGGATAGAGGGATCGCCGCGAGGTTCTTCGATAAATCGGACAGACGCCAGCGGTTCTTAATAAATCACGACGGAGCGACGTTGCCCGCGTGTTTTCAGGTTCACGTCGTATCGGGCCGGACAACGCGCGCAACATACACATACACACACACACACACACACACACACCCTCACTCCCCATCGGCGATAAATTATCTAACAGCCGGGGCTGCGTGGACCGCGCGATCTCGCCCGAACGATCTGCATGTCAGAACGATAATCCTTCCTTCGGTAAATAATGGAAACGCGCCCGTTACGCTCGCTGTCTTCCGCTTCTCCGGACGTCGGAATATCCGTAAGTTAATATCGATCCGATGAACTGTTCCTTCGTTTCTTTTTTTTTTTTTTTCCTTTTTTCATTATTGGCAGATTGTGGATGCTCTGAAGGGAATATTTAGGGCAAGAGATATTTCATATCTCGTTGCTCGTTGAATGTGAGAAGCTATTGTGTAAATTTTATGATGTAACGTAGGTTTCGTAGGATTTTGTTGTTTTAATAAATATTTTTATTTATTTGTAGATTGCTAAAAATCTTGAGAGTATTTTCGTTTGGAATCGCCGATTTTCCAACGATTTCTTGACAAAAAATTGTAGATTACGAGCTTTTATACATTTGCAGAGAAACTGTATAAAATATTCAAAGTACAATGCTTTCTGTAACATCCGGTAG
The DNA here is from genome assembly GCA_036937485.2 of Tetragonisca angustula. Taxonomy (NCBI): domain Eukaryota; kingdom Metazoa; phylum Arthropoda; class Insecta; order Hymenoptera; family Apidae; genus Tetragonisca; species Tetragonisca angustula. The sequence continues at coordinate 519,387 of JAWNGG020000046.1, read as the reverse complement.
AATTGGAACAATTTCCTACCGAATTATATTCTCAGAAATAGAAATTTGCAGTTTATAAAAATTCGGTAGTCTGATCGACATAGATCAATGGTTATGTAATTTTCGTACAATTATCCTTATTATTATAGAAATTGCTACACACTTTTAATGACTAGCGCGATTCACTTGGAAATGTCAGACGAATCAAACCAAACATAAAATTCACTGAGAAAATATTCACTTCATACGAGAGCGTGGACATCTTTTATTAACTTTTCACTTCAGTCTTTACACTCTTCAATTTCTAAAACTGTAACTTCTCCCAAAAATATTTCTGCAGATTGTGAACTTCGAACTCGACGCTCCTGAAACTTGCACAAGATTTGAATATATAAAGTATGTCTGAATTTGAACCGTAATATAAATATCCCGATTCGTCTGTTGCTCCGGTGATCTCGATATATTTCTCGACTTTACAGCGTTGATAACACTTCGAAGGGAGAAGAAAGAAAAAAAGAAAGGAGAAAATGAAACGAGGACTTTCAATGTAAATGGGAATTTATCGAGAGGGAGGGATCGCGTCCCACTTTCTCCGTACTTTAGTAGATCTGGATATTTTTCTATCCTCCGACCGTAATCCCAATAAAGTTTCAAGATAGTTGGAACCCGATGCATTTCTGATTCCAATATAACAAGAGTACATCGGGGATGCACGATACCCGGTTCGACTTCCTGCGCTTTGGTAATTTCAATATTCGTCTGACTTTAGATACGACGATCTTAGAGTCCGCCGGAATACTTCGAGAGGAACTCTGATTTTTCTACTTTCCGTAGTTGCCGTGTTTTTCTAACTTCGGCGCGGAGCGAATGAAGCGAAAGGGACTGTTCGCGAATCTGGCTTCAATGTAACGAGTATATATTTAAAAGAAGTATAATGCCCTATTTTCCACGCTTTAAGAATCGAAGTAACAGGGTGAGTCTTTTAACTTCTAAGTTACTCTACGTTCTGACGTATCGTGATCAACGATCAGAGAGCAGTATTCTACGTAGAATTTTTTGTTTTTTTATTGAGATTTGATGGTGAGATGTTTGTGAATTTGGCAAATTTCGAACTGAACGACATTTGTATGAAAAATTTCCTTCATTCAAGGGCCACGTAGGATATGCACATTATGGGTTAAAACAACGCTTGATACATGGAATTTGCAGAATTAAAATATACAGAACCCTCACATAGAATTTGTACACTATCAGTTGAGTGATTAGGCTTGATTACGTAAAATTACAAAATTAAAAATTTGCAGAATTAAAAAGTACACGATGTTAAAAAATATATAAAATCTTCGCAATTAGAATTTGTCACACGTTCATCAATCGTACAAGTTCAAGCTTGGTATATAAAATTACACAGTTTTAATTAAAGTAACATAAAATCTTCGCACGGAATTTGTACGTTATTAGTCTTACTAGCCTTGATACATAAAATTGCAAATAATATAAAAAGATATACTTTCTGGTACGTAAAACAATATTCTACGAAGGCTCTATTTTTCTCCCGAAATATGTACATTTACAAAAGAACACTCAAGTCAAATTTCCTCAGGAACCAAGTGTTTTGCGAAAAAAAAAGAAGAGAGAAATTGGATTCTACACTTTTTCACGCGACGGTGCACACTGTTGGAATGCCCTCGCAGCGATTATTCCTTCCTCTCCGGCTTCCGGAGAATCACTCGCGAGCAAGTTTACTCGAAGAATTCTCAAATTCAATTTCCTCGAAAACGAAGTCTCCAAATGATGAAAAGACCCCCGTTATTGTTCGGCCTCTCTGGCTGATTCTCTCTCATGCAGAATTTTTCTCTCCCCCTCCCGCGGTCTCCTGCGTTGTACCGCGTTTTCTAAAGACACGCCGTACAATGGCGATGTTATTTAAAAAAAAAAAAAAGCAACGACAAGAAGAAGAAAAAAAAAGAGAAACGAAACGGGGTGGGGGAGGAAAGAACGCGCTCGACAATTTTCGAAAAAGCTGGCGTCCGCAGCCTCGTTCCTTGCTCGCTCGATTCTTTGAGAGCCTCGTCCCGAAGCCAAGCGACTTCGTGCACGAATTGCACGAGCAACGGGGACACGCGGCGAGATTTTAGGTCATCGAAAGAAACGTTGCGCGAGTCGTTGGAGAGGATCGCGGTACGGGGGAGGGGGAGGGGGGAGAGTGTTCAGCAGAAACGACGAAAGAAAGGAGCGAAAAGGTGTGTCGAGCGGCGCGAGTTTCTGTAAAAAGTTTCAAAGGGAGGGACAAAAAGCTGGAAACAAGGGTTGAAGGGGGAGGCAGGGAAAAGGTGCAACGGAGCCAAAAAGGGACTTTAGTGTCGTAAAGTGCGAAGGAGAGTGGAATGTTCCGCCTAGTGTAGTATCCGACAGATATATATATATATATAAAGAGGGGGAGGGATCGAGATCGAGATCGAAATGAAACGGCCCTGTAACTAAAGCTTTGCCGTGCTTAAAAAGCGTCGGTGAACGCGTGCTGTTCGAAGCAAAAAGAAAAAAGGAGAAAAAAAAAGAAGAAGAAGAAACGGGAGAAAGAAAACTCTGATTCGAATTTAAAAGTTTCTTTAATCGCGCTCGCCTTTCAACGACGAGAGAGGAGAAGTCGTTCTCGAAAGTAGTCGACTGCTTGAACCACCCCGGCGGGAACGAAGTAATAATTGATATCACTCGAACGCGTTTGGAAAATCCATTCTTTCCCTACGTTTGTTTGCTTAACGATGTTTGTCAGGATTTCACGGTTCTCTGGCGCGATCGCGGTAAACATACGCGACACCGTCTCCGACTATAAATAATGCGGCATCGATCACACACCATCGCCTCTTCCTCGATATAAATTACAAACGGGAGGGGGAGGGGGCGTCTGCCAAGTTATTTGTCGTTGAAATAATACATTTGTTGTTAAATACGCTCCGCTTCGTCATTCCACCCGCTAAACAAGCGAGACGCACCCCGTCAAACCGACGCAAAAAGAATGGTCGTTCGTCACGCGAAATTCAACAGGAATTCCCACGCGAGCATTGACCTTAGCTGGATCCGTTCGAACGTCGAGAATCGGGCTGTTACAACGTTCCCTGTCGTTCGATCTTTTTTTTTTTTTTTTTTTTTTGGAACGCGGACGAATGCAATAAATGTTTCTAAACGCGTTTGCAGCATTCGTATTATAGAATACACGGGAGACACGTAGTTTGCAACAAATAAAAACACGAAACCCCGATGCAATAAATCTCCGATGCAACGGGCAGAAGTGGCACAGAGGCCGAATCCCGCTGAAAAAATAATGTGGATCATCGTTTTCGAAAAAGGGAAAGAAAAAAAGAATGAGGCGAAACGGGGACACGAGTTGCAGTGGTTTGACAGTGTTTTCGTTCGGCTCTAGTATCGTCAGACTCGATGAAAATTCGTCGACGCTTGAAACTGTTGCAATTACGCACGAAAAAATCGTAGGACAATGTCCTCTACTTTCGTCGCGTTGGGTACTTTGAGAAATGTTCAATTAATCAAAAACTAAATGTACCATCAGTTTCGAGAATTGAAGTCTCCTCTTCAGAACGATTTCTTAAAATTTGTTCCACGATTTTCTTTTTGCGAAATTGCGAGAGTTGGGAACGTTCGCAATTCTTCGCCAGGTGTACGAGTGACTTTTTCTGAATCAGTTATGCGTCGTCCAACTTTCCACGGACCAAGAGTTGAACATCCAATTTTATACTTTATTTTTAACTTATAATATACTCTTTCGCCCATCAAGTAAATTGAAAGCAAAAAATGCATTGATAGAGCAACGAAATTGTTTAATTGTTTGATCAAAGTTCCCGTTTCCAATAACGCAAGCTGCAACATCTTTCCTGCTACTGCTAGCAGTAGTGTAGGTCAGCGTAAGGTTCGTCACGAACAAGTAACATGGGTCAACGTATTAGATAAGTCTGCAACTAGTGTAGGTTGATAATAATTGGAAAGACTGGAATTATTAGACAGAATACAGAATGTAGAATGTAGAATTTTGGATACGAGATATGGAATATAACATGTGAAATGTGGAATGTAAAATGTAGGATGTGAAACATTGCATAGGAATGATAGAATAACGGATATGAAATATCCGATACGAGATATGAAATGTGGGATGTACGACTTGATTATTGTGGGTTAAAAGTTGAAATGTGGAATTTTTGAATGTAATGTGATATAGATACAGATATGCGACACAGATCACATGAAATATCGAATTTTGTATAATAATTTTAAAGAGCAGCCAACGAAACGAACGAAAATGAAAAGACAATTCTGATAACATTGAGAGCAAACTCTCTGCGAGATGTAGAAACTATTTCCAACGACTCTCATGTCTTTTTCCCGATAGATTCTGCATTAAATATCTCCAATACTCGCAAGTGGTTAAACGTACGCTTATAATGTTAATTATAATATAGTGAATGTATCGCGATTCATTAGCCAAATCATCCAAGTCCATATTCGTTCGCCACTTCTTTCGATTTTTCAAGACACTAAATTCAATTTAATTTAAAGTTCGAGCGTGAACTTGATTTCAAGCTCCCACCGTACGATCTGTACATGCTCCGCAATTAGTCAGATTGATTTTACAACGAGGCAATTTAAAGTAGCTGTCGATCGCCTGTTCGCCCGAGAGTTCGGTAAAATCGATAATCGCGCGTTTACGCACAACGTGGAGCAACCTGTTTCCACGAAATACGAAGATGTATGGGAGGTATATGGGGAAATAGGAAAAGTCCACGTGAGCCAGAGAACTGGGTTATCTGGGGATTTCGGTAGAAATTTCTAACGCCGTTTCTCTCTCTCTCTCTCTCTCTCTCTCTCGCCGCTCTTGTTCGATAATCTTCCATCCACTTTACATTTATATTATCGTGAATCGCGCCCGGGGCGATAAATCTGGATCGAAAGTATCGCGAAATTCGTCCAAGTTAAATCGATTCATCGACGAAGAAAACGAGAAATAGAGAGAGAGAGAAAGGTAAAAAGACATTCGCCTACTCGAGGATCTTTCGAGCACTTCGCTTCGCCGTGTTTCAACGTTTGATGAACGAAATTTCGTTTAGAAGCTCGAAAACGCTTGGACGTTTTTGTGAAATTAGTCAGCGCAAGAAGGCAGACAGGTAGAATTAAAAATTTAGAGGCGTACGAGAGGAAGTCCACGCGTGCCTTTTAACTCGCAGAAAATTCGCAAATAGGAGAGTCAATCGTGGCTGGGATGCTGATATTTCTTCTCAAAACTTGACCAATTTCTCTTCAACGTTGCTGTTATATATTTTTTTTCCTCCCGTTCTCCGGCACGTTAAAAATTCAGAATTCCGAAGAGCTTCGTTCTTAACATTTAACATTTTCTCGAGCCGACGATGTCAATAACGTCAACGAAATTTTCGAGTAAACGACAGAAAGATCAAAAGCTCTCGATAGAAACATAATTTCCCGCAAAGGTAGATTTTCTTAACCACTTGGGTGAGTGTCTTGATATTTCGAGACGTTATTCTATAATAATATTCCACGTCTGTGATTCTCCACATAACGCGCTAATATTGTTTCTCAGATGAAACGTCCATGGCTAATGTCGTGTTTTGATAACTGTGCAAAATTTTATATCATTTAAATTATCGTCACTAGCTGACGATGTTTATTAAATCTGAAAAGAAATCGACATCAATTAGTAGAAAATCTTTCTTAATCTCTGCAGTTCGGAGAAGACTGACAAATGTGACTGTTAATCTCTTAAAAATTAATTCAAGGTTGGATTTTCGTTTGAAGAGTTAAAGTTTGTTTAAAAAAAAAGAAAGAGAGAGAGAAAAATGTCCGTGCATCGCACGCAGCCGGAATCTAAGCTCCGCCCGGTGATGTATCGCCGTTGGGATTATGGGAACATAACTACTTGGCCGGGTTAAGGGTATCGCACTTTCGAGCGTTACACGTATGTACGTTCGAATCCGTACGTGGCGTACGGCCGTGTTCTCGCATACGTACGGCCTAATTATTAAATCGCGGCCGGCCATAAATCCCGCGGTGATTTTGCCCGCGTATCACCGAGCTTGTCGCATGTGTTTTGCCTCTAGCTAACCGAAGATCTCCCCGGGAATCTCTCCGAATTTCGTTAAGAACGATCGTCGCGATTGATCTTCGAGCTGGAAATTGTAGAAACAATGGAGAAACATTTTCAGAACTAGCCAGAGTGAATATATATTCTTGGTCATTGGTAAGTAATTTTAATTCGATAGATGATTAATTTCGCGAAACCAGCAATTCTCAATCGGTTTCTACCGTCCATCTACGTTATTACAAATATGTTTAGCTTGACAGAGTTAGCGTTGGATCGTTCTATGAAACCTCTAGTTTTCGGTCAGTGTCTGTCTTCCTTGAGAATGGTATCAGTAAAAATTGTGATTCGTTGTTGCGGATACTTTTGTAGAAAATTTAGATACGCGGGAATGAATGATTGTGCAATAATACTCCATACTGTATACGTTACATAAAGAATATATATATATATAAATATGGAAATGTTATAGAATATATATAAATATAGAAATATTATAGAAAATACATAAATATAGAAATATAGAATATATAGAAATATAGAAATATATATCTATATATATTCTATATTTCATATTGTACCACTATTCTACAGTTTCTTACTTCCGTTCCAACCCGTCTGACCGGCTGAAAGTCGCATAGAAAAACTCACGCTCATTGAGGATCCTTTTAAGCACTCTTTCTCTCTTCCGCGAAAACGATCAAACTTGAACAAGAGAGAAGAAACAGGGAAGGATGGGCGGTGCGTTATTAATTCGCCCCCGTAGAAACGACCCAGTTACCCGGAATTGTTATTTTACGGCCCGGCATAAAGATTAGGTGAAATTAGCCCCGGATGATTTAGCACCGGATCTTTTCAGCCGTTTCGCGGCGGTATACACGGTGGATTATGCAAGCGGAGGCGCGAGGAGCCATCGATCGGCTCGCGCTGGTTAATGAGCCGGTAGCTCGGCGGATCGTTAAGTTGTTTACCTCCCTTTCGAGATGAATCCTCGCGATTTGAAGATACTCTGATGCTGGTCGAGAGGTGGTACAATTATATATCGTAATCGCAGTTTCCTATCCCGTAAATTAACGAGATCTCGAACGAACGAGCGAAAGAGTTATTTTCAATTGAGATTTCAACGTAAATGCGGAAACAGAGGGGAAGGTCCGTGATTAACTTTGCAACTGCGAGTGGATCAAGGACAATCGATTACGATTGGCTTTGGTACGTTCCTTTTCACGGTGAAATGGACTCTGCAATTTCTATTTCGTTAGTTATTCGAGTGTTCGAAACGTTTCACAAAGAATCGTGGATATACAGGGTGTTTCGTAACTTGTGGGACCCACTAGAAATAATGAAAAAAAGTCATATAAATATATATCCTATCTGTCTATATATATATATATATATATATATATATATATATATATATATAACTATAAAGCATTCGAGAAGCAACGACTCAAGAGATTGATAATTACAAGGATCCACTTAACCTCTTGTGCTAGTAACTGGCTCGCGGACCGTAACGAGTGACCAAACCGTACACAATAATTCGTCTTCCTTTTGAATTCATCGGTACATCACTGAATAGAAATGACTAAAAAGTAATAAATTTATTATTTGTTTCGCCTGGGTTATACTTGACACTAGAACTACCAAAATGGTCAAAATGACCATTTGAATATTTCTGTTAAATATTTTACAGATATAAAACAGATATAATTTTGGATCCTTCATAAAGTACATAAATAAAAATTTGTGTATCCTGTTGTACTATAAAGATTTTCTGTTTCGTTTAGTTTCACGTCTCTGATGGAAAAATTGTATGCTTCGATCGTCGGTAATTCTAGTGTTAGATATACTTAAGGCTGAGTGAATATTGCAATTTCGGGGGAAACATTCTCCACGTGCGTGGCAGCGCAAGAGGTTGATCATTCTTTCAAACTGTTAGTCAATTGACTAAAAATTCCCCAAACGACACGAAATGAGAGACACCAGTGCAACGTTCGGATCTGAACGATGTTAAAAATCAGGGAGAACAGGGAACAGAAGATACAAGAGTATAAAGTGTCAGATATCAGGGAGCAAATTATACCGCTATCTAGAACGGAACCGGCAATCCCCAGCTCGTCGATGTACCAGATAAACACGGTGAACTTCGATACCGATGGACGTCGGTCGTTTCAACGAGCCACGCGGGGATGCCGAGTCGACGGGAATTCGGCTCACTCGCCGGAAGTCGGTCTCTGGCCCTCGCGAGCCCTGGCGAGCCGATAAACGCCCCGGGTTGAATCTGGAACGCCGGCCTGCATCGCTTAATGCATCGTTCCATCGATCGACTCGCCGCCCTGAATCATCCGCCATGGCCGGAATCTCCGAACCACCAGGTCGAATCCTTTAATATGATCAACATTCTTGGCGTACGCCGGTTGATGGCCAGTTAGGCTCTCCCCGCGGTGAGTACAAACCCCGTGGCCAGAATGGCCAGCGATCGTCAAAGCGAGCGGGGATTTCTCTGAACGCTCGAGGGAGGGGGGGGAGGGTGTTGCGGGAGCTAGTTGCGGTTCGAGGCAGGGTTGCATGCAAAATAGTCGGGAGGACGCGAAGTGGTTGCAGTTTAAACAGGTCCCTCCGCGAAGTAGTTACGTCCCGTATGCTATCGGACGTCGTATCGTGTTCCCACGATATCAGGTGGCCCGTGATGGAACAAAATTCGAGGCTCGTGCGTCTTCTCTGCTTGTTACCGCTTGAGAGAATTCGAGGGAAGTAGGATTGTACTTGGAGAAATGAGTTGAGAAGAGGGAGAGTAATGATTCTCGAGATAGTTGAGGTCGGAAATTTGTCGAGCGTGGAATGGAGGAGAATTTCGGTGAAGGTTTGAGAAATGACGCGAGATGATCTACGATGATGTCGTGCAGACAAGGACAGTGAGTGTAATTGACAAACATGATGCGTGATAGTGTAATAATCTGTAAATTGAAAATAAAGTTACCATACGATTTTGATTTTGAGCTTGACGGAGTTGACTGCCTTCGAACTGTACTAGGAGAAAATAATTCACATCGAGGGAAACAAGTATAGTAAAAATTTGTGCAAATACATACGTGCGTTAAACCAGTTCTTAGTCAAACTAAATTCGAAGAAACAAAGTCTAATTATGATAGTTGTCAACACTCTCGTTCGAAGTTCCTCATTTGCCGATGATGAGCACACCTCATAAAATTTACAGCACACAAAAACAATCGCCTTTATCAGTAGAGTTCTGTAAGTGTACACGTTCCAAAGATTATTGTTAGAACTTGGCACTTCGCTCTCGTAACGAAATTATAACAAGTGAAACATCGAGAGAAGCATAAATTACAACGAAAGAGGGACACTGATGATTTTCTTTAAAGAAAAGTGCAAAGAATTATGTAAGTCACGTAAAAATTTAATTAATTAATTTTGTTGCAAAGAGGAAATCGTGATTTCTTAGTCGCGTCGTTCTTTCACCACGATTCTTCCCGTGTTATGCCACAATTTCCGAGACACAACAGCGGCGAACAGTCCCGAATAACGTAAAGGAGTCGCGAGTCTGATGAAAAGAAGTCTGCTCGAAACGAGAGCTCGAGGCGAAGTCGGCCGGGTTTCAAGTAGTCGTTTCCATTCATGGTCAGACGCGGCTGCTCGCACGACCAACGACACCACGGAACAACCTGCCTGACTTTAAATCCCCATTAAAATCCCGACAAAGATGATCCATCCGCGAAAAATTATCCGTGCCACGTTCGCGGAACCGATGACGATGATGACAAAACAAAGGCAGAGGGCGAGCCACGCTAGCACGTGTGAAACTGGCGGAGTTTCGCCACACAGGGGACGTCGACACTGTATCACGGGACGTGCTCGTTAAAGCCCACTTAACGAACTTGTTAGTAGGCCTCGCGACGGAAGTTTAAACGAGCGAGACAGACAAGCGAACGCGACAGATCCCCACGTGCGCGTTTGGGGATCTCGACCAGTGTTCCGCTCATTCTAAGTCGATTTTCGCCCGCGAGCGGCAATCGCCGGGTTTTACGACCAATCTCTCAGCCCTTCGTCGCGATTCGAGTTTGAAACTCCCCCTGTGAAAACACGAGGCTTTATTTTAGCGGGGGCGTCGAGAAAGATCGACTTCGATCGGGCGACGCAATCTCGAAGAAGTGCTTTCGACGTTTCCAGCACTTGGCTCGGTTTTCATTCCGGCGCGCGAAATTTTTTCTTTTTTTCTTTTTTTTTTTTTTTTTTTTTTTGAGAAATTTTAGGATCCACGAGTGTGCGAATAAACGAAGGAAATTAGACTTTTGCAAGTGGAATCGCGGATTACTAAGTGTTTTTTTTTTTTTTTTTTGATGAAAATGAAAGATGAACAGAAGACGATCGGTTTTATTATAAATTACGTACGAGATATGTCTTGTACAATTTTATATCTAATTTTATTCAACGTTACTATATTTACAACGTTATTATATTCGTACTATATTTAAAGCAATAAATCCCTACGCGGAAACGAATTAAAAACCAATGCCTGTCTGTCAGTCTAAAAACGATCGTCATATTTCAAAGTATCAATTGGAGATATCAAAAATATCGTAAATTTATACGATATATGGTAGAAAATATATAACTGCACGGGGTGATTCACGATAATTTTGTTTCGAAAATGAAAACTGCACATGAGGACCATTTAAAATATCTTTTCAACCATTAGGTTTAGGACAAATGTGGTTTGATACTTTTTTCACTTGAAATTTAATAATAAATCCCTTGGATTTACAATGGGAAAAATATACGGTGCAATTAAAAAAAAAAAAGTAAAAATGACTCTGAAGATTTCGAAACTCACACGCCATATTTTCAACACAATTTCTCATTGGATCTCGCCTAATTATATGCTAGAAAGATCATCTCTGTGTCTGTAACACAGGTCATCGCGATGCTGCAAAATAAAATATAAAATTCGAATTAAAAGAATTCGAAGGCGGAATTCGCTTCGCCACCGATTGTTTACGATTTTCAGCGATGATCGATCTCGACGGGATATGACGAGAACACGTCGAGTTTGTGCGTTCGCTGTCGCAACAGGCGCGTCGATAATCCGGCCTAGAATCCGTAGAATGGGCACGAGGCAGTAATTAGCGTGGTTCGGCCACGATCTCAATCCCGATCGGCCGGATCGCTGAAGTGGCCGGGCTTCTTGAATAATCGAAACGCTATTCCATTCGCGGTGCTTATCACGATAAACGCGGCGATCCGCGCGGTAAATTGGCGATGGCATCTTATTGTTGACCGGCGGAATAACTTATGGAGCTGGACGTTTCCGAAATACGCTCGCCGCCTGCTCTCGTCTCTTTCGTCCCGGTATGACGTATCGGGAACGGAAACGATCGGCTGCTTTGCATATCGTTTCGGACGAAATGCACTGTCTGTTTTAGGATTCTCTTGGAAACGCTCCAACCGGTCGCGAGCGAGCCAAGGCGCCAGCCTTGAAAACCGAACGCTAATTCGAGTTTTAATAAGTGAGGATGATTGCAGACCTGGCGAGCAGCTAATCATCATCCGGAAACTTTAATGATCGTCTGTAGAAATCGCAGTAATTGTACGGTGAACTAAACATCCTAAAAATCCAATTAATATGGGATTAATTCAAGTTCTTCAGTGTTCAGATTGTAGCACTGATCGATCTAATGCTTGTAATTCTATAAGTGTAACATATAATTATAATATTAATATTAATAATAATGATAATAATAATAATAATAATAATTGGATCTGTTGAACGTTAAGTTCGTGTATCGATAGTTTCCACTAGATTCCATATAGAATGTTAACGATGATGATAACAATAATGTTAATGATAATACATCGATGGTAATAATTTTGATTTAAACTCGAAACTCTAGATAATTTATTACTTCTTGTTTCTTACGCACAGGCGCACACGAAAGCGTACCAACATTTATGATATAAACGGGTCTGTGGTTAATGCGACCTATGATGACAACATGTGAACAGATTAATGAAACGTTGTATATGATACAGAAAACTTTTTAATACAACATATCCGTGGTCGATGAAGCCTATGAACAGGTTAATGTAATATTTCATACGATGGACGAAAATTTCTTTCACGACTCAAACATTCGCGAGCCGCTCGCATTCAATCTTGTGAAACAATTAACCGAGTCCTAATTGAGAACGAATTCAAAAATCCGGCGAGAACCGAACGAAATCCCGGCGAATGGAACTGGCATCTAAAACGACCGAGAGGCTGCGAAGAGAACCACTCTTACTGCCTGCTTCTGCCAATAATCCATCCCATCCGCCATCGAGTAACTCACGTTCGTTCCATCTATATAAAATCGTCCGCAGTCCGAACGAAAACTATAAAGACGCAACGCCGTAAAAATAGACGGTCTAGACGTGTTTATCGGGACTCTCGTTACGCGGCTTTACCGGTTTACGGTTTAAAGCTTCCTCGGCGCGGACGTACGTCCTAATGCGTTATCCGCCATTAGACGGTGTTACGTCGTGAAGCGGTTCAATGACGGCCATTCGCGGCCGATACGCCGCGCCGCCGTGTTTCCACGCTCGTGTCGGTGGCGCTAATGATGGCGAGTCAACGCCGTGGCCGGGCGACTCTTGCTTTTAAGTAGTAAAGTTTGGTAATTGTCGGCCGCCGGCTGGCGAAACGCGCGGCCCGTTATCGAGTGGAAGAGCCGGGGCAACGAGCGGTGTCGCTTTTCGTATCGACATTACTATACCCACCTCTCGTTCCCGGTGGCCACTGTGTTATTCCCTTCGTTCGGTGGTGGCAACGCGCTGCTTTTTCCCGGTTGTTTCTCGCTGTTTTCAGTAAATTCGAGCTTTCGGCGAGCTTGGTTGATTAACGTTGTTGTTTGAAACTGAACCGAAAGTTGCAGCTGTCTTAGAGTGACCGATTTATTTGTGATTTCTGTTCTGCGAAATTTTACAAAACAGTACTCTAAAACACGTACGAAGCGTGTTTTTAGAGAGTTTAGATGATTTCTTTCGCAGAATGTACAAACAAGAGCTTGTATCGTTGTACTGTAATTTTCTTCGTTTTCTTTTTTCCTTTTTTTTTTTTTGTTTTAATGTCTCTGATGGAAATTTTGTGTTCGGTAGTTCTGATGTCAAAGCATTCGCTGTTATTATGTGTTACGTATAATATATCATATTGAATCATGTGCGGACATTTGACTCCTTTTTAATAGAATATATCGTTTGTTACTTATCACGCAGTACACTCAGTTACTTAGTTAATTATTACACTTAGTTACTTATTACTCAGTTACACTGCTCAGTTACTTATTACTCAGTTACAATGCTCACTTACTTATTACCCAGTTACACTGCTCAGTTACTTATTACTTAGTTACAATGCTTAGTTACTTATCACTCAGTTACACTGCTCAATTACTTATCACTCAGTTACACTGCTTAGTTACTTATCACTCAGTTACACTGCTCAGTTACTTATCACTCAGTTACACTGCTCACTTACTTATTACTCAGTTACACTGCTCAGTTACTTATTACTCAGTTTCAATGCTCACTTACTTATTACCCAGTTACACTGCTCAGTTACTTATTACTCAGTTACAATGCTTAGTTACTTATCACTCAGTTACACTGCTTAGTTACTTATCACTCAGTTACACTGCTCAATTACTTATCACTCAGTTATACTGCTTAGTTACTTATCACTCAGTTACACTGCTTAGTTACTTATCACTCAGTTACACTGCTCAGTCACTTATCACTCAGTACACTGCTCAGTTACTTATCACTCAGTTACACTGCTCACTTACTTATTACCCAGTTACACTGCTCAGTTACTTATCACTCAGTTACACTGCTTAGTTACTTATCACTCAGTTACACTGTTCACTTACTTATTACTCAGTTACACTACTTATTACAATTATCACAGTTCTTTTTAAAGAACCGGTCTGATGAGATACAGGCAAAAAAAATATTCAAAAAAAGCAAAGAAGGTTTCAATTATTATCACGTACGCTTAAAGTATACTATTTTTAATGGAAAATATTGCTGTCTCGCGAAACTTAGAAAAAAGAAAACTCAACGACCTGCGTACGGGTTGATAATAATTACTACCGAAATTGTTATCAACTGGCGGTGGAAGTGTACTAAATACTCGTGCGAACCCTCGGGAGAAGCGTTGAAGACCGAAAGCGTCGAGAAAGTTACGAAAAATATCGGAAAAACAGACTCTGAACAATCGAGGAAGAGAATCGTGATATAAACGGCGTAAACACGGTTGGCCGCTGCTGCAACTGCAGTTGTTACAAACGACGGTTTATCGCTGGAAGCAGGTATTTCGGTGGATCGAAATTGCAGGATGAAATCTCGGCGGGGAAGCTTCCTTTCGTAGCTACGCAATTTTCACGGAATATTTTTCGAGCAGGATAGCGCTACAACCTATCTCGAACTAAAGTTCAGAAGTTTAACGATCAAGTTTCGCAGGTTCAGGAAACAATTTTCGATGGATGGAGTTGGACATTTTTGGCGAACGTTCGAAATCGAGATTCTTCGACATTGCTAATCTCATTCACCGCGATGATGTTTTGTTTAATTTCTGGTCAACGCGCACAGGTGCGGACAGGTGGCACGAACGTCGCCGACGAATTTTAGTTGTCATTTGCTCGATCATTCCCACGTCGGACACTTGTCGACGCGCGACCATTACGTCACAGTATAATAACAATACATCAGTATAACGCGAAGAGTAGGAGGTGGGGGAGGGGGTAATTATACGATGTGGCGATAGTGTTCATTTATTTGCGTATTTAATCGTTCATTATTAAAAGGAAATGAATCACGGTGTGGCGCGGGATTGGCGTTGGCCGCGGTTATGCGAGCGAATGCAAATTGGCTTGTCGATATGATTGATATAGAATATATAGATTGAAAAGCGTGGGCGGGAATTCATTCGTATGAATTCTAAATTAGCAATAGTGATTCTAATAATATGCGCTAATAATATTTCGATTCCGGTCGAATCAATTCGTATCGCGACGAGCTAAACTCGCGAATTATAATACGTACCGCTGCTGTTGATTTAATTGTCACATTGGCCCACAGGATTAAAATCAATTCGAAAAGTTTCAGTTTGGTGTCGGGCCAAGGCTGAGTCCCTCGGGTCAAATCGCGTGAATTTTTATTTTAAAACAAAGAGAAGCGTAACGAGTGTATCTTATAAATTTCTCGATTCTATTTTATATTATTGTATAATATTATAATATTTTATTTTAATATAATATATTATTATATTATATTATATTATATTATAATATTTTATTCTCGTTACATGTCTTGTTTCTTTTGCAATAATTTTGCAATAATAATTATTTTATATAATAATTAAATCTAAAGTGACAGTTAAAATTTATCGTTCTAAATAGTTAACATTTCGTGGATATTATTCTGTATCTTGCTATTCTTTTCCGTTTACACACTGCATCACGAGAACGGAAGTATTAACAGTTGTTAATTTATACAGGATAAGCTCGGTTTATTGATTATCGGGTTTTCTATAAACTCTAGCAGAATTTCACTGACGATATAATATTCTTAACAGAGGATGAACAATCTGTCCGAATTCTAAAGGGATCGCGTTGTTACCTCAAGCGGAATATCCGTCGTTACTTGTGGCAATTCTCAATTTGATTAAGAAATTAAGCTCGAGACAACGTCCCCGATGAATTCTCTGCGCGATGCACAGAGTATCCTGGTTTTCATGGTATTATGCAATTGGAACTAATCTGGAAATGAAATCCTTTGGTGTGATGTTTCGTTTTGGAAAAAATGTTGACTTTGACGTTCCTCGAATCAATACCTCGACTTTGACACATTCTTAGGAGTAATGGCTAGTGAAATAACTCTTACCGAGTCAAAAAGAGTACAATTTTCTCACAAGACAGGAATACATTCAAAATCTATTTCTTTTTTTTTTTTTTAATTTTCTCGAAGGATATTTTTTGAAGGGATATTTCGACCTTCAGAGCCGTTTTTCAGCAAATTGTTTCGTTATTAGTATCACGTCAACTAAAATTCTGCTAAAGTTTCAAATTTTTTTTCTTTAATTTCTCAATTGCAGGACTCCCCTTGTAGAATTAAAATCTTTTTACATTATTTATGTGCCATTTTATATTATTTGTACGCTAGAACCCTCCGCCCCCCCCCCAGTACGGTCAAAATTCACAATTTTTCAGATTCAGAAATTTTGTCGATTCGTAAGAATGTATTTTTTCAGAGATCAATGAAAGCTTGTACTCTTTTCTCTGTCTCTCGCCCAGTTTCAATTTTTCACCGACGCAATCTGATAATAATTTAATCGTCGAGCGTAAGTATCTTGTTTCTTAATAATGGCCACAAACCATACATGTCGACCGACTGCCAATTTTATTAAGAGACAATTGTACCGTTACGTCGCTAATTTGCCAGATGTCTGGAAACCTACGGTGTATATCCCGTCTTGTTCACCTTTATCGATAGGATCAAAAGAAACCTCGAAGATTTACGAGGGGGTGGAGAACCTTTGATCGAACCTTTTGACGATCAAGCCCGGTAAACCGATTATAGCCAGCCGGTGACGCCGGTCGGCGAATAATTGACTGGAAAACTGTCGGATCGACGATCGGTGTTCGTCGTCCAATCCCCGGTGGCTTCAATTACGCGGCGATTGGTCAGAAGGAAAGCACATTAAAATTGCAACCGTCTAGACGGAAATCCTTGGATACCTCGGCCGCTGCCTACGACGACTCCCCGAATGCCTGTAATTTTTTAAGAGGTTTCGCTTGGCAAATTAACAGAGAAGATTCGCGGGATGGTTGGCAATAACGAGGACCGATAAGATCGGCCGACCGTATTTAAATTTCATTTCGAACAAACGAGACGCGATTGCATTACGGTGGTAAATGAATTCCGATCCAGGGAGGGCGGGGGGAGGCGGGGTTAATTTAGACTCGCGAAGACAATAATAGGTGGGCAGCATGTTTTATACGAGCTTGCAGTGCGTCGACCTCTCTCGCAGTATTAATTTCACTTGGAAATCCGCAAAACATTGGTTTCGCGAAAATTCTTTTTCGAAAATTGGCCAATTCTTCGGATTGAATTCAAAATTCCCGATTCGCAGAGAATCGAAAGAAGAAAGTCTATCCAGTTTCCATTCGTCTCGCTTTATTGAATAATATGAGCGACGATCCGACGACGCGATTCAATATCAAAGAATAAACGCGGTCGAGTTGGAAGTTCGAAGTTTCCACTTCCACTTCTCGCGCCAGTTTGCTGTACTCTCCCCGAGTTCGAGGACATTTGTCCAAATGATCATCCGAAATATTCTCCGTAATATTATTCTCTAGACGCTACGGGTTCCACGTTCACTCTCGTTCCACGAGAATTATTCCACAGACATTTATCCTGAGAATTAACGTAAGAAGAACCAACGTCCCGCGGAGTTAACCCTTGGCGCGATAATCATCCGCGAAGCGCAATGTTTTCTGAGGAGGGTGACTAGGTGACTGAATAATTTTCGAAGACAGTTAGTTAATCCGACGAGGATGCGCCGCGACGCAGACTGCAGCCCGCGAGATGGAACGAAACTGAAAGCAACCAGAATCCGTAATTCCCCGCGCGACTCGACGCGCCCCTCCGGTGATAATTCTCAGAGAAAGAGAGAGAAACGGGGGAGGAGGGGTTAGAAGGTCTCGCTGTTCGACAATTAGTTTGTTTCACTTTGTTCCACGACGAGACGAAAGGGTTGGAGAATTAACGAGCAATTAATACGAGAACTCAGACTCTCTCGTTCTCGTCTCTTTCGTCGTTCCTCTCGTTAGAGAAGCCATCCCTCCCCCACCCTTCTTTCTCTTTGAGCGTCGTGTCGTTCATGTTTGTTCATGATTGCTTTCGTTCCTCCGTCATTATTGACTTTTATCCCACGAGTGTCTATCGGACGGGGAGAAGAGATCCTTCTTCTGTTTGCCCTGCACCCGGCTGCCTTGTCCCTCGTATCGTTGCATCCGTCTCTATCAATTTGCCTCGGCTCGTTTCAACTTTAGCGCAGCAGCTCCCTCGCTCGTTTGTGTCTAAATTCCGCCGATTGAATTCGTCTCCATTTTTCTGGAAACGGTCCCGGTTTTTGCGATGAATTTATATATATATATATATAATAGATGTTAAACATTTTCTATAATATATTCAATTATTTTATATTTTATTATTAATGTATTAATAAAATTAAATTTTAGAAAATTATATGTTATTTTTAACTTCAAATTTATAAATTGTATATTTAAATTATGGATTTTAATTTATTCTGTACTTTCATTAATATTGAGATTTATGTTAAAATGAAAATGAGATAATTCAATTTAATAAATTTATTCTATACTTATACTTGTTATATTTATTATCAAGATTAATATGAAAATATTTAATTATTTTTAAAAAATTTATATATATCAACAGTAATTATATTTGCGTTGCCTAAGTCCACGTGTTTCGCGAATTTTCTTCAACTCTACGATGCAACGTCGAAAATCTCACTTTGCCGCCCACGTTTCGGGTCGATCGCAAACCGAATGTTCTACGTGATAATTAAGTATTAACTGTCGCAGATTTTAAATTAAAGCAAATAACTACGATTGGCTGATCTCTGATTATAAAATGGTTTTTTGCTTTATTTTTTCTTTTACACAGATACGACAGAATCCTGCGTAGAAATTAGTCTTCAACGTGAATTTTCAGAACCGAAACCGATTCCTCCCAGTTCATACTTTATTTACTTCCCGTCGCTTCGTCTCACGTTCGTCCCTACTGCGGTTTTTCCACCTTTCCATCCACCTTCCAGATGTTTCTCCCCCATCGCCTCAGACGACGAGCAAATTCCTCAAAGACCTTTGCGGGGAAATCGGTAGTGTCGACATCTTCACACTGCCTCGTTCTCTCGCGTACTCGAACCTTGGCTGTGTGTCTAACTCGCTCTCTCTCTCTCTCTCTCTCTCTCTCTCTCTCTTCCTTCCTTTTCCCGGCCGATTCCATTATGGTGATTTAATGCGTTCAGGATCGAGTATCCAGAGGCAGTGAGTGTGCAACACGTTGCATTGGTATGCGGACCGAACTGCATGCCGAACTGCTAATCGCTCGACGACCATCTACGACTCGGCGCGGCTACGTTGCTAGTGGATCTTCACTGTTCTCGAGCGCATTTTGGCCGGTACCAATTTCTTGGTACAATGGCTGGATTTTGATAGCTGACTCGAGAGTGCACTTTGCTCGCTAGCTTCATTCGCCAACGTTGCGCCATGTATCTCGGAGGATCTTTCAGGAATTGTCACAGTGAAGAGGGTTAGTTATTTTTTGAACTAACGGATTGACGAAAGTAATGAGTGGTTCTTGGTTGTTTCAAAATTGGAGAATTGTTAAAAAGATTGGTTGGTTATTTTTTTAAGTAATTAATAAACTGAAGGAAATTGCTATCATATTTTCAATAATGGATGGTTCTTGATTGTTACTAAATTGGGGAGTTATTAAAAATTTTGGTAATGGGAAGATTGGTTGGTTATTTTTAAATAATTAATAAATTGAAGAAAATTACTTTAGTATTTTCTTTAATAGTAATGAGTGGTTCTTGGCTGTTTCCAAACTGGAAAATTATTAAAAATCCAGATAATAGGAAGATTGGTTATTTTTTAATAAATTGAAGAAAATTACTATAGTATCTTTTATAATGAGTGGTTCTTGGAATTATTAAAATTCTCTGAAATGAATTGACAATTGAAAATTCAAGATCTTCAAATCGGAAAATTTTTTCCAACTTTGACAGCGGAAAGATTGTGCTTAAATTCACCGATAAATCAAAGAAAATTACCATTTCAAATAGTGAATAGTTTTTGGCTTTTACAAGAAGATATATATCCACCAAGTCTTGGTAAATATTAATATATGAAATAATAAATATATGAAAATTGTTCATCCAATCGACTTCCTGAAATTTTAAAGAGCCAGCGTTTCATTTTTCTCAAAGTGACTAAAGCAGCTGTCCCGACTGTGCGAAAGTGAACAATTCTACGTTTCAAATTTAATTTTTCGTTTTACACGTTCCAAAAACAGAAACCTAATTTCACGCTGTCCGTACGTGTGGATTGAATTAATGATAAAAAAAAAAGGAGGGGAGAGACAGAGGGAAAAGATAATTTTCACTGCCCTTCACAAAAGGATCTGAAATATAAAACAGAAGAATTTCTTCGTATTTCAATGTAACTTTACCGATGTAAATGGCAAAACATTTAACAATGCATTGTAATTAACCTTATGTTAATAGTGTGTCGTTTTCTTTACATTCTGTTACGCAGGAGCATATTCTTCTGAAAATATCTGACTGTGTAAGTGTTTAATTCTACTCAAAGTGTCTGACCATGTACAGGCTTATTCTATTCAAAATATACGACCATGTGAGGGCTTATTTTACTCAAAACGTTTGACCACATGGGGGCTTCTCTTTTAAGTAGAAGAAGCCCCTATACGATTCATTCGCTATTCGATCGTTTCGATCGTTTTACTTTGTAATATTCCAACTCACCTTTGTTTAAACGTAGAGTGCGCTATAAAACCAGTGATTTTTTTACTATGTCGGTATTTCGGTGCACGGGACACGAAATCCCATACGATTATTGGTCTAATCGTATACATTTTTAAAAAGAAGTCTCTTGCGAAATAAATTAAACAAATCATTTTTCCAATTTTACTTGTCCCCATATTAACATCCACAATGAAAAGATACTCAATATATCTGCAATTAAAATGATTAACCAATTGATTTATTTAATATTCGTAAGTGATATTATTTTACTTACTGTTGTATTAATTATATCAATAATCATATTTTGCAAATATAGCAAATATCTGTAACCATAACTGTATTTTCTTTTATTAATAATTAAGACTTCGTTGCGTGCTTATCCTACGTACAGTCATTCGATTTCACATTGCAATCCCACATTCTCCAATTTTGTCCAATGAACTTTCTCCCCGTCTTCCATCCACTCTCATGTCTCCTCGATCGAGCACGATATTTCACACTCTGTTCGTCTCGTAGTTCTAGCCTGTTAGACCCCGGTTTCTTGCATCCGCAATTTAGCGCGCCTCGCGCTGTTCCCTCGTTGCTCGCGCCGCGCGCGATCGTCCTCGATCGTCTCGAAGGCGAGCCGGGAAGACCGTAGCCAGCAAAGGGAACGCAGAGTCAGCGAGTCGGCGAGAGCTACGTGCCACGAGGAGAGCGGGGTTGGAAAGAGGCTTCCCCGCCTGGGAATGGATTCAAGTCTCTCCTATCGACGCCCCGCCGGTATTTATTCGACGTCGGCGTTCACCCTCCGAGAAACGCCGATTGTAACTGCTCTTTTAACCCTCCGTCGGCGCGTACCCACTCGAGAGAGAGAGAGAGAGAGAGAGAGAGAGAGAGGGGAAGTTATGGACACGAGGGCTACGCGCGAGCCCGTGAATACGGAATTCGAGAAGTTTCGCGGTAACGGGATAAAGCGGCGGCGGCTTTGTAAACTCGAGGGCGTGTAAAGAGTTCCTCTTCCCGCTGCTGCCTCCACCGCCATAGGGGGAGGGGGTGGCGAATAGGGGGTGCGAAGTAGCGTTCAGCAAATTGCAAAGATCCCGGACAATTGCGAGTTTTTTTTTTTCTTTTTAATCGAGACATTCCCGTGTTTCGCAGCGTTCTCGTATTATCGTTGACAATATGTTCGCGGAATGGTCATGGCTTGTCATTTTTTCGCGGTGACGCAACCATACGTCGTGTGACACGAATTTGATCCGTATCGACGTGGATGCTATAGCATTCGCTGTGCACAGCTATTAAAATGTGATGTTCTAAGCTAATAAAAATTTGGATATCGTGATTAGTTTAAAAATAAATCGCCTGTCTTTCCTTGCAGCTCGATGAAATTTTTAGTGCGAACGTGTTAACTTTCACGGGCGCGCAATTTTAAAGAAAAAGAAAACTCTACCTGCGCGGAATTTTTTTTAATATGAAAATTATTTAATATGAAATATTTCTTAAATTGAAAGAAAAAGTAATATTTAAATAAATTCTTTATTACAGAGTGGGGCATAAATAATCACGCAACTAACGTTTTAAATGAAATTCATTGAAACACATCTTTTTTTCCAAAAAGAAAAAATATCCCACCATGCATTAACCGTCAAAGAAGAATGTGGGATAATTTTCAATCAAGCCCCAAAGAATTAACTGATCTCTTCTCTTAGGGGGTTAATATCCATATAATATGGAAACTGCGAATGTAATAATAACTACAACATACGTTGCATATTACTAGTGTTGCAATAGTTACGTAACTATAACTGACTGAAATCGTTGGTTTGTATTTCTCCTGGCAAAAGTAACGGTATAGTTACCTAACGATATTCAAAAGGGTTAATCCCGGGCCGTGAAAGTTTCAAATCCCTCGTATTTCCAGAATATCGTGTCGTTGGTTTTCAAACAGTCGGCCAAACAGTCACACAGACGACACGCAACCGGACGATCTCGATTGGCTTCGTTCATCCACCGACACGAAGATCGAAAGCCTGGGCGTAACACTACAAGTGAAAAAGTGGAAGCAGAATCTTGTCGATTCTTCTGGTAACCTCCTCGTTGCTACAAGAGTGGAAACCTCCTCCTTTCTTTCTCCCAATCTTTCGATTCGAGGATGTCGCGAAATTCTCTCTCTCTCCCCTTTCTCTATAGCCTCGCTTTAATATATTTCTTTCTTTTCGCTTGATTCCACCGTCGCTTGCCACCCTCTTGCCGGTAGATTGGAGCCTAGGTGACGAGCCAGAAACTAGGCAGAGGGGCTCCTTTCGCTCGATTTCGCGACAGAGACGGGGCGGAATCCGCGTGAAAACGCGCGCGCCGATAGAAGACGTCGTCCCATCGACGTGACAACCGCGAGGCGAATTATCGAGCGACGCTCTCCCCGACGGATTGGTAACGAGCAGCTCGAGGTCGTAGACTCGTTTCCGCCCGGGGAATAAAGATCAGAGATTCCCATTTAACGAACAGCTACTTCAAACATCTGCGTGTAACTTTTAATACTAACGATGTTAAACTGCGTTATATATCTTTCCGTTTATTAACACGGATATATCGTTTAAATATTTCGTGTTAATAACTTGCTCGAAAGTCTCGAAACAAATATCACGTTCAATGTTCGATGTTCGTTTCAGATCATTGTAAGTATTCATTTCAAGATTTAATATAACACGCAATACCGCGTGTTCTGTTATCAAAAATATCGGGAATATATATACAAGTGTGTCTATATTCACCTTCGAGGAGATGACAGCACACGTGCTAACGATTGAAAATGAATGCAACTTTAAAAGGGAACTATAGGGACTTGAATAGTACTCGCAATTCTGCATTTCTGTTTTGTTATCAGAAATGTACATTGTAGAGATACGAAATAAATAACGTTTATTTAATAAAAGTAATGATAATGGAACAACAAATAATTAAACAGGACAAGTAAGTTTTAGTCGTATTTAGTTATTTAGTTTCCTTAGCTATACTTAAATATAAATAATATTTAAATATTATTATATAACTAAATATTTAAGTATTTAAACATAACTGAAATTATAGCTACAGATTAAATACAATGTATTGCACATTTATTAAAAATGCCCTGTCAGTTTGAGGAACAGATGAGGATTAAATGGTCCTCCAAAAGCACGAATGACGATTAACAAAATCGTATCGTAAAATTTGCGAATTCGATTACCCTACGAAACCACTGTTCTTCAACGATTAAGCGAACCTTCCATTAGACACGTTAGACGTTTCCTCGGAGGAACACACTGCCAAAGATTTCGCCGTTTCATCGGTAACGTGTTACACGCGAATAAATGCACAGAGGACGGTTGGCGCGGTCGTCGCTCGTTTCTGGCCACAGTTTACTTAGCATTGCCGATGCACCATCCACCTCCACGGGGGAGGGAAGCAATGGTGTTCGACGTCTGGCATGCGGGTGAACAACGAGGATTGGAAAAGCGAGAGAGGGTGGCCGCGGGGCTAGCCAAGGCGAGAAGGGGCGCTCGTGGAGAGACCAGACGATCTCGTGGAATGGGACGATCGACTCTCTGTTTGAGAACCGGATACCGGGTCCGCGTTCTAATTAATAGCGAGGCCATCGATGAGACCCGCACCACTCTCGCCCTTTCCCGCAGGGTTGTGAAAGACCATCTGCTTCCCACCCTCTCCCGTTTCGCCCCCCGTGTTTTCCCGCGGGGCAGGGAGAGGGAGGAAGATCAGACGTCTCGAAATTTCATTTCACGCAAAAGGAAAACGCGTGGGCTATTTGATGATCGGTTCGTCGAAGCCTTTGGGCCTGTGAATTTCAAGAAACTGGCTTCTCCCATTTTATTATTGTATTTTTTTTTATTTTTTTAATTGTACAGCAGCCTCGCGAATGTCCATAAATTTGCAATTTTTCCAAGTTTTTTTGAAACATTTATTTTTGATATATATATATATGTAAAATATAAGTATAAAATATAAAATATTAATAAATATGTATTATGGTAATAATTTAAAATTAATAAAATTATTTGTAGTTTAAAGTAATGAAAATGAATTTTTTTAAAAAGTTGTAAGTAAAATAAAATTCGTACCTTTTGTATTAGGGTTAATTAATTAATTTTAATAATTTAATTATCTCGAAAATAAATGAAGAAATATATATATATATATAATAAACAAAAATAAATGTACGAAATTACATATATATGTATATAAAACACAAAAATAAATGTAAAAATATAAAATACAAAATTACATATATGTGTAAAATTTACCGCGTTGTTTCAATTTATTTGTCGGGATATTCGACACGCGTGAGAACGTCGGTTTCCTTAAATTTAAAAATGCTACGCGAACGAACGAAGAATAAATACTACACGAAGAATAAATTAATATCGAGCTTCTACGATCTATTCATGCGCGAACGCTTTGAAAATTGTTTCGGAGAATTATATATAATTTCAATATGTTCAGTACACGAAATGACTCTCAATTTTTTCTTTTTTTTTTTTTGTTATACGCGAATTTGCGATACGCCGTTGCAATAACTTTTTCTCTCAATAAATGAACGGAATTGCGAACTGTACCGAGCGAATCCTCGGCTAGTTTTCCGTCGTAGTTCTGAATATTCAATGATTTGCCGTGAATTAATCTGGAATCACAAACTTAATGAATTGATCGCTGCTCGAATCGTTCTTTTCCCCGCGATTGCCTCGGAGATATTGGGCAGAGGTGTGATTTATTTCTCTGGACGCTGGAGAAGCTTTCTCGCTGATAAGAGCGATGACTGGCGCTTTCTTTCAATACCGAGGAGTAATGAGTGGTTGGATTTCCCTCGAATCATTGAAGAATCTGTCTGAGCAGAGGGGTAGCTCGAGGCCAGCGAATTTGGGAGATCGACCCGGTCTCATTGAGATCGATCGTTTGGCTCTCGAGAAAAGAGATGACACCGACTAATACCGATTTTTAAGTTTTAATTAATTGACAAGAATCTTCTAGACAACAGAGACAATTTGTGATTTTTGAATTTACAAGTAACTGTGTCACCTTTCAAAATTTTAAAGTAATTAGTTTTCAAATTGCAAGCAATTGGTATTTTTTTTTTTTCAGACACGCATGCTTGAATAATCTCTCGCGTTTGACCAATTACTCGTCGCAAAAGTTCCAAACACGTTCGAAACGAACTCTCTGTCGTACGATTTCTCCGTTCGGACTCGAATAAACTATTTATCCACCAACGGTTTCGCCGTGTTCACTTTATTACGCGTCGCTTTCGTGCAAAAGCGTGACAAAGGCGAACCGATAGGATCGATTGGCCAGGATATACGAATGATTTCTGCGAAACGTGAAATAACGAAGCGCGTGATAATTTATCCTCGTTTCGAACGAAACAAAAAAGGGCAGGCAAGGAGGATACGAATGGACGAAATTGAAAACGGGCGAAAAAGGTCGGATGGATAGACGGCGGTGACGATAAGTCATCGCGGCGCTATAATCGGGGAAACACGGCCCCGATATTAATCGGGGGACGCACGCGCGAATAAATCATCGTTCGTAATGCGGCAAATGAATCGGGATTTGTAACGCTGTGCTTTTTATTAATATTTCCTTTATGTCCAGCGATACGTGTCCCGGGTACACTGCCGCGCAAAAGTCCTCCCCCCCCCTCCCCCCGGCATCGTCAATTATTCTCGAAATGGCGAAAATTATATTTTCTTTCGGCGGGCGAAACTGCGCCATCGCCCGGCATCGACATTTATTTGTGAATTATCACGTACATCGTGCGTCGAATTATTACTTACCCTCTGAAATTGCTCGTTGTTTTTGTCTTCGCTGTATACCTGTTGTCTGCATTTATTACAAATAATTGTGCATACGTGGTTTATGTTTCGTACATATGCTCCGTTGAACTGAATGTACCTTTTCTTATGAATTATTGCCATTTACGAATTAAACGTTCAACCCATTTTATTGCCAAACAATCGTGGAATTGTTTGCTCATCTTCTCAAATACTTGCTATTTGTTACATACTTGTTATTTGTATTTTATTATAAATAATTGGTGTTACGTTTCCTGCTTACATCTTATTCGTATGTTCTATTAAATTATGTTCTCTATTTTTTTACGTGGTTTGCAAGGCATCTTTCTAAAA
Source organism: Tetragonisca angustula (assembly GCA_036937485.2). Classification (NCBI taxonomy): domain Eukaryota; kingdom Metazoa; phylum Arthropoda; class Insecta; order Hymenoptera; family Apidae; genus Tetragonisca; species Tetragonisca angustula. The sequence goes on along the minus strand of JAWNGG020000046.1, from coordinate 492,518 downwards.
CTTCTTCGAATTTTGCAAAATTGCAAGTGCCCCGCAAACGTTCGTGTCTCGTTTCTTCTTTCCTTCTTCGTTCGCTCCCGATTTTCTCCATCAGCGGCAGAGATAATCAAAAGCCACATTTGCAATTAAAAACGACGAGCGCGATTACCCGCACGTGTGCGTTCTTCAAATGTAAAATCAACAGCGCGAAACTTTCGAACCGCCACCGCGTATACAGGCACACGCCTCGATGCAGTTGTCATCGGTGGCCGAGCACGTGTAAAAATGACGTCCGCGTTTACACGCGCGGAGCTCCGGGTATAATAATTCTTTTTATTACCGGTGCCGGCCAGCTCGTAACGAAAATATTAGCAATTTTTATTACGCGGCAAAACACACCAAGCAAACATTCGCAAACACGCTACGGATCTTCGTGTACATGAATGCTCGCGTGTGTGCGCGAACGAGCGTGCTTGGCCCCTCGTGTTGAATAAAATGTAAACCGATCGCGGTGCGTTTTGCAAGCGCGTTGCTAACAAGGCCACGGCTGCCGCGAATCATTTGGAAAACGCGCCCCCGAAAATCAGCATACGCCGCCGGGCAAATTTGTTTGAACCTTCCAGCTGCCGTGTGTTTTTCCATTCTGTTCTTCCGCGTTTTTCCTCTCTCTTTTTTTTTTTTGTTTTTCCTTCCACGCACGCACACGCACACGCAGTCAATGGACGCGAGTATTTAACGGTCGGGAAATTGTATTTACGATGCCAGAAATGAACTCGCCATCGGGGCGTGATTTTTCGTCCGTTTGTTACATGGAAACCGGTGGCTTTTTTTTTTCCTTTGTGAAACCGGTGGAAATTCCAAAGAATTCGTTATCGAAATCGGTTCTCGTTCGAAAACTCCCGTCGAGATATTAAGCTACGAGGACGTCGGGATCTGGCGTTTAGATTCGCCGCCGTTTTTTTGGATAACCAAGGACTCGTCGAAAAACTAGCGTGGTACATTTGTCGATGTTTAATTCGACAAGTAATTGTTCGCTATTGCTATTTCAGAGTTTCACGAGTTTTCGAGAGAACGTTCAATTTCCACAGGTTTCTCATTTTCATCGTTTTTTGCTCTCGATTGCGGTTTATACTCGACGAGTATATATTTTATATTATATATGTATTATACATATGTAGGATAGATTAAATAAGATTACGAGAATACTAGTTCCTACCGCGATTAATAGATTAGGGTAAGAAAATAGGTGTAATTGTAGCCCACCATGCAGTGAAAAGACAAAAATGTAAACTGGAAGTCATCCTAAGCCTAGTAGGCAAGGATTAAATAATAATATTATATATATATATGTATATTATATTATATACATATTAAATTATATATATATATATATATATAAGAAGAAAAATAGAACTTTTTGTCTCTTTTCAAAGAGAACGAAAAGGGAACTTCGAGTCAACACGATTAAAGTTCCAAAGTTATCAGCTCAGCTTTGACCTCCTCATCTAAAAACGAGCGACCGGTGTCTACACACCGTCTGAAACGGCGTCGAAATTAACCCCACTTAAGATCATGCTTGGCAAATGAGCCGCGTACGCTAACTTTCTTCAAGCGTATGCAAACTGGTAGCCGTCCTCCATACGGAAGATGAAGGAAATTTTCTAAAAACAACAGTTCTCCTCCCCACCTCTGCAGAAACATCACACAGACAGACCTTCAACACAACAGCTCGCCTCGATGTCGTCAATTTTTTTTCCAACGTTATCGTCGAAGTTACCGACGCTTGGTCGAGAGAAACTTTTCATCTCCTCGCTCGTAGTTTAACGCGTCGCTCTCTAATTCTAACTTGGTTCGAAGCTGAGAGTGAAACGAGATTGCGTTCAAGAAACGAGAGTTTCAGAAAGTCCGCGGTTCCGTATCTATCGCGGAAACATCGCGTTGATGTACAATGGATGATCGGTTCGAAGACGATTCTCGCTGTCCGATTTGTTCGTTAACCGACCACTCACATTTTAAATGTCGAGAAACTAGATGATCGACGAAAATTTATTCGTGGAATCTAAATGTAACCTTTAAATAAATATCATAATTATGTAAAATACAATTCGACAAATCTTGCACACAGCGTTAGCGGTCTGGAGTGTTCTAACGTGAAAATCTCTCGCGTTCTTGTCCGAACTATTCGTCAACTGTCCACTTCGTTTAACCCTTTGTGCGTTTAAATCTGTATCAGAGATTATATATCGGTTGGCAACGAAATAATTGTTTTACTGGGGGAAATGTGAAGTGTTCAGAACCGTTGATGCATTTTTAATTTATTACACGTTCCTCGACTGTATTAATAATTTATTCGGCTCGTCGAGCTTTGGTTTATTTTAAGCACCCTATCGGGATCATTGTCGTCGATTTTTCCCATACTTTCAATCGCCAATAGAAACAGAGACCTTTGAGCCTCTCGCTAGCTGTCCAGAAACGAGCGGTTTCATAATTAACCCTGGTACCACGTTTATACCCATTAGCCAACAGCCAACGACGAGTTGCCTAAACGCACCTTCTTTCTTTCCCCCCCTAACTTTTCCTTCGGCCGGTGCAAACGAAGTTTCCAACAAACTGCGACTGTACAGAGGTGGGTGGGAGAAAGAAAGAGAAAAAAAAGAAAGGAAGAGAGAAAGAAAACAGGGGGAAGAAGAAGTAGAAGAAGATCAGGTTGTCGGAGGCAAGCGAGGAGCGTCAGCTTGCACCTCCAACTTCTGCGGAAGTATGCATATTACCCTGAGCAATTTTATTAACCCTTTAGAGCGCCTCGTCGCGGAACATCGGTTACCCTACCCCACCCTCTCTGGGTGGAGGGGGTCCCTTTGGACCCCTGCCGGGGGCAGGAGTCGAAGGGAGAACAGCAAATGGATTTTTTTTCGAACCAGGCGAAGCATAGTCTCCACTTCAGCCGCGTAGCCGAGCGTATCTCGACCGCGTTGCTGCCCGTCTCACGGCTAAAGTGTTTTCATCGCCGTTTAATAGAGTGACGTTAACGACCGACCGGTATTACCATGCAAATGCGGCAAGCTTTCCGTCCTTTCGTGTTTTTTCCCTTTTTCTTTTTTTTTTTTTTTCCTCGAAATAATCCTATCGCGCGGAATCGATCTTTCTGCGTTGAAACGTGTGCGTGTGCGTGTGTATGTTTTTTTCTTCTTCTTCCTCTCCTTCTTATCGAGGCGGTTCTTGGCCTCCTCGTGTCCACGCGGGCAGATCTCATTAATTTCGAGTGAAAACGATCGTATCCCCACCACCCTTAACGCGGCAATAAATCTCTGATATCGCGGAACGTTTCCATCGCACGCAAACAATTTCCGGGAACGGGGGTGCAATCTTCGAGTCTCTTTCTCGATGGAAGAAACGAGCGCGACAAGCGTACCTTTCTAAAAGCGTACACGAAACGTGCGATTTTTATCGAGAGTTTCACGCTCGCCGTGATTCGATTGAAAATTTTGGGGAACAGGTTCGCGGCTCGGATGCTCCGGCGAGAGATGCTTTTGTCATTTCAGCGCAAGTGTGTGTCGCTACCCAAGGATCGCGATAATTTTTCACTGGAATTTTCAAGATCGGTGCTAGAAATGAAAGGGGGATTTTCCCGGAGCTCGGGAATTCACGTTTCGTCGTTTCAACGACTGTAGAATGAAAGAACGTTCGGAGGAAAAATAATTTCGGCACCACATTTTTTGCCTCGATTTTCTATGTTACTGTATGGTGTTGGTGAAATCGCGGAGCAAAGTGTACATTCTTTCCTTCTCTCTTTTCCACTAGTAACCACATGTATTATTTCGTAGAGCCGGCACTAGCGGTCATAATTATTTTTCAGCTCTGACCAGACCGTTAATAATAATCATAATTACGTGAAAAACACTGTCGAGCCTCGAGCGCTACGAACCCGCCAAAAATCCCGAATCGTTGAAATCATCTTCGCTCCGAGGTGATATCGGACCGCGAGAATGTTTTCAGAAAATTCGCCGACGGCGGCAAGCGCGCAAAACAATGGCTAAGATAAATCAAATTTTTAATTCAATCCAGACTGGCAACTCGCTGTGTATTTTGTTCCTCCCCTCTTCTCTCTTTTTTTTCCCCTTTCTTTTTAGTTTGTTTCTCGATCGACAGATATTCCTTTCATCCGGCTGGCAGAGTCTGGTTAAAAAATGAAATTGCACAATGTTGAAAACGATCGGTTCCGTTGCTCCTTCGGCAGTGAAACGCTCGTCGATACCAGCGCGAGCCGAATCGGCTGCACTCCAACGAACCATATTCATCGCGCTTTTCAACGGCTGCCATTATTCCTTCTCGTTATTATTGCCGCGGTGCGCGATAGCGCGAGGCGTTACAGAATCGACAACAGCGGTTGATGAATGGAAAAGAATCGCGATCGACCGACGAATATTCCACGCTGGACGTCAATTGACGATACCAATGCCGATACGAGTATGGAGATCTGTATTTTCGCTCGGAGAGAGAGAGAGAGAGAGAGAGAATATGTAAAAAATATACGAAAGCGAGAAAGACAAAGGAAAGGGAAAAATTATATGGAGATATATCTCTTCTCGCTCGTACGATCGTTTCGATCGTGGCTTGACGATCAGGATCCCACGGATTTTGGATTTCGGTATCGAGATTCTAAATTTGGCGTAAGTCGTTTGGAATACGGTGGATGCATTAGTGTTTGTTCTGTACACTCTCTTTTTCTCTGCGTTATTAGGGCTACCCATAAGTAACGTCGTTAAACAAAATTTCATTTTATTTAAGAGTTAATATAATTTTAATTTACGATATAATTTAACAGTAAGCACGCTAAATATCGATATATTTAATGGGGACATATTACGTTATAATAAGTTAAATTATTGTCACTAGATGGCAATGTTTATTAAATTTAAAGAGACATTCCTTATGGGTAATAATGGTCTACACTCTCTTTTTCTCTACGTTATTAGGGCTACCCATAAGTAACGTCGTTATTTAACGTAACTGTACAAAATTTTATTTTATTTGAGAGTTAACATAATTTTAATTTACAATATAATTCAACAGTAAGCACGCTAAATATCGATATATTTAATGAGAATACAGGTTATAACGAGTTAAATTATTGTCACCAGATGGCAATGTTTATTAAATTTAAAGAGACATTGCTTATGAGTAACAATGGTCCAACGTGGTCTACACTCTCTTTTTCTCTACGTTATTAGGGCCATAAGTAACGTCGTTATTTAACGTAACTGTACAAAATTTTATTTTATTTGAGAGTTAACATAATTTTAATTTACAATATAATTTAACAGTAAGCACGCTAAATATCGATATATTTAATGAGAATACAGGTTACGTTATAACGAGTTAAATTATTGTCACCAGATGGCGATGTTTATTAAATTTAAAAAGACATTGCTTATGGGTAATAATGGTCTACACTCTCTTTCTCTACGTTATTAGGGCTACTCATAAGTAACGTCGTTGTTTGACGTAACTGTACGAAATTTTATTTTATTTGAGAGTTAACATAATTTTAATTTACAATATAATTTAACAGTAAGCACGCTAAATATCGATATATTTAATGAGAATACAGGTTATAACGAGTTAAATTATTGTCACCAGATGGCAATGTTTATTAAATTTAAAGAGATATTGCTTATGAGTAATAATGGTCTAATGTGTTTCGTTTGAAAAGGATAGAATTTCAGGTGGTTGTACAATGTTCGGATAATGGTACAAACTGAGTTAATTCTTAATTAGGATTCTGATTAATTGTATTAAAATGCATTAAAATTTGTCTTCTAATTCGTCAGACTCGGCTATCGGACAGTCCTTAAACGATTCGCGCTTGAAAATAAATTTAACTCGACATATCGACAGCTCGTTAGCCATAATATTCTACGGAAACGTATAATTTCTACACCCGTCAGGAGAGAAATTAAATTTATCCAATTTTCAATTCGCAACACGCGAATATTATTTCACTTCCATTTGTTGCCTCGGTCTCTTACTTATTTATTTCAATCGCTAATTCTTGCTGCCGAGTCCGAAGTGCCCGACGTACTTTCTCATTTTCTTCGTTGTTCTATCGAAATATCGTAACGGCGTCCCGTAACAAGTTTAATTACTCCGCGGAAACTTCGGAATTGAATTTTAAAACGTCGAAGATTGGAAGAGGGGACCTCACTTTGGGAAAACGATGTCAACGTGCAACGACTGTAGTTTTTTCATCGTAGAATATTAATCACCTAGCTGCTGTTCGCGCGGGTGGTTTTTGAAAGATTCTTAAAAGATTCATCGACGAACGAATCGTGTACCATGGGACACACGATGCTGTTTCTCTCTTTTCTTTTCTCTTTTCTTTTTCTTTTTTTTTTTCTAAAGCAGAGCAAAGTAAGCCTGGCAAAATGGCTGGATCGCTGCCAGCGGAAGGAAACTCTCTCCAGTTTTCTTTCTTTCTCTCAAGCTCGAGGAGTTAATTGGCTTAATTTTCTTGAAGAACGAGGAACACTCTCTCCAGCCTCGCTTCCCGACAACGTTTCTTTCTCGCAACGAAAACGTTGTTCCTTCGCGGAGGGAAGCTGCTCCTTTCTTTATGCTGCAATTATCGCCTATATACACGAGTTTCCCCACCAAATTCTCTCGAATATCCTATCGCGACAAATTCAGCCAGGAAACGTTGGTATTAGAAAATGAATTCAACTCGCGTGCGCTCGAGTTACAAATTAACTCGAGGTGTTGAATTGAAATGGAACAGCAGCTCGTAAATATTCGCGGAAATTTTATAAATCGACGACGATGCGTTCATAGAGGCTAAAGATTGCGACTTCTCCTGCATTCTTCTCTTCTCTTCTTGCGTCTTTGTTATTTCAATGTTTTGCATGCAAATTCTACAATCCTACTTGATTGACCAGATAATTCAATCTCGCATTGAATTATTACTCGACTGCTGAAAGATTTCTTTTTCTCTTTTTTTCCATCGTACGACGAAACACATTCGAAGCTCACTCACGTGTTCCAAGGGAATTCGTACTTTCCACCAAGCGTCTCGGTTTACAACCGTTTCGCGTCGTAAATGACGAATTCTGCCGATCCTCGCCACTTTATCGAGCAAAACCGGCAGCGGGTTTCCCGCTGCTTTGGGAACAGCGTCAAAGGAACCAGAAGCCGCGTGAAATTTTCATCGATCCTTAACGAGCTCTTTGTTCACGCGGAAACTGAAAACACTCGGTCGCTTTCTTTCATACCTTGCGAGGGGATATCTTTGGCCGGTCCCTGCGCTCGCCTCCACGTCCACGCTGCGGCAGCCGGATTAGCTGCGAATAATTCACTAGCGGGGCGGGCGAAATGCGGCCCATTATCGTCGCCGTGCTTTAAAAGCTCGCTTCGTAAACAGAGTAATTTTCCTCGTGCGCCGCTCCCGCATCGTTCACCGGTCAAATATTAAAGAGGTTCGAGGGGTGGATGAGCTCTCGCCCGACAGTTTATACACCGTCCCTCGAAAAGTACGATGCCCTGAAACAGAGAATGTGAATTAGAGATCGCGTTGAGAAGTTGTGAATCCTTGTTTCTTCGTGTTGTTATACAGATAGGACATATATTTATATGACTTTCCTTCATTATTTTTGGGCGTGCAATCAGCTGCCGAAGTGGGTCCCACAAGTTACGAAACACCCTGTATATCTCGGCAAAACACAACTCGAGAATGTATGCATGTTTTTCGAAGAAAAATTTGGTTTCTGACAGAAACTCTTTTTTTTTTTTTTTGTTTGAATTACAAATTCAAAATAACACACTCCTAGATCCGATTAAAGTGTCACCTTAAAATTGTACGATCTTTTTTTCACCATTTTATTGAATTTCAAGGAATCGTACAATGTCCTAAGTTCGGCAAAAAAAAAAAAAAAAATCGTACAGCGAATTCAATCTTCAAGATCGTGATTTAGTAATTGTTCAATTGTCGCGCACGCGTGTTTTGAGAAATGTATCCTCGGGATCGCTACACGGATGTAAAATCGTCTTCGAAAGGAACAAACTCACGGAAGCTTGGTGCTCTGAAACGAAAATGAGACGAATCGTTGCGCGATTTTCTTTTACGAAGTTGCATCAACTTGAATTACCGACGGCTTGTCATTGTCGTCGTTACGATTCCGCTCTTCGCAAACGAGCAAGAGTTGGAAATGAAAACAAAGTTCACGGAGAAAGTGCCGCGTGAACTTTTGCACGACGGTGTACAAGCCGAGGGACAGCACGGTGTGTTTATAACGTGCCACTTGGAAATTAATGTCTCGTCCCGGGGAATTAGGGTCGAGACGTTGCGGCTATCGGAAAGGCGTTCAACGTTAAATCGATGCAGGGCGAGTCGATTCGACTCGATAAGCCGCTTTTATCGCGGCCCAGAAACAGCCTGGATCGCTTTGAAATATTGAATGCTTGCCGGATTCGTCGTGTGCCTGCTCGATGATCCTCCGCGTAGCAACGACGGTGGAAGAAACGTGACTGGTGTCAGAGAGGAAATCGAGCAAGACCAAGTTCCCGATGAAATAAAAATTATTGAGGCCACGGTATCGAACACGATGTGTGCGAGCTCTCGCTCTTTCAGGTTACGTCGCACCGACACTGCGAGCGTATACTTGCAGACTAGAAAGAACGAAATGTTTCCTCTTGGCTATCATCATCTGAGGAACCACAAAATTGTCCTCGACTTTGAATTTTCAAGGCCAAAAATGTTTTCTTTATTCCACTCAACGCGAAGCTTTGAACTTGTTCGGGGAACCATGGGTCGTTCGTTTGAAAAATGACAAAAGAAATTTGACGAAATTAAATGGCTAACCAGCTAATAGCGAGTGTGTAGACGAAACAGAGCGAGAGCTAGAGAGACATTCGACAATCCGCCGTGTGATAGTCGAGATCAAACATTTCTTTCCACCCTGTACATACGTTGCACGCCGTGATTGCTGTTACTCAGTGTACGAGCCAGTCGATTTTCCAAGAATGAAGCAAATTGAACGAGCGTGTGTTCCTTTTATGTCGTTTGCGCGATAATCGAAACACGTGTGCCCTTTGCCCGCCAAGACACGGCTTAATGGATCGCCATCATACGTCGGTGGCAGAGGAGAAAGAGAAGAGAAGGAGAAATGAAACGTGAACCGCGGACTCGAAGCGAGTAATTAAACGATTCAGTGGCGAGAGAGAGAGAGAGAGAGAGAGAGAGAGCGATGCGGAGCAACGTGTCGCGTTTTGCAAGCACCGGTGACTTCAAACGGCGGGAGATCTTCAAAAAAAAAAAAAAAGAAAAGAATGAAAACACGGGCATTTGCAAATAAAGTAGCTGAAAGAAGGTCAAAGAACGAAAAAACGTGGGATGGAAGGATCCACGCGATGCTGGCGCGTGCATACAGAGGATCCGAAGCCACGTGATGTAACCATCACGACGTAAACACGCAGCGTTTTCAGCGGAATGTCAATATTCGACAGTTCAATTAATCCCCGATGTATCATCCCTGCGGGGAGCTAGATGGAGGACACAATGTCCTCCATCTAGCAGTACCTGCATTCCGGCCGTACTGAAAACCACCAATCCCCACAGACACACGGATGCGGGAGAGAGAAGGTTTACGTGGTTGTATCCGGCGCGCAGGCCACGCGTCCCCCCCTCTCTCTCTCTCTCTCGTTTCCTTTCGCTTCCGGTCGATATTGTCTCCCGGATAAGTGACAGCGGGAAAATGTGCCTGACACTTATGAGGCTACATTTCTCGAACGGTAGACGACCGTATAGTACTCTCTCTCTCTCTCGCTTCGTTCTCCACTTTCCTTCTTCTCGTCCTCTTTGCGCTTTTTTCATCGGCCCGCCGTGTCACCTGCGAACGACGCATGTCTGGATCGTAACCGGATGTCGGGGGAAACTTCCTCACTCGTCCCTCGTCGACGATGCGCCAGGAAATTTCGCCGATGCTCTTTACGACGCTCGTCCGTACAAACACGCACTGCGGCGCCCTTTGTCACCCCTCGGACGAGCACGAGCGCGTTCGCGAATATATTCGCGGCTGGTAGAAATTCCCTTGGAAAATCACCGTCTCCCCTCTGTTCCGTACCAAAATTCCAAAAAAACGGAAATTTCCTACCACGGTGTTAGTATCCCTTTACGAATACTAATTAGTTCAATGTTACCGTCTTGTCTTAGGAGGATTGCCCTTTTGTTTACACTATAACACTATTGTCTATATTATTATATTTCCTTTATTATGTGTTAGATTTGTACATTAATTGTGTGACGTTGTTGTCTCGATTGATTCCCTTTTTCGACTGACTGTCTCGAATCTCCCAAACGCTGTCGACTGTCTTTTTTCTTGGAGTGTATGTTAGTGTACGTGCGTGTGTGTGAGATGTAAGCGAGGCGAATAGTGAGTCGTGGATGATGGTGTGTCATAGTGCGTGAGACGGAACACTCTCTGGTAAATAAATCCGCGAAACCGACAGAATTGGATACTCTGAAGAGGAGACTAAAGTTTGAAACACCTCGAGAAAGAGAGGACGATCCGCCCCGATTGCTCGCGAACGCAACAGCGTTGAGGAGAAATCGCAAATTCCGAGCGCAACGTCGTTATCGTGGCCGGGCAGGTGTCTCGCATAATTTCACCGGCGCGCAAATTTGCCTGGGACTCACGCTTCGCCACGACACTGCCCGCTGCGCGCGTCGCCCGAAAGAAGCGCTATCCATGACCGTTGCGTGAATCCGTGCCGGATCACGATTTCCGCCGCGATCAGCCGGTTACGTGTTTGGTTACGTGCATGCACTCACACCCACCCACTCCACCCCCAACGCAAACGGGAAGATTTACGAGCACTGTGGATGCGCGAATCTGTCCACAGAACGGACGTGCCAGCAGCGAGAGCAGCGAGGACGGCGCAGGTAGCAGCGCCAGCACCTCGCGAGGAGCCGGAAGTGGATTCGGCCTCGGCGGCGGATGCACCGGCGGATGGCGCAGCGTCTTCGGCGCCGTTTCCGGCCGGGAGCTCAGGCTCTACGAGTGCGCACCGTGGAGCCCCGAGGCTTGGGCATCGCCCAGCATCACCTGTCCGCTGATCGCCACCAGGTCAGTCAATTTCTTTTCGCCTCCTTTCGTTCGATTCGAAGTTTCGATTCGATTCTTTTTTTTGAGAAATTTCAGAGTGCGAGTGCTCGAGACGGTTTGAAAATGGACAAGCTACGATCACTTCGGTTGGAAGTGAACGTTAATTTACGAGGGATTTCGGGATTTACCCGTGGAAATTTCGAAGGTGAAATGTTTCTTAGAAATTTTAGAGTTCGAGACGATTTCGCGGGAAATTTAAAAAAGTAAAAGTTGCTTTGATTTTGACTTTAGTTGACAGTGAATATTGATCCGTGAGAAATTTCGTAATTTGCGGTGGAAGTTTCAAGAGTGAAATATTTCTTTAGAAATTTCAGAGAATTTGAAACGGTTTCGCGGAAAATTTCGAAACGGGGAAGCGTGAATGTCACTTTAATTGCTTCAATTGGAAGTAAACATTAATTTATCAGAGAGAAGTCAATTTTGCGTGGACATTTTCGGCGGTGTCGTGGAGAAATTTCAAAAGTGAATTGATAGCTAATGAGACGGTCAAGCATGGGTTGCGAGAAGGAAAGGAGCGCGTGTTACGTGAAAACGGTCGGAAAAGCACAAGCTCGTGAACTTGAATCGTGCCATTAAAAGGAACCATTAACCCGCCCCCCCCAAAAAAAAGACGTAAGGATAACACACCAGTCGCCTAAGAAAATGAAACTCCAGCCTTTAACTGTCGTAAGAACTTTGGTAGTTGGGACCGATTGGTCCGACTATGGCCGGTCGTATTCCACTGCGAACGTTGCGCGCCAACTGCAACGAGGACGGAGGGGAGTCCAAGATTCCTACGGTAGATTCAAACGGAACTTTCCGGCTAATTCTGCCATAATGCCGCATTAATTCAAGCTCGTATCCGTCCTAAATCTTCCGTGGCCTTTGATCTGCCCTTCGAATTACCCTGGTGGAACCTTCTCTCTTGCCGAGTTACCACCCCCCCCCCCGCCAACCCCATCGTTTCTCCCGATGTTCCATACTAACGCCGAACACGCTGCAACTTGTACATTCCGTTCTCGAGCAACCGTGCGCAATCGGGAAGGCGTGCGCGTGGATAATCGGAATCGATAGGCCGCGAAACGAATCGGCGAGGTGGCGGTAGGGAGGGAGGGAGGGAGGGAGGGAGAGAGTGCGCGCTATTTTAACGGTCCGCGCACGTAACGGCCGTCCCGACGGCCGCGATACGAATAGCCGAGCGCGCGTATAATAGTCTTAATTAAAATAGTGGTCTAACGAACACCGCTAACTGCGGTAATCCGACGTGCCTCATTGGTAATCCCCCGGCTGTGCCGGTGAACACGGACAAACGCGTTGCGTTGGCCAGCCTGCTGCCGGTGGCACGATCGACTGCCTCCCTCTTCACCCCCTTCCTCGCCATCCTCGCCGCTCGTGGCTACGATATCGAGCCAAATTCTGTCTTCCTGTGTAGCCCGGAGCACCAACACGCGCGCGCGTACACATCCGTCGGACGACGTGACACCTTCGCGGTTGTCTGTCCGGCGAATATCACCGGCCGTGATCGGCCGTGTCTCGTGCATGCGATTGTTTCGTGGCCGGGGCTCCAGATCTTCTCTCGGTGCTTCCTTCGGGAACGAGTATCGCCACGGCGAGGCGGTTATACATCGTGGAAAATATCGATATTGCGTGCGGTGTTTGCGGTAGGTTTGCGTAGACAGACAAGTCGTTGGATTTGGTGGGAGATTGTGGGTTCGTTTTTGATTTGGGGGCGAGTGAGTGGGTGGCGTGGTTCCAAGTGTCGAAGTGTTTCAGATACTGGGATGAGTAGGTTAGAGAGAGGAAGAGAGAGAGAGATGTGTAAAAATTTCTCCAGATTAAAAGTACTTTTCATTCATAGATCTGACACTGGGACGAATAGACTCGAGATATTAGCTTGAATATTGTAAAAATTTCTCACTCGGACTACAAACACTTTTCATTCGTAGACCCATCACTTTCGCTTTCTGTCGTTATTTACTATAGTAACACGAGTAGATGTCACCTGGAACGCGTAAAAATTTCTCCAGATTAAAAGTACTTTTCATTCATCGATCTGTCACTTTCGATTTCTATCGTTGCTACACCAGGACGAATAGATTCGAGATGTTAGCTTGAATATTGTAAAAATTTCTCACTCGGACTACAAACACTTTTCATTCGTAGACCCATCACTTTCGCTTTCTGTCGTTATTTACTATAGTAACACGAGTAGATGTCACCTGGAACGCGTAAAAATTTCTCCAGATTAAAAGTACTTTTCATTCATCGATCTGTCACTTTCGATTTCTATCGTTGCTACACCAGGACGAATAGACTCGAGATGTTAGCTTGAATATTGTAAAAATTTCTCACTCGGACTACAAACACTTTTCATTCGTAGACCCATCACTTTCGCTTTCTGTCGTTATTTACTATAGTAACACGAGTAGATGTCACCTGGAACGCGTAAAAATTTCTCCAGATTAAAAGTACTTTTCATTCATCGATCTGTCACTTTCGATTTCTATCGTCGCTACACCAGGACGAATAGACTCGAGATATTAGCTTGAATATTGTAAAAATTTCTCACTCGGACTACAAACACTTTTCATTCGTAGACACATCACCTTTGTTTTCTATCGTCCTCGCTATATTTCATCGGCGATTTTCTTCCACGTTCTCGTTCGAAGAATCGACTAAATAGTTACTAAATCATTTGACAAATAAATCAGAAAATCTAAAGTCTGCGTTGACGTCAATCACATTGGGAAACGGCAATCTTCTTGTAAAGAAGAAGAAGTTGCAACATCGACGAAACCACCCGTGTAAATCACTTGTCGATCAAGATCGGCAAAGATAATTTCACTTGAACCGAGAAGCGAAACGATATATATGTATATACGAAACGAAACGTGTCTTATCCGCGGTGAGGAGCAATCTCGTCATAATGCCTCCCAGTTCGAGGGAAACGGCAGATCCATTTGTTCGGTCGCAGTGGCGTGTAGTCGGAAGAGAGGTCCGGCCCACGGGCGATGTAAGACAGAAACAGGGACGAGAAGAGACGCGAGAACGACCGCATTCGCCGGAATTGGATTTCGCTGGAGGGTGCTCGCGATCCGGAAAGTTAATGCAACGTGGGCCGACCGGGACCGTGCGGTTAATTCTACGCTGCCGTGGAAACGGCCGCGAGACAAACGGAGGAAGCGATCTTCCCGGCGATGTTTAACGTTAAACGAACAGCAGAAAACATACGGAGTGTTCCACGTTTTTTTTTTTTTAGAAATCAAAGATCCACCGTCGGAAGTGTGAGATGCCTTGGTACAGCGGATCTCTTTGTGCAGTTTTATAGTTTTGCTAACGCGAGGACTGATGTATTTTCATATATTATAATTTTATTACATAGTTTATCATATAATTATGTATTATAAATATTATAATATATTTTCATACATTATAATTTTATTATATATTTTTAATTCTATTTCTTAATTTATATATAATTGTAACTAGAAATATAAAGTATAAATTATAATTTTATAGGATTTTTATATCGAATCAGAATTTTCAAGTGTGACTGTGAATTTATAGACTGTTTTAAAGAGTTTAAAGACTATTTTACCAAATTTATAGACTAACAGTTGAAATATTTTCGCGAACCAATATACATTTTATATACTCTGTATATTTTTCTATGTGTCACTCTATATTGAATATAGGTGCGACAAAATTCCAATGGTTATTCAATTACCATGTCACGGCGAGACACGCGGTTAATTGTTAAGTAATCGCCGACCATAAAGCTTTCGCGCGGCAATCGACGATAATAATCGAGTCAACGATATGCTAACGTTAAACACAAACACGGCGGAATGAATCGAATTTTCGTGCGGAAATATTCCCCCGTGCGAGGGGGGGGGGGAAGGTCGACGATACGGAAAAATACGGTGAAAATGACGATAAACGATGAAGAATCATCGATCGATCGGATGCCGATTCCTGTTGACCGATCGACTAATATCGCGTATCGCCATCACCGATCCCGCCGTTCGTGATTCGCTCGGCCGGGTAAAATAAGCAGAAATGTAAACGCGGTGGATGAACGCGGGTGGAAAAATAAAAAAAAAAAAAAAGAAAAGAATCAACGAACACCGAGCGACCGATTCGCTGGCAATTGCGATTTCGTCGCTAGATAGTTGTATCTATTATTAGTTTTTAAAAGCTTGTGAAACGGTGTTGCGTATCGTTTCCATTAATAACAGCGGGTCGGGTTAGCTCTTGAATTTATTGGAATCAGCTCCCGGGCATCGATGAATTTTTATACCGATTTCCTTTTCCTCTCTGCCTCCTTTGTTGTCTCTCTATTTCTTTTTCTTCTTTTCGTTAACAAACCACGTTTTCGTAGCCATTCCTTACACTATCTGCCGATTTCTCTCTGAAACCACGTGGAATCAATTAGTGAAGAAATTCTATATTAATGTTCAATATTACGCACTGGTGTTAGTCTGTTTCGTTCAAAGTGTAGATGTTTAAGTATGTTTCATTTTATCTAGAGGAAAGAAATGTTTCCAAATTTGTATCATTCTCGTTAATCCTAGTTATTGTAATATTAATTGAATAATTAATATTGTAACATTAATTAAAATATACGTGGTTTTTGACGTTGATGCGGCTGACAAGAGAATGTGCAAATTCACGTTTTTAAAACACATTATTAAAGAAACAGAACCTTAATAGAAAATTGTCTCACTTGCTAAATGTTGCAGAACGTTGTATAAATTGTTAAATATTATTTTGGATATTTACTTATATTTTTCCTATATTTAAATACTAAATAGAACACTGTATTTTGGACGTATTTACCTATATTCTTGCAATGCACAAAAATCCAGCAGCAATGGTAAGCGAGATATAAAAGAGAAAGTGTGAATTGAATTTTCTCACGGAAATAAGTACACGAGAAACAAAATATCGTACGGATGTGCAATTAATACGTAATGTCGCAACTATCTCGCGAAACTTGTGACTTTTATCTTGCTACTACTAAGAGTCGAGCAGAAAAGCGTAAGTTTCGAAGAAGGATCGCCGACCGGGCAATTGTATGTTGCAGTGGATCGCCTTTAAATCTTGTTTACATCTCGCGCCGTTGGCCGGCGTGCCGTTTAAATTGCCGTCGTCGCCAATGGGGTGATTAATCGCGCTGATCGTAATTAACGATTTAGTACGCCGCTCACGGAAACTTCAGAATCACGTCCGCGCGGCGAAGTCCCCCGACAGTAATCGTTGCCAAAGTAATCACCGAAATTACCCCCGACGCAGCGGCAACTTGTTCGGTTATTAATTACCGGGACAACCTCGCTGCCCCTCGTTTAAATAACGATTTCCTTTATCAAAGACTTTCGCCCTTGCTGCTGAGTTTCCTGCGCTTGCGCACAGGTGTTATTCGCAGTAGAGGGATCCATCGATCCTGGAAATCGAACGATTTTCTCTCTGCGAAAACTTTCGAATCGTCCGGCGGTAATTTCGCTCGGCGATAAATTTCCCCAAGAATTTTGATTAAAACATCCCGCGAACGATCTATCTTCCGCGATGCGTGAAAATTATTCTACGAGCCTTCCACGAATCGCATGCAAAGCGAGAACGAACGTATTACGAACGCACGTTGGTAAATGCGTATTGTAACTGAACTCGTTGCGCGAGAGAAAAATCTAGTATGAAAATGTTTCTGCGTTCCACCGTCCCGGAAATGGAAATCTTCTGTCGTATTAATCCAACGTGTCAAGCTTGCGAGATTTTAGCTTGGACGATCAACTCGACTTCCATCGAATATTCGCTCGACGCAAACGTCGTCGATTCCTAATTTATTTCATTTGATCTAATATATCACATTTATTTACAACAGATTACTCGGTAGGGAAATCACCAGAGAAACACTGAGCAAGTGGGGTTCACGCGCGGCGAGGAAGTTCCAATGTAGGAGAGTGAAGTGGGAGTAGTGGAGGGGGTAGCGATCAGGAAAGTAGGGGGCCGTCAGTTAGCCACCTCCGATCTACAATCTAAAATATCCGGTGAAAGGGAAATCTGACGTTAAAATATCCTCCAATTATAAATATAAATAATACATCTTGTAATTATTAATATATCTCATGTATAAATAATATATCTTATAATTACTAATATATCTCATAAATATAAATGATATATCTTTGACAACAAATGAACAAATAAAGATACGTCAGAAATATAACAACGATCATATTCTTGCCCAGAGTAACTTGAAAAGCTAAGATACGCGGGTGGAAGGGAAACTGTCCCGCGAGCACGCGAAGAAGGAAACGTAACATCAAGGATTAACGCTGAAGTAGCGTTCGGTATATTCCTGCGAATTAGATTCGCCGAAAGTCATCCGGAAGCGAACGCTAGTCCGTCTTCGACGCGGAAACTCCGAGCGGTACGACACGCGTGAGATTACTTCACTGCACTCTGGAGTCTCGCTTCTGAGGATGAAACGAACTGAGAGCCAGCTGAAACTGGTCTGTTCCAAATATCTCAGTCGATGAAACAACCAGAACGGAGGTCTCTCTCTCTCTCTCTTTCTCGCGGAACTATTATCTTGGTCCATTGTCTTTCTATCATTAGCCGGTGTGATATCAAAGCTCGGGGAGTCTCTGTGACTCCCCAATGGAATCGCCATTCTAATTAGACTGACAAGATTCGCGGGGATAAAAACCAAAAAGAAAAAGGAAAAACCGAAGCTCGGAGCTTGAGGAGGAACGAATATTGCGAGAATGATGGAACTTTTTAATTTGAGAACACTTTGACGTAGCCATTGCGCTCGTGTAGATTGCGAGGAAGAGAGGAAAGCGAAATACGAATTCGCACGAACGGTAGAAATTTGTTTCTCGCGAGTATTTCGCATCGGATATCTTTCGCGTCTATGAAAATAAACACCGAAACGGTTGGAAAATTCGATCTCGAAATTAATTTCGAAACGTCGAACGCCGGGGAACTTTTTATGTTTCAAAATGTTTGATATTTCGACGCACGGATATTAATATTTAGACGGATAATATACAGATATTTTCATCGAGCTGCGCGTTTCGAAATTTAATATTTGACCCGTCATACGATAGTTGAATATTAGAGGAATTAAAATATCCAAATATCCGTAGACATCGTGATATCTCCGCACATATTAGGGAGCGTTCATGCCCCGTGGAACGTGTTTGGAACGCGATGAAGTCGTAAGTGGCGGGATATCGATGAAAGGCCAAAGTTGTTGGCGCGATGCTTTGAACCAATTAATCCAAGTGGCTGCCGGTAATTAACAAATCAGGTGGAAGCTTGTAAAAGTTAAAGACCGTGACCTTGGTGCAAAACAGCGCTGGCGAGCAAGCTGGAAAAGGGTGTACTCATGCTGGAAACGTTCCAACACGTCCCTCCACGCTCGGGGGCCAACGATTGCCTGGTTAATTAATAGCGAGTGATTAATCGCCGGAGGATGGGATACCCTCGTCAAACAAACCTCTGACGAGGTCCCCGGTTTCGTACGTGATCCGCAAGCGCAAACGAGCGAAAAATTCAGGGACGGATCGGGCCACCTCTTCTCAGCGCCCGATCTTTTCCTTTCTGCTCTGACTTACGACTCGTCGGTCATTTTTAGAATCGTAAGTCAGAGGCTTTTAGAATCGTTTGAAAATCTCTTTTAGTTTCGTCTGCTGGTAACAAGCTTCAGTAGAGATTTAAATTAATACTTCTCTGAAATATTTATTTTACTCTGCCCCATTTCGGGGATCGTTCAGTGATACGAATTTTTCGACAAATATTATTAAAAAAAATTTCACCAACACGTTGCAACGGCACTTTCCATTCTGAATTTCAGTTTCTGGAACATTTACGAACGACCGAGCGTCCCCGTCGATATTATTCGCCGCTCAAATTTAATAAACAGACACCGCGCGATTTCCCTCGGCCCTTGTATCGGTTCCAGCTCCTTCCGTCAGTCGTTCAACTTTTTTAATAACTCTCGTCGCTCGTTTCAAAAGGACGTCCCAGGAGAGGATCCCGAAGATCGCCAACTTGCGCGACTAATAACTGTCTGTGTTTGCGCTGTCTACCGAAACAGTTTTCACCGTCCGCTCATAATAATAATAATAATAATAATAGTAACAATAATAATAACCAAACGAAATGAAATAAAACGTACACCTTGAGAGTTCTCTTTCCGCGGCGAGGTTAAACGCTCGTGATTTATGTAAGAGGCTGTCTCCCTTGGTGGATACGGTTTCGAGAAAGAGATGGAGAGGGCGGAGAAATGGAAGAGGCGAAGAAAAGGCCGCGGCGACGGGTACGTCAGTCGAAGATATGGGAATTTCGTGGCATTAGAGAGTACCTGGTGGATGTGACGTCTTCCTCTGACGGCTGTTGGCGCAATTTTCGACTCCGCCACCGAGCGGATCTGTCGGGCGGCTGGTGAAGAATCGCCGCCGCCGCGCCGTGGAAATATTGCGCGCCCGCGTTGCAAATACGATCGGGGAGGGACAGTGGAGCGATTCTACCGGAAGTGGAGAGACTCAGACGTCTCGATAATTTATGTCCCTTCGCGAGCCCCTCCGAATTCCTCTTCTTGTTCTTTTTTTTTTTTTTTCGTCGTTCTCCATTTTTCTCCCCCCCTCCCCTCCTCCCCTCGGCTTAACAATTTTCACGTTTCTTTCTTTTTAAACCTGGAAATGATTAACGAGTCCGTCGGTTTGTTCCTGATGGCGGAAGGACAGCCCCCGGCTTGCTGACGCAAGAAAACCGAGATACATACATACATATTCAACGAGGCGGCGTGAAAAACGGCCACTTAAAACGCGGCCGTCGTGTATGTATATATATATACATACATATATCCAATTGCCTCCGCTCGCCCTCCCGCTGGAGGCAACTTCCTCCAGAAGAGAAGAAAGAACAAACGATTGCGCCGTCTGACGCCGATGCACAATCCCTGCCTCGGCCATTCTCTTGCCCTCATACATGATATTCATGGACCCCACACTCCGTGGGAGTTCGTGGAAGATAGTCTAGGAAGTACGACTGGTGTTTTGTCCCTTGGTTCTACCTCGTCTGACCGCGTACGGTCTTGTTCCACTGGCACACGACGAGCCACGCAGTTTCAACTTTCTCGAACACTAACGTATATTCCACATCATTTAACATAGGTAACGCATAGCCCATAGGTTTTGATCATTCTTGCACTCGATATTTATAGGCAGCTGTGGCAAAATCGTACGAGCGGTGTTTTGTCCTGATTCAACTTCGTCTGACCGTATCCGAGTCTATACTACTTTCTCTCTAAAATTCTATATACATTTAATGTATATTATTACGATATATATATATATATGTATGTATGTATTGATATTAATTAGTAAATATATGTGGGATGGGCAAATTCTGGGAAAGTTCTGGGCCCAGAACTTTCTCCAGTGCCTAACAATTGCAGATGTCCCAAATAGTGAACTATAAACTGTAAAGAGAGTTAGGCCTGGGACTTGGAATTGTTTGTGGCTAGCATTTAAGATATTAAGGATGGGTTTGTGTGGATGTGTGTATGAATGACGAATTTTTGTGCAGATGAGGAAGAAGGCAGTGAGTGTCGAAAAGTCAGAGAGAACAGAGTGAGTTTCGAGCAGTCAGAGAGAAGACAGTGAGTTGAGAGTTGCGAGAGAGAGAGAGAGAGAGAGAAGAGAGTGAGTTGTTAGTTGCGAGTCTAGCTAGTTTAGCAATTGAGAAAATAGTGTAAAACTTTATACTCACTTTATAATCATTATTAAATTTTCTTTATTTAACATTAAATAAACAACCATCCTTTATCCAAATTCCTACAAATTGGGGTCTCAAACCGGGATTCCTACATGTATTATGAGATATCGAAGTACTTGTAAAACATACTAACCAAAGAATATCACACAAATACATTTTTTTTTCACACATTATTCTTACATTCGTACATTACCTCCGTCAATTAATTACAGAATCACATCAGATAAATATAATATAGAATCAGAAATATGTCTCGCGAAATGACGCGTGAGTACAAAAATATTCCTTCGTTCAAGTATGATCTGTTTGAACGCGTGTTTTATCCACAATCCACGATTATAATTTCACAAACAATATTCCTACCACGAGTGTTCTTTGCAATTCTGCACAAGTGTCTCGTCACTTTGTGCTACTAATAGCCCCGTTGTCTGATCACGCGTCGGTTTATTCTACTTGCACAGGTATCTAGCAACTGTCTCTCGCAGTCTCAGAGCTAATCCAATTCTGCCTGTGATTTCAACTGTCTCGAATTAACACGCGAGTGTGTTTACTGGGTTTGCAAACACGATCTGTCGCGGCGAATTGCGAAAATTTCGGTCGAGAAGAAAGTACATGGATGGTTTTTTTGAACGGACCGGTCGATTCGATTCGCTGCCAGCCATATTTAAAATCGGGGTCCCAGGGTGGCGAACCGGTATCGACCAACGCGGTCACTCGCTCCCATCCCGTCCTCGTATCCCATCCGCGGTCGACATTTATTTCGCGGAGCTTTTCGGATTTGACGGATTAGACCGGGGCTTCTCGGTATCCCCGATGCCGCGACGATATTAATGCGCGTCGACCGTGAACGTGGATGACCTGCACGCGACCCAAGGGCTCTCGATATCCAGAGCGCCTCCGCTGGAGGGTGAGTTTTCGGGACGAGGAGAGAGAAAAAGAGAGAGAGAAAAAAAAGAAAATGACACGACGTGAAGGAAGTGGGGGAGGACCGAGGCAAAAATTACCTCGATAGATAAGACCGTTGAAGGCGGTCGTTCGTCTACCCACGCGACTGACAGCGACGATAAACTTTCTTCCCTGCTGGAGTGCTTAACTCGTTTCCCTCGCGACGATCCACCAGCCAGGAAGACGGATCTCGCGAAAAACAGGATTCGCAAACGCGCGTCATTGGCTCGTTAGGCAGTCATGAAAAATCAGATCAACTGAATTATCCAAAAACTAAATTTTGTATAATTCGTTTATACTTAAATGCACTGCATTTCGATTTAAAATATTATTTTATAACATTTTTATTTACAAATTTTAACAACAATACGTAAATATAATTTAAGTGGATTGTCAAATTAAATAACAAATTTTCCTAAAATGATTAAAAGGCCGCCGTGTCACTTTATTTTCAGTGATTCGACATTTAATTATAAAAACGCAGAAGAAAGCGTTTAATTTGCAATTTTTTTTTTATCCCTTCGTTTTATTCTGGTTTCGATTCTAGGTATTTAACATTTGGAAATTTTATTTGTAACTTAGAATATTTCATTCTTACAATTTATAATTTGTAGTGTTTAATATTCCAGCATGTTTTAATATTGGGGTTCTGGATTTCATGTGATTCTGTGAAATTTTAAGAAATTAAGGTATTCGTGTTATTACGATTAATTATTGGTCCTTAACGAGTGAAGGAGGTCGAAAACAAAAGAGAGCGAACCTTGCTGCGTACAGATTTTCATTCCTTACTCCATTTACAAAGATGATCAACTAAATTTCATTTCCCGTACGTTACAAAGTCAACAATTTGTTCAACGTAATTAAAAAATATGGCAGGGAAAAAACCGAGTGAAGAGTTAAAATTAAGATTCACAGAGAGTTAAAATAAAAAAAGAAAGAAGAACGAAAAATATCAAAACAACATCACATTTCACATTTCCTTTGCACTCAGAAATCTTGCAGACGGTCTAAAATTTGAATTCAAATTTCCCTCGAGATTTCCAATAAAAAAAGAAATCTCGCAAACGCAACACCTGCGTACAGTAAACACCTCGAGATCTCGAGACTGTCTCGCGAGAAAATTGTTTCCATCGTTTCCTTACCATTCCTCGAAAACGATAAATCTCTCTCTCTCTCTCTTTTTCCCGTCAAATATTCCCGAATTTTTCAAGCGAGTTGTGTTGTTCCGCGCTCGTCCTCGCAGAAGCATCCCGACGAATAAATACCGCACGCACGGCTGTTCGACGATCGAGGCACACTGCAGGTAACGAAGGATGAAGAAAATCCAATTTCACGTAGTAGAAGTTTATTCGCCGCGGCGTTCGACGAAGTGCACTCGAAATTCGAGCGGCCTATCGCTTTTAAGAGGCTCATCGCTCGTTTTCGCGCGTGATCTGCCGCGCGGAGTATCGCGCGTATCCACAGGTTGGTAATATCGGCGTCGGGTTTTCCAACGAGAAATTTTCTTTTTCCTCCCCCCTCCTCTCTCTCTCTCTCTCTATCTCTCTCCCTCTTCCTCTCTTCCCTCCTCTGTCTGTCTCTCTGTTTTTACTCCACGCGTGTGCTTTTTGTGTTCACGCCATTCGCGTTTATTTATTATCAGTCGGTCGACACGAGCCACGGTCATCAATTCGGATTAACGCCGGCTCAACAGCAGTTTTCGAACCGCTGTCACTTTTCTCGTTACAGTTGTTACCGGTGTCTCGTTGTCACCGGTATTGCCGGGCGGCCCGGGATATATAGATTTATGAATCGACAAATCGCGCAAATTTGCCCTGGAGATGACCGTCGAATCTCGACGCGTGTACATACGCGCCGCGTCTTTCCGCCACGTACGCTGGCAATAATTTCATATCTTTTGAAACGCTTGCTGAACATTTACCGAAAATCCAAATGTTTAATACCGAGTGAAAAATACGGCATCCACCCTCCCGGCTTGATACATTTATTCCTGGGATTTGCGCAGTATTTTCGCGCGATACACCGAAACTCGACACGGTTAATCTTGGAATTTTTAATTTTTATCTGTCCCAAGCTGCTCATTTACTGAATCGGCCATGCAACAGATTTTTCTATGAAACTGGACTTGTAAAACGAATAAAGACATTGGACATAGCAGTTTGTAAAAATTTCAGACGACGTAATCTAGTTTCCAAAACGGAAAGAGGAGAACGACATTAGAAGGAAAAGGAAAACCGAGTAGATCGCGAGTTTCGGGGCAAAATTGCGACAGAATAAAGCGGTAAGTCCAGGAAGCGGCCAATCACCTTCCAAAATTACGAATAAAACTCAGGAAATCGTGACGCGATTGCAGGTCGGCGAGCAGAGAGAAGCAACAAGGAGAACAGCCACGTGGAAAACAACAGACATCCGCACGTCGTCCCGTGAAATTGCATTCGACACATCCCTCTCTCTCTCTCTCTCTCTCTCTCTCTCTCTCTCTCTCTCTCTCTCTCTCTCTCTCTCTCTCTCTCTTTCGTTTCATCCTACCAAAGTCGCTCGTCTTTTTTTTATTCAATAAAGGGAAGTAACCGTCGAAGTGTGGCCGGGGGTGAGACGAGCAAAAAGGGGGGGTTCGTTCCATTTGCGGATTTTCCATTCTGGCCGTCGTCGAGTCGTGCTTTCACCCTTTCTGAGCTCGCGCGTGTCCCTGGCCTTCCCTACTTCCCCGGGGCTTCTTTCCCCTCCTCCTCCACCACCCCTGCCAGACCAGGAAGGAAACTGCGGTCTGACCTTTTTCACGGTGGCCGGAAGAAAAGTAGCCAAGGGAGTGGGATCGTGAGGCACATGGAGGTGAAAAGGTCTTCTCGCTCTCTCCCCCTGCGAGCAGTGAAATATCGCCACGAGTTCGTAAATTTATCAGACTCGCTGCTGAAACGGCAGATCAGAAAGACATGGCCATTAGAACAGCTCAACCCTTTGCCGCTCTTTAACGCTCCAGAACGCTCGATATTTAAACCCACGGTGCCTGGCTAAACGCTCTGAAACGCTCCTCCAACGCGCGCTGTATCCCAATGCGTTGAAAGACACAACGTATAACACTATCAGCAGAGGTCCAGACATCTTAGTATAAAAGTGAAAAAGGAATTATACGTTTAGCTTTCTTTGTTTCGTTAATATCTTGTTTTCTTTGAAGCGGTACACTGAGGTAGCTCTGACATAAAAAAACGCGATTATTGCGATCGTGCTATGGTATTTAAAACGTGAGCGACACTGGGTTAACCTCTTGCGCTTGGAATTACGCACGTCGAGAATATTTCGCCCGAAATTGCAATATTTTCTCTCAGTTTTAAGTATACTTAGCAGTAGCATTGAACACCGACGATCAAAGCATAACATTTCCATCAGAGACGTTAAAATAAATGAAACAGAAAATCTTTATGGTGCAACAGGATACGCAAACTTTTTATTTATGTATTTTATGAAGGACCATTCAAGTCTCCAGAAATATACTGTTTTATATCTGTAAGATATTTAACAAAAATATTCAAATGGTCATTTTGATCATTTTTGGGCGAAACGAATAATAAATTTATTGCTTCTTAGTAATTTCTATCCAGCGATGTACCGATGAATTTGAAAAGAAGACGAGTTGTTGCATACGGTTTGGTCACTCGTTATGGTCCGCGAACCAGTCACTAGCGCGAGAGATTAAAAATTCGACGTATAGCGCGATTATGAACGGCGAATCCTATGTAATTCTTTGCTTTCCAGCCCCCTGGTCACCTTTATGTTTGCGTCACGCTGTCAAAAAGGTGAAAATTTCGTCCTTCGTTCTCTCGCGAAGTAACGAATCACTCGATACTTCTTTGACATTCAACGATTTACCATTGAGTTGCGCAATTTATTTTTTTTTCCTTTTTTTTTTTTATAGCAGTTGGCGCCCAGTTTTTATTCTCGCGAATAATTTTCGTTCGCGACACTTGCAACGTTCCGAGCGAGAGCGAGTTTGTCGATAAACTAGCGAAGGAACTAAAGTACCTTCAAAACATTCTTATGACGAATGAATGGACGGATGGATCTTCAAAGTCCGTTGCGAAAAACCGAATACAAAGTATAACGAACGAACGAGTCTTCAGACAGCCACTGAAAAATTGAAGAATATCCAAGCCTCGACTCTGGAAAGAAAAGAAAATTCAATTAAGAAAATGAATAAAACAAACGACATCGCTTTGTAACTTTGTTTATTCAACTAAACTGTGCAATTGTGATATTGTCACAGAGAGAACAAGGGAGAGAGAGAGAGAGAATGAAAACTTTCGGATATATCGTACAAACAAATGAACTCAAACATAAAACAACGAATAACATTGACAGACAGATTAACACACGTGTATAATTAAACGGAATAATCACAAATAATACTGCGCATAAATATGTGACAAACGCAAACTTTGGAAATGTTCGTGGAGAATCCCGTCTCGATTTCATCAGATTTCAAATCAAATCCTCGCCACGTTTGCTATTCCGTATTCCAAACAAGAAATAATTCGAGCGCGCCTCCCTCCCGCCGTTGTTATTTTCGATTTCCGGGAAGAGCAAAGATATCTGTATCCTCGGAAAATTGCGAAACAGTTTCTAAAAACATTGCACGAACATTTTCTCCGTGACTAGATATTTCCCATTTTACAAGGGGATCGCTCAGAATTCGCTGTATGATTTTTTGTTAGACTTGGAGCATTGCGAACGTTCAAAACATTCTGAAATTTCGTCGTTCAACCCTAAAGATAAGTTGAACAAAACGAGAGGAGAAAAATCAAGCAACAAGTTTCAAGGGGTGAAGAGGAAGTTTCAGTCTTGAAACTGGAGGAAGTTGTGGAAAACATTTTTCTTCCGTGTACTAATAAACACTTGTTACGAAAGTTATAAAATTATGAAATAACAAACGCCCAGAATTCCGAGTTCTCCCAAACTGTCCGACGACAGCTTCACACTGGACTGCCTGCGCGAAGAATTTGATTTCGATTTTCAGAGAGAAGACAAAGAACAAAGAAAAAAAAAAAAAAAAAAAAAAGAAGGGAAACCGAAAGAGAAACATTTGCCTGGTGGCGGCTGATTGACTTTCCGGATGAAAAGAACCGGATGAAAAAGTGAGTGAAAGACGGGCGTTGGAAAGGGGTCGGTAAATAAGAGAACAATGAGGACCGGGAATCGAAAGGGGGGAATTGAAAATGGGAGGGGGAAAAAAGGAGAAGAGAGCAGGAAGGAATGAAAGGAGGGGGGAGGGGGGAGGGGGACACGGACAGGCAAGTGAGTTAAAGGTCAGACGCGAGGACCGGTGTGAAAGATGGGGTTTCGATAATCGAACGGTGAATCGGATCAATTAAACTCCGCTGCCCCTCCCTCTCCCTCTGAATCGAGGGTGGACATTAATTATCGAAGGTGTCGCCGACAGTTACCTATCGCACGTGCGATCCGAGAACGCAATATTCGGAGTTTCAGGATTTTCAACCCCCTCCCCCACCTTCCCGCGGAAGTCGTCGTCTATCCTCTCTCCTTTCCTTTGCCCAGCTTCCATTTTCTCCGCCTATTATCAGATTCGTTCCATCTATTCGCCTTGTCCTTTTCTATCTCACGAGATGAACTCTCCGAACCGAATTGACGAGCGATCTATGTGTGTATCACCTTACTTGCAAAAGTACTCGAACCGAATTGAAAACGTAGAAAAAATGTAGTTGCGCATACTACGTGAAATATTTTAAAATTTTCAGCGATGATCATTACGCGAAACCAATCTGAAAACGTAATTTTGAAAATTTTCTGCATTAGCATATTGCATCATCGTGTTTGAAAAATAGGAGTTGCAAGTAGTGCAGAGATCAAAAGATCGCAAAGGCATTTAAACCGAATTGTCCATTGTGTTAATGAGTTTCGATATTATTTATGTGGGATTAATGTTTAAAATAATCTCGTGGTTAAATGCTTTTTGCGATCTCTGCAAAATATATACTCGTATCATCTTGAAATTTCTCTACACAGTGTGTCAGATTTGTCTGAAACTCGATCGAGATTATTTGGTAAAATATCTCGCGTAACATACGCAATATGTTTGCGAGAAGCGTTGAAACACTTTCGCTGACAACTGTTAGCGCACGGTGGCGAAGATTTCCAATATGAACGCTATTTTCAGTAGAAAAGGAATTTCTTTAAATTTTGACATATTGCTTGTCGCTCGAACCCGGCTATGGATTTTCCGAGTTTGACATTTTTACGAGTCCGGAGATAGAACAAATGGTAAAAATATGGCGTCGGATTGGCCTAATTTATTTATTTGTACACGCTTTCATCTTTTTATGTATCTATGTATCTCTAGCGATGGAATTTATATCGTTTTTCACTGAAAGAAAAAAAAAAAAAAAAAGAAAAAGAAAGACTCGCATCGTTTACCATTTCGACTTCTCGAGTGAGAAAACAAACAAACGCTTCTGCGATATCGATTTCAATTGTCTCCGATAGCCGATCTGTCATCAAGAATTCGACTAAATCGCGAAGAGTAAATACCGGTGGAAACGACAGATTAATCGTCGCGTGAAATTAAGCCTCCCCTCCACCGCCGTCGTTGCGACTCTGTGATTTCATCAGCAAGTCGCTTAGAACTTCATTAGAGAGAAGTGACTTTTTCCCCACACGGGCAAACATCGTCGATGTACCAACGAGAGTTGTTATTAACCTATGAATTTTAAGCTTCCAGCCTTCCAACGTGCGACGCGCGCAGCTTCGTTCGCGCCCTGATAAAACTAAACGGGGGAAGGAGGGATTTGTTGCGACAACTAAATTACATCGGTGCCATCGGTACGACTACAACCGCCAGCGAAAATTCGTGGAAATTGGTCGGAAAAAAGCATGGACAGTGGACTCGGTGGCTGAAAAAAAAATATATAATAACGCTTATTGCGGGTGTAACGCGTGACGCGATTTTTTTTTATCGCCAGTGATTTAATAACACGTAGCCTGATTAACTCGAGAGGCGCGGCAACTGTGTGGCAACAGCGGGAAAACGCGTTCGTCATTGCAGCAGACGAATCATTCTCAACCGTCGGAGATCCTCCCTCTCTCTCTCTCTCTCTCTCTCTCTCTCTCTCTCTCTGTTACGCTCACGTTTTATTATCGCCGGTGCGAAACTTTATTTCGCCGCTTATCGCCCGTCGGGCAACTTGTTACGCGCTTGATACCCAACACGAATTACCACGTTAACAATGTTGCACGCGGCGTGGCCGTGTAACCGAGTTCACTCCGCTTTTTAACGCTGAAACTCGCCGCGGTGGGCGCGATTCGTTCCAACAATAGCCACGGCCCCGAATTCAAGCGGCCAATCCTCTTTCGCCGACGTATTGTCTCTACTTCGAAAGAGAGTCTCTTCTCTTATTTTCTTCGGTGGAAACGAGGCGATATTTTTTCTTCTTCTTCTTCTTCTTCTTCCACAGTGCTACACGTTCCTTTGTAAGTGCAAGTGACCGCGATTATTTCGTTGTTGCAAAGCTAAGTCGGAATTTTCTTTTCGCTTTGTTGCGTTTGTTGTTTTCAAACCGCGTGGAGGGATTGGATTTTTGCGCCGAAACGTTGTTTGTTATTGCGAGAATTGCACTC
Organism: Tetragonisca angustula; assembly: GCA_036937485.2. Lineage (NCBI taxonomy): Eukaryota > Metazoa > Arthropoda > Insecta > Hymenoptera > Apidae > Tetragonisca > Tetragonisca angustula. The sequence continues at coordinate 463,053 of JAWNGG020000046.1, read as the reverse complement.
GCATGTATATATAAATCTTCCTGTTTATCCCCGTTGTCGCGCGAGTTTTCTTTCCTGCGCTTTTCATTATTTTCCTTTCTCCCCCCCCCCCACCCACCCACCCACCCACTCTGTTGTTGTTCTCCGTTCTGTAAGTTTTCCACCCCGTGGTAGTTTTTGCGTTCATACGTTCACAGAGGTACACCCGCTGTTTGCTTTCCGATCCACGGTTGTTCCCACCAATGAAATCCAACGTCGCGTTTTCTCTATCGTTGAACGCGTTGGACGAGCAGCGTTTTTCTTCTCCTCGAGAATTCCTTTCTGCTTGATTACACCCCTTTAACCGAGCTTCTATTTTCCAGGGAGAAATTCGCGCTCGTTATCCCCCGCGAAACTCGTCGCAGACTGTTCTCTCTGTCTCTCTCTCTCTCTCTTTTTGTAGCTTTTTTTCAAACCGACGGAGGAAAATTTTGTAGGACAAGCTCGGCGTAATTAACCAAAATTGCATCGGGCAAAATTAACGATTGCGAAAGTCATCGTGATCGGGGGAAATATTGGAGGAAGTGTTGCCACAGGAATTGAACTCAGGCGAACCGAAGATGGAAAGGCGAGCACGATGCCACGAGCTTCTCGTGTCCCGTGCTACATTATCGAGCTTCTTGTCGTTGTATTTCACGCTTCCTTATCTTCCTTTTACATACGTTCCACCACGCTGCATTTTTCTACGATAAAATTTACGATACCACGTCACCGCGGTAATAAATCAAAGGGGCAAGTACGCATCATTCGCTCTTTTAGAACAATGTTCTTCTGGATCGTTGTTTGAAAGTGTTCCCCTTTGTCTGCCGTTAATTGACGCAGTTTTACAGAAAATAAACAGCTCGATGTACACGACTAACAAATTCTCGCCATTTTTGGACAAAATGCACCACTCACGCAGAATTATTAATTACTGTAGAAATGTGTGCAGTACGCGAGACATTTGAATTTCTAATTAGGTCCCGCTCCCTTAATTACGATCGCGAAAATATAAAAACACGACATGATAGTTACGTTTAATAAATATTTTAGTATCGAAATGTTCTCATTTGGATAATAACAATATGAAGAACAATTGGCGGTGAGAAATATGATTTAAACAAAAGGAAACGTGATGAAAGGAAAAGAAGAGAAGTTAATTTTCCGAGCATGGAGTATCGTATATAATATATAAAGTCAACGTCAAAAAGCAAAAACCAAAGACTCGACGCTTAACGCTCGTATGTTTTCGATTGTTTTCCAAGTATAAAATACTAAAGTCAGTGCGAACGTAATATTAACGACCTAAAGCCGCTATCGGATATCATGAAAATCAAATTCCATTCCGTGTGCCGCCGCGCGCACTGTTGAGGCGACGGTCATGAAAGAAACACCGGATTCTAGCGGAGTATCGTGTCCCGTCTTCGTGCGGACATTTTTTACGTTTTAACGAACCAGGCTGAATAAAATAGGAGGAAACAGCGGGGAGATGATCGGCAACCGAAGCGTACCGGAAGCAAAGACCAATGGAGTGCGGTCTGATTCGTAAATTTTTCACGATTTTCCTCCCGGCCAGCCAGCCAGCGTGCATCGAGGGAAACTCGTCGTCCGCCTGTCCCTTATCAAGCATGCACGCGTGTTCGAGCCTTTTTTTCATTTTTAATCGAGATACGCGGGACCCATCACCCCCCTTTGCCGCATCAAATTTTAATCCGGCTTAAACGCGTCAACTACTCGTAGAGCGCCGGAACGATAGCGCACCGATCCTGCTTCCTGGTTTGTCGGGGAATTTCCACTGAAATTTTCGAATTTGAAAAAAATTCGCAACCTTCGCCCGGACTCTGACTGCGTTTAATTTTTTTTTTTTTTGTTTTTTCAACACGCCATTATTTCATCTTTTCGTGAAATTTCGCGCTTGCTTGGTAAAATGTTTATTCGTTGATCTACTAGAAAATACGGGTGTACGTGCGTTTTGACAAATACTTTTTGAAAAATCTCTCTGTCCATTATACGCGCAATATTTGTTACGTTTGTTTAAAAAAAAAAAAAACAGTAATGTGGTTAGTAGTTAAAAAAGTAGTAGGACGATTAGTATATTTGTTTCGAAGCTAATTTTCCCGTTCTTACACTTTGTGTCGATTACGATTAATAACAATAATATTCTATACGTGACAAACAAATCTGTCACATGAAATGTATAAATTAAAATATACATGAAGTCAAACGATTTCGTTGTCTACGATAAACACTGAACACTGAAAGCGGAAAGTGTGTCGAGACTCGACGTCGTGATCATATTGAAACTGGTTAAGAATCAATTATCAAATTCACCCTGGCCAACTTTTAATTTCCTCAAAGTCACCCTTCAACTTTTCAAGAAACTTTCAAACGAGCTTAAAATTCTGAAAGCGTTGAAACAACGTTCGATTGAAATAAAAAGTGCCGCGAGACTTTTAATGGGCAATGTCTTTAGCGTTAACAAACTCGATAAACTTTTCACTCGTTACGAATAATATCGAGGATGTATCCTCAAGTAATGTCGTTTATTTTCAAATTTAATAAACCATCCAGTGACATCTAGTGACAATAATTTTAAAAAAGTAATTCGAACATTATTTGAGGATATCCCTATTACTTCGTAATCAGAAGTAGAAACAAAAATCCATTTGCTGAAAATCTTCGTTCGCGATGGCGTTGTGTAACGAGAAATTTCGAAAACGACAGTAACTGCAATTATACGCGAATCGTCTTCCTCAGGACAAACAAAATTCTACAAGCGTTCACATTCACGCGTTACAAGCACGTAAACACAACGAAATTCGCGAGGGAATCCCCCCCCCAAAAAAAACACCCGGTCGAATCGTAAAACTTTTAACACGGCGTTCTCCGCCAGAGAGAAACAGACCCTAATCTCGGTAACCCTATTATCGACCCGTTTGTTTCACCGCGGAACGAGGCGAGAGAGCTGACTTTCCCGAAAGTTCGTCGAGCAGCGGCGATCGATGCTGTTTCGAGGCCCGCTTCCAACCGTCTTGGCCAAAAAACGAACGAAGGAAGGAAATGGCCGAAAATGGAAGAAAGAGGCAGCTAGCGAGAGAGGGAGGGAGAGTTGAGAGAAGAAAGGGTGGCCGAGGGTGGAAAGTGGAGCACCGAAAAGCTATTTCCGGTCGAGGAGGTCCGTATCGAGACCGCGGTTGGGGGGGGGGGTGGAGGGAGGGAGGGGGAACGAAATGACCGACTTAAGGAAGTTTTACTGCGAGACAAACCGGAAGTGATTCGGCTACGACCGAAACACTTCTCCCTCCTCCTCCTCCTCCTCCTCCTCCTGCTCAGCCTCTCGCCCCTCTCGTCGGTCTTCACCGGAGACGGGGCAGAAGAAAGTTTACCCCTTTGCAAGTTGCACACGAAGGCTTCCGCCTTCGTTCCTTTTCGGCCGGGATTACGGGCCTCGGACGAACATCCATTCTCGTTTAACGCCTTTATTTACCGTCCGTTGCTTTTCCCTTTCGCCTCCACCGCCTCCCAGCGCGCCCCTTCTCTTCGTTTCTTTTCCATCTTCGCCACCCTCCCAGCCTCACTTGTGTGTACTTCCCTTTGGCCGTTCTTAGCTTTTCCCCGTCTCTTCCTCCCTCTGTCTTCTGGTTTCTTCGTTGACACTCGATTATTGCGGTTGAAGAGCAATCGCTTTCTCTTCCACCCTTTTCTTCTTCTTTCTCGTCGGCCTTCCTCCCTTAACTTCCGCTCAGCCGTTCTCTCTTCGCTGTTTGTTCGCCGGGCTGTTTAATTATCTGAACGAAGCTCTCTCTGTCTCTCTGTCTGTCTCTTTCTCTCCCTTCTCCCTGCTCGAGCGTGTTCCGACGAATTGATTCGATTTTTAGTTGTTAACGGGATTGTACATCGTTGGCTAGAACTTGCAGTGTCTTGCATCTCGTGATAATTCTTTTGGCTTTTGGAGAGTATTGTTCTTTCCCCCCCCCCCTCCCTTTGTCGTTATTATCGTTGTCCCGTGATTATTTCTGCGTCGTTGCCGTCTCTCCCTGTTGAGTTTTTCCAGTGAAAAATAATCCTGTTTCCCAACGCGTGTAATTCATAACTCTATAATTGTAAGTAGAAAAGTCGCAAGGTGCTGAAATCCTGATTATCAAGTCAAAGTTACTCGCAATGAATTCATGTGCGTTAATTTATATCACCGGCACTTAAAACTTTCGTTGCCCTATTCTCTTGTAAATTTCACTTTGACCACGCGCACCCGATCGAACATATTTCCACTAATTGCACAAACAACTCAATTATAATGTACGGGCGTATCGATCACGCCGGAGAATTATTCATTTATTGTAATTACCACCAGCTATTATGCGTTCCGGAATTGAAAAATCATGTCGATATGATTGAAACAACAGTTTCCAACAGAGTCAAAAATCATCGTCGACTCCCGCCGTTTGACACGTGTACGAATCCAATTTAGGATATCAATATATTTTTAAATTAAAGATCGCGAATGTTTAACTGAATTGAAGAATTGAAAAATCCGTGTTCTTGATGCACGTGCACGCGTCTTTTTATATGTCATTATTTATTATTATTACGTCACATTACAATGTCATTATAATAATATGTATTTTATTATTATAATATTTGTGCATCGTTAATTTAATATTTACATATTATTATTCAATATTTATATATCATTATTTATTATTATTATTATGTTACATTACGTGTTACATTCTCATTATAATAGCATGCATTACATTATTATAATACTTTGCCTTTTACGTCATGCGTGTTTTATCAACGTCGCGTGACAAAATACTGCAAAATTTCAACGAAACCGAGCTACGTTACTCAAATGATCCGCCGATCCACTCCAGTACAACTTGAGAAAAATTTACCAGATTTCGATTGGTTTCGGATTGACGTACAGGGTAACCGAACGCTGTCGCGTTTCGCGTAATTTCGTCGCGAATCTCGCGAAAACTTTCCCGATTTCGGAGGCATTGACTATCGGAAGTGGAAAACGTTTCCAGGCCGAGGGGTAAAATCCGTCGAACGCGATCCAGAAGGGGGCGAGAGGGGGACGGAACAGCACCACCGAGCCAGGATTGCACCCGGAGGAGCTCATACGTTATTCGCCGTGTGCGCCGCTACTCTGTATAACGGGTGAACGCGAGTAATCCACCCCTTTTGCGCGGCTGAATTCGTTGCCATTATGTAAGAGGCTTGGAGATCGATTTTTAGTTTCACGGGCAAAAAAAAAGTCCGCGAGAAAGAATTATACGTATCGTTGGAGATCTTTTTATAATTGTTTGTTCGTTGTTTGGAGAACGATTTTTATTTGAAATCAAGGGAAGTTCGGGTCGTTGAAAATATCTCGCTGCGCTAGCTTTTGGATTGGGAAATTAGAGATTTTTGAAAACGATATTTTCGTTCACTCGTAATTAGAAGATCGGAGATCGATTTTTATTTTTGTGAGTAAAGAAATGATTGTACGTATTTTTAAAAACGTAGCGTAATTGTTTGGAGAAGGATTTTTATTTTTATCGGTCGAGAAACTGGAGAGTTTCGACACTAGGGCCATCACTTGGAAAATTAAAGATTTTTGAGAATATTTTCGTTGACTCGTAATTGGACGATCGGAGATCGATTTTTATTTTTGTGAGTAAAGAAATGATTGTACGTATTTTTAAAAACGTAGCGTAATTGTTTGGAGAAGGATTTTTATTTTTATCGGTCGAGAAACTGGAGAGTTTCGACACTTAAGGCCGTCATTTGGAAAATTAGAGATTTTCGAAGGTACAATGACATTTTTATTGATTCGTATTGACACGTGAAGTTTAGAGATCGATTTTTATTTTTGCAAACACAAACAAATTCGAGAGCGATTTGCACTGTTATCTGTTTTCAAAGAGTTCCTTTTGAAGATTTTTCAATTCTCGATTGAACTTGATGATGAATAGTATTTCAGAGAAGTTGGAGTGAAATCTGAGTTACTCGAAAGTTTCCCAAAACTGGCAAAAAGGGACGGAATTGTTCAATTTCCGACCTTTTTCGCAGCATAATTTAAATTTACATAATTTTAAGGGGACGATTCCAGCATTTCACGCGGTAAAGTCTTCATAGTCTTCGCAATCCACGCAACTATTTAGCTAGATTACCCTCGCAACTTGAAACTTTAATGGAACTCGATGACACTAGAGGAAGCGTTGGTTTTTTTTTTCCTAAAGCTATCCCATTATGCGAATCACGGCTTTTTTACCACCCGCTCTCGCGGCCGGCGGCATTTTGATCGGCATTTTTTCCAACGCGACCCCCGAAAAATCTATAAATCTAACGAGTACGCGAGCGCCGCGCGTACGTCAGGACCATTCGTCAGCGGACAGATTGCTGGGCGCAAAGGGGGGTTGAAGAGCGCCTCTTCGGTGTCAGCCGTGCCACGCGCAATAAAGCCGCGAGCGATTTTTACGACGCAGGCACGAGGGGAGGGTAATTTACCCTCCAAGGCAGTTCACGCCGCGCTGAATACCTACAGAAATTCCTACAAAATTTTTTCACTTAAATTCAATCGCAGTGTGCGAATCGATCTCGAGATCCCGGGCCGTGCCACGAAATTTCCACTGTGATGCCCGACGAAATTTCCTCCATTTGTTTTCGTCAATAAAAAAAAGAAGAAGAAACTGTTTGCATTAGAGGAATTGAACGACTATATTTCCAAAAGTTGCGAAATTTCTTTGCAATTTCTCCACGTGCAAGCTTATATACTTCACTCTATTTATCGTGGAAGAATTATTTATTATATCGGGAAGGCCAGAAACGATTTTCAAACACTCTCTCTCTCTCTCTCTCTCTCTCTCTATCATTTCGAATCGTCATTCAAAATGTTTCGATATTTCAATCAACGAGATACTGAATCATCCCCGTTTTGATACAATGGCTTGTAGAAAATCTTGTGCAGAGATTTGAAGTCAATAGATAAAATGCAATATTTACAAAAGTATGTACATCGGTGACAAATACGAAATGCAGACGTAGCTCCTGAAAATGTTGTATGTCTCTTTATTCTTGGTGAAACGTGAGAAAGACAGGTTCAATGAGGTGAAGTGATTTCTTCGTCTGAGAAAATTTCACGATGTTGTTGCAGATTGGTGTCGTCGCCGGCAAGGCAGAACGAGGCAGGAAGCAGCAATAGCGGAACAACGCAGCACGCGGCGACGTTCGCGGTGCGAGTGGGCACGATCGACGGCGTGGTGACGCATCATCTACGAGCAGAGACGCGGAGGGACTTGGCCGCCTGGGCCAGGGCAATCGTTCAGGGTTGTCACGCGGCTGCTCACTCGTTGCGCGAGTATACCGTTCGTGAGTTAATTTAAAATTAGTTAATTTATTTATTAATAAGGTCTTCGTTTGTTATAAGGCCAGTTTATTCATCAGTAAAGTCAAAGTATTCATTAATAAAGTCTCCCAAAGTATATTCCCAAATTATTCATATTGTCACGCTCTGCGGATTGTGACAAAGTTTCTAGTACCATCAGGGCGAGAAAGACTCTCCTTCTTGAAATGAAATTTGAACTTTCACTTGAAAATTTACTATTGAGATGAATTACTAATAACTAAAATGAATAATATAATTATAAAGACGAAATGCTAAAATATAATTAGAAATACTAAAAAGAAATGAATTGTCAAAGTGTTACATCCTTGGATAGATACGAAATGTAGCAAGACTTTTGTTTACATTATTTGACAACGCGCACGAGAGTCGAAGCAGCTGAATCTTCTTTGTTTTGTAACGCAATGTAGAAAAATGTCTATTGTCCTAGATGGAATAAAGAGCGATTCAGTTTCAAAAGGGGAAAAAAAAGAGACAAGCAAGCTCGGATTAATCTCTTTCTCTCAAGTGCATGAATATCGTCAAAAAAAAAAAAAAAAAAAACCAAGAAAAAAAGAAAAAAAAATCGCTTTTCAATCCTTTTGTCCGCGCTTCGGTTTCACCGGGGCAATTTCCCCCGTTTCCTTTCCTCGCGATTCCACGATTGGCTGATGTTATTTGGTCCAGCTCGATTTCATCGTCGGATTACCTTTCAGTTTTTAGTTTTCAGTCTTTCGGCGATCGATCCGCTGTTGTTTAATTTCGTTCGGCTTTATTAAAGCACTTTCGTCGTTTGAGACTGGCGCGATTCGAATGACTTTCATTACAGGTGATTTGGCTTTATTCGACGATTGTTTCTTCCCTCCCAACGCACGCCGGGGGGTTGGAGCTCGCCTTTGTCAAAGCATTCTCATTTCGCCCGCGATCCACGCGCGACTTTTGCATATTATTCGCCGAGTCTTTCGCCAATTTTATCAACAACTCGAGAAATCGTTCTAAAAACATTCCAAGCTAATAAGTTTTAAATTTTACACTCTTGCTGTTTCTACAGTTTCAAACGTACGAGCAGGTTCGATAGAAACAGTTGGAAATAGCTCGAAATAGCTCGAAATTATAAAATTTAAAATACAGAATTATAAAGTAATAAGAAATTTAAACCACAGAATAATCAAAATTCGAAATTAAGAAAACAGGTTCCATGTGAAGAGTGCTCGTTTCACTTGCCAATCTGGCTTGACACTCTGCTTCGTATTAATAAAATTCGTATTAATAAAAAATAAATATTGGCATTTCATTATTCATTTCGTTGTCTAAATCATTCTTTCATTTACTCCATTCAATTCGTATCATTTCACTTTTTCACAATAGAACGTTTTATTCTGAATTTATCATAAGGTGTGAGAGAGTGCAATTTTTCTCAGGATCATGTGTTTGATCGTTATTGTTATTAAATAAATAAATAAAATAGTTAATTAACAAGCTTGCCTGCTCTCTGTCCGCAGGATGCACGTGGCAAGGGAAAGCCTGTCAGCTGGTCGTGAACCACGAAGACGGTTTCGCGCTGTACGCAGCCGGGGCGAGGGCCGTTGGTGGCAACGGGGTGAGCCCGAGCTCGTCCCCGACTCCCATCTGGAGAAGATCCTTCGACAAACTGAAAATGTCCGCGGACGACGGCGCGCGTCTACTGTGGCTCGACTTTGGCGGCGAGGACGGCGAGATTGTGAGTGGAGTCTGTCAGACAAAAAGAAATAACATCACGATAAATCCGCGGTCACGAAAATGTCGTCACGATAGTAACGCACCCTCCGCTTTTCTCCCGCCAAGTCCCGCGTTTCCAGCTGAAATTCGCCGAAACAACAACAACGACACGACGAGGCATTGAATTTTAAAGTCGCTTCCCTCTGAGGAAACCTGATTCATCCAACCACCCTTCCACCCCTCTCCGGTAATCCTGCTCCAAGAAGATCTCGCTATTATTCGCCCCTTAACCGTTACCACGCGTGATCCCCGCGAGCTATCGCGAATGAAAAGCGAATTAGCGGTGAATATCTGTCCTAGCTGGAGCTGACGTGTTCGATAATAACGGGGACGCGTTTCGGTCGCGGTCTCTTGGTAGGAAACAGACGAAGATGGCTTTATCGTGAAAACCGAGCGGCAAGGGGGGGAAAAAAGAAGACTTCCTTTCTCCTTCCCCCCTCTCGCCCCCCTCTGGTGGTAGTATTGAGAGAATTTTAATTGACTCCGCCTAGACTATCGAGATTATTATCATCGACGAGGGGGCTGGGATATCGTGAAAAAGAGGGCTGTGCGCCGAGTAATCCCATTGTGCTCGTCACTTTGAAAGAGCCCTCGATATATACCCGGAGCACGATACCGTGGAATACCGTATTTTACATCTTCCCCAAACACCGTCGTCCGGTTCTCTCCCCGTTCAATGGCCATTCATAACGCTCTGGCTCTCTCTCTCTCTCTGGAAAGCGGGTGGGTGCAAGTGTCACGGAACAGAGGGGCGGAAGGGGGGAGGGAAAAAGAGAGAACGCATCGAGGTAGAATTTTCCCCGCGACAGACGTCACGATGGGAAAAATTATTCTGCTCTCTCAGAGAGAAAGAGAGAGAGAGAGAGAGAGAGAGAGAGAGAGAGAGTTGCCTCTGAAACGAATTTGCCCGAATCAGGGGTGTCCTTTCCCGGAGAACCGCTTCCACCTTGGAATTTTTTGTCCTCCCTCCGCGATGAAGAAACAGTAATCCGTCGATTGGCTCTCCCTTTGATAACTAAACGCTAACTAAATTTCTCGACAGCACAGAACAGAAATATTGCATTGTAACAGAAATTATTACAATTAAATTTCAATCATTTTGAATCAATAATAGGAAAATTCTCTTCTTTAGTTTTACTAAATTCTCTTCGAATGTGCACTGACGATTAATGAAAAAAAAAAAGGCAATATTGAGAAACGATGTTTCATAAATGAACAATTTTTAGTGCGACAGAGATTTTGTTGACTTGATAAAACATAGGACTTTCAAATGTTTGAGCGAGGGTGCGAATTGAAGCGAGAATATATATTTAAATGCACGCGACTATGCACAGAAGCAGAAACACACATGGACACACGAATTTATACACACGTAAAATATGGACTTTTACAAAATATATTAGACGAAGAAATTAATTGTAAAGTGCCTTGGATCTCATCGTCCATTTACCGACAAATTATTAACAAAAGTAATTCTTTTTCTGTAACTAGAAATCTTTCGAAATCGCACTTGCCATGTACTTTAAAACCTCAAGATAGTAACAAATGTTTGATTTATAATTGACATAATTTATTTATTCATAATTTTATATAATATATATTTATATATATTTATGAATAATTTAATTTTCTAATATTTATAATTTTATATATATATATTTTTTTTTATATATAATTCATAATTGATATAACAAACTGAATAAATGTCTACGCCTAACAGACTGATGTCAGAAACAATTCGCATTAGTAATTACGAGTTCTGCAATGTTGCGTTTGTACTGTAATACAAAGTTCCAAAAGTAGTAATTGAATTCCGTGTTGGTTTACAATTGAATTAACGCATCGTAAAGGCACAAAGAATTAATTTCCGCACCTGGCGTTCTACTTCACGAGTGTTTGTACGCCGATCGTGACGGAACGTATATATATATATATATGTACATATGTACACACACACACACACATATATAGAGTTGTGCGCTTAACTTTCCAGGAGCTAGACCTCGAGAGCTGTCCCAAGCCGATCGTCTTCGTCCTGCACAATTTTCTCTCCGCGAAGATCCACCGGCTTGGCCTGAGCGCATAGGGGTACGAGGGGGCCCCGACGGAGGCCCCCGATCTGCCACCCCACACCACCAGGTCCGTCACCAGTGTCTTTCTTCACTGAGCTCCTCAAATTACCTAGAAACTCAAGGAAGAAGAGAGAGAGAGAGAGAGAGAGAGAAGGGTGGCAGACAGAGAAACAAAGAAAGAAAATCTCTCGACGGACCAGAGGAAGAGGAACGCTCGCAAGCTTCCACGTTCGCTTCGGAATTTCACGCGGAGGCGGCGACAATTCACAACCCACGCTGTTCCGTGTATATTTCTATTTGGAACGACGACGATTAAAGACGAACGATGTACGGAGCGAGCTGATGCACGAAGAGGCGAAGAATGAAAGAAAGTATAACAGAAACCGGGTAACGATCAAGGCGGCAGAAGGGAGAAGTGGTGAACAGGGTTGATCGTTCACCCGGAGCCATCCAACGCGCGATCTTCCAGGAAAGTTTATCCCCCGCGCACGCAACAAGTAGGCTAGGAGGGAAAGCGGCGGGGAAGGTCGCTGCTCGGGACGCAGATCGTAACTAATCAACGCGCCTAAAGTAACCGATTAAACCTATCTACCTAAAAGTAAGAGTAAAAAGGAAAAAAAACGAAAAAAAAAAGTAAAAAAAAACAAAAAACCGCTATGTAACGAACGAAAGAGACGAGGAAGAGAGAAAGGGAGAGAGAGAGAGAGTGTGTGTGTGTGTGTGTGTGTGTGTGTGTGTGTGTGTGTGTATGCGCGAGAGAAAGAGAAAATAATTGGGAGAGACTGAGAACGAGTGGGTGAAGAATCCTCCGGGTCGAAATTTCGCTCGATTTCGGGGAACGTTAGCGAGGAAGGCTAATCAATTACTGTCCAAACCGCCGCCCGTTCGCTCTGCCACGACGAGTCCACCGATCCTCGGCCTCCCGCTCGCGCCTCTCCGCCACCGCGAAGTTGTCGCCGCGACCGACCAAACTTCCTCCCTTTCCTTCCTCCTGGGTATAAATACAGGTGAAAGAAAATGGAAGAGACACGGAGGACGGTCCCGAGGAAGCGACGACCAGAGTAAAGTTGTCGTCTCGCGGCAGCAAGTTTCGCCCACGTCGAACGAAAGCGACTTTAAAGAGTTCGCTGGGGATGTTGATCTCCGGCGGAGTGCCGGCTGATGGTGAAACTTTCCTGCGTCGCGTCGCGCCGTTTTCATCCATCCCGGACTCCGGGATGTTTACGTGGATATCGTTGAGAACGCGCGAGAGAAACTCGCCGTTCACGAAAATTTCACCAGATACTTCCCGGTTTTTTCGGTGGTTCTGGATCGTGACACGCGCGCACACACACGCGCGAAGGAAAAAGAAGACGATGATAAAGATGGTGGGAGGTCGAACGCGGTCGAAAGCAACAGGGTCGTGGTAGCAATGGTAGCGGGTAGCGCGTCAATAGTTGTTTTGTACGATTCGTATTCTTAAAACGCGAGTAAATGTAAGATGCCAAGGAAACGTCGATGTGTAATACACTATGGTTGGCCGCCTGATTCCTGTCGAGCCGTGTTCCGCGCGCGATGATAACTCGCGGACGAACCAGGGCCCCCCCCCTCCCATTCTGCTTCCATTCGTCGCTTCCATCGCACCAACATCTTCGAGATCCTATTCCCATCGATCCTATTCCCTTTCGTCAACCTCACTCCCCCTCTCCTCGCCTACAGCTTGAAGAAACATCGAGGCGGTACTCTCGGGACTGTAAAATAAGCCGTCGCTGTAAACTCGTCCAGAGAAATTCCGAAATTGAAAATCGTACTAACGAGCGAGCGAAAAGATGAAAGGATCGCGGCGGAGAAGGACCGAGAATTTCCCATAGGTAACCACGAGTTATCGGCGTGAAGCGAGCGCTGCCGTCGAACTATCGAGAGAGAGTGAGAAAGAGAGAGAGAGAGAGACAGAGAGAGAGAGCGAGAGAATATGAGTGTTGTTGTTCGTGCAAGAGTTCGAGCCATATTCCTTTTCATCCGTTCTATACACAAAGAGTGGAATGGAATGGAGAGATAGAATCGGCGAGGATCGTCCAGCCGTGAAAGAAAGAAAGAAAGAAAGAAAGAATCGGTAGAAGGAGGCCGTGCGATAATAAGAATTTTCGACTTTAAGTAGAACATATCAACGAAAGCTACGTACCATTGATTGTGCCCGTTTCGTCGTATTATGCCATTTTGTCGTTCCTTTCGCGGCGGGGGCGAAACGATCTCGGGGAACGTTGATGAAATTCAGGCTTTCACTCCGAAACTTGCCAACGCGATTGCGAATTTCGCCGAACGAAGACTGCGGAACGTTCGTTCGCGTGAATTTTTAAATTGCCCGCCGGAGTACTTTGGATCCCCGTGCCAGACTTTCGATTTCGGTTGAACAGGTTTCATTTAATAACAGAAACGACAGAAATGAATTCTTCCATCGCGGCGTTGCGAGCGCAACGAGAACGAACACAAGGTTGTGTAAATAATGCTTACGGGACGATTTAGAATTGCCAGGCGACGCGCGCCAGCACGGCTTTCGTTTGCTTTGAAAATCGCGAGAAGTCAGATCGTATCGGAGTCGAGAGTCGAGGATTCAATTTCGAGAAGCGCGCGGTGAAATCCGCAGTCCGGTAATGAGAAACGATTGATTCTCGTTGGCTGTTCCAGCCTCGCTGACTGGCTGGAAATCAGCGGAAAGTAGAGAAACCTGTAAATGAGCGAACACGTCGGGCGAATTAATCGAACGATTCTCGTCGGCAGCGAGGATTCCCCGCGAAAGGAACGCGAGAACGTGTTACACGTATACACGCGCAAACACACCGACATACACTGACACACGCACACACACACACACACACACATACACACAGAGAGGCAGAGCCGTACACAGAAATGTACACGTACGTGCGTACACCCCGCCGTTAGGAAACGAGGTAAACGTCATTAAGCGCGAGAAATAAATTCGGAACATCGACGTGTTGAATTAATTCAGTTTGAAAGGATTTGCGCGTAAGCTGTGTATTTTTCTAATGATTTTAGGATGTAGCCAGTCGCGGCTCGTTCTTCGTTTCTGGTTGTTCTCGCCTTCTTTCGTTTCTTGTTATTTCGTCGCCTGTATGCCTCCCCCCCCATCCACCCTCCACCCCTCCCACCTCCTACCAATCTCTCTCCCGGTACCATCGACGTGTCGATGAAACGGGGACACACGGTCCTCCTGCGTTTTTCATTTTTCTCTCTAGGTTTAAGAGAACGTTAACGTGTATATCTATGAGTTACCAAATAAATGAGACCGGTTAGAAAAACGGGACGGTGTCGATCAATTTCCCGTCTGAATTTTTTTTTTTCCGTTTGCCTTCTCTTGAAACTACGTAGGAGGTGCGTGGCTTCCGGAACGTGGAAGAATCAAGTTTCTGGATATTTGAACATTGGAATATAATCTACGAGGTAAGTAAGACCCAGTGAGTGATAATGTTACACTAAAGATAACTCTATGATAAAAGGAAATTAAAATTTCTATCATTTTTCCAATGTTTCGAAATTTCCTAAGTTGAAAAAATTTCTTTCGTTAGCACTAGTCTAGTTGTTATCCAGTTTTCTAGTTTTCTAGAAGAATTTTCCCTTTCTAAATTTCCTAATTTACCTAAATCTTCCCTTCGTTTCGCTAATCGGAGAACAATGTCACGATTCTGCTCGTCTTTCCTAAATTTCCTAAAATTTTTTAAACTCTCTTTACCCGGCACACTTCCACAACTGTCGTTCCCTAGTTAGAAGAATAAAAAACGGATTTACCGCGCAACGAAGTTTTTAAAGTTGCTAATTCTCAAGTTAGAAGAAAGTTAACGCAAAGTATACGTACGTGGCTTTCGAATATTCCCTCCCGCCCCCGTGCCATCGAGTATTCGCGATCAAGAACGGTCGACGAACGAATTCGGAGAGAGAATCGCGGCCAGACGCGACGGCGGAAAGAAACTTTTAAGACTTTGTCATTTTTATCGGCGGACCCGATATCCAACGTCGGTGATTGGCTCGCGAAACTTTTCTGATCTGTCTTCAACGTCCGCCGGCAGCGATTCCATCCTCTATCCTTCCATCCTTGAATCATCCCTCTCTTCCTCCTCCCTCTACGTAAATCACACGAAAGCTTCGAGACACTCGTTACAGCGTATATTTTTGACTAACTTTATCTGACGAGACGTACCTTTCTTCTTCTTCTTCTTCTTCTTCTCCTTTTTTTCTTTTTCTTTAAACTCTGCGGAGAAAATCTCGACGACAGAAAGAGGACGGACTCGTTCAATGAATTGGAATAAGAAATGAAGGGGAGGGGGGGAGGGGAGGAAGATGACGAAAATTTAAGTAAGCAATTTGGAGTAGAATCTACAAATGTTTCACGGTGCAAAACACGAGCATGAACGTTTAAGTCGCTTCTTTAAGATGGTGCACGCGAACGATGCCACCGCGTTGCAATTTTGAACGTCACTGTATTATTTAAAAACGAAGAGATCTCGCGAATGATCGATGCTCAAAGAAACGTTCTGTTAATTATTACTGCGCGAGACATATATGTTTCAGACACCAAACAACGCGATCTCGCTGATCAAATTTTAACGTTGCTGCATTTCTAATTAGAACGGGCAAAAGAGTATGAACGAAGTTCCTGTTATCATTTTCAATAATGAAACATATATTTACCAGATTTCACATCGCACTTTAAATTTAAACACCGCGGATGCTTTTCTGCGAGCTAGCAACAACCGAGTCGTCCATCGGACATCATTCAGATCCCAAGAAAACATTCTCTGAATCAAAAGGTGAAAGAGATTGCTAATTTTCACTCGACGAGGAACAAACAAGGACTCGAGGTCGATGGAAATCACGCGAATTTATTATTTTACTTACCATTAAAATCGTGATTAATTTTAATGATAGGAATGCGTCGCGTTGATATCTCGTTCGAGGAGACAGTAGAAATATCAAGCGTCGATCGTTTGAAGAAAAATAAAAGGAACAAAAAATCATTTCGTCGTTTGAAGGATGATCGATCACAGACAGGTTGCCTCGTTGTCCCTTCGAAAACTCTGTTATCCGTCATTGAAGCTGCACGTTTCTCTCTCGTCGTTCGTCGTTTCGTTAGCAGCAGCGAGGAGGGTGGCTGGTTGTCGGCCCAGTCATTTTTAACTAGACCGGAATTAGACCGAGGCTCGCAACGCGGCCTGAAATTTAAAATAAAATTCGCGAAGAAAGGTAATTTAGACGTTCGCGAAAAGGTCCGAGAGAGGGCAGAGCCAAGAGGGTCGCAGGCCATTGGAATTCGAAGTTGACTCCAGAGTTGCGAAAGATTGGCAAATAAGATAATTCGCGTCGTTCGCCTTCCATTATATTAATTAACAGCCGTTTAAAGTCCATTCTGCAAAATCCCCAAATCCGCAAATTGACAAGGCAACGTTTGCGAAAGGAAGTTGAAAATCGTCGGTGTGATACCAGATCGTTTTGATGTAACGACTAGCTATTAAACAATCACAGATGTAATGAGTAATTATTAAGCTGTTATAGATATAATAACTACCTACACAGTAACTATTTGCAGATATATGATATATTCAATTTGTTCACAGAGCATATAAATAAATAAATTTATTTACGCTCGTGAATGAGCCATCCAGTGAAATTACAGGATTGAATCCTGTGTCACTTAAACTTTTCAAACTTTGCCCAGTGTTAATGTAAAATATTTATATATATATATATATATATACATATAAGAAAAGAATGTATTCTTGTTATCTAATGAGTGAAAGCAGCGCTTTGATTAGTGGTAATTAATTGATGACGTGAAAATGACGTATTTTTACGTAATATAAAATCATAGAGCCGACTAGTCTCCATCAATGTGCCATTAAGCCAACTTGCTCGTTAATGAAGCAATTAATGAAGCCTGTGCCGTTAATTTCATACGCCCGATATCGATATATCGATCGTTTTTGTTAAAACGTTCTTTGGATTGCCAGTAAGAATAAAAAGGGTGGATTTTGTGTCCTTTTGAATCTTCAATCTTTCTATTCGAGATGCACGGACTGTTTATACTTGCAAAGTGATACGTTCAACTACCAAGATATAAAGATCGAAATGCAGAAGGAAAATATTTGCGTCAGAGAGAGGAAGAAAATTTAGATTTTTCTACAGAATCTTGAGAGTTCCAGAGTTCTAGAATTCCTACAGAGATCCTTGGAACTCCAAGAAATCCAAAGTTACGTTTTTACAACCCTAAAATTTCGTAAATAGCCTAGATTTTTGTGTAGATCCTAGAATTCTTTGAGGAACCTTAGATCTTAGAATCATAAAATTTAAGAAAGGACCTTAGAATTAATAGGAACCTGGAATTTTCTTAAAATGTGGAATTTGATAAACCAAAGGAACAGAATTCTAAGCATCCAAAAATTCCACAAAAATCTAGATCCTTAGGAAATTTTCTTTAGGAAACGTTCCAGATCCTCAAATCTAGAAATTAAGATTCTCAATCTGGATTCCACAGAAATAATCTCGAGTTCTTGGTGCTCTGAAGTCTAAAAAGTTTTATAATCCCAAGAGTCTAAGAATCTTGTAGAATTCTCAAAATACGTTCAGATCCTAGAAACTTTACAGTCTTAAACGCCTAGGCTTCTGGTAGACTCTAGAGTCGAAGAATCCTACGAAAATCGATTGCTAGGGCATCGTTCGTCAACGAAAAATCGAGGGCTTGGGGACACGAATCCACCGTGGCGTATCGAGAGTGACGCGATAAGTCGTGGAAGTAGCCCGACGTGGGGCCCGGGGTATTTACAACGTGCCGGGCCGCGATAACGTTAACCCCCTTTTCGTTTCATGGCGACTCGTTTCTATTCCGCTGGCCACCCCTAATCCCGGGGCCACGCCTCGCGCGGCGTTCTAAAGATTATAAAAGCGGACTAACAGCCGCGTATAATTCACCTTTGTTATCCCGCATCATGGAAAGCCGTAATGATACGTTTATTCCATAGAATTTCACCCCTTCGCGGCCCACCTCCGTCGCGGTTCGCGCAATTATAGCGTACGGCCCCTTTGGCTAACGCAACAGCCATGAAAATAATAAATTGTTGCGTAAAAAATCAGAATAAAGAGAGAGAGAGAGAGAGAGAGAGAGAGGCTGAAATTCCAGTGTTTAAAAATCCAAAACTGTGTAATTCTATAATTTTTGCGACTCGCGTGTTTCCTCGACTTGCCATTCGTACTGGTAGATGAACTCGAAATATCGAAAAATCGATATTCCGTATAATTAACAGAGAGGTATACACGTGTAACAATTTTCCGTTCTCGAATTATTACCTAAATTTACCCAGAATTACGCAAATTTCCTTTTTTTGAATTCCATTTGTAAAAATATGGATTTTGCATTGAAATAAATCCATTATAAAGTCTGGTGATCAGTTTATAATGAAATTTTTATAAAAAAAAAAGCAGTGGCGGAACGGAATATTGATTGAGAATTAGTAACTTTTACATTTCATATTTTTTCTATCGACATTCATTCAGTGGTTTTATTAAATATGACTTCACTTTATAAAATTTGCTTTAGAATTTGCCTTTTGAACTTT
Organism: Tetragonisca angustula; assembly: GCA_036937485.2. Taxonomy (NCBI): domain Eukaryota; kingdom Metazoa; phylum Arthropoda; class Insecta; order Hymenoptera; family Apidae; genus Tetragonisca; species Tetragonisca angustula. The sequence continues at coordinate 444,253 of JAWNGG020000046.1, read as the reverse complement.
GCTCCGCGTCGCTTTCGTAGCTAAAGAAATGGAATTTACACGCAGAAATTATTTTTACAAGTATTGCAACGACTACTACGTTTTTAATATTTTATAAATAGATATATTTTCGTACATTCTGCGAATTCTCGCACCTTTAAATTTCCCATAAATGCATAAAAATGCGCAGTTTGGCATTTTGATGATATTGTTTTTCGCGTATAGTGACCATCGAATTGAGACCTCTCGAAAGTTTGCGCATTTTTCAGCCTGTTTCTCTGTTTTTTTTTTTTTTTTTCTTTCTTTTGAGTGGTATTACCGAATATTAGTAGCCAAAATTAATAACGACTAAACTATAGGATTGTTTACGCATTCGTGGAAAATTCAAAAGCGCTAAATTGCACGGAATTCACGTAAAATCCAAAGTGCTTACAGTACTCGTTATGATATTTAATGGGTGAAACAAATCTCTGCGTGCGTTCTACTTCTCCAATTATATTCATAAAAATATAAGCTTACGCTTCTCCCTCGCTCTGGTCATTTCAGCAATTAATACTAGCAAATTTTATTCTTTTAATTATCAAGCAAGAATTTGCTTAATATATTTTCATCGTTATATCCTTTTTTGTAATTTTATGATTTTATGATTTTATAAAATACAAAGACACAAAATAAGAGTATTAATAGTAACTTTCTTCTAAAACGTTCTACACGATACATGCAACATAACGTGCATAAAAATTTTCCGTTAAATAGCCCGTGAAATTTTGTACAATTATTTCATAGCTTCTTAAAGATTGTACAAAATTACAAAACGTTCGAGAACAACTCACAAATACAATAAGCAATATAAAATAAAACCATCCAGTGAAATATGGAATGAATCAAGAACAAAATACTCAACAATATTCGTAATCTTTTTTCGCGGTTTAATAACTACAAAACACTTTAAAATATCAATAAACCAAATGAAATATAAAATTGCTCGACTTTATATACGAATAAACTCGCCGAGTTTGTCCGAGAATTGGCAATAATTACAAAATGCCGAAGAATAAAAAAAATAAAATTTACCGATGGTGGGTAAATGCCCTAAATAAAAACGGAAAACTACCCCGTGAAATATACAATGGAACTGATTGACTTTACTCGCGAATAAACTCGTCACCTGCATCGTTAGTAATCGGAGAAAAACTCAAGAACCAAATAAAACTTACTTCATAAAGTACCGATTGACAAATTCAGATCAAATAAATTTTTCTTCTCTACAGAGAACCATGTATATGTATACATACGCGTGTAAAATTTATCACGCGTCTCTCCGTTCGATAATTAAATTACTCGGATAATTCACGTTCTCACTCGGCGGAAGGAAATCCCTCCTGATCCCCGCGGATCTTTTCAATCCGGCTCGAAATAAAATATCCCGATTTTCAGCGATAATAATGCTCCACGAACGGCTCTCTCATCCCCCCCCCACCCCCCTTTTTTCTCACACGATCTCCTGCATGCCAGAAAGGCTCGATCAATTCTCACGCGAATCCTGTCAGAGGAAAACATCGCGCGCACTGATCGGATGCAGTTTCACGCCTGGCGACGTTTTCCAGAAAAGGTGATCGACCGAACCGGTTTCGGGAGGGGGCTTTGCCTTGACTGGGCGATGCTGATTGCGCGATAATTCCATCGGTTTTTGTCGGCAGCGGGGATATTGCACGTCCGCCGCGCAAGAAACGTCCGATCGAAATGCAAATTTTCCGAGCGCGGGCTATCTCGGCTGCACACCGCGCCAGCATCACCGACACGGCCCACGCGTAATTTTGATTTCACGAAGATCCCTCTTTATCGAGAGCTGATCTATCCGCTGCGCCCGTGCGATTCACGCGTGAACCGATAAGGCAACGTGTTTTCGTCTGCCGCGACCATGAATCAAGGAACGGAAGATCCGGCATCCGTTGGACACGCGGCTCTTCTCCCTTCGTCGTCCGATGACATTTACAGATTCGAGAAATTGCTTTTCCAACGGATTTTTATGCAAATTCATATTTTTGAGAATACGATCTGAACAAAGGAACCTGGATAGAAATTGAGATGGTTCTGATGTAAGAAGCGCAACGTTTCGGATTTTTCACATTACGTGACTTTCGTGTAGCAATTTTGCACTTTCAATTTCCTTACAAATGCATGGAAATTAAAATTATGGGGAATTGCTGTAGAGTGTGAAACTTCGTTTGTACCACTTTTGTTTGTTTGAATCAAATCTTGGTCGATATCCAATTAAAAGAATTCTTGCTGCTTGACAGCCAATTCATTATCAATAAGCTGCTGATTTCTATGCATTTTTGTATTTTGAACTGTTTTGAGAAAAAAGAACAGAACCTAGATACAATTTAAGAAGCTTAGTAAGAAGCCTGGATGCAATTTTTCTAAACTAAATATTATAAATACTTGTTTGAATGTTTGGGCGCGTAAGAATCCACTATTAGGTCTAGCTATCATCAGCTAATTCCACGAGCGAAAAATCAAATTCTTACGTAAACCAATATTTTATATAAACTAAATATTAATTGTACAAGCCATCTCTAACCCAAACCATCTCTCCCCCCGGGACAAATTCACTCGAGCGGAGTTCTACTGTATCATCGGCGTCGAAAACCACTATCCTCTACTCCACGCTAGAACCGATTCTCATTACACGCCTCCCCTCAGATTCCGATCGTCATTCGCAATTTTCCCGCGGACGATTGTTGAACATCCAGAGAAAGAAAAAGGTCAGATTCGTAAAATGCTCGTACCTTTGTAAGTTCACTCGAGAGGAGAGATGAAATCAGAATCGTACGGTGTTCTAAATAGAAAGGAGGAGGAGGACAGCGAGATTCACCTCCCCTCTAGTAGCTGTAGATCGGCAACGAGTTGTTTGCGACGCGTGAAACCAACGGGGAGAAGGTGACGATCGAATTTGGTTGTAACGGGGCACCGCACAACTCCGGCCACGGCCACCATTTGCATTTCAATCGGCCACCCCTCTTTCGCCACGGCAAAAATTCCTGTAGACCGTCACTCGTTCGTTCTCCACGACTATCTGCTTCTCGGACGTTTTCACTGGCTGTCGGCCAGCTGTTCGCCGTTACTTTCCCTCTGTTTACTTCGAGATGGTAATTTGTTCGATGGTAATCAAAGCGACTCTCGAATCAGGGTTGCAAGGGTTGGATGGGAGGTTAGAAGAACTTGCGTATGGAGGGAATTTTTGTGAGAATTTCCTTTCGGCGGTTCGTACAGGGAGAGAGGTTTATCGGATTCGTGCATGAAACGTTGCATGCCCCATCGTCGTACCTTTAACGATTAAGTAACGAGAGCGGCTACTTTCGCGAAACCAACGTGGACCTCTCGCACGAGGAATTCCTCTTTTATTCCGCGATCTTTGAACTGGATGAAACGCTACGCGAATCGATCGGAGATCTCTGTGTGGGTACAAAATAGCGTAACGAGGAGCACATGTACGTACATATTTGCGTAATGAGGACAGAGCTCGACTGACTGTGAAACGAATGCAATACTTGAAAATCACGGATGAAGAAACAGCAACACGCTTTTCTGTTATTGTATCAGTACAAGGACGATTATAGAAAAAAATTGTAATTATACACGTACGTATACTCAAAAATCGTGCTTAGAAATTTATTCTTACGAATAAATTGTTAGAAATAATGTTTAAACAATTCAGAAATCTAAAAAATTTCTAAAAAATAATAATAATAATATCCGAAATATTAGAATATCCAAAAATTTATTTCCAAAAAATAATAATATCCGAAATATCAGAATATCGAAAAACTTATTTCTAAAAAATAATAATATTCGAAATATTAGAATATCGAGAAACTTATTTCTAAAAAATAATAATATCCGAAATATTAGAACATCCAAAAATTTATTTCTAAAAAATAATAATATCCGAAATATTGAAATATCCAAAAATTTATTTCCAAAAAATAATAATATCCGAAATATTGAAATATCCAAAAGTTTATATCCAAAAAATAATAATATCCGAAATATCAGAATATCGAAAAACTTATTTCTAAAAAATAATAATATCCGAAATATTAGAATATCGAGAAACTTATTTCTAAAAAATAGTAATATCCGAAATATTAGAATATCCAAAAATTTATTTCCAAAAGATAATAATAATAAAGTTTGGTCGATGTATTTAAACGTTGTGCGACACATAATGCCAATTTATGTAAAAACTAATTATATTGCAGTTTAATTGGAATTAGAATAGTTAACTTGAGAATAGTTGTGCAAGTAAGAAAGCGTTCACGTTCAATACAACGAGTAGTTGTTTCGGTGTAACAACATTATTTATACTGATTTTTAATTCCAATTATTAATAGCGCTGCGGCGCAGACTCTGCCTGGATCGTTGTTAAGAAAATAGGACACGAAAGCATCGAACGTCTATTCTAATTAATCAATAGGATACTAACTTAGTTTACTACACCGTGGATTAAGGAGTTCTAAAGATGCCCAGAGTAAATAGTCAAGAGCGTAGGGGTTGGTTCTCGAGGATATTCTTCGCGGCAAAACGTCTGCGTTCGAAGCTTCCACCCGCGTGCATGGAATTTTAATACTACGATGTTTGGAATTTTAATACGTCTTGGCTGGCTGGTGCGGTCCGTACCCACTGTAATCTCGCGAAAATCGTGAGAGTTTTCCGGATTAATAATCATCCCGGGTGTATCTTCCCTACGTTGTTTCGCGGCGGATATCTATCGTTCTTTTTTTCTTTTTCTTTCTTTTTCTTTTTTTTTTGTCGGAAGATCTCGTAATTGAGTTCCACCCGGAAGCTTTCGGTGTATCATTTCGGAGGAAACGCCTCGGGATTTTAATTTGAAGAAAAAAAAGAAAGGAAACACCAATTGGTCGGCCGTTATCTCGGTCACTGAGAACGATTTTTTAATCCGAAACCAGGGGACGTAAGTGCACGTAAACGAGCAGTTACATGGGCGAACCTATCGAGGAAACCGTTCAACCGGTTGATCCACCGAGATTTTCCTTATCGCGCCGCGACAGACCGCGCGCCGACGACGGTGCAGCAGCACGCCTCGAATATGTTCGCGGTTATCGGCGATATCTCGCGGGAACGTGCGAAAGAAGGAATTCCGTTCTTGCGAAAGGTTTAATATTCGCGATATTGCGCCCGCCCGCCCTCCCCCCCTCTTGATTTTTCCAGTCGCGACCCAACCGGCGGTTACTCTGTCATGTGCGTTTGTTTCTCGGTAAATCGATTCCTGCAAGTGAAAGGGATAAAAAGGATTTACGAAGCTCGTAGCTTTTTTTTTTGCATACCAGGCGGGACGTTTTAATTCCAGGCTTTTCATTCCATATCCAAGCGTTCCAGAGATCGGACACTCGGGAGTTCTGAGATTTCAAAACTCCTAGAATCCGTAGTTTCGTGCTTGAATATATCGTTTTCACAAATAGATTTCTTGACGTTTACTTGGGAAAACTTGTGAAAAGTACCGTTTTTCTTTAAATATATTAATAATTGTTTTTTTAATATTTTATATAATATTTTGATAATATATAGTATACAATATTTTAATAATATATTAATATTTTAAATATATTAAAATTAATATTCTAATATATCTCTTTTTGCAAAATGCTATAAATTAAATTTGTCGTTAAAAAATATTGATTTCATCAATTTACACAAAAACGGTATCTTCAGTAATTACCGAGAAATTTGACAAAACACATTCCCCATTCCCGACTTTGAGGGTAGTTTTCGCCCTTTCAACATCGACCATAGCCGATAAAAAAAATAATACGGGTTAAATATCTTTTTGAAAGCTGCATTTATGCCAAATTTCATTAAAATCGGCGATTCACACTTCGGTATGTTTCCTTGGTGGTCGTAGGATATTGGAAACTTCAGTTTCCTAGAGTATAAGAATTTTTTGGACTTTAAAGAATACTAGAATAGAACTCTGAAACTCTAGAATTTTAACATTTCTATGAAACTCTTGGAATCCAGAATTTTTCTACTTTAGAACTCTAATTTGTAAGACGACATGAATCTAGTTCTCTATACAACTGATGAACTTTTGTTAAATTGTAATAGTTCTGGGACTGTAGGATCTCTCAGATCCTTAAAAAATCTCCAAAGTTTTAGATTTCTGTAACATTAGGCACTTCGTGATTCTAGACTTCCAAGATTCCAAAATCTAAAGACTTTCACGTCCCTTTATTCCAAAAGTTTCACGATTAATTAACAGAATTATCTCTCGAGATTCCACGAAATTTCAGAAAATCTAAATTTTCTCTCTACTCCGTTGCACGACTGCAACATCTTAAAGCGACATCGCCCTAAAGCGAATCATCCCCTTGCAGAATTTTTCCACGGCGTAGTTAATATTCGACCGAATATTCAGCTTCGGCAGTCGACGGTGACTTTTATGTATAATTCAGCAACGGCTGAAAATACATAAAGGGAGTCAGATTTATTCGGTAACTCGGTGTGACACTCTCTAAATTCCATTAGCCACCGAACTGAAAGTGTTATACGTTATCGTTTCGCGTCGTGCTTTGTATATTTCACGAGGTGCCGCTGTACCACAAAGGCGTGGCCAGCCCTCGAGAATTCATCATTCAACAGAGCCTATTTTGTTCATTATCCGACACATCGGCTTCCGCTGGTGAGAGAATCATTTATTTCCAGTTTAGCCACCGATCGCCATTCACGCGTAATTATGAATATTTCCGTTAATATTTCATCGTCTCTTTGCAATACACGAGCGCATTCAGCCGAGATTTTGTATGAACCGATCGCGAATTAAGCCTGATTGATGTCTGATTCCCGATCCACTGGTAAACTCGGACAAATCTGGCGTTAACTTCCGTTTCGTCGTATCGATGAATTGTTTGAGGAATGATCCTACGTTCAATTGTGAGTGATATCGAAATTTTTACTTTTCAGAGACAACTGGTCTTCTGTAAATTTAGATTTCGCGGAGTCTACAGTTTCTGAGGGCTCTAGGATTCTAAAAATTGCGAGACTCCATAGAATCTCAAGGTTCTAAAATTCCTAAGCTCTGAGGTATTTGTGGTATCTGAAGATTCTTGAAGGATTTTTAAAGACTTTGTAGAACCTGAAGATTTTGGAATTCTTGAGTTCCAGGTATTCTGAGATTTTTAGGATTCTAGGATTTTTAAAGACTCTGTAAAATTTTAAGATTTTTAGAATTCTTGAGTTTCAAGTATTCTGAGATTTTAGGATTCTAGGATTTTTAAAGACTCTGTAAAATCTTAAGATTTTTAGAATTCTTGAGTTTCAGATATTCTGAGATTTTAGAATTCTAGGATTTTTAAAGACTCTATAGAATCTTAAGATTTTTAGAATTCTTGAGTTCCAAGTATTCTAAGATTTTAGGATTTTTAAACTCTGTAGAATCTTAAGATTTTGGAATTCTTGAGTTCCAGGTATTCTGAGATTTTAAGATTCTAGGATTTTTAAAGAATTCCAAGATTTCAGAATCATTGAAATCTGAATTTCTAAAGTTCTAAGATCCCAGACTCTAAGAATCTCCTATAAAACTCTACTCTATTTTGGAATTTTAAAACCCTAATATCATTGGACTCTGAAAACTAAAATTTTACAGCTGTAAAAGCTCCGTGGGTCTCCAGAATTTTTTCAACAATCGAAGAGATTTAATTATTAAAAAAAAAAAAAAAAAAAGGAAAGTAAACTCTTGAATCGCCCAAGTGCTGAGAGCACTGTGCATCGCGTTGAATGTCGGTGGCGCATCTCGCGTTAGAAAATTAAATCTGCGAGAAAGAGGGTAACAGGCGTGATTCTATCGCGAGGACGGAACGTGGGGGGAGGGGGCGGCCAAGTTTCTCGGAATTGCAGAATTTCTTGAGGGAAAGTGAGAGGAAATACGAAGTAGGACACTCGGTCCCGGTGATAGAATACAGTCTGAAGGGTCTTTGTTAACTCTGATTGAATCAAGAGCATAGAGCCGGAGTTACAATGGGAGAAGTTTCGCTGATAGCGAGCATTATATTCTGCACTGCTTCTTTTCGCTGCTTCGCCGTATTCGTAAAACTCCGAGGCCGATTTAACGATCTTAGAAACTTTTTGGCCATTCGTAGAGGTACAGACGTTTCGAAACGACGTGAGTTTCTCTTCGAACGATCTATCGTTTCGCCAAGTTACACGTGCAACGACGAAATAGTTAACCATAAATTACGCGCATTGTATTTTAGCTTGTATCTTAATTTAGCGATTTAGCGTCACGAAGATTCCATTGTAAATTGCGTAACTTAAAAATATAACATATTGCAGACTCGAAGATTAAGATCCATACTACAGATCTATATTCAGTTGCACTCTTCGTTAATAAAATAATATTTCTCAACTGACAACTCGAGTTACTCAGGGATCCGTTTTCCGTGTCGTTAATCATTGCCGGTAATTTTGCAAACGGTTTTACGCGCAAACTCGCAAGCATCTAAACGACAGCTTCTGGTATTATTCGCCGGGTAATTAACCAAATTCCTGTCCACAGACGATGTGGATCAAACGGCGAAAATCTGGGCGGAAGCGAGTCGACCGAGTTACATAAATTTCGTGTACTCGCCGAGTCGGAACAATGTTAATTAAAATTTAATTAACGCCGGATCGGCCCGTGCTTGCTCGTTAATGCGAACACGAATCGGCCCGGATCCCTCGCAACTGCTTGTTATTAAGTCTCGCGCGGCGGTATCCTTTCGCGGCTGTGTATCCAACTCACGTGCCACAAATCGTCACGTGTACCTCTCGTGCGTGTACACTTGGAACAAGTTGACAACGTGACGGGATAAAAGTTCGTCGCTTTGACGTCTGACTTTCTACGATCCATCGTCGACGCGGAGGAACTTTCAGATCGTAGCTTGGTCAAGGGGGAGGAAAACGACGAAGCTCACGAGGACCAAGATTCGTGAATGTTCGTCGCTAGGTTGGAGAACTATGAATGAATAAACGTGGAAAATGTACCGGGATGAGAGTGAGAGTAGTAGCTCGTTTGCAGATAGATGGCGGTTGTCCCTAAAAGAGGATAAAGAAACAGAAATGAAAATACATATGTGGGGTGGTTTAAAGTTTCAACGTTCAAAGAGAGTCTGGTTAGTGGGGGGTAGTTTTTCTTTAACATATAGAATATGAAATAGAATTTAATATAAAATTTACGAGTAGTGTACAAGACGAATATAATACTAGTTACTACTAATTACTATAGTAATAATATAATAGAGGACAGTACTATACTAATAATGGTAAAGTACCATATTCGTTTACTCAACCTTGTACGATAAGGGTTGATTGTCGTTTCTCTTTTTCTTTTCACCTTAGAAACGTTGAGAAATTAAAGAGGGAAACGTTGACTGAAAGAAGAATTCTTTTATTCAGCCTTAAATAGACACACTAACGAGTGGTAACTATCATTGTCTCTGTTTATTAATTTCAACGCGACAATACGTCGAAGAAATATTCAAGAATAAATGAAGAAGAATAAAAAGCAACAGAGAGAAAATAAGCGCAGAGCGTTCTAATTTTTCTAAAATAGAACAGCGATATATCGGTTTAATCTTTCGGCGAAGGAAGGAAACTATTTCCGACAAAGGAACGTATTTCGAACATATTTTCTTCGCTCTGTCGCAGAAGATGGCAGGATTTTTATTGGAACGAAAGGAGCCAGTAAGAAGGGATATCGTTATCATATTCAAAGACGTTTATATTTTATTCAAAAATATCTCGACGCACTTACAGCTACCTATACGCGTGCATCAGCGCCGGTATCTGTGAACCTACGTAACATTCGGCATACATACTCGTATGTACATACATATTCTCGAGACGCTGAACTCGACAGAGTTTCCAGGCTGAACTCTCGCCTGTTCCACTCAATGGACGCTTATCGTTCCTAACTGAACGAGTTTCATATATCTACAAAGCGCTCTCTCACTCTCTCACTCACTCTGTTTGTTCTATCTACCTTACCCGATTCAATGTTAAAACTTGTGGCCTGTTATGATTATCGCGATAATGATAGAGTAACTTGTACGATTAGATCTATCCTTTAGAGATATTCTCCAGCTGTCTTACGTAATCGATCACTTAATCGCTTATAATACATGTACGAAAATATATATATATATATATATATATATATATATATATATATATATACCGTAGAACGATCGGATCTCGTCTCTGAAATTGAAAACTCCTTGCCAACGCGTCCACTCAGCCAACAGCACGACCAAATAAATTCACCGAGACGACACTCGGACCGTTCTACCGTAGCGACAGATTTCATTCTAGAAATTGGCACTAAGAATTCAAAGACAGACGAAGGAATACTGTTGGTAAATATCCTGTAACATCCCCCAGGCATACAGTGGCTGACAGAACTATTCGAACACTTGGAAGAACTTGATGGTGTTACAACGGAACATATTATACTGGTAGAAATTGAAATTATGTAAATATGAAAATGCAAGAGTCAGGAGACGTTTGTTGTAAACATAAACTCTGAAAAATATGTAACAAGCGTTAAATATAATGATCTAATTGGACAAATATCGAAGCTTGTTAATCACTCTCGTATTAAATATCTTGCAAGTTGTGTACATATTTTCGAACTTTGAATGCAATCGCAGTGTCTATAGTACGTTCACGAAAAATTCCTACATTCATAATTTCTTGTATTTTCCATATAACATTATATGTTGAATCTCACACTGCAATCTTAGCAAAATTTCGAAATATTTCATATACGCACATAATGCACTTGCAATTCTTACAAACGTTCGAATGCCATTCGCGAGCCAGTGTACTATACATATATGTTCAATTTTTCATCCTAGTTAAATTCTCCTTGTACACGTCCATTATTCCAAAAAAAAAAAAAAAAAAAAAAAAAATACACATCGCACGCTCACGCATCGTCGTCGCAACGAGAAATCCAGAAATTTCGTGATCTTGAAATTCTCTCGTCTCGTTCGATGCTTGTTGTTCTCGTCGCACGATCGAGCAACAACGTAAATTCTACTCGTGTCTACGTGGAGGATCGCGAGACCTTTAACGGCTAACATGCTTACTAATTCGAAAACGCGAGTGTACTTATCTACATGGAAGACGAACGTGGGGGCTCGTAGAGATTGGCTGCCACCCGCGAGGGAAGACGAGACGCGTCTCGAGCGAACGATAAGCACTGGTGTAGTGACTTCCGCGTGAAAATTCTCGCTCGACCGGGCCGGTATAATTAATTAAAGGACAAAGTTCACTGCTCTAGCCGCGCTTCTAATTCTAATCTTATCGGCGTGTTACCTCGCCGCCCGAACCACGTCGAGGTGTGCTCACGAAACTTTTCTGCCGGATTTTTCTCCCTTTTTGCTTCAACAACGGTTTAACTACGTTCAACGTTGCGCGTAACCGTCACCTGTGCCTGTACTTTCAGAAATTTTATTTTGCACGCTAATTGCTCGCTAAACGAATTATTTACAATGGCTGTTAGCGCTACGAGTTTCTCACGTGTTTACGGGAAATTTAAAACTGCAAAGTGACACGGAACATTGATTGTACGAATATTTGGTGCTTAAAATGAATTTTTCGCGCGTGGTTTGCATACGCTACTTTTTTTTCCATAATTAATTCATACTGTCTGAAAATATTAGTTTGCATTAATAAAAAATCCCCCTGTCTAATTATTAGTTTTCAAATTTTTAACTGAGTCGTATTAATCCTTGAAATGACATAAATTTATAATCACAAAAGGATACCTTTGACTATTATTAATCCAACATTTTTGTCTGGAATCGACAATCAACGCTCAAACGTTTGAGCCAAGTTCTCTTCAACCTCGAACAGGGAAACTGTACGATGGAGAAGAAGGTACACCGGTTAACCAAGTTCGTTGGAAGTCGAAGAACGAAGGAATAAAGTTGTATACGAAAGTCCGATCTACCGCGGATGCGTTTTTGTTCCATCAGCTGGTTGTTTTTGCCGCGGGAAGAATGGCGGAGTTGAAAGACGCGGAGAAGGGATCGAGGAAGATAAAACGTCGGGATAATGACGGATTACCGTATGGAAAAATGTACAACAAAGGGAGGAAAAATGGAAAAATCGCGTGGAGGTAAGCGAAGATCCAACTCGGCTCGAATCGTTCGTCCGAAATTAGAAACGGGTTGCTCGCGTACTCGCTGCCACCCTACAATTTGCCATTTTTACTCGTCTGTCGAGGTCCAAACACAAGTTCCAACTTCTGTTCCGCGAGGCAAGCACGTCATCACCGACGTTGAACTAAACTTACGCAGGGGAATAAATTTGACAAAGTGTTCTGGCAGAATATTCGCAGATTCGGCGCAGGTCGTCGCGGCGAGAGCGACGAGAACGTCACGGAAATAAATAACGCGTTCAGATGTTAATATTACATGGCTTCAGCTCCATGAACTGATAAGGCACGTGTAAGGTGGTGTTGTTGTGCTCCACCAGCAGGTGACCACGCCTGGGAGACGCACCCACGACCAGAACCGTCTCACCCTTCAGGAGGACCACCTCCCCTTCACCCTCTTCTGAAAGAACAATAACTCCACCCGTATTTGGAAAGCAAAACCAAATGCGCGCAGTTCGATGAATCCAAGGAGATTGAACGGAGAATGCTAGAACGGAGAATACCCTACGCGAATGGGATTAGAACTCGAGTCTTTCGATGATTGCGCAGCATCGTCAATATAAAATTGCAATTACACACATAGTTTCTTTTCAATTCTTTGCGACTGACGTATCTTTCTGCTATCGCTGTTATCTAACGTAAATTTAATAAATTATTGTGGATTATAAATGGTTAACTCTCCAATCACGGACAACGTGACAAAATCCTACGATGTTTATTTTAATAATTTTCGTAATTTTGAGAATTTTAGAAATTTTTGCACGTCAAATTCTAGGTTAATAACTAAAATATCTTCACTATTTTAACTTGCAGATACATTACAATAGATAAATTTTTCTGTGGCTGGAGGGTTGAACCGATAAACGAATAAACCACTAACATTAATATCCCCTGGAATTGAAAAAAAAAGAAAACAAACGAATATTTTTCCATCAGCAATAAATTGCTAGTTGCAAAAATCAATGAACGTTATCTAATCACGACTGGAGGACCAAATCGTCATCAAACTAACCACGCACGTGAAATTCAACGCAAAACGATGAAATTACATTTTACAACGAATCGCCAATAAATGACATCTACTCTCCCTAACAGGGAGCTCGATCGCGTTGACGACGCTCAAAATTTTGCAAGTTTAATAAGATCGACGTTTACAAGTGCAAGCGTCTTCTTACCTGGGAAGGGCATTTTCATGATCCTGGTCTGCGGATAGCCCAACTTTGTGTTTCCAGTCACGGTGTACGATCTGCTGGGTGGCACCGGCGGCGGTCGTTCCTGCAACAAAGTTCCATACACTTCCCATCTCGTTTCACGACCTAAACTTCACGGCCTTAAAACGCTGGTCCCCGTAAACGGCGTTCGCTTAGCTTACGCTTACCAAATCCAGTCCGAACAGCGTGCACGTTTGCTGGATCATCTTCTGGTCTGCACATTTCTCCGACGGATCGGGAGGTGGCGTGCCAGCGATTGGTTGAGGCCTCGGTCGCGTTCCGGTTCCGGTACCTGCGGCCGTGGTGACGTTCCTTTGAACGGTCCCCGTATTGGTGGACGCTGGCTGTTGCGGCTTCTTCTGCCCGATACCGGATGTAACACCTATGGTGGTTTTTCTCAGAGGCCATCTTCTTCGCACTCGCCAACCTCTCCACGTCGACTGAAGTACCGTGTTTCGAAGTTAGGAATTTTTAAAAATCGGATCAGCAGGGTCTTCTTCCTTTTTTTTTTTTGTTTTCTTTTTTTTTTATCGAAGACACTTGCTAAGGATTCTTTTTCGAAACTTTTCTTTCGACGATATGAGATGGGGAAATTTTAGTTCTTTTTTTGTGTGTATATATATATATATATATTCTTCTTCGATTCTCTCGTGCATAGAAGTCTCTTAACTCTAGATTAATATCTCAATATATATATTGAAGGTGAAAAGTTTGAAATTGTTCCAATTTATTATTACAATAACTTCAAATGAAATTTCAGCTTACTAATAATTCTCAAATATTGAAAAATCTTTAAAAATGTTTAAAAAAAACACACACGTTCTGAAGATGAAATAAATTTAAAATCATTTCAATTTATCGTCCAGAGCTCGACTAATTGCAGTGTTACAAGTTCTAAACATTTCAAACGCGTCGCCCTTCGTGCGCCAAACGAACGGAAAAATACGCGCGAAGGATTTTGTTAAAGTTTCGTCGGTAATTAGAAGATAAGGGGGAGGGAGCCGCGAAAAATTCCATTACCTGTATCACGGTGGCGGCTTTCCTACGCGTCTCCGAGCGTAGGTTCTCGAGCTGTTGTCTGATGCCCTCGCTGAGAAAGATGTGCCTTTTTCCAAGCGCCCAGCTGGTACTCGCGCCGAATTTGCTCTTCAGTTGCTGGGCGTTCTGCAGGATCAGCTTCGTGTCCTCGACCGCTTGCTCCTCCGCGCGGCGCAATTGCTTGAACGGCGCGATCAGCCTGTACCTCGCGTTGAACGCCTTGAAACGCATCCGATGCGGATAGCCTGCAATATTTTCGAATCAAACGTACTGCTCCCTCTTTGACAATGTCCCTTTGAATAAAAATTAAACGCCACTCGTTAACTCTTCAATGAAAAATTTCGTCCACTGATAATATTATCAAATTCCGAATAATGTTAATAATTATTAATAAAGTACAATGCGTTTGAGAATTGAAAATTTTTCTACCAGAGTTTTACAGAGTGTTTGTGCGCTGAAGATTGGTCGATGAAAAATTCTACTGTTAAACTGACTGAACAATGTCCAATTTTTATTATACGTGTTAAATATTAAGAGTCTGTTTCGCTGTTTCAAGAAAAGAACCACTGAAACAAGGTCAGACGGCGTTGGCGATAAGATGCAAAGGGAGATCTGTCGCGCGCTCATGTAAATTTCCTGTCGTTGATAGTTTCAAGACGTACCGCCGGCCATTAGATTCACCGTCTCGAGAACCTGAAGGGATCGTATCTGACGCATAGTCACGCCTCTGTCTAAGTGAAGCGGCGTCTCGGTACCGTTGCTCCTGATGCACCTGACAAAGTGGGGCCTCGCGTGGACCAAGGTCCTCAAGAGATTGTCTAGCCTCGTGTGGAAGTCCTGCGTTAACGTGGAGATCGGCTCGTCCCCGTTCAGCCTGAAAAAAAAAAAATAAAAAATATCACCGACTATCACTTTCAACTATAATAATAATAATCTCCTTCAAATTTTCAAGTGTCGACGAGAAATTTTGAATTACACTTTAGTTGTTATGCTGCGAATCTTTTGCTCTGAATTATTTTACTAGTTCTTAGGAAGTAGTGTCTATATCTTCTTTACTTTTTATTAAAAAAAAAAAAAAGAAAGAAAAAGAAGGCAATGGTCTAAACTGACTTTCCCTTTGATGAAATACAGGATCTTGATCTTACAAGTCGGTGTGAGACGTAGGTGATATCCTGAAGCTGACACCCCTGGGCACCGTATCACTCGCGTAGAGAGCTTTCAGCTCGCTGCCGAACAGGTGGGTTGCGAAACCAAAGCTGCACGTGTGCTTGTAGAACACAGCTACCAGATCGTCGGGGACCACGTCCTTGTTGGTATCTTTATTCGAAAAATTCGACGTTGCGTGATGTGTCATTGTGAATTGAGTGTCGAGGCAAACGAGACTTTAACCCTTTGACTCGTAATATCGAATTAAAAACAGCGAAACCGGTTTCAACAGAAACAACAATATTGGTATCAACTCTGAAATTAAGTTTAATTTTGCAAGACTATGAACATCTCAATACTTTGCTGGTGTTCAATTTGAACAAAAGTACGACGATAAATTCTCCCGAAATTACGCATCGGCGATGCAGGAAGGAACCCGTAAACATTCCGGCAACATTATCGTCTACGTACCGAGGAAATCGGATGCATCGTATGTGACTCTGCCGGCGAAATGCTGAATCCCAAATGACCTGCAATCCACGGTCCTAGGTTCGAACAACCGTGGATTCTGTTTGTGCTGAACCTTCACTTTCGCCACGTAGCTCTCGGCAGTGCCACGAATCGAGCACTCGACGTCCAGCATACTCAATAGACCGGTCCTCTATGGAACAGATCGCGCAAATCCACGTGCTACACGCTCCTCGATCAAATCTCAGAAGGAAATTAACTATTAAGGATTTATCGAACGCTCACCAGAGACGAGATAAGATCGATACATGGCACGTTATCGACGTAGTCGACCTCCACGTCGCATCGTATACCCTCGTCGCGGCAGCTCTCGATCGAACTCTTGAATATATGCGTGTTGTAAAAGTGTTGCATCGTCTCTGCGCACAGATTGATGCACAAGTGCTCCAGCTGGCTCGGCTTTGGATCCTCGAATCCAAACATGTCCAAGATCCCGATGAAACCGTCCGTTGCGTGTCGCACCGCGTTGTTCAGCGCGGTCATGCTTCTGGAACCGGTGCCACCTGCGCGTGACACGAGAGATTGCGACTGATATGAGAAAAGAATGGATTTCAAAAGCAATGAAACCGATAAGGCTGGGTAATGGCTATGCATTTCTGCTAAGTAATACGTGTTATTTCGCCTTTGTTGTTTGCCCTTTGCCAACCCCGTTCGCCTTACAGTATCCCAGTTACGTCAGGATACGAATTGCGGCGCTGATTCGACAAAGATAGGATCGCATTTGTAACGGAGGTTTGGTTTCAACGCTGATTTAAGATTCGGTATTAAGCCTTATCAAGGAATAACGAGCGGGCATAAATTGTACGTGATGTTTCAATATTCTGCATATTTGGCGCAATGTTACGGCAGTAAATAGCCGAGGGTAGCGGTCAAGCAATTAGTTTTCCTCTCCTCGAACAAATTGCAAGTTAAACGAAATTTCCATTCGCTTGGCAATTTGTATCTGTACCGATTTACATTCGGGACATAATTTTTGACCAGAAATATCATCGAAATCGTAGCTATTGTTTTAATAAAAAATCATACATGCTGACAACAGGCCACGAACCCTTACTTAACTTTTACAGAATGAAGTAAGCTACGAAATACGTACATGTGTAATACGTATACGTGTGGTAAAGTTTTTATACTGGGTACATAAATATTATCATCGAAATTTTTCACCTCACTTTCAAACGACCAACGTACAAACTTACAAATTTTACCTACCAGCAGAGCTGCCAATAGTGGACGCGTGTTGACTGGTCACCTCGGCCTGATTATGGACAGACTCGTTCGAGTCCGACGACAACGTGCCAAGGGTGGAGCCTAGTCTCTTCAGGCTGTTGGCCCTTCTGACGATCGTGGCCACGGTACGACAGTAGAGAGCTTTGGCCAGCGAGTCCCTGGTCATGTTAGACTGCATAAACAAACACCCTTTCAGCATGGTTCCGCTTCGACCGGCCGACGTTACGGCCACAGATTGCACAGAATGAGTTAACAGTACCATATTTGCGTCGCAGACCGACTTCACCAGCTGGCCACGGGCGTTGTGCGTTCTCGAGGTGAGACCTCTGAGCAGCGCTGGCGGCGGCACACCTAGAAGAGCCGCGACAGAAGCCAGCTCGTTCTCACCAATGACACCGACCTCCATTCCTGGCCGATCCGTGAAACCAACGTTGCCCAGGATCAACACCGCTGCCAACACTCGCACCACGTCTAAGAACGGTATACCTAACACACCTATGAAGAACATTTCGCGTTATCCGAGAGTTATGTAGGAAATAATTGCTGTTTAAATAATATTTATGCCGTGTTTCGAGAGTATGCGAAAAAAAATTTCCTCGAGGCGAAATTTATTAATTTTACGTAAATATGTATAATAATTTTATACTATTTGAAGTGCATATTAAAATTCTTCTTGAGAATTATTTGAGAAATTTAGTAAATCTTGATGATAATAAATTTGAGAAATTTAATGGATCTAGAAGACTAGGAGGACATTAAGAATAATAAATTGTATTACAATTGCAATCTAAAGGGGTTAGTTATATGTTTCCGCGCTGCATTAAGTTGCGTATCAAACTATAGAATTTGAAATCTAAAATTTCACCGGCTAAAGAGAGAAGATAGATGATAAATTCGTGTTTTAAATATTCCCAACACAACGCGAGACGTTTGCTACACGTTCTACGAAAAGAGCACCATACCTAAACAGGCCTTCCACGCTTGAAACCTGATGGCGTCTTCAGCCTCATCTTGTCTAGTGTCACCGTGCTGCAGATACCTCAGGTTCTTCAAGTTATACCCCTCCAAGTTAAGTTTGACTAACGAACAGGCCAAAACAAACCAAATGAACGAATTGACGGTGATCAAACGTCCAATATCTTGTCGAAACGTTAACTCTCTACCTCGTTCCTCGTGCGACAAGCCAGCCAACATTTGGTAAAATATGTGATAGTTCTTCTCGTCTGGTAGCGGCCTGATGACTCGAGTTTGGTCCAGGAAGTAACAGTGTATCTTCGTTCTGTACAGGGCGCCGTCCGTAACCTGGACCTCTATAAAGTGACCCTGCAGAAATAACTCTTACAATCTCTTCTGTTCTGGCCCTTCTCCACGGAAGAAAGAGGAAAGACAAATTTATCACGTACTATCCTAGAACTCTCCGAGTTGGTGGCGGTCTTTGCAGATCCCAGGGACCTAAGAACTGTGAAGGCTGCCGCCAAGTGTTTGAACGCGTCCGTTTCTGGACCACCTCCAGCCACGTCGAACAACTGTCTGAGCAACAACATGGAGGCGTACGTCTTTCCGGAACCGCTGGTTCCTAAAAGGCAATTGCTCACAAATAACTTTGTAAAACAGACGAAACGAAACGTGTTTCACGACGTTTTAAAAATCTCAAGTTACTTTCGTCAAATTTTTAGAATTAACTCTTAACCACATGCGCTGGCAGCTGATTGCGGACCATAACGAGTGACCAAACCGTCTAGGAAACTTCGTCGCTTCCTTTTCGAACACGTCGGTACGATGGTATCACTGGATAGAAATTATTGAGAAGTAGTAAATTTATCATTTGTTTCGCCCGGGTTATACTTCAATATGTTAATTACCTAAAACTGAGGAAATATTGCAATTTTGGGACAAAAAGTCCTCGACGTGCGTGGCACGTCATTCCAGCGCAAGTGGTTAATGTTGATTAAAATTTATTCTTTCTTGTCTAAAATATTATTTCATTTTTTTTTTTTCAGAAGATGAAAACCAAAAGTGTGTCGATTGTAAATCAACAGAGACATAAAGAGACATAAAGACACGCAAACAAACAATTACAAAAATCTACCGCCAAAAATTGTCTAAATAAGCACCAAATGGAGCTTTATTGTAATGTTCTTCTTGCCTGCTGACTACAGACAATAGGACTAATAAGTGAAAAACTACAACGAGCGCACGTACAAAAACTATGGTAAATAACAAGAAAGAAAAAGAATAGAGAAAACGGATATTTTTATCGGACGTTTTACCGGAAAGAATGATGGCCTGAGGGTATCCAGTTTCCGATTGCTGTCGCACGGCCTCCTGAACGACTTTGTTCAGCTGAGGCGCCAGAGGTACGGCCCTGGTGCTCGTTAAGGTCAATGGATTCCTGACGTCCGTATATGGATTGATACAGACCAGTATGGGGCCCACGTTCGTCTGAAATGCGTTTCGATTATCTACTCGTCCGCGATTGTCGGTTCGTCCACAGAGCTTCTTGACACGCGGCTACAGCCCTACCCTCGCCCATCAGCAACGATGCGAAATGAGACTACTTTTTCCATCGTCGTCCAAGCGGTGGCGGCTTTTTGCATTGTTATTGCGTATCGGACGCGTGGGTTATGGATGCCTAGACGCCGCGCGCTTTTGCAACCAGCCATCGGGCAAGATTAATCGTGGCTCGGTCTTCTACCGGGTCTGATTATACCGAGCTGATACAAGAGGCATCTATCTTGTCTCTGTTATTACGTGGCGCTGATCACCACCGGAATTATTCCCGCCGGATGGGGCGAAAAAATTGAAATCAAATTATCCTGTCCACGATCCGTTGGAAATTCATCCTCCGCGCTAAATGGACGTTCATTGAAAATCGCCTGGTACTGTGTTAAAATTTATGGAGTACGCTTTCATTATTCAGTACTACTTTATTTTACGAACTGAATAATTCCAAATGTGTGGATTTCATATTTTCGCGAACAATGTTAAATAGAAATTTGTTTCACTCTCCGAATGCGCGTAGGATTACGAATGATAACCAATGACAATCCACTTTCACTGCAAAGAAAACGAATCGACTCTCCGAACCGCACGATCCCCTCGAGCGATGCTCGTCGAGCGGGAAATCTAAACAAGATTCACGAGTTGATATTTCGCGGTATATTCTCGAAAAGGGACGCGGAAAAAAAGACGAAGAAGGGATATGGGAGAAAACTGGCGCAGCGAAATACAACGCCGAGCGGCGAGAGGCTTTCAAGGGTCTCGATTCCTATTAGAAGCCCATCTAGAGAAAGCAACGCCGTGGCAGGACGAGCAAAAAGGTGAAAAACGCCCGAAAGCCGAGTGGGGATAGAGAGAACCGGTCCCACGTCGGGCCCCCGGTGGCCTCTCACGCTCGATTCGATTCCCTTCTGCTGCGAGCTTTCGAGAATACTCGCCCGTACACGATCGAGCTTAGATTCCTTTTGAAATTCAAACCCGCGTCGATATAACACTCTTCGTCGATTTTGATTCTTTCTTTTTTTTTCAAATATTCGAACCCTTTTCTGTAACGCTTAAATGTTATTATATATTATATAATCTGAAAGCACTTAGAAATTTCGTTACTATAGTGAACATTCCTTTTGAAATTCAAACCCGCGTCGATATAACACTCTTCGTCGATTTTGATTCTTTCTTTTTTTTCAAATATTCGAACCCTTTTCTGTAACGCTTAAATGTTATTATATATTATATAATCTGAAAGCACTTAGAAATTTCGTTACTATAGTGAACATTCCTTTTGAAATTCAAACCCGCGTCGATATAACACTCTTCGTCGATTTTGATTCTTTCTTTTTTTTTCAAATATTCGAACCCTTTTTTGTAACGCTCAAGTGTTATTATATATTATATATCATATAATCTGAAAGCACTTTGAAATTTCGTTACTATAGTGAACATTCCTTTTGAAATTCAAACCCGCGTCGATATAACACTCTTCGTCGATTTTGATTCTTTTTTTTTTCAAATATTCGAACCCTTTCTTGTAACACTCAAGTGTTATTATGTATTATATATCATATAATCTGAAAGCACTTTGAAATTTCGTTACTATAGTGAACATTCCTTTTGAAATTCAAACCCGCGTCGATGTAACACTCTTCGTCGATTTTGATCCTTTCTTTTTTTTCAAATATTCGAACCCTTTTTTGTAACGCTCAAGTGTTATTATACATTATATATTATATAATCTGAAAGCACTTTGAAATTTCGTTATTATAGTGAAACAATATACGTTGGTAAAATCGGGAACAATTTCGGAAATGCATTATACATATATACATATATATATATATTATTACGAACGTGTACTTCGCAGAGGTTACGGAAGCGTTTAATCAGCCAATTAGCCGATATATTGTGTTAATAAGCCTCGACGTTTAATGGAATCGAGCCTGGCATCGATTATGCGACCGTGTTTACCGCGTCTCGTTAACGTTAATGAAGTTGCAAAATGTTCTTTTTTTTTCAGAATCCGCAACAACGCTGCAACATCTATACACTGCGAACTGTACTGCAAATAAATAAATAAATTCCAAGCATAATGCAAAGAGCCTGCCAGCGTAAACAACCGGGCAGTGCAAACAGGCAGTGGTAAAAAACGTAAATAAACGAGCACGGAGCATAAACAAGCGGCGAATGCAAACGATAAATTCAACGAGTGGATAATGAGATCGGAATAATTAATTAAGTCGGCGGATATCGGGGGAAAAGAAAATGACGAACGGGGAAGTAATTGCGGCGACGGATACCGGCACCGGAAACGAAGCGGTTTTTGCGTCCGTCAAGGCAAGCTCGGCGCAATCAAACGCACCGCGCGATATCTGTCCACGGTCAACGAGACCATCGACGAGAGTTTTTCACCCGAGGCGTTCCCTTTCTTTCGCCTCGGTTTCCCCTCGTTTCAACGACCTATTGAGAAACTGCCGATTTCTCCTACTCGAGCACACCATCGGCCGTCTCTGAAGGGGATACTCGGCCGAGACCTCGTTAAATTCGACAAGTATTCGATGGCACATCGGCCGCGGCCGAACAACGATAATCGATAAACCGGCTGAACTCGGTGAGACAAAGCTCTCTCTCTCTCTCTCTCTCTCACTCGAGATTTGAGAGTTTGGTTTAATTCATCGTTCGAGGTGAAGATCAGGTAGTATGAAACGTGTGTGAGGAATTAAAGATTAGCGTTTTCAACCCTTTTACCAACAATCCTATATATGTCACATGTTAAAATTGTCACGGATCGATATTTCCACCTCGTTTATTTACGGTCAAACTTTGTAAAATTCATAGAATCGGCTCTAGCAATTTTTCTGGCATGTATCGTACATTTAGGATTGGCAGCTTTTGGATTCAGTGAATCCCCCGATTGTACGAGATTTTGTCGACTAAATGAAGAACCATTTATATCGGTGCAATGTCACTCAAAAGTCCTAGAATATACTTTTTCATTTTTAGTACTCAATATACAGGGTGTTTCGTAACTCACTTCAGGAGCTGATTGTACGCCTAAAAATAATGAAAAAGAGTCATATAAATATATGTCCTATATATGTTTTGCACAAGTTACGAAACAACCTTGTATATTATAGGTCTTTGATAAGATCTTTAAGTTGTGCAATCGTTAATACATTAACAGTCTAAAGTTCTTTCCTACGTAATGTGTCGTTCAATAATAAATATTACGATTATGATACTTGTCCCAAGACTTTTGAGTAAGAATGAGTGCGGTTATTACAAATGGCTGTGCATTAAAAATTACACGGACCGGATACGTGAAACAAGGATCTGTGGCACCGAGGCCGATCGAGCGAGTTTTCCACGATTTTAGAAATTGTTCTCGGTGTTAAATGGTTCTGTACAGTATCTCTCCGGCGGCGGGACATTCATCTCAATTAGAAGCCGCGCGAACTTATCGTGTCCTGTCGTCACTATCGAGGCAGAGAGTGATTGATGCACTTGTCGATTGAATTGGCAAAGAGCGAAGAATTGTGCGGCTCGATTAGATTGAAATTCGTGGCAATTATCGGGATAATGCCGATAAAAAGAAAATGCACGCGTCCATAGCGTTGCGGAGAAAATTTGACACCGCCATGTATCTCCAGCTTCTCCAATATGCAAATTCATTGATTCGTTAGTTTATTTTTAAACGATCGTGACACTCTTCTTCCAATAACTCATTATTCTACGTTCCAGCTAGCAGTCAAATACTCGTTAATTAATTAATTAATTTTAAACGAACCTATGTTCGTCCAGATTGAATTGAAAACTGACATCAAATATAATTAACTTTCGACGGGTCGACACGTGTCTAAAATTAATAATTTAATTGAAGGGAAATCCCCATCGTCATTTGAACTATGGATAAATAAAATCTGATCTAATTTGACAATCTAAATAAATAATTTCTAAATGGGACTGAAATTCGTAAAAGGTTAATTAATCTCACGATTTGCTCTCAAGAAAGTCATCAGACATTATTGTTCTATATAAGTTCTCTTCTATAAAATAATTGAAACGAAACTCTTCTTCAAATTACATGTCGTACTATTCTGCGTTCTACGATCTACAGTGGAAAGCCATCAAACATCAACTAAGAAATAATCGAAAAACAAGAAGAGAAAGAAAAAGAAAAAGTATGATACTCACGTGATACTGTTTGGCGCAGAACCGAGCCTGCAGACACTTGAGCACCGCATCCTCCGTCAGTGGTCCAGGCAGATGAATGAGGTCGTCCAAGGCCGTGGAGGTCGCAGCAGGCCCCGACGAAGCCGCGGTACCTTTCGGAAGGCATCGATGCTGACCCTGGTTGCTTTTCGCGTTTTTCACGTCGGCGATGATGCTCGAGATCGGCGGCGAACGCAGACAGCCGAGCGCCGTCACGCACGAGACTATACCGTCGTCCGAGATCCTGTTGTGCCGCTTTGGTGGATCCAAATCTGTTACACAAACGGGAAACACTCACGATCGATGGCTCCCAAGCAATTGAAAGTCAATAGGAAAATTTTTGGGGAAAACCTGCCTGAATTGTGAAAAATATTCTACGACACAGCGGAGAAATAAGTACAACTTCAAGATCATAAATTTCATTGGACAAAGAGATCGTGAATCTTACACGAGGCGTTTTTGAAAGAAATCAAAGTGTTTCAAAATGTTAAAAGCTTGAACATCGCGCCAGACATTTCGCAGATTTTTCCCTCGGCGAGAGAGAGAAGGGATTGAATGGCAACGAGCGAGGCGTATTCAAACGAATCGCGGTTAACTGTACCCGCGTGCAATTTTGCTCAGACGAGGCTCGATTAATCGAACGGAAGGGATCGAAGATCGGACGAGGCGTATCCAGCCCCCGTGAACTTCACTTCGGCCCTAAACGCGCAAACATTCTTGTTTTTCTCGGGTTTGGAAATCGCGCGAGAAGAGTTCCGAGTGAAAACCGCAACCTCTCGCATTTTTATTACATTCCTGTTTTTCTTTTCTTCTTTTTTTTTTTTTTTTTTTACCTGTTCGTTGAATCGAAATGGACAAAAAGAGAGAGAGAGAGAGAGAGAGAGAAAACATGCCGAGAAAACAACTCTGGGGGGACCAGGGAAATGGTAAATAAATCATAAAACGTTCCCCCTCCCGAATCGTCGGGAAAATGGCAGCTCTGTAAACAGACACGTTTACCGTTCCGATGATTTCGCGGGCACAGCTTCGAACTCTGGTTATTTAAAACATCGTCGAGCCTTCGCCGACCGGGTGAAAAAGCTGCGCCCGAACACCGTGCTCTAACGTATCGCAAATTAACGTAATGACGATATTACGCACCGTTTAAATATTAACGAGCTCGAAACGAACTCGATGGATGTCCGCGTGAACCGGGCCCACGGGCTGGTGGACAGTCGCAATTTACATACATAGCGCGATCCGTTTTAATTCGCAATAATCGCCGGAGCTCGTCAGCCGATTATAGCTTTATTCGACGAAGTTGCATGAATTCTATCGTAAAGACGGATCGCCTGATCGGCCTGATGGTACAGGCGCTAGAGAGCCGTAACGATCCGTGAAAATACACATCGATGGACACGGAGGAGTTTCTATCGTTATTGATCGATAGTTCGACAGCTCGACGTTATTACTGCGGATTCAATCAGTCCTAAGGTTCTTTCCTAATTATCACAAAAATGAATTCACTGAGAGATTATAAAATTTATTGTCCTATTGACATGTCCACTGTCGATTTTCTAAACGAACCCGAAATTTCTCCAAAAGGAACAGCCTGAAAATCCTCGACATCTCTGCCTATACTCTTCAAGAGATATAACGCATAACTGAGTCATGCATCCGCAAAACAAAAAATGTACATCCACCGTCCAGTGAACGTCACCCGGATATTCACCGGTTGATTCAATCAATTCTCTACGAAGCAAGCAGCGCCGAGTTTCACGCGTTTCCTAGCGAATCCCTGATACAGACGGGATACAGCAGCAGGTACATCCTGCTGCATCGGCCATCCATCGAGGTTTCGCCGGGACGCGTGCACAGCGTGCACCGCAGCATACTGACCGGATATTAAATTATTAGCCGCGGTCGAGTTGTGGCTGAGCGTGTTCGCGCCGGCGTGATTGACGTGCGGATGAACGATCGCGGACGCCGTCAACGTGTGCCCCGAAGGATGACCGAGGCCGTGTGGCAGCGTGCCGGAAAGCGGTAGCGTGGTCCTCGGTGGAACAGCCGGCGCTGGTGACGATGGAACGCCGCCTTTTTCCGGGCTCTTCGACAGGGGCGCTGACGCGCCGCCGTTCGGCCCTGAATTGTTCGGCGGCTGGTTCACGTGCAGCCGGTTCCTCAGGGTCACCAGTTCCGTGCTCAAGCTCCTCAGACGTTGCTGGAGGTGCACCGCTTCGTTCGACGACGAGGCATCTGCAACAGAGATACTGCGTTAGAGATCCACGAGAAGAATCGTTGGAAGTGACTCCTCATTCGAGAGAATAAGCAGACACGATACTTGGGATTCACGGAAATTTGGGAATTGTTTGAAATTTTAGGATCGATGGAAATTCTACGGTATTTTCCCAAGAGACGTCAGGGGAATACGATGTGCAAGACTGAAAGAAATTTGGGGATTATTTAAAATGTTTAAAAGTGACTCCTCTTTCGGGAAAATAAGTAGACACGATACTTGGGATTGACGGAAATTTGGGAATTGTTGGAGATTTTAGGACCGATGGAAATTCTTCGGTATTTTCTCAAGAGACGTCAGGGGAATACAATATTTAAGACTGATAAAAATTTAGGGAATTATTTTAAATTCTAGAATCGATGGAAATATTTGAGCATTTTTTCAACAGACGTCTTTTAACACGACATTTATAATTAATAGAAATTTGGTAGAAATACGATTTTTAAATTGATAGAAATATCTTTCGAGAGAATACGATATTTAGGACTGATAGAAATTTTAGCGGTTGTTTGACATTTTAGGATCGATGGAAATTTTCGAACGTTTTTCCAAGTTTCAGGATAGATAGAAATTTCTTGATGAAGAAATATTTTGAGAAGAGATCTCTGGATTTAAAACATTTGGATCAATTTCGATTATTAGAATTAGAACTACCAGCTCGTAATTATCTTTTTATAGGAATTGGCTCGCGTTCTTCATTGTTTCATATTTCTCCGATACGATATTTTAGTTAAATGATTGATCGTTGAAACGTCAATCAACAGTAGTTCCTCGAAATTAATCAACAGAAAGTAATTCCTTAGGGACGATTGATAAACGAGATATAAACGAGATATAAATCAGAGAGTTTCGATATTAAAAGAGTCGGCGATCGATGATCTTCGCTCGTCAATCCAAAACAACACTGTCGAACGATTATATATTATTCTTAAAAACGTACAAAAACCAATCTTACGTATTGCAGCGGGAGAACCGGAAATACCAACGCGTGTACGTGAAAAATTGAAAGCGTACATCCTGCTGAACGTCGGAATACGCGAAAATAACGGCGGCTGACCGTCATTTCACGCGGCGGGATACATCGTCGGCAAATACAAAAAGAGTCAATATATATTCGGCGGAACGGAATCAAAATTCATAGGGGGAGGGGGGAGGGCGGCAGCAAATCACCTGCGAAAGCTAAATTTTCAAGGGTGCAAAGAACATTTACCCAATCGAAAAGCCCGCCGATAGGTCGACAAAAATCGGCTGGCAAACGGGGATGTTTGTTATGCGCGCTGGGTGGTTGGCAAACGAGGGTGCACCTCTCTCTCTCTTTCTCTCTCTCTCTCTCTGCCTAGCGCCGATAAAAGGGTTATTGCGCGTTTCGCCAGCGCCATGGCAAACAGCAGCTCGCAAATTCGAGACCAGAGGAGGAGGCGAGTGGGGGGCCTCGTTTTCTAAATGAATTATTTCTATACGTGAAATGACCGAGAGAGAGAGAGAGAGAGAGTCGAGGTCTCGACTTTTCTCGCTGAATTTTCCACCGTGTCCACATTATAGGCAATTTAGCCCGATCGCTAAAGGTGCAACGAACGAGCCCGTTTCGTTAATAGCCCGGCCCCCACGTGGAAAATGTACTTAGCGCGCCGGGCACGCGCGTCCCCGTGAATATTTCACGCGGCAAGTTTTGCACGCGTGTCGCGTAATCGCGGCCGATTCCTGAAAAATTTCGCGCCGCTCGTTCACCGCTCGTGTCGTTAGCCATTGATCGTGGCCCCGTTGGAATTATTCATTTAGCTTCATAACAGCGGCGCACGATAATATTCCGCAAGCTCGTTAATGCACAGCGCGGATCGATAAGCGTGGAACGAGGTGGATTGGCTGATTCCTCGTGCCTGAATGAATGGGGAAACCATCTACAGTGTCTTCCCTTTCATCAGGCTGCACCCGGTTCAAAGGAATAGGATTTTTCGTTGCCTCCTAGGTTTTCTTTCTCTTTTTTTTTTTTTTTTTATCAGTTAACAAACTTCGGTGATTAATTTTTGTTAACATTCCTCGTGTCGAGTCACGACGTCGCTTGCGGCAGTTGTAGCGTGAATACTGACTTTTTTGTTTTAATATTCTTCACGAAGATGAACGCGAAAGAACGATCTCTTTCAATAATTAATCCCCGAATGTTCGAACAGTGTAATATTTTTCTATTCAACCAGCAATAGGGGACGTTCTAAAGCTACAAGTAATTGAAACTTTCAAATTCATTCGAGCCAACGTTTTGAAAGTTTCAAATTTATTTACAGGTTTGTCCAATATAAAATAAGTTGTCTATTTGGAATGTTTCCTGTTTAACATTAAAAAAAAAAAAAACAGTTTCGACGTAAAGTTTTTAAAATAAACTACCTCGATTGCGGTTTGAAATTATTTCTTTCAATTTCATCTGCATTTACGTCTCTTCACCCTGTGTCCATTATCCAGTTCTCTAATGTAGTCCGAAATGCCCAAGAAACAATTATCGGCCAATCCCATCAGGCTCGTTATCGCCCGGTATTCGCGATTACAGAAAATCGAGGAATCGCCAGCGTGGAACACTAAAACGCTCTTTTCAACGTAGGTACCAGTTCGACTGGTTTCACGAATATGGGACACGAGCCTGCCTGGTTCCTGCCGTGGTTCGCGCAGCACGCGGATATACATACACGCAGCGAAACTGACGTGCGCGTTTTCTAAATCCATCGATTAGAAACCAGTATATCCCGTCACGCGGAGAAACCGCTCTAATCTCTGCCGAAAGTCGATGGAAAATTCAGATAACACCCCTGAAACGAGCCGTTCGTTTCTCAAAGGACTACGCTTACAACTACGGTACGATCGAGCTTATGCCAGCTCGAAAGTGCCAGACAACGAACCTCTGGCATCCCGGCCTGGAATTTAATTCCACGGACGAATAGAACTGCCAAGGGATCAGGGGCTCAACTACAAGTTAGGGAAGTCTGTTGACAGCTGCTTCGCTTCTTTCGTTCGGCGTATTAAGGTGAAAAAGATGTGACGGAAGAACACCTGTCGTCTCATCTAAGTAGTTATTAGAGCCAAACTGTAGCAGCAAAGGTGTTTAGACTCGTGAAACGCGTCAACGATTATTTCACTTGCGTGATGTGTTATCAGCGCAGACTGAGGGGATTCAGATTGTGGAATTAACCCCTTGCGCGGACCATAACGAGTGACCGAACTCGTTTACGACAGTTCGTCGCTTTCTTCTTCTTCCGAACTCGTCGGTATGACATCGCTGGATAGAAATTGTTAAGAAAAAATAAATGTTAATAATATCATTTGCTTTGCCAGGGTTGCATTTAAATATCTTTAAAACTGAGAAAATGTCGCAATTGGGGACGAAAGATTCTCGACGAGACTGACTCTGACCATCGTTACTGTACTTTAATCATTGAAATAGTTAATTTGAAAACTTGTTGCCGAACGATACTAGAAAAATTTTAGCCAGAAAGTGAGAAGAAGTCGGGAACAGCTGATCGGAAGGAGGAATCGCTCGAGGACCGATCAGCTGGGAGAAAAAAGACCGACAGAAACAGAGCGGACGTCCCCTTCGACTCATTAAGCTTTCATCAGTATCGCGAAAGACACCTGTCGATCGTACGTCAGGAGGTCAGACCGCAGAGAAGCCGGCACACCTGTCAACGGACCGGATCGCACGCTCGTGACAGATCCTCGTCCTCGAGGTGTCCCGTTTCCAATGTCTTCGCCATTGTGTCTTAGATTAACGGTACCCGGTGGACGGCTGTCTGCACAACAGACGCGATATTCGCGCGATGCGTCGTCGGGTTCTCGTGAGTTATTCACGAGAAAAAGAGGGGAGGGGGGAGGGCAGTCCCGCGAGAAAAACGCAAGTGCAAAAGACGGAAGGCAAACGCGCCTTCGGAAGACAGACGCGTGGTTCTTCGTTCCTTTCGCTAAAGTGCAAGAGAAAAAAAAAGAAGAAGAAACCACGAGGTGCCATTTTCTTCTTTAGCGAAACTCGACGAGTCGAAAGATTCTCTCTCTATTTTTCGTCATTTCGTTTCGTTTTCTTTCCTTTTTTTCTTTTTATCTGCGACTCCGTGAGAGCGAGAAAGTCGCCCAGACGGGGAATAAAGGGACGCGTCGAACGCCACGAGTCACCACGAGGAAATAATCACTCCCTTCCGAGCTGTGGCGCGCGCGAAACCGGGATTTACGAGCGGCCACGCGAAAACCACGACCAGAGCGTGCTCGTACCCTCGGCTTTTCGCTTGGCCCCGGCCACTGACTCATTCAGTAGCACAGGAATCGGCCATTTTCATTCATCTTTGCTTGCCACGCAGGTCCAAGGAAGGGAAGCCGCCTTCTTTTTCTTCGTTTGACCACCAGGGCTTTTCTTAGGACGGCCGAAGAGCCGTCCTTTGTCCGACTTATGAATGGGGAAACGCGTGTAACTCTCCAACCTCGTCCAGAGAATATCGGAATATTGAAATATACCGTTGAATTCGATTCCCTTGCAGCATTACAAACTATTAACTGTATATAGAAATTCACCATCGAGCGCGAAACAATCCGATTTCCCTGTTGCATTACGAACTATCAGCTGCACGTAGAAATTCACTATCGAGCGCGGAACAATCCGATTTCGTTGCGGTATTACGGCGGCTGTCGGCACGGTGTATACCTGCGGAAATTCACCGTGAGATTTTTCTTTAAAACGAGGAAGTGGAACAACCCCCTCGTAGGATCAATGGACGTCGAAAAACACGCCGTCAAGTATAAAACGGATGCTCTTTTGAAGCAACCTTCTCGTACAATCGATTCGACGAATAATCAGCTTCGTGTAAAAAATTCTCAATAATTGAACAATCGAGCGATCAAATTGGCAACAAAAAAAATTGGATTTGTCGCGAAATTAACATTCGCCAAAGGAGAGGCAGTTTGGCTCTTTTGTAAATAGAAAAAACCTGAAAATTCGAGGCTCCCGTGGTTTTGGCACCATTCGGTGACAATATATGCGTTGTCACTTTTTTCCTTTTTTTATTTTTTATTTTTTCTTTTTTTTCTCCCCCGAGCGAGTGTATATGAAAAAAAAGCGACGATTTATTCGAGTCAGGCCTGCTCGCAGGCGCGATACCGTGTCGATTATCGAGCCGGACGCTGTCATCGAATACCGATACGATCGCGCGTCTGAGAATCGGCGACGCGCGACCGCGTAAATAATGCAACGCGCGTACGCGATTAAACGCCGGTCGCCGTTAAAACAACCTCGACTGATTTCCAAGAGTCCGCGAGACACGTCTGTGTTAGGCAAACTAATCTCCGTGTCCGGAAGCCGGCTGGCACGGGCGCCAATGGAACCGGTCGCGACGAACGCCGGATCAAAGGGTGGAAACTGTGTCTATAGGCGAATCACGGTCGCGCGAGTCGGCAAAGAAAGGCTGAGGACGCGAAGGACGAGGACCCCGGCGAGAAGGAAGATTCAAAGAGATCCGAGAGAAAACTAACGAGACGAGTCGAGTAAAAAAAATATACGGCTGAAATAGAAAGCAAAGAACGAGAGAGAGAGAGGGGGGGGAAGCGGTACAAAGAGACAGATATTAAAAAAAAAGGATGGAATCAAGGCACGGGAGAAATTAGGAAAAAGGGGGGGGAGAAAGTGGGGGCAAAGAGAAGAGCAAATAGCAAAGAGACCGGAGGCTAAAGCCAAGAAGAAATAAGGGAGGTAACAGGGGAGAAAACGAGTAAAAGGAGGGTAACTAACGCGGAGGAGGGAGGAGCAAGAGAGAGAGAGAGAGAGAAACTAACCAAAGGCAAACAAGAGCGAAAAGAGAAGTTCGGTTGGCAATGGGAACAGGAAGTAGACAGAGCGCCGAAAAGACGCGACGTTGGATAGAATGGCGGATGGAGGGAGAAATTCTCGAACGACGGCGAAGAGTATGAGGAACAGTTCGGGGGTGGTTTGAGTGGAACATGGATCGTATATCACAATGAGGTAAAAGTTTAGTGGCCGGTTTGCCAGCTAAATGCATCGCGATTCGTGAAACTTGCCTGCGACGAGGGGAGGCGGACACTTTCGGCCGATCTCTCGACAGCGAAATCAGAACGGTCTCTTTATCCTTGTAGATACAGGGCGCCACGTCGTGTGCAAGCTCTCGACGAAAATGTACTTTCGAAGCTGGTGTAAAAGCTCCGACCGGTGAGAGGAGGGTAAATTTTCGGCACGGGGTGTTTGACGATGAAGCACCGAGAGGCCAATCGAGGCAAATTCATCGATGACCGATCGAGATGCCGCGCGAAATTACGAGCACTTTTTTTATTTTTTAGACGACTGCCGATTGGCTGGGTCCCCATCCTCCCCACCCTCCCGCCGAACTTTTCGCGGGGGAAAATTCACGCGAATTCCCGGAATATCGCTCTCGAAAAACACCGGTCGATTCGACGGGGAAACAATGGTACTTGGACGAGCCGGGCTTTTAACACCGTCGAGTACTTTATCGGTGGCACGATGTTTTATACCTCTGTGAACGCTGGGCTAGAGCCAAATAAAATAATACCTCCATAAACGAGATCTTCTATGAACATCCGACAATGGTCCTGTAACATCGAACGAACCAATGTTTAACCTCTTGCGCTCGAACGTATTTGGCGGGAAATCGCGATATTTTCTCAGTTTCAAGTATGTTGAAATATAATCCAAGCGAAGGAAACAATAAATTTATTGTTTCTCAGTCGTTTCTATCCACTGACGTGCCGACGAATTCGAAAAGAAGACGAATTATCGTACGCGGTTTGGTCACTCGTTACGGTCCGTCAACCAGTTACTAGCGCGAGAGGTTAGTGCAAATCCATTTTGCCGTGGAATCGAAACGCGCGAATAAAGAAAAAAATACAGAACGAAACGATTCTCGGTTGTTGTTCGAGAAAACGACACGACCAACCTGTCACAAGGTTTCTTTCGCGCGAGAAAGTACATCGTCTGTTATTTTTATCGATCTTTTACGTACCCGTCTGACACGGAAACCTATTGGTCTGATAATTCGGGTAATTCTCTCGTCAGAATAGATCCCACGATCTCCAAACACTTTCTCTATGAATATCGATACAAACAACCGTGGCTAACGCGACTTTCCTCAGAGTCAACACGCCGGACAAAGAGGGCAAAGGAGAGACAGAGAGAGAGAGAGAGAGAGAGAGAGAGAAATGACAGAACGAACCGACGAGGATGCGTACCGTCGTATCGATGATTAATCGTCCTCGCCACTTTCTACGGATCGTTTGAAACGTCGTGGAAGAAAGGAGAGACAAACGAAAAGGGCCTGGGCAGGTATACACCGGACGAGAAGCAGGTCCTACTGCGGCGGAATTAAAGGCGAACAGGTACCTTCGGGGCTGAATGCTCGTTCGCAGAGAACAGGTTTTCTTTTTCATCTTCTTCTTCTTCTTCTTCTTCGTCTTCTTCTCACGGCCGTCTACACCCTCTTCGCGTTAACTTCTACCAACCGCGGGGAGGAGAAACGCGGAGGAAAAGGACGCGAGTGTCGCCCTTTTATTCGCGACTAGGGACACGTTACGTGTATAGCCCGGGATCAAGCTCAACTCGTTATCGCGACTTATTTAAATTCCGACTGCATTCGCGCTTCGTGCGAAACGATCCTTCTTACGTTCTCGGTTCTACCACGCGCTGCGTGCGCGTAGTATTTTTAAAAGCAAACTCGACGAACGAGAGATGTCGAGAAATTTATGTTTAGCGTCGCTTCTTCCTTCGTGACGTATCGATTGGCTAACGATTTCAGAGTGAGTTCCACGAATTCGTCAGAGATATTTGTAATTTGCAAGCTTCCGAATTTTCACGGATTTTCAACGCCTGTTTGAACATTATTACAAATAGTATAATTCGCACGTTTTTCTGTTAACAAGAAATATATATCATGAAGTTTCAGTACCAGAAAATCGTTCGAAATCTTGAAACCTGAAATTTTAAATCTCTCAAGCAGTTGAAGAAACCATGGCGATATAATCATTCGTGATTAACGTCAAACGTCAAACGACATACGAAAAAGAAACTGATCGAGATTTGTTATTCGCACGAATAAGCTAGTTTCAAACTTGCTCGTATCGCGAGCGAGCGTTTCGCCAGTGATAAAGGACGATTAGAGACGTGCAACTCCGAAACTGCCGACTGAAATTTCAAGTCTACGACAGTTTCATATTCCTCTGTACGACGCTAGATTAAGATGCTCCGATATTTGACGATAGCAGGAAGACGCATACATTTCGGCGAAATTCGAAGGGAATTCGCGAAATCTCGGCAACGCGCGACGAGAAAAGCGCGAAGAACACGAGGATCCGGGCCAGCGAGTGACTATTTTAAACGCGGCTGTTCGACGCGACCGGTCAGATAAGAGGGAAGACGAATCGATCGAACCGTGGATACCTCGAATTCCACCGGCGGAGGAGAAACCGCTTCGTTCCTTCAAGCGCGCGCACACACACGAGCCGCGATGTAATTCGATCGTCGAACCGAGGCACGTTTCCTCTTCCTGATTGCGTACAGCCAACCTTCTCCTCGTTTTCATACGTCTGAAACCCCACTCGTACGTTCGTCTCTAATTCTTCTCGGAGTTCGGCTCTGCTTCGGGCGCGAGCGAGTATGGAAAAAAAAAAAGAAAGAATCGAAGAGCCGTCGCGGTGATTGAAGGTTGAATTTCCCTCGTACGCGAAATTTTATCCTTTCGGGATCGACGTTGCGCAGACGTGATACTACGGCAAGTACGCATGACCTTGTCCATTAAGTGGAGACGGCTTTCTCGAAAAAAATAACACTTGGTATATTTTCTTTCGACACAGTACCCTAAAACTCCAAGAGGTGCGTTTCTCTGAGACCTAGCTTGCAGTTCTTCCCTAATCTATCGAAAATATTGAAAAATCACACGATGAAGGCGAGATCGTGAAATCGAAGACACGCGTAAACCAAACGGGGAACGCCGCGTTCGCAATCGGTCGAAAATCGGTTTTACAGGCGGTTGCTACTCGATTAACGCGTAACAACGAAAAGAGTCGAAAAGCCGCCCCCTTTCCTCCGAGGGGAGGAAAAAAAAAAGAGAGAAAAGAGCGTAATCGAGCCACGAGTGAAGTTCCAACCGGTGGAAAGACCGAACTAACGACCAGGTTGGAGGGGATAAAAAAGAAAGAAAAAGAAGAAAAAAGAAAAAAAAGCAGCTGGAGAAGAGGAGAAGGGGATAAAAGCGTTTTCCGGCAGGCGAAATCGAAATTTCTAGCCCTCGGTCGAGCCAGGGCAAATAGAACGAAAATTTTAATTGGAGGATACCAAGAAGGGGGCGCAGAGGAAAAAACGATGCCCGGGGGTGGGAGGCGAGATCGCCGGGTAAGTGGAGAACGCCGGGGTGGTTTCGCGGCGAAACTTTCGGTACGCTTCAAGTTCCTGTAATTCGGCGGTTTACTCTTGTACGAGGCGGCTTGTAAAAAAAAAAAAAAAAAAAGAAAAAAGTAGCCTCCCTCGTCTTGAAAGCTTCAAAGTGTTAACTCCGAGGAATTATAGCTTTTCATTAGCAACAAAAGAGGAATTTTTTGCCCGAACCTCGAGTTTAAGTTTCCATCTCATTTCTTCTTTTTCCCTCTCTCTCTCTCTCTCTCTTTCTCTCTCTTTCTTTTTTCCACGACGAAAGAGAAATTTATGGAGTTCCATTCCAAGCGAGTCAGATCTCAGAACGATCCCATTATCCCAAACTGTTTGCCGCGAGGGCCACGAGCACGCCCCTCGTCAGGAGCTAAGCGTCACTTTCTTCTTCAACCTTCGCGAGCAAACAACGAGAAATTTCGTCCAATTCTGGGAAAGACGAGAGTACGATGCACCTGAAGGGCAAAGGAGATCGAAGGCAAAGTTGCGCGACTGGCACAAAGATGAAAGACGATGGCGTGGCGATCTCGAGGGGCTACAGATTTTCCGCGGACATCAGGCGAGGTTGCGGGGCTCCTGCATTATCTCGCGTGAAACGATGACGTCGTGCCATGGGGAATGTATGTATGTGTTCCAAGAAGTCGAGGAAAGTCGACGGATACCTTCTTCATGACCTTTCGAATGAAACCGAAACTCTGCAACACAAAGAAGCTCTGAAGAAAAAGAAGAAGAAGAAGAAGAAGAAGAAGAAAGAAACGAACACGAGTGTGTGTGTGTGTGTGTGTGTGTGTGTGTGTGTGTGCGAAAGAGGCTGGCTCGACCTCGGGGTCTAATCAGATGCGGGTTAATCCAGGCTGTTTCTCTGCCCTTAAGGATCCTCCACACGTGGGAGACGAGACGGGTCGCTCCGCTCTCTGACCGTGTGAACGTTCGATATTACAGGCTCGACCGCTGGGACGTTCGAAGGTTAGCTCTAACGTTACACTCGAAAGTTTCGAGCTTCGAGTTTCAAGTGTTCAATTTCTTCGTACGAGCTTGCTCGGACAAAGGGGGAGCGGTATGAAATTCTCAATTACTTACTCTCGACTTAATAACGTGTTGCAATAACGCGTCGATGGTTTGCACGGCGATGTTAATTCAATTTAATTTTAATTTCAATCTAAAGAGACCGGCGCGAGAGAAAGGAGACTTCGCGAAAAAAGAAAAAAAAAAAGGAAAGAAAGAGGGGATGCAATATAAAGTAACGACCGCGAAACTTATGAACGATGAGCCCCCGCAGCTCGCCCGGTGTGTAACAAGGCGTTTTAATAACAACAGAAATAAAGTCGAAAGGCACGCGGTAATATCTAAAACTGTTTATCTAATTTGCAGCGAGCTACTTTACCAGAGACGCGAACAGCGCCGGGAATATTATTAAAAGCGGCCGAGCGCCGGTGCAGGGGAAGATGTTCAAGCGGGATCCGCGGCGGTTGCGTAGCTAGTAAACAAGATTTAAGAAGGCCGGACACGCCAAAGCGTTTAAGCGAAACGACGAAATTACACCGAGAGCAACCGCGTGGGCCGCCGCGTCGCTTTCCCTGCGGTGCCGTGCGAAATTACGACGAAATTCGCGGATAAACCGGCAACTTTATGAATCCGGAGTAACCGGATTTTTTTCCTTTTCCCCCACCGCTAAAATAGCCTAATTGCGCGTTGCCGCGTTGCTCGCTTCCTTCTTCGGGGAGCCGATGTGTCTCTCGTTGTTAAAGTTGTGAAATAAATACGCCGCCAGGACGTATCGGGCGTATTAAACTGGACAAATCTGACGCGTTAATTAACTCTTAATTTCCACCATGTCGTCGGGCTACCGTTGAAATTTACAACAGCGGCGGCCATGCGCGTGAAACGTTGTCGTTCCGCGAGTCGACCACCGATCGAAACGCGATGATTTTCGTTGTTCCTTTTACGCGGATGTTGTCCTCGATATTATACCGTCATTGCCCAGGTGGTAAGAAGCAGCTAATTTCACTCGGTAATTTCGATCATCGTGACATACTTCGTCGATCGAAGTGAGAAAACTGGAAATCAGGCTGATCATCTGATAACGATCGTGGAAAATTTCTGCAATAATTGAAAGGTAATTGAGGAACAAATTTCCGAGTGGCATTTATTTCGGTTACGTGAACCCGTTCTTTCGCCGATAGAAAGGTACGTCCGATTCAATTAAGATTTGTTAAAATTTCATTTTCTACTCGCTGCACAAACAGAAATTGATCGGTAAATTGCAAACGTACGTAGCTGTAAATATTTCCATGTAGATGCATTTTTTGGTCTTCCAAACAAAGACACGAGATCCACGATCTACTGACGCATGATCTTGTATTTTGTACGCGAACTATTAAAATATTAACCCCGGAGAAATTCTCCGCTTTGCCGCCTCTGTAGAAGAAGATAGTTCTACATAGACGTTCCGTAAACGTTGAATCGCGCCGGGCAGTTAATTATTCAACGCCGTTAAAAACGTTGGATTCTCGGTATGAGCGCCACTTAACGCGACCCGAGGACGGAGAAAAGTACGCCAACACATCGACATCGGTGTCGTTGGCCACGTACGCGCGTACGCTATCACACTAACGTCGAGCTCGATGGCCACACGATTCTCTCTCGTTTAGCGAGCTTCCGAGCGGTTCGATCGTACGTATGCCCGAGTGCTCGGTTAAAATTGAATAAAAACGGAAGGACGTCGCCTTGAATTCGTAACTCTGCCCGCCATCTTTGCAGCGGCAACCTGGAATTTGCTATTTAAGCCCGTGTTTCGCCGGGCAACGTTAACATCGCCGGGAACGGTTCCAAAAAAGAGTTAAAAGCTGACCCAGCTGGTGAGCTGGCTGCCCCTAATGCTCCGCAATTTATGCACACACGCCTCGCGCAATCTTGCCCAAATCCACCGGCTAAATTGTCCTTAATGTTCTGCTATTTATGCCAGCTAATCAACTTCTATAATTCAGGATCACGTAAATCCTGGATGCGTTCGGCCGTGCTGAACTTCCACCGACTCTGTATGTGACCGAGCGGTGTTTGTCTGAAAATCTATTTTCCCTAAGATCCCGAATCTTCGAAATACTTTACATTTTATATTTAACGTTACTTTATACTTTACGCGTGTATTCCAATCCCGCCTAATGAGAGATTGTAAAATTTTGCGATTCGTTCGCCTAAGAGGTCAAGTCATATCTGACGGAACTTTCTGACTCTCCGTACGAATCAAGCCTCTCGTTCGAAGGAACGATTTCACGAACTTCTCCAAGTGTGTTCGTCGAATTCTCGATTCTCTGTGCCTCGTTTGAACTTAACAGACCAATTTCTAGGCTTCGAACCTTCTCAAACCTCGAACCTTCCGAACGCAATTTCAATCACAACCGGCAACTGCGTCATACCCCAGAATTTTCTGAATCTCATCCGAATTGAACGAAGAAACTAACTTTTATTCTAATTCGAATTACATCTTCCAAACGTCGACAATCTGATTCAAACTTTCAAACTTTGTCAAACGACCAAGTACCAACGTCGGTGGAAACCTTTCACTGAAGTGTGTGTCGACTCTCTATGCACACGTGGTGCACACCGGCCAACAGAGATCGAGTAGCGTGCAGTGGATGTAGACTCGCTTAGGCCGTTGCCCCGCATAAATCCAAGCGAGAGAGGACGTTGCCAAGAGTCCAGATCCACAAGTAGTCCCCACCGCGATGAACTTTATTCTGACAACTTTCGAAGATGGGTCAAGGGAATCCACCAGGACACGGAGGACGTAAACAGATCGAACCGAACCTCGCCAGGGACCACGCGCCTCTCGATAGAAACGAATGCTTCTCGTGGTTCTCTGATTTGGTGGGGTTGCGCGAGACGATTTGGTAAAAGAAATTTATCAAAAGAGAAAGACAGCCTAGTTTACATGTTTATCGATGTTTGATATTTCGGACAATATGTATGTAATTGTGAGAGAGATTTAGTTAAAAGGTAATTTTCCTTTTGAACTTCTTGACACCGGAATTTTGATAGTTTTGATACAAATCTATTACTCCGTATAAATCATTGACTCTTTCAACGCAAAATAGAGATTGTAAGAATTTTCCAACGCAACGAATGAATATTCCAATATAGTGCAACGTATCAGAATCGTACGTGAACAGAGTAAAACGTAAGGGGTGCTTATATGCTCGGGGCGCCTCGATGCGTGGAATTCATTCGATCTCCACCCTCCTCCTCCTCCTCCTCCTCTGCTCCGTCTTTTATAAGGTGATCGATCAAGTTGAAATAGAAGAGCAGGATAACGTATAACAATATCGCGTGGAACAGTATGGTTTTTTGT
The DNA here is from genome assembly GCA_036937485.2 of Tetragonisca angustula. Taxonomy (NCBI): domain Eukaryota; kingdom Metazoa; phylum Arthropoda; class Insecta; order Hymenoptera; family Apidae; genus Tetragonisca; species Tetragonisca angustula. Next base: position 404,167 of record JAWNGG020000046.1, on the reverse strand, counting down.
AGATTTCGATGGGACTGAAATGAGATTGATAGAGCACGCGTTGGTCTCGGTGTCCATTTTGCGGTAACTGTACGGTCAAGTTTTTGCTTGATGGATATATATATTAAACGTCCCGAGCGCGTTTTTGTCGGCCGTTAGATCTTCCTCGTATCTCTATCGATTCAAAGAGAGTGGCAAAAAAGAAAAAAGAAAAAAAAGAAAAAGAAAGGAAGAGAAGAAACGAGATGGACCAATATGAAGAATGCCGCCAGGCTTAAGGTCACGAGAACGCGAGCGGTCGACCGGTTGCCGAAAGCGATCGTTAACGACCTCAAGGCTACGCGATACACCCGCAGGGCCCTCCACGGTCGGCCGTTAGAACCAGTTTCCAGCAAAAAGTTTCGTGGAGAGAGGTTCCGGATCGCTTTGGACAATTCCAACCGGCCGTTAAGTGAAAATAATTCAAAATTCGCGTCCGATCCGACAACCTTCTTCGAAGGAGCGATCGACGATCGCGTCGCGCGGGCAAGAGGGGAAGTGAGGAGCGGCGATCGACAGGTTACGTTCAATGACGCAACAAAAACCGACTAATTACTCGGCGAAGATAATTCCTGAATAACGTGGCACGACGTAACGATATCTCCCGGGGATCTCTCACGTCCCCGGGGACAATTATGCGTGCCTTCCTGCAAGAAATATAATTACGAAGCCCCGGGGCCGCGTGACTGTTTCCTGCCCCTCCCCACTCCTCTGTCTCGCGTTCATTCAACAACGAACGCACGCTTCTGTCCGCGTATAATTGCGACCGCGCAATCGACAATCCATTCCCCGGTATCAATCTCCCCCTGAGAGCTAATCGACGTTGTCCTTTCTTTTTCTGCTGCGCTTTCCACCAGCGAAGAACGGATACTTTCGTGCCCGCGTGTTAAACGATCACGGGCGATTACAAGCGGTAAGCTCGTAAAAAGAAGAAGAAGAAAAAAAAAAATAAGAAAAAAGTGCAATGACGAGGAAAAGGTCCCGTTTCGTCAATAGAGTTCCAGAGAGATCGAAGACACCTGCAGTCTCGTTAGAGGAAATTAAGGACGCGGCGATGACAATCAACGGCACGATCTCCAGCCAGCCGCGATTCAGCCTGTCGCTGAAACGAACGGTGAACGCAACACGGCTCCACAGCAACGGCCATAAATTTCATCGTTGCGGAGCGTGCACGTGTTCGAAGGTAACCGAGAGGGAGGTCTCTCGATTGGCCAATCACGGCTGAAGTTACTTAATAACGGAAATTGGTTAGTAGCGGGATTCGTGGCGCCTTCGAGACCGCGGCTGTCGAGGCGAGCTGCGCGCAAAGAAGAGAATGAAAAGAAAGAAGAGGGAAAAGAGGGAAAGGAAGAACGCGAACGAAGAAAAGACTTTCTTTCGCCTTCTGGACGACGTAAACAAGACGCGCGACAGGAGATGCGTGGGCGTGAGAACGTAGGGGATCGAGAGAAAAGACTCGAGAGCATTTCGGTGTGCAACGGCCGAAGAAAAAAATGACAAAAAGGAGCCGTGACGAGGGCAAGTTGTGCAAGGAGCAACAACACACGGTGAAAGAGTCCACCACCCGTTGATGATTCACGGAGTCTCGTTTCTCTTGATCCTTCTTTCCTCCCTTCCTCTCTTTCTCTCGCTCTTTCTCCCTCTTGCTCGTTCGGACGAACAGCAGAGAGAAATAATGGGCGAAACGATGATAAAGCATTTAACGTTTCGGTGCGTGGTTTATGAGAGGAAACAATACGACAGAATAATCGGAGGGGTTTAACGCGTAAAGTAAGAATTACGATTGCTATCGCGAGAAGGAAGGAAAATAAACCATGATGAGATAATAAATTTCGTTAACTGCAGAAATATATACGGGATGGAGGGGAGGGAAGCAAGCTTGCCAACGCGTGCAGTTATACATGTATATATATGTATATATATACATACATGTAAACTAGGTGATGGCATGAATGGTGAAAAGAAAAAGGAAAGTAACGAGGCAAGGAGGTAAAAAGCGTACGCGGAAAGCTGCGAAACGTAAGTGAAGTAACACACCGAAATTTTAATCTCTGTCGCATCGAGGAGATTACGCGTACGTGACGCGAATTACGCGCGGCGTGTATACCCTAGAAAAATAGGGGAGTCCTACTATAGAGGAGAAAGATGTTTTCGCGCTTAAACAACCGCCTGTACTCGCCTCCTACACTCAAGGTTTGTTCAAGGATTACGAGGCAACTAACTGAACGAGTTAGAGAGACCATCAAGAGCTATCAGGCTGAAAGGACACTCTGAAACGAGGCTGCAAGTGTTCAAATAAGTTATATATCTAAAAGAGAATACGTTTCTTCGCTCTGATCTCTAATTGATAAATTTTTAACGATCATTCTACGGCTAAGCAAACACTGATTCAAAGACACGAATGTCAGGATCGTGATGTCAGTTTAATAGGAAAGTCCACCGGGTTTTCCTGGTAGGAGGGTTCGACCCGTCCGGCTGGTGGCGGAAGAATGCAACGCGGAGGCAATCAAGAGAGAAGAGACCACGAGAACTGTTTTAACTGTAAAACGCAGGTAAGTTCTCCGACGACTAGCCGCCGTGGCTTTTTGGTTTTCACGGTGTGCAGGGGCGTAGCTGCTGTCGTGGAGCGCCCCTTACGTCGCCACACCTGCACGCTGCTGTTGAAAATTCTCTCCTAATTCGAGAGCCAACGATCGAACCGACCATCGTAAAAAAAAAAAGGGAAACCGTTTGCAACTCGGTTACGAATTTCGACGTTGAGCGAAGAATGAAGAGACAAAGAGAGAAAAAGAGAAGGAAACGAGAGAGTGAAGAGTGAAAGACACAGAGAAATCCGTTCCTAATTACGTCGTGGAGCGTTCAAAAATAAGTTCTTAATAAACGAATTTTATAACAGGCTCTATTGTACCTGCTGCTAAGCCTTTGCAAAGCTCAATCGCGTTTTCAAATCGTTTCGACAATCGTTCCTGCCTCTCTCGACATTCAGCTGGGAAACGATACGACACGATGATTCCTCGTTCCTGGTGGCACGCTGCATTTAAATCGCGTCCAGCGTCGTCCGTGGATACGCGACTCGACGCGCTAAACGGGAAATAAGAGCGATCGAGAGCGACAGCCAATGGCGTACCTTGCAATTTCTTCTCGGTCTCCCAGAACTTTTGCAGCTCCGTGAAGTACTTGTCCAGTATGAAGACCTTGGAGAGGCCCAGGGTGGCCATCTCAGGCGGTCGAGGCTCGTTATCGGCCAGAATTTTCCTCGGCTGATCTCAACTCTCTGTCGCGCCTGATCCTTTTTTCCCCCCTTGTTTCTGTCTTTCCTCTCTTTGTGGATTCTTTTCTCGTTGCCTGTTCGTTTGCCTCCCTGTTTGTTTGTTTGTCTCCTTTCGCCTCAGACTCGTAGATCGGCCGGACGTCTCGCCAGCTGCCTGTTCAGCGTGTCCTCGGCGCACTCGTCACCGCACTCGCACATCTTCCTTCCGTTTGCTCGCGCGAACCTCTTACGCCCGATCGTCGCGACAGAAACAAGACAGAGAGAAAAAACGGAAAAACACTGGAAACGGATCACATCGCGCCTCCCTCGGAATACTACTGTCCGCCGCGATCGACACGAGACTCGGAGCATGCAAACCGGAGAAAGAAACTTCGTTCGAAAACCACGAAACCCAAGCGAAACCAAAGTGTCACTGGTTCTCCGTCGAACCAGGAAACCTTGCGCACAGCTTGGCGCGTGGAAAGTTTTCCTGGAGAAATTTCGAGAAACACACTCGCTGCTCCGAAAAGCGTCGACTCTCTCTCTCTCTCTCTCTCTCTCTCTCTCTTTTTCGTGGTACTCCCTCGTCCAATGTACACACGATCGTCTCTCAAACGTGACACACACGGTGACTCGTTTAGGCACACCTGCGTTCGCGTTCCCGACAGTTTCGGCAAACACAACCCGACACGACACGACACAACACAACACGACGCGACGCGACACGACTGCGTTCGCAGGAGCGTGGCGAGCAGTGTGGCGACTCGCCGAGTTCAACTGGGCGTCATTGTTGCCTGGAACCCACCTCCGTGGCTGGGCCCTATCTCTTCTAAGGTGTCTTCGGGATAACTTGGCGGCGGCCTCACCTGGCCGTCACGAAACGCCACAGTTAGGTGGAAGGCACCACACGAGCCAGCCTGAGCTCGGGGTCCAGGATGTCTGGCCGAGCAACAGGCGGCACCGAGGTGGGGTGGGGGGTGAGGGGGGGGGCGCACCGGTCCCCCCTCCCCCACCCCTCGTCGACTGGACCGTTGCTCGTGGATGTTGCATGGAAAAATGGCTGGGCCCCTAGACTACTCGCGCGGGTAGGCGATCTACCTCGACCTCGTCGGTCGATCTCTTCGCGCCGCGGATCCTCTCTCGCGAGGAGAGAAACTATTCCGCTCGAGCGGGCGAATACACGGGCGACGCCGCGTGGGCCTCGTTCGTTCGTTCGATGAACTGTTGTTTACAAATACGCCGGCCGAGCTGGCCGGAACGGCTCCGGCTGGAATGCAGCGGATGAAATTCTTTCCTCCTTCGGCTTCCTTCCTTCTTTATCAACGGAGGTGAGGAACGATGTAACGAGGCGGAGGATATCCTTCCTCTCCGACGAACGGAAACGTTCAGCGAAAAGTTTACTCGTTTCCCACGGAGTTTTACTCGTTCGACGTTGGCCGAATTTTTCAAACGAAAGTTTCCGGAACCGAGAGATCCGATGTCGCGATGTCCCACGGCAACAAGCCGTGGTTTTTCGCCGTATTTTTTCACGGGAACCGGATAGAGGAAACAGCATCTGGCATGAACGACGCGGCGTGCACGGCCAGCACTTGCACTTCGATGCTCATCATCCGGCGGCTTTCGCGATATCTGATTTGAATTGCGCGCCACCGGATGAACACTTCTGTCCCACACACTGGAATGTACATCGATTTCAACCTGTGAACTTCACGTTTCGGAAACCTTGGGGGAAAATACCGAACGATGCCCCTCCCTTTCCTAGAAACCCGGCCTCGCTTCCGACTGACTAATTGGTCAACGCGACCAACTGATCCTTGCCAATTAACCAATATACAGAGCATATTATACCTTCGTTAATTAGGAGAAAAAGGCGCTCGCCGTTCTGTTTAGAACCGTTTTCGTTCTTGCTCGATGGTTAATTGCTTTATGGTAGACGCACGATCATTAGTTATCAACGTTTCCGACGGTGGATTTTGCGCCAAGTTTCCCAGTAATTGCGCGGCTCGTGCAGCCAGCCGGGAGCGTTCGAGGCGGTGCATTTTCGGCGAAAACGATTCATCGATTCATCGGGATAATTGCTACCTAAGTCGAACAGAGGTTCATTGTTAATTGCTCGTTACTCGCTGCTCCACCCGGCTAAGGCCTTTGCTCTCTCGTGATTTATGCCCCTTTGGGAGACGTTGAGTGCGGCCAACTTAACCGGCACGGAGCATTATCCACGATTGCAAAAATGAAAACGCTCTCGACGAGCGTGAAATATCCTACTTTCCCAATATGTTTCGTAACTGGCTTTCAACGATGGGACGATCAGGCAAGAAACGACACTGCCATTTACGTCGACGTTCCAAACTTGAATCGCTCGAAACAATTACTATCTCTGGGTGCAGTGAGAACGCTTTCAAGATAACAGAGCCTAATCGCAAGTATATGCGACGTGTGGTTAGATTCAGTGTATTTGGTGCACTTACTGCTTGGGGTTGCATAAAAAATTAAAAAAAATGGTATGATACAACGACGTCTTTCGTCTTAATATCGCCACGAAAGTTTGAACAGGGTACGTTGGAACATTTGTTATTTTTATTAGTCATTTTTAATCGACGACAAGCTACAAAAATACTATTTTATTTAGTATTTATTTAGTATATATATAGATATATAGATATATAGAAGGCCCGCTTTTCCTTGAATTGGAAATTACTGTTATTAGAGTCAAATATTCATCCGTTTGAATTATTTAACGTCATTATCGTTCAAATATGACCGAAACTATCTTACATACATATCTAATTTTACATATGTAACATTGAATATCATGTTGAACCAATCAATTCGTTGATTACACCGAGTTACCGTGTATTGCTATTGAATTTTGATAAAAAAAAAAAAAATGTTTCTAGAGCTCCAAAAAAGTTTACTCCGCTGTCACATTAAGCCAGTCATCGTGCATCGAGCTCCTACCGTCGCCTGTTAATTTTTAACAGATCGTGGTAAAAGGAAAAATACTTCCAGAGTTCGAGGGAACCATATGGCACAAATCGGGCCGTCTCGAGAACATCAAGTATCATGTTAAAGCCAATCACTCCGTGCTTCCATCGGTGAGCTTCGCGACGAGCTGTTCGTGCATCTCTTCGACCTTCGATCGATGTATCGAACCAGGTGGCAAAAAGTCTAGCAGACCCGCGGCAACCCCTTGGACTCGCGAAAGAGGTAACTGCATCACGGCGGCGGTGACACGCGATACGCGCGTCACCTGACCCGTTCGCCGAATGAATGGTTTCTCGAAAGCATCGCGAGGTCGACCGGATGCGAGTTCGAAACAGGATCGAAGCTGCTCTCGTTTCGTTGACGGCGGAGGCGAGGCGAGGCCACGAGACGACGGAGAGAAGAGCGCGCGAAAAAACACGAAGAAGAAGGAAGAGAGGGAGGGGAAGATACATCCGAGCGAGGTATCTTCGTGAGGATCCTTCGACGGACGTCCCGAAGCGTGTTCCGCCTTATAATTTTGATCTACAGCAGCGAGAGGAATCCAGCATGGCCGTTCGCTCGCTCTATGCCGCAAACAATAACGCATCTACTCCACTTTGCGTCGTGTTCTGCTCGATATTTGCGGTAACATTGCACGACCGTCTTGAGCAAGCGTTTATCTAGTCGATGTGTTCAAAGTTTGGATCTGACGAGCCAATTTCATTTGATCGTCAGTTAATAGAGAAATCGTTTGACGAAGGATATGTTTGATATTCTTGTCGCGAGAGTTGCTGAAACTTTAGGCTGAAGAATACTTGCAACAATCTCACTTCCGAGAATTGTCTGGCAATTGATGATTTTTATAAACGTAGGATAATTCTTGTAGCAAATCTAGAAGTTAATTCAATCCGTTAGACAAATAATTGCGTCACGAAGAAACTAGAATACCCCTTTCACCCCGTTCCAAAAATTTTCAATTACAACAGCAACATTCCGTGTTAATGATACTGTGTAAATTCATCGAAAGCTGTTGAAGATTTAATAAAGGACAAAATTAGAGGATATGTAAATCGTGAAACAACTAAACTAAAACAATCAAACAATCACGTAAATTTCAACATTTCGCAACAATTTTCAACATCCGCGTAGCGATGAAAAATTGGGTCAATCGGAAGATCGGCCCCCCCGTGAGTTCGAAGAATTCCAATGGCACCGAAATAACGATCGATATTCCCGGGCCAGAGTTTCGCTCGAAAATTCGTGCGATTAGCCAGCTCGAGAGAGGCAGCAACGCGTCGCTAGCTCTAGTCTTAGCGGCCTTAGGTCCCTTCCCGTCCCCCTCCCTGCCCCCTTCCTTCCCCTCGACGTCCCTTTCCACAGGATCAACCACTCGACGTCCCACTCCACTGGACCTCCTACGACCCTCCGCGCGAGTAGACACCGTGGGGAAGCCGCCGGGCAGAAGAGGAGAGGTAAGGTCTCTCACCAGGGGCCGACGACCACTACCGGACCCGACTCTACCTCCCCTCTACCTGGCTACGACCTCCTCGAGAGCACGATTATGCGGAGATTAAACTCGGTTCGTTGCTGCGCCGCGTTGAGATTCGGCATCGGAGCGTTCGTGGCGTCGAGGGTGCCACGGTATCCGTGGGACTCTTTCGGATTACAGGGAGTGGCGATTTCGAGCCTGTAGCATGCCAGATTTAGATAGTACAGAACGGCGCAAAAGCGAGGAGCCAGCTAACTGAGCGAATTGTCGAATTCACGAAAGCAGAAGCATCAATGAAGATTCCTATCAGCACGATTGAACTGGTATTATTGGAAGAATTGTTACTCGCAGCTTTAAAGGCAGCAACGAATTACGGATTTCTGACGAATCATGGAAATTGCAAATATTCTGAACAAGATTATTAACATCCATCGACTCTCGTTAAGCCCGACAGTGAGTTTTACGATACGGAACGAATAAAGTTCTACCGAACTAACCACTAAAATGTAAAAGTATATATTTTCAGCAATCACTTGCACTGGCAACTCATATTGCGAACTATAACGAGTGACCAAACCGTATACAATAATTCGGCATATCACTTGGAATAGAAACTATTGAGAAGTAATAAATTTATTATTTGTCTTGCCTATTTTGTTTTACTGAAAAAACTGAGAAAATATTACAATTTTGGAAGAATTTTGGAAGAAAAAATTCTCGACGTGCGTGGCAAGAGGTTAATCTCCTCGATGTGCTTTAGATATTTTTCGATCGCGCCACAAATGTCCCGGTAGCAATCTTTTAGTACGATCCTCTACAAAAGTAAGTCCAATTACGTGCAAATAAAATAAAAACGCATGGATATAATGCTCTCGCACTGTACCTCGATGTACATCATAGTTGGATCGGTACGGCGGTAAGTAAATCGTTAAAAGTCTAAGTAGGTTCTCTCGCCGTCTAGGCACCGTCAGCAAGGAGGTTACAGAGAAGGGCCTCACGGCTGATTAACGAGCGCATGCTCGAAAAGTGTGAGAGCCCGAATATTCGAGGACGCGTCGGCCCTCCCAGCGTGGCCACCGGAGCACCTGTCGTGCGTGAGATTTTAAGAGCGTGTCGTTTACACATTCGGGCCAGCGTGAATCGCTCTCCGAGATTCTCCCGTCCCGGAGATACCCATCCAGAGAAATCGTCGAATTCGCCGACGAGAAAACGGCGGGAAATGATCTCCTCGGTCGGGGATATAGAGTCTTCGAGGCGGTCCCGTCAAAAATCCACGCCGGAGGAGCGTGTAATCGTTGGAAGGCGCGTATAAACGCGGCAGCGAGCGAAAACACGCGGGCCCGAACCTCTCGTGGAAACGTTGGCCTACCCTCCGTTCGTTCCAGGCCCCGAGCCTCTCCTCCTCGCGCCGGAGCGGAGAGGAGAAAGGCGCAGGCGGCGAGAAGGAGGAAGAGGATCCGCTCTTTGCGGTGAAATTCAAATCTCGACCGAGAGATCGGCCGTGCACGCCCCGCTCGCGAAACCGGTTTCGCCGCGATCGAGTCCCGATCCCCCCCCCCCTCCTCTCTCCTACCGAGTCGAGAGGGCCCGACCGTGGCCCGTACCATACCACCTTCCAGCTAACTCCGCGCCGATAAAGCAGGCAACGACAGTTGTGAACCATCCGGGGCCCGTGTACCCGCAGCACGATCTGGCGAGCAAACGACGAGACGATTTAACTCTCGACAGAGGGAGAGTCCCTCTTACCGAGCCTCGAAAATGGGCCTCATCGTGCTCCGTGGATTCGTTACCGATCTCTGTGAGACGTTTTTAAGCGAGTTTCTTATCTGGTGATTAGCGAGTTTTTTTTCTTTTTTTTTTTTTTTTTTTTTTTAGAGGGAATGTTTAAAGATTTAAATGTTGAAACTGATCAACTGCGAAGAACAGGCGAATAATTTCTAGCAATTCCGAAGAACTCCGAAGATTCTGTGAACGACGCGGTGGCAAGTAGCTACGAAGTACGTGGCTCTGCTACTAGTTCTTCAACTCGTGCACATAAGAGCCTTGAAACTTTCGCGACTCGGACTTCAGACACAAGTGTGTAAACTGGTTGGAAAATTCTATCGGCGCTCGAGCTTGAGCTTACAAGTAGAAAGACATGTTACGGGACGATAAGAGGAGGAGTCTTCTTAACCACAGAAATGATTTTGAGTGTTCGAGCCAGAACGCCAAACGGCGTCCACGTGACACCCTGATCTAACCCGATCGAAAAATTTCAAAATGTACGAATTTCATTCGACGTACGAGGATAGAGGAAGCGACGTCGGTAATTCGAAAATCGGGGAACGAGCTTTTTGTCGGTCGCAGCAGCGCGCGGTCGCGCGCGTTAATAAAATACAGACATCGAGGCGAGCCATGCGGCACGATTTAACCTTCGATTAAGAGAGTCAAGCCGGTCGTGACTTACCGTAATGAGTCGAGCACACGTACACAAAGCGCATATATCAAAGTTACATAGCTGCGAGAGATAATTCCGACTGATGGCGCGAGCCCGTCGCGCCGATGCTCTCTACGAGCAAAGAAAAGCCGGCGTCGGAGAGATTCTGGGTCAATAATTTACGCGTATGCGCGAGGTACCGTAACCTCGCCGACTGGTCCGCCATTGATCCGTCATTTTCATCGGTATTTCAACGATGATCGAAACCCTCTCGCCACTCGTTCCCTACGCGTTCTCGGAATTACTCTGCGACTGGTACGTCGCGAGTATGTCGCGGGTATTTTAACCACTCTGCGCTGGCAACCGACTTGCGGACCATAACGAGCGACCAAAACCGTATACAATAATTCGTCGGTTTCTTTCCGAACTCGTCGGTATGATATCCGCTGAATAGAAATTATTGACAACTGGCAAATTTATTATTTGCCTTGCCTATTTTGTTTCACTCAAATGTACTTGAAACTGACAAGATATTACAATTTTGGAACGAAAAATTCTGAACGTGGCATGTCATTCGAGCACAGCGGGAGATCGTGTCACCGTGTTGTTCCAAACTACCAGCGATAGTCGCGAGAATGCTTTCCCCGTCGTCGTAAGTTTTCACGACGTGAACGAAGTAAAAATTAACAGACCGAGCAACGAACGAGTATATGTTTCCAATAAAAAAAAAAAAAAAAAGAAGAAGAAGAAAAGAACCTGATGAAACATTAGACTAATTGAATCGAAAATTGCTCGGACCAGCGACGAGAATTTTCCACGGTGGGGAAAATTGCTGGCGTTCCACGCGACGATAACGCGATCGGGACAATACTCGCCGACGTAATCAAGGCCCCGGGTTAATATAATCGGAGATAATTAGTCGGTGGTAAGTAACTGGCCGCCGGTCGCCGTCGATCGGTACCGAAACAGGAGGGGGGGAGGGACGCCTGATCAACAATAATCGTGGCGTGAAATCGTGAGTTGTTGGTTAAAAAAAGAGCGAGCCTTTCGATTTCCACCCGTGGGTCGTGCGAGAATTTCTTGATTATCGGCCTCGTTAGCGGCCATCCGCCGCTATACGAGGAATATAGAGATGATCGCAGCGACAAAGTCTCCTCGCTCTGTGTCTAAACGCGTTAATTAGTCACGCCTTCGATTAGACGGGCAGCGTCGACAACGATCGCTCGTTATCGCCTGGCCACGGAATACGTGTAAAGCGATTAGTTTAATTGACGACGATTAACTCCGCCCCGCGGTCATCTTTCATTCTCATCGGGCGCGTTCCACTTCCATTTTCGATCTGTCTCCGGTTGATCGCAGCTCTGGAATCCCTTTTTTCTACGCGAGAAGAAAAAACGAAAAGAAGAGAATTTCAGAGCGAACGTGGAATGTTTTAATCGCTCGATAATTAGCTGCAGCGAGTGATACCTATTACCAGCTCGTACGCTGTTGCAAAAAGAACCGCGAAACATTTGCCTATCGCTAGTGATTAACACCATGATCGATCGTTCCACCTCAAATATTTAACATTCATTTGCTTGTTCGTTCGCCCCGGAGCATTTTCATACGATCAACCGTGATGTAGCGAGGTTCTTAGAGAGAAAATTGGCTGATAATTGAAACTTAATCATTCCAGTGCAGATGCTAACATTTTTAAATAAACACTGACGTTCATTTTTAGTCTCAAGATAGATCTCACGTTCCTTTTTCGTTCAAACTGCCATTTTTAATTTAATAAAACTGCTGTACGCAGCAATTTCTGATTTCCAACTTTCCGATTTTGCTTCGGATAGAGAAACATTACGAATGTTTGTAGATTTATGTCGAAAATAAAATAATTTGGGAAATAACTGTGCAATTCACATTTTGTCAATATACCGATAACAGCGCCACAGTTTGTTATTTTTTAAGATCGACACTCTTTCTACTTCCGAGAATTATTCACATGTTCGTATTCATTCAAATTTACATTCGTACATTCGTATTCGTTCGAGAAACAATTTTCATTTCGTCAAGTTCAGTGGATCATTGACTACCGACAGAAAACCGTCTCTAATCACTAACTTGACCACCTCGAAATCTTTTTCTTCTTTTCAAATACGCTGGTGTCCCTTGTTTTACTGTCAAGAATTTTTCATTAAAAAAAAAAAAAAAGAGAGAGAACAGTCTAATTACCTCGATAAATGCATCCTCACGTTCCCTCTGTCCTTCCCATTCGCGAAACAATTTCCGCCTTATCAATGTCCAGTGTAGCGCGAAAGATTAAACCGCCGTCGTAAAATCTCTAATCTCTAATTTCGCCTGGATAATCCCGGAGCTGCACACGGCAATTTTTTGAAATGGCACCGCCCTCCTTCCGCCGATAGAAAATTCCTTTACCGCGAGAGCCCATAAAACCTTCGAGCAGCGAGACGATAATCGAAATAACGAAATCGAAAGAGAGAGAGAGAGAGAACGTATAGAGGAAATATTCGGATAAAGGGGATTCAAGCGAGCGAGGAGGGGGAATTCGCGCGTCCTCCTCCGGCGAGCGAGTATTTTAATTAGGGCACAGGCTTTCGGGATCGGCGATACGTTTCTGGCGTCGAGCGGGCGGGCGGCGTCGCGCAATCAAGGCTCGCAGAAAACTGGATTAGCGGCCGTTCGCCTCTTTCTCCCTCTCTCGTTTTTGTTTCCACGCTTATCAGCCGATAAGTCGTGGAACAGGGACGTCCCATTTGCGCGGCGTGGCGCGCCGGATCCTTTTCGCCGGTCGGCCTCCTATTATCGGAGCGAACAACGTGCCTTTGCCGTCCGCGCGAACGATGACGCGGCCACTTTGTGTCAGCCAGCGTGAAATAAAGTTCGATCGCCAACCCTCTGCGCCCTCTGAATTTCATTTACCTTCCCTTACTGTCCCGAAAGATCGCTCTTCTTTTCCTTTCCTTTCCCCTCCTCTTTTCTCTCTTTTTTTTTTTTTTTTTATTTATTTTCTCGAAACACGAAGCGTTCGAAGAATTTTTAGCAATGGCAAATGAAAAGGATGTTGTTTATTTCTCGTACCCGAAAAGAAGGGACGACGCGAAATCGAGTTTCGCGAGACAATTGCACGCCAACGTGCAGAACGACGCTTTGTCGTTTCTTAAATGAATATCCCTCTCGAATAATGATTTTATGGAAACCTTTGTGTTCCATTGACATTCCATACTACGGTGACGTAAAAAAGCCAAGAGTTGAAAAAGAAAGCCACCGTACCGACGAGACTTACAGCCTTTTCTCGCCGCGAAAATCCTCGCTTTCGACAAATTTTCTCCTACCTCGTTGAAACTTTTCGCTCGGGAGGAATCAAAGCGTCTGACTGTTCGCGTGGAACTACCACTCGTGCGTTATCGACAACAAACAATAAATGCTGCGTAACGGCCGCACGGCGACGTAACGAAAATATAAACTTGAAAGGGACTTGTCCCTACGGAAGCTTTTTCCCCCCGGCCGCCCCACAGGTAAAAACGGGCGAGGCACGATCGCGTTTCAGGGGCAGAGGCCGACGATCCCTGGGAGATCGCGGCGACCGCTTGAAACGGGTACGATTTTTTCCCGGCGGTTTCGTTGGCAGGACGCGGGCCGGCGGATCGCAAGGAGAGGGAGTCGGTGAGGATGGCAAAAACGCATTGGGTCCGGTGTCAGCGGGTGACGGATGGGCCCGTAAGCCCGTCCAAGGTCTAACGCCGGTCCCCACGAATCCGCCAGTCGTTGCACACTCCGGTTGAATTGCCGGCCGTATTCACTCCGGTAAACTCTCTGATCTCGATCGCGTTTCCTCCTCCGGCTCCGGGACGTAAACGAGGCCAATCTCCGAGTGTCCGCTCGGGAGTCCCGACGCACGATCACAAAGGAAGGGAGCCTCTACTAGGAAGGAACAAATTACCCGTGGAATCCTCATACGTTTCTTTCGCCGCTGCTTTTTATCCCGCCTCCTATTCTAGACCGTAATTGATTAGATAATCCTCGGCTGGACAACCTGTAAGACGTTGACAAGCTTCTTCCATCGTACGGCCGCCGTTTCGCCTCTCTCCCTCACCCTCGCACACCATCTGTCCAATTACATCCGACAAAAATTCACGCTCGCGCATCGCCGTAGGAGCAAATTGATCTATCCGCGGCGTTTTCTAACGACGCGCGGAAACGCTCGACGCTTCGTGACTCACGTTACACTCGAGGGATATCCCGTGAAACACGTGTTCGAGCGTGTTGCATCGCGGGACCGCGGTTTGCTTTATAAACGCCGGCATACGCCTCGCAATAAGTGACCGTTTTCCAGATAAACCAGCGGCGCGATTTTTCAGAAACACGGCGCGCCGCCGACAGAAGAGGCTCGTCGCCTCGACTAGAGGGTTTTTGCAGAGGTGATTCGGAGAATTCTGGGGCGAAACGCGCGACGAAAACGGGAACGCGAGTCAGCGGTGGCAACGAGAAACGTGTGGACAACGGACGGACAGGATCGAACGAAACGAATTGAAATGAATTCACCTTTGCACCTTTACGTTCTGCTTCTCTTGCTCGCGCGTTGTCTCAGACATCAGATTCAACGAACTTAGATTTTCGGAATTTATCGCGACCGTGTGTTGCATGGTCGGTGCATAATTTCTTTTACATCGCAACAGATGTAGTTTGCGCTTCTGCAATTCGAATCGTTTCAAATTTTTTAAAATTACGCAGAAAGAATCTCTCCGCTTTGTGTTTCAACTCTGGAGCATACAAACTTTCGTCTCACCGCGTGTTTCATGCGATTTTTGCTATTAATGTCATCCCAAAGCCGATTTTCTTCCCTTTCTTCCAACCCTGTGTCCCCCTTCAGCTTCGACGGACGTTTAATTGGATGGATCGAGGAGACATCGGCCGGTGAAACGACCAGACCGCGTAACAATGCTGGCCCACCCAACTTTTTGCACTGTCGTTGCACCACCGCGTGGAAGGAGCAAGTCGAGATCGATTCCGTACAAGCGAGAGAGTGTTCGACGATCTTACGTAAAAGCGTGGCTCTTCGTGGATCGATCGACATCGTGTCAAATCGCTCTTCTTATCATACGTGATTGCAAATCACGAATTTAATCCAACTGTGTCATATTCGTCACTAATTTTCATGAATTGCTCGACAGATTCTTTTAGTAAATTTAAACTAGCAAATTTAATCCTCTACTACGTGAATTCTAAACTTCTCTAGTAAATTTAAACTTCTACCACGTGACAGTCTACTTCTTCCTCGCAAGTATTAGGACACCTGATTTCGAGTGAGACGCGATTAGCTCAGATTAACGAATCAACAATTAGACGGAAAATCGAGAATAGACAAATTAATAGAGCAATTGTCTAATCTATAATCTGTAATTGTCTCTACGTAAGTATCAAGCTAGAACTGGATCAGGTGTTTTGCAAACATCTCGCGAGGTGCAATCGTGAGGTCGAGAAGAAGCAGACGGAACGCAAACGATTCAGGTTTAAGGATCTCTCGCTCGCGTATGATAGACCAGACCGACCGGGTTTACAACTTTTCAATATCTAATCAAGCGAACAAATTATGCCTGGCCCGTGTACCATGACACGCCGTTGACGCGGAATGATGGATCGTTCGCGTGGACTTAGCGTACATATATATATATATATATCCACCAAGTGCGCTCGATGCACTCGATGGAATCGGAAAACCAGAAAATCGGTGACATCACTTTTATTTCGCCTACGCGAAATTCGGTTCCAATTTCAACGTGGATTCCAATGTGAATACATCCGAACGTGAAGGCATTAATCACTCGTTAGGGAGGGGGCAAACAGTGAAATGCAACGTGTAAAAATGTTACGCCTCGCACTTTGTAAAATTTCGTCCCGACAGACGAAACTGGCGAAGAAACAGATCCTTGGAATCTCTTTTTGTAAGTTATATTCAGAGTTATATACGATATTCAGAGAAACGAATAAGGCGAATGAAAATTGCATCCTATACTTCGTAAATTAAGGGGGCAGGACAGTTTGACTGGGCTAAAAATTACAAATACTTTGGAGTGCTGGTAAAAAAAAAGTGTTTTGTGATTTATTTTAACACATTACGAACTATAAAAAGCAACATTAAGAAAGAAACAAAGAGGGATCTTATTTAACTTTTTAACGGCATCGTTTTACATAACTTTTTCGTTACGTTGCCTATCGGTGTGCATGGTTCCAAGCCAAACAGGATGAGTTGCAACAAAAAAGGCAAGAAAAATTCAAAAGTAAACGACATTCTCTCGAGACTGACAATCCAACATTTTCATTTTTGTGAAAATTATGAAAATAGCAGCCATTTGTTTCTGATGTATCGAAATTGTTAAAATGTTCGATCGTCAATCCCTAGTAAATGTTACAAAAATGTTACGTACCAAGTTTCATAATAATCGGTTGGTTAGTTTCCGAGATATTTTGCACGCCGTTTCTAAAAACCTAGTTCCGAGAAAAAGGCGTCTAAAGTTAAACGTCATTTTCATATGCATGTTTTTTACTTACTTTTTCTACTTGCATATCGCGGCTCACAGTTCTTACAATTCACAACTAAATTGAATCCAAGTCCCCTAATATTCGATTCAGCAAAAGTAATTCAATCGCATATAATACTGCTTAAAGTTGTAAACAATGATACAAACTCAATTATTCTGTATCCGCGGATTTATTATTATACCCGAAAATAAGTCGTCTTAAAGGCTAAGATCTTTTGTATCTTATTCCTAAGACTTCAAACTACTATTTAAAACAGAAATAAAAAAATCGATTTTTTTAAACATTTCAAACTAACCCCTTAAGAATGCCTTAGGATCAATCCCAGTAACCTGAATCAATTTCAGAGGGAGCACTATTCCAACACATGCAGCGAAAATGACCATTCGTGACGCAATCGCCAAATGTTATTAAGATTCCGATACGTTCGATAAACCGAGTTCGCGTGGAACGCGGATCGAGGACCGTCAGAGAGCCCCGGATAGTGCTTTGATATTTACCGAGTCGGGGCAGCACATTCGATATCGCGGATTACGAAAATTGCCGGGAAGGATATCGAGAAAGGGAGAGACGAACCCCCTCCCTCACCGCTATTAATATTACGAGACCGGTGTTTCGACGAACGTGCCTTGGGATAGCTGGAAACGATCCCGGCGGACCGCTCTTATCTGGCCCGTTTCTCCCCTCGTTCAAGGTTCGCCAAGGCTTCGGCAGAGCGCATCCTTGAGGATTCAACGAGTTACACGGCTTATCTCGGCCAGGGGAGAAGCTACGGCGGCTGTTGTTACGAGAAAATGAGATTCGTGTAACCGCGAATCGGGACGCGCCTATGCATGGTGGATGGGGAGGCCACCGGAGTCATCCCGATGATTCCTCCAGATATACACGGACGCGGATTAATCGGTTGCGCCGCGATTCGATCGTGTTACACCTCGCTCTCATTGTTCCAAACTCTTCTTTTTCTCTTTCTCTTTCCTTTCTTTTTAAACATTTTTTTTTCTTTTTTTTTTTTTTTTTTTTTTTGTTTCAAATCCCTGGCCGATATCGCGAAGGGGATACGCAGCAGGGTGATTTATATGGAAAAGGCCGGTGGCGCGGCGTCCAGGTCCGCTGGATCCGCGCCAAATTCGTCCGTTTTTGCACGGACTTTATGAACGTGTCATGCAGCCCCATTCCCGATGATGCTGTTAGCGGTGGAAACTAATTTCGCCCGGCGATACGAACTTTAATCTGCATTCGATTAAGCCTGTCGCAGGAGTCGCGAACCATCCGACGTCCTCGGTTCGACCGAACGTCACGCGAGACCGCGACTTCTCAATCGCGTAAGAAACGCGACGCACGAGTCAAAGGTATACGTCCGTGTGTCACGGTGACAATTCCCCGAAGTTATCACGATCATCTATCAGGAGAAACGCTCTCGCCAAGGGACGCCAGACAGTGAAATACCATAATCGTAGAAGCTTGGACGATCGCAATTTTCAAATCAATTAAGAGGAGAGGTAACGAAATGGCGAGTAGTAACGAGGTGCCACCCATCTGATAGTGGCAGTTGCGACTGCGGGAGAGAGGCGACGTTAGAGAGATAGAGAGATAGAGAGAAGGGAAGAAAGAAGCTCTTGCTCAGCGAGCCAGTCCACGGCCGTGCGCGTAACATTACGATAGTGATTTATATCTGTTGAGAGCACAGTGGCAGTCACTCGGTAATGCACTCGGAATCAAACCGAACGATCCTCGGACGTTGTAAAGCCACGTTTCCCCACCCCTGAGTCTCGCCTGATCTAATTGTAATTTATTAGACTCCTTAGCAGCCAGTTCGAGCAGCGAGCGAATTGTAATAAGCGACACGCTAATGACTAATGACTGGCCGCGGCCGGGGCGAAAACGGCCGTGATTTATTTCCGGTACCGGCAGTTGTTGCGTTGTAAACCAGATGGGCCGAGGGAAATAGAGTGGCGCGCGGGCGAGAACCGGTGTAATATCCATCGAACGATAATTAATTATCCGGGCCGGCCTGTCGATAAAAACTGTGCCCGCACGTCCCTTTTGAAATCTAAATAGAAGCGTCCCGACCCGGGTTTTAGAGTTCGACCATCGACTAACTGGGATAGACCGGGCATCCGACCCTCTTTCGCGTCGCGCGTTTCCGGGGGTCACCTGACTCACGTACCATTTTCACGTCACATCCTACCATATCGATTTAAGCAGGTTTTGCACCGCGACGCCACTAGTAACGGGGAATTAAAATCGGAATATACGAACAATGTTGTTATTGCTACATCTCCGAAAACGAAAATCATTCATCGAATCGAACGCATTCTCGTATGAATGACTATTTTTAATTTTTCACTAAAATACAACGATTTTCTACGTAAATTAACATTATGCGTCGCGTATTTATAAATCAGCGTACGTTAACAGTGTTGTAAGTTAAAAATTAACTGTAACTAAATTTGCAAAGAATATAAAAATTGCAGTATTTATTATTGCCTTGAACGTAGAATAAAATAACAGAGCGTAATTGCAAAAATTATTTTTAAGAGATGGCCAACTTAATTTTTGACTATGATATAATCATTTTCTACGTAAATTAACATTATGCGTCGCGGACTTATAAATCAGCGTACGTTAACAGTGTTGTAAGTTAAAAATTAACTGTAACTAAATTTGCAAAGAATATAAAAATTGCAGTATTTATTATTCCCTTGAACGTAGAATAAACTAACAAAGCGTAATTGCAAACATTATTTTCAAGAGATGGCCAACTTAATTTTTGACTATGATATATAATCATTTTCTAAGTAAATTAACATTATCCGTCGCGTACTTATAAATCAGCATACGTTGACAGAGTCGTAAGTTAAAAATTAACTCTGCAAATGTAGTTTCAATTTGCAAAGAATATAAAAATTGCAGTGTTTATCGTTGCCTTGAGAACGTGGAATAAAATAGCGAAACGTAATTGTAAAAATTTCGAACGTAGGATTATCCTTGAAAACAATTTTAGAGAATTATGGAAAATAGTCGGTCGTCAAGCAGTCGAAGCGCATTCTGAAACTTGTTGCCGTTTCACACGCGTTCATCCCCCCCAGGATTAAGCGGGAAGAAACAAGTTGGCAATTGATGAGATAGGACGATAAGAAGAAATGAATATGATGGAAGATACAGGCCGAAGCATCGACACCAGTCGTACGCACCCGTCGAAGTACATTATCGGACGTATCACGCAGGAAAACGTTAAAACGACCAATACACGGGCGAGAAGAAATTGTTCGAGATACCATTAAATATAGAAGCGTGCAAGGGACATTGTTTCCAAGTGCGCGTAATACGTACATCGATGAATATCGTCGTGTATTTCCACGCGAAACTGTATACAACTAGCAGACAGAGAAAAGAAAAGAACAATCTTTTTCAAACGTTCTGGCCAACGGCGCGACATTTTACTCGCAAATCTCCGACGAGGAGATTCGTACAACCTCTCTCTCCCTCCACTTTCAACCGGGGGTCAATGACTTTTATAGCGGAAGACTCGCGGCGAAAGATTCGCCAAGTTTAGAGCGGCAAATCGGGAACAATTTGAATAGGAAATGTCCCGACGAACTCGAGCAAACTTCACCCTGGCGTGGAGTGTAGAACAAATTCAGGGGTGAAGGAAGGAAGGAAGGAAGGAAGGAAGGGGCGGGCGGCCACGCATCGGCGAACGTTAAACAGCTGAAAGGAGGACATCGTTTTGCCAGGCGGAGAAAAGAGGAAGGAGAAAATGAAAGAAAAGGTGATGGGTGGAGGGGAGGGTGGGAAGTTACGGGGGTTGCGAGTTTTCGTCGCGCGGTATAGCGAAAGAACCATTAGGAAAGGGAGTCGAATGGAGGCTTCTTGCGACTCTATATCGCCTTACTCTTCGTCGTCTTCTTTCGGTTTAATTAAATTCTCGAGGTGGAGGGCCTCGCACCCCTTTCTCTCTCTCTCTCTCTCTCTCTCTCTCTTATTCTCGGTCCTTCTTCATTTCTCCTGTTCCATTCGTTTCTTTCGACCGTACGGTTCACGTGGTCGGATCTCTTAGCTGCGAGAGCGGTTCTACACACATACACACATACACGTGGAGCCGCTACTAATTGACGGATGAATTAATTAGCGGGAATGATCGATCGTGGCCGCCCGCCCACCGGCAGGATTTATTTTCCACGGGTACCACCGCGATGGACAGCTACCTGTGCGCACCGTGACGCGAGAGGACTAAGATCGGGATTCGATAAGTTAAACAGAAAGTGAAACCTCACGGACGGAAGTGTAATACGCCTAATCCGACGGTGGCTGGAGATTTGAGAGATTAGATATTAGATATACGTGGTACAACTTAATAAGTTCGAGACGATTCCGGAGCCACTTTTACCGAAGACAATCGCGAGAGAAATGGCAAACGCAGGCTCTCCGTGAAGAACCAGAATCATTGAAGTTATTCCTATTTTGTTGCGATCCTCGAGTTTCGATCCTCAACGACGTCGATCCATTTGGCTGACGATCTTATTTTTTAAATTTCAAAGGAAGAAACAACGATAATAATGTCTAGTAGAAAAATGAGTTTACAATGAGTTTACATTATTTTCAAGTAACAATATGATAATAATATAAATTGTTGATCTTATATGATAATATAAATTGTTATCTTGAAAAAGTCACAATTACTTTATTTACATAAAAATGCACAATATTGCAACAATTATTTGCGAAAATAATACATTGGAGAACGTTTCAAACAAAACTAAAACTGAGTCTCCCCTGGAAGAAACTGGGGTTCCCCTGAATTGTAAATTCTCTGTTGCGGAAAATGTGTAAAATGGCTTCTAATTTGGCAAGCTAACACCGAAGCACGTCCATGTGCAGAAACTCAACCAAAAGGGTAAAGAAAGAACAAAGAAATAAGAAGCAAGAACGTAAAAAGACAGTATGAAAAGGCAACGGAATGCCTGGCCCCGCAAGAAACCTACTCGACGATCAACGCGTTGAAATGCTAATTATCGCAGTCAAGTTACACACATCGCAGACAAGTCCTCGATGGAAGAGTAGACGCGAGGTGAATATACGCGTCCACCGGTTTCCGCGGCATTGTTCACGCGAAACGAGGAAAGATCGTTCCACTTTCTTTCATTTTCCCCGGACTTTAAACGCTCGTTGGAGGGCGGATGCGCGCAAGGGGCCCGCCGTCGATCAATCGTGCGATCGCGTGAGACACGTACCGAGGGAGTTTGGCACCGCATTAATTACCGGTCGCCAACAATGGCACAATAATTAACAATTACGCAGTTTGATAATTATATACCTGCTGGCTGAGTTATCGCCTGCCGTTTGCCGTGGCCGGGCCCTGTGTTTCGCGTGCTCATACACGCGTACACACGCGACGCCACACACCACCTGCAGGCAGAGCGTGGCGCATAGAAGGCAATAAATAGACGCGGATCCGGCGGCCCAACGATCTAATTATGCCCGAAACAATGGCATCGTATCGGACGTTCCGCTGAAAACCTGATAAAGCGGATAAAACGCGACCGTACGCTCCGCGTTCACCATCCGTCCAAGTTGGAGATCTCTGTGCGTGCAGTAAACACCGAATCCCGGGCTCTTCGATCCACGTAACTCTTTTATAACAGTACTCCCCGCACGTATTCCCGTTTCACCGTAATAATATAGCGTGCGTTCAAACACACAGCCCCTCGCCCAAAAGTCTTAGACGTTATATTCGTCTCGAAGCTGGAACTATAAATGGAACTACATATTAAATGAAACGTAACAAAAAAAACGTATGATACTGAAATATGTGTAATGTACAAGAAGACAACGATGTATGCAACGATATATATTGTATATAAAATTATATAATTATGTATAAAATGATATGTAAAGGATTTTACATATATCGTATGTAAAAATCTTTTAATGTATAAAATTATATAATTATGCATGAAATAATACATGAAAGATTTTACACATATTATATATAAAAATCTTTTAATGTATTAAATTATATAATTATGTATGAAATAATACATAAAAGATTTTACATATAATGTATAAAAATGAATATTCAGACATGGACACTAAGAGCACTTCATTCCTCGACGCGTGTTTCACGTGCCGTTCAAAACCGCGTGCACACGCATAGATAATCGACGAATTTTAAGAGATACCGGCTGAAACCCTCCCTTTCCCGAACGATCCCTCTGAATGGCACGGCTACGGGCCGCCATAGTGATTTATCTCTCCGCTTCGTAGGAGTCTCGGTTCTCGCGCTCGGGACGCGCGTTGAATCCGTCTTGATTTATAACGAGGCCGCGGCTCGCATCGATGCTTCATAATGCCTTGTAATTACCGATGGTACACCCTTAAAAATTACGCTGTCCGAGATAACGTTCCGTCGCTCGGGCGACGAAACTTTTCGTCCCTAGGCATTCCCTGATTAATGATACGAACGAAGTGCGTGGGGCTTTGCTGTGCAATCGTCTCCTCCTCTCCTCTCTCTCTCTCTCTCTCTCTTTCTCTGGTCAATAGCGACCCTCGACGAGCGAGCTTCGGGACCTCGTGCGATTTATTGCCGATTCGCCGGTGAAACGCTACTGTTTCGAACGTCGTGGAATTATCGAACGTTCCGAGATTTCCTCGAAAGAACGAGACAACAAGAAGAATCCAAGGTGAATTATGTAAATTTGAAAGTTTTTCTTGTCGTCTGATATCCGGCAAGGTTGCAGCGGTACGTAACACCAAGCAGCTTGCCAGCAACGTGATTTACCCAACACAAAATTGCTGTGTATTTTTTGTTTGTTATAGTTCTACTGCTCTCTGCTCGCGCACTCTTTAGAGTTTAAATTCAATCATTCAGAAGTCAGCAATCTTCAACTTTTGTTGAAAATTCAAAACGGCGGTACTCTTCAAAACGTGATTGTAGTTTGATTAGAAAACTCGCTCTGACGAAAATACAAGAGACCAAAGTCTTGATATTTTTTGGGAGGAGGATGAGGAGAAAAATGTTACGACCATACAGAGGTCACGTGTTCACGGATCGATCTCTCTCTCTCTCTCTCTCTCTCTCTCTCTCTCTCGGTTCCAACAGCCTCGTCTTTTCGCGCTGGTTTCCGTCCAGCTGTAAATTCTTTCACGTAACCCGTGGCCCATGTAACGCGCGAACGTATTACACTGCGCGAACCTATTTACGCGACGAGCGTCTGCCCCCTATTCACGACGGTCCGGTGAATAACACGGAGCCAGAGAGGGGTGAGAGACACTTTCTATCGTGGTTATCATACATTTACATTAGGCGGCCGTTGGCGAAACGCGGAACGGATATTTCATACGACGACGTTAAATCAGCAATTTCGAGACGTCGCCGATGGAAATGAAGTCACTGGCCGTGTAAAAACAAAATTACATCCTCCCTCTCTTGCGCGATTGCGTAAGAATGGTCGTCGGGGTGGAACGTTTTCGGAATTGCGCGAAAATACAACGGCTCGGGAACGTTGGAAGATACTATCAACCACCAAGCGTCGTCGTACGAGCGTCATCGTAAGAATGATCCTCTTTTCCCATATACACTTTCTGCATTGATAGTTTAATGAAACTATAAAATGAGAGACGTCCACGGTATAGTTTTCTATCAGAGATCCACGGTACAGTTTCCTGGTTTCTCCAAACTACTTTCATCCACCAGCAAGTGTACGACAAGTAAAAACTGTCTTCCAACAATAACGTAGTCTGTATCAAATTCTGTAACGTTGGATGCACGAGTCGGGGTAGAATTTTTTGTGTGAAAGATATCGTGACAAAAATGTCAAAGCTGCTCGTTAAATGAAATTTCACCCTCGTCCGTCAATTTGACACGTTCCTTACGAAATCCGTCGAGAATGTGTAAGATCACGATATAAAATTGAACATCCATACCCGACAGGTGTAGGTGTATTACGCGATCGAACAGAAATTTAATCTGTTCACTGTCAATGTTGTCACTGTGTCGATCGGTGACAAGTCAAGTTGGGAAAATGAGGGTCAATGGAGAAAAGATCGAGAAGATCGGGTAGTCGATCATCGATCGAGGAGATTCTGCCAGAAGGTGGCCCGGTTTGCCGGTGCCATGTTTTATTTATCGAATTCATCGGTGGCCGACGAAACGCGCCGCGAAACAGCGGCAAACGCGCCGCGCCACGTCACGACGAAGACTGAGGAAGGCTGGTGTACGTACGCGGCGTGATTTATGGGTGCAACACCTGACGGCATTTTGTTCGCTTTTGCATCAGCGTTGTTACGCTGGCAGCCAGTTCCGCCCTTTTTTGCCCACCTCGCGCCCCATTAGTAATGCCTCGGTCATTACGAGGCCCCCAGTCGATTTCCCGTGGCTAATAAATCCCGATGAAATTTCCATCCTCGGCCCCTTCTTTCTGTTCCCTCCCTTCTGCCGGGGTAGCTCGTCTCCCTTTCTCGAGAGGAAAAGAACCAAACTTCCGGACGGGCAACCCTTCGATCAACTTGGCACAATGTCGCGACAGACAGAGTATTTCGACACGTTTTATTGCCAACATTTATCATATCTGCTGATTTTAGTAAATATTTAATCGTGCGACTGAATTTACATTTCTTCTACATTCTTACGCGGAGAGGCTACATACTCTAATTGTGGAAATAAATTAATGCAGAGCTTAAACAAAGAGCTCGACGAAATCGGCCGGGTAATATGAATATTGAAAAAAGACTACAAAAATGAATAGAGAACTCAGTATCTCGGTGCGGAATTTGAAGATTAAGAATTATCGTTCAGTTTACACGACTGTCAAATCGCAGTGGTGCGTGTTGAAATACAGTCAGAAAGTGTATACCTATTAACGAATCTGGATGTATATGTATATTCTTACTTTTATTTCTTTCCCTCGAGTTGAAAGGAGTTCTTGTTAAAAAGTACCAAATCAACTACACACTACCTACTTTCAATTTTGTACACAAGCTTTCACACAAAGCTTGGTTTCTCGTCGTTATGCTTTACATTGTTTCACCTAGTGTGTCTCTAATACTAATAAAGAAACGATGAAAATCTGACAATCACCGACGATGACACACGATTCATTGCGATAACTGTGACGTAATCTGTGCGAAGCCATCGCCAGTTTGGTAGAAGACGGATCGCGAGAAATCGGGAAATCGGTCTGTTTTAAAAGTAAATCAACCTCCGCGATGAATCGACGAGGGACGAAAGAATGGAAGAAACCGCTGGTAATTTAATCGCGTAATTACAATTTGTACGAACGCCACTTTCAATCCCGGTCCTACGGCCAAACACGCCGTTATCGAACGTCAAATAAAGAATCTGGCCGTGGCTGGAAGGTCGCCGTCAAATATTTAATCCCACCGCCGGTATTTCCCTCAGACCGCGGATCAATATTATCCCGAGAGACGATCGCCACAAGGATTTCTCACGTTATTTCAACTTTTCGCCTGGCGCTTTCGCCCAAAGATCAAATTCTTTTTCCCCCGGTCAGCAGGATATCTTCGATCGAGGAACGATCGGTTTTGAGGGACAACTCTCTTCGTTTCTCTACGATCGATAAACAATATTATTGGAAAAATTTCAATAAGATTGCGATACTAACTCACATGTTGTTTCGACAGTTGTTACTAAAGAAAAATATTAAGAAAACCCTTCAGATTTTAAAAACAGAATTCGAATAAGTTGAACAGAATTCGAGAAACGATTTTAAAGGTTAGGCCTCTTCATTTTTTTTTTTTTTTTTTTTACGATAGATAGACAATATTATTGGAAAAATTCAAAAATTTCAATAATATTCGAGATTGAGATACTAACTCGCGTATTGTTCCGACAATTGTTCTTGTTGTACCAACTTGCTACTGAAGGAAAATACTAAGAAAATTCTTCAGATTTCAAACGATGCAAAAGAGTTAGAAGCAGCTAGAAATAAAGTAACCACGACTAATGCTCGAACATAAAAACAGAATAGTCGTGCAATTATATCTTTCCCCCTTTCGATATCGTAATCTAACGTAATCCTACGTTTCCGTAGAAAGATCACTGAATAAATTTGTCTCGGTCACGATCGTGCTCACAATGTACGAAACGTATCCTCTGTTCGAAGGGTTGAAAAAGCCTCTTGTAAACGCATCACGCTCGCAGCGTGTAATACAAGCAGCTTCGAGCGATCCGCGTGATGCATTAGACGGCGGAACGTATTCGTTGATCGCAACAAATGTTCGTTTTGTTGAGAAATTGCCCCGGCGATCCATAGTGAACGATGGATTTTAAAGGGTTCGCGGAGATTCCGGCGAACGATACGGGAGGAAGCTTCCATTTGGATTTCACGAGGTTTATCTTTTCAACGAATCAATGGCAACGACAAAACCAGACAAAGAGAAATCCACGGCGTTCGGCTCAGCGACAATCCTATAATAGAACCGTAGCCCGATCCCTCCACCCCTCCCCCCCATTCTCCCTCCTTCTCCCGTGGTATCGCGCCGTTAAAATAATTCACGACCCGACCGACTAATCCCTATTTCGCGTGGTCACACTACACGCGGAGCACACACTTCGCTGAGAAGGATAAACGCCCCGAATCGACGCGTTTCAATTTAACATCGGATTAAACCGTGTGAGAGAATGTTTTTCATACATTCCTTCCTCCGCCATCTAATGTCGCACGAACGTCCAATTCCAGTTGAAGACAATCAACCGCGTCACGATTTCTCTACGAACATTCGTTCGATATTTATTGTTGACTGATTTAAGTTTAATATATTTGGCCATTATTATTCGTATTACGTTGATAATTGAAATTAATGTATCGACTGGAGACTCGATATCCTTGTCTCTGTATTAATAAATATAAAACTTTATATATAAATAATAAACTTTATTTAATATATATATATATAAGTTTATGTATGTAAGCCATATTTATATTAAATAGATATGAAAGTTTATGTATAAATTTATACATAAATATGAAACTTTACGTGGAATTTCTCGATCAAAAATTTGGAGCACGTTGGGATAACCGTGTCTACGATTATTTCGCCATTAGACTGGCGACATTTATTCAAACTCGTATTTCAAAATTCGTATTACAAATTACATTGTTACGTCTCCAAATTTCCTACAAAACTTGCAGTCTGATTTTTATATTTTCATAGCACTGAAACTTCACTTCGTTGCATTTGGAAGAGAGAAGGTTAAAGTAATAATATACTCCAAACGATTTGAACTCGTGCGAATTGTTACGAAATTGTTGCGTCTTTTAATTCGCATACACCTCGCGCGGCACATCAGTGGCAGATTTAAACTCGGCTACGTCCGAGTGAAAATCCTTGATCGTTACGGACGTCTAACGGCTTAACGATAACGCATGATAAAGCCCTCCTCCTCCCCCTCCCCTCCCCTCGGAAGCCGCGATGAATTATTATAAAAGCGTATCGAAGCGTCGGAAAAGCGGTCACGTGCATCCTTCCGCGCGTTGAACCTACATGGCCGGCGCTCAATGGACCCGGAAATTGATTTTATTCGTCTCGGTTGGTGGACGCGGCGCGCGAGACACCGTCAAACAGTTCCGCCGGTTCTCCCTCGAAATATCAATTTTCATAATAAATGCGTCCATAAATTCGCCCGAATAAATATGAGAATAAACACGCGTGCGCGCGGAGAGGGGAGGGGGACGATGCTTAAAGGCTTGTGCACAAAGCGATATGCGCACACGGAGGGGCAATGATTTATCGCGCGGCTAAGTAAATTTCAAGACCTGTTGTGGAAGCTAACCAGTGAACGACGCGTTTCCTATTCGTTGACGTGCCGATTTGCCAAGTATTTCTTCCCTCCTCCGTTACGGTCATTTTTCGTTCGATATATCGATCGTGCCGCGTGTAACGAGACACGCGGCATTGTACGCTATGATTTAATACCGAACAACAAAGTGCCCCGCGTTTTATTTCAATTCAGCCGTTTACCTCCAAAGTAATTAGCCAGAAATTGACAATTTTCCAAAAAAAAAAAAAAAAAAAAAGTTAACACCATGAACGAATCAGAGAAGTATAATTGAAAGAAATAGGGAAAAACGATTTTATAATATAAGGTTCCATTTTTGCTATTTTTAAATGATATTTATATATAAAATTTATATATTTATTTATATATAAAACAAATCATCGATTTGACGCACACGCGATCGAAAACAGAATCTATTTTCAATAATCGTGATTTTCAATATACACACGTGCAATATATAAATACCTATAACTTTTGATTCAAAAATTGTGAATAAATGTGCGGCACAGGTTTGTAAACAAAACCGAATGATCTATACTAGTTGCATTGCATAGGTGTTTCTTTGTTAAAAAAAAAAAAAAAACAGTCAGACAATCAATATCTATAATAATACCAGCAATAACATATATATATATATATATATATATATATATTTTGTACATTAACTCCGAGATCTGTTCATCGAAGAATTTTCTAAATAATTCATAAATTTAAAAAAAGAAAGAAGAAAAGAAATCACCCAATAAGGCTTGCACAGCCTCGAGTGCCGCCACTCTCGACAAATATTTTCGAAATGATTGCTTTTAATTCCGCTGGAGTACACTCGACCCGCGCCGTGGTGGCCCGGCAATACTTTCGACTTGTCAAGACACGGAATCCTAATCGAATCATTCGAAGTCGAGTGTTCTGCTCGTTAACAGGCGAAGGCTGCGGATTGCTCCACTTCCTTTCGGCCGATAAACTTGCCATCACGCTGATCCAATTTCCACTCGAGAAATCAATCTTTGATAGACTCGCGATCTGCCGGTGAATAAACTGGAACTCGTCAACATCATTCCTGTTCATCGACATCTCGTCGTAGTCGTCGTCGTCGTCGTCGTCATCGTCGTCGCAACGAGACAAATCTCGATCACGAGACAAACGACTCTTTTGTGTTTTCACCTGTGTATTTCAATGGAAGGAAGCGACGCGTAGGACGGAGAGTACGCGCCTCTATCATCCGGACACCTTCGCGATCGCAATAAATCAACGTGCAACCTAATTAACCGACGGCCCGGCCCATAATGGGGGCTTCATTACCAGCGAGCACGCTAATTACGCGAATCCACCTGACACCGGGTGAACGTAAGTTTCACGGACGCGATCCCGCGCGCTCCTGCGCCACGATTGTCGATCGTTTCGCTGAATTCGCCGATTAACCTGTCCGTGCGACCTGCTCGCTTTACCAATGAATTTTATCTGTTTGAGTTCCCTGCGTGAAAAAACAGAGAGATTCGCGGAGATGAAATTAAAAAGCAATTCCTCGACTCTGAAGCTATATTGTTCTTGGTTCGTGATTGGTAATTTGGATAACACTTGTATTTTTCTTCGATTCTTTCGCAGTGTAACATGAGGAATCTAATATAAACTTTTTAGCGTTTTAAACAATATCTCAATGCAATGCGATTGTTATTTTATTTACTCCCAATGGAAAAGTGAAAATACGTAGATATTCCTAGTAAGAAAAAATAATTTTAGATATCAATCGCCGATCCGTTGAATACGCCTGATAATTTTCTTAGTCAAATGTCCCTTATTTTTCTACGCGCCGTTTCACCGCAGTTAAAAAACAAGATTCCACCGTGTTCATCATCATCTAATTCAAGACCAAAAAGTGATCCAACGGAAGCCCATTTATCTTTATCAACTTTCAATTCCACGATTAAAGATCCGGTTAATAAGTGAAAGAAAAAAAAGAACAACCTACGGTAATAATCACATTACCATTTATTCGTCGACCTGTTCCACGAACAGAATAGAAATCGCGTCGAATCGATCGGAATGGGTGGAATTAACGAACAACGCGAAGCTTCACGGTGTGTACCGATCAATTTCGCGGCGTAAACCGATAAACTCGAAATGTTTCGAGCGTTGGCGCGAGGGAAATATTCAATGCCGGCCGCGATGTGAAAAATTGCCTCCTCCCTCCCCCCCCCCCCCGGTCGGTGCTTTATCAAAGTTTTTTGCCCGCGCGAGATGTCACACCCATTTATAGTCGATGTCCGCCGTTTCTTTTATCACGACGAGTGCCGATGCACTGGCGGCGTGACACGGTCCGCGTGACTTTGCCGGAGCGATACGCCCGACGACGACGACGACGACGACAAATGAAACAAGTTGTATGAAGAAAGTTCAGGGGGGAACGAAACCACGAGGAAACGTTATCTCCTCCCAAAAAGAAAAAAGACGTCGACGTGTTGCCGCGATCCCCGAGGCGGAGGTAAGTGAGATGAGACGACCTGTCCAGCGAATAAACAGTTGTTGACGTCGTGCGAAAAAATTAACACCTACCATACTCTCTCTCTCTCTCTCTCTCACTCTCTTTCTTTCTTTTTCTTCGCGTTGAAATTCACACGGTACCAAGTAGAAGCCGATAAGACTGTCGGAATGAAAAATCATAGTTTGGCGTAAGAGACATTTTACTGCAGTAATTGGACATTGAGATATTGAGATATAAAGTGAAAATTTTTACTTCGTGCTTCACTGATCTTTGATAAATTTGTCTTTATAATTACGTTGAAATTTATGGTACAGTAAAATCCAAGATGATTGCCTGTTAATAAAATCATCACTTGACAACAGGTATTTTGTTTAGTAATTTTTATTACTATTGAACATTATTTTGATTACCCTCAGTTGATTTCTACAATTTGTAAAGTACTATAGATCTTTTTATTTAATAATTATCCTCGCGAGGTCCCATGAAATTATTTCTCGATACCTGCAATTTCTATTTTATTCACTGATTTTCGTCTCTGGAATTTCTTTTTCCTTTATAATTACAATTTTGGTCTTTTGAATTACATTGTAAAAAAAAAAATGAATAAATAGATTTCAAAAAATTTGTCTATACTGTGTTCCTGCGTTGCATCGTTTAAAATAGTAAATATCAATGCCTGGTCAAGAAATTCAGTGTCATCAAGTTCTTAATGACGACGCTACTCGAAGAATGCAAACGTGGAGATCGAAAGCATTAATCTGGATCGTGCAAAATAGTCCATTTACTAGGCAAATGACGCTCCGACAAACAAGCAAACATACCGCGATATTGGGAAATAATACGCGAATAGAAAGCATTTTCATATGGACGTGTCCCGGACGCTTAATATGATAAAACGCGAGCCTGCCGCCTCGATACGCCCCGATACGTTAATTGTTCGTTCGTTCAGCTACGAGCAGCGTTGTGATTACGTTGATTATAAAACACGGTGTAATTCCATCCCCGTAATTACGCGGCCTTTATTTTCTGATCTGGGAAAACAGCCGAATGTCACCGCGGAATTTACTCGTAATTGCGTGGCCGGTGTTGGTAATCGGCCGATCGGGTTCGATTTTCTTTCCAATTCGGCGAGGAATTGGCGGATAACCAACGATACGGGCTAATTGTATTACCTCCTTTGCTGAAGAAGACTGGATCACGGTTCTGTCACGGGTATTAAAACCCGTTTTACGACGATAAAATTCATTCGATCCTCTGATGAAAGCACTATCCAAACATAATACAAGTATAATCCTCCCATCCAAATATAATACTTGGTTATTTGCAAATCACCACCTTTTCACGAACCCACCACCCCACTGAATTTTCGAATGTGAATTTTGAAGCGTACCGATGTGCAGGAATTCGGCGATTAATTACATTCTCCAAATCTACCGTGAAATCGACGATTCAGTCTCGTACCATCGACTGTGCAAAAATTAACCACCAAAGGGAAAAGGAGATTGAATTGAATTCTTCGGCCGTGAAACTATTTGAAGAACTATAAGCTCGAATTACTGGTGCAACTACCGGGGAGGGGAGGAAGTGGAAGAAAAGTTTACATCGTCCATTCCCGAAATTTCCAACGAGTGGCAATTTTCAATTAAACAACAGTCAATTTAACATCGACGAGAGAAACAAAGCAAAACTCAATGATTAATGACCGAACTGGTCTGCTTTCCAATTATGTAACTCGACCGTGGACAAAGCGGCAGCGATTTCTCGAGCAGATATCAACGAGAGTCGCTGAGAGTCGTAGAGAGAGATATTTAATTAAACGTTCAGGATGTTGTCTCGCGAACGAGGGAGGCAAAGAGAGATCTACGGATGGTTTGGAGAGGGTGGAGACAGAAAACGACGGACTTCCGCCCGGGGGATCCAAATGCGAAAGATGAACGGGCCGTGATACCCGATGATTTGAT
Organism: Tetragonisca angustula; assembly: GCA_036937485.2. Classification (NCBI taxonomy): domain Eukaryota; kingdom Metazoa; phylum Arthropoda; class Insecta; order Hymenoptera; family Apidae; genus Tetragonisca; species Tetragonisca angustula. The sequence goes on along the minus strand of JAWNGG020000046.1, from coordinate 371,250 downwards.
AGTTGAGGAACTTTTGAAAAGTTGCAGATCCTTCAGAGAGCACGCGCGCCGCCGTCGGTTACTCTTGCACCGGGTTGAAGAGCGGCCCGGGATCCTCTTGTTTTCGACCGACTGGCTGAAAAGAAAAGTTTACCTTGTCCGTGATTAAAGGGGCGAAAACTTATCTCCACTGATCTACGCACCAGGCTAGCTATCTTAGAGAACATCCGAGGGAGAACTTGGCGCAACGATAATGAGATTTCGAATCAGAGCGGAGGATCTTCCCTATCAATCCATCTATCTATCTCGCTCTAATCTTCTCTATCTCGTTGACATCTTCTCTTAACTGCAAGGGTGGACGTGAACTAGGTATTAGCTCATGATGTGAAATTTACTCGATACCTTGAATTGCTGTAACTTTGATTTTCACACGCACGAAGTGTATTTTTCAAGCGTGAAGTTTCTACTTTTGCACATCGGAGTTTGTTTCTCTTTTTTTTTCTTTTTTTTTTCAAAAATATTTTAACATCACGTGGCGAAAGGAAAGGCGTAAGTTTCCATAGAAAACTTCTCTCTGCGACTAAAAATGCCACGATTTTAAGGGCTGAACAAATACCGCTGTGTACGATTCTTTTCACAATTTTACTGGACTTGGAATGTTAGTCAGTATGGATCACTGTACGTTATAAAGTTCTAGTGTGGATAATCGAGTGAACACGAATTATTTCTAATATACTTTTTGGATACTTTCGCATCGAAATTTTAAGTAAATAACCCTGAGTAGTGAAACCAGAAACTCGCTTAAGGAATCTGATATAAAGTCACGAGGGACTAACTAAAAAAAAAAAAAAAAATGCAATGACATTACTTTTAAAACTTTATTCTGGAATTTAAATCATCTTGTAAAATAAATCTAAATAAAAGCAAGTCGTTTCCTTCAAGAAGGTACTGAACGTCGATCATGTGCCAAGAAATTTATCTACAAAAGGAAATTTAAAAAATCTCTCTTTCGTGGAGGGTCAGTGATTCGAAAACAATGTCTGAGAAAAAATTCGACGTCTGTATGGAAACTCTGCGCTTTAAACTGCGAGGAGAAGTCTTTCTGGAAATCTCGAGAACGGACAGGGGTCGAATACGGCAGCCGAGAGAGAGGAACGACTTAATTTCAATTTCAAGTCGCGGAAGCCTTCCACGGGATTACGCTTCCACGGGGAAGCTCTTCTCACGGTGTAACCCAAATATTTATCACTCTGTGTAAAAGTTTTCAAAGGTCACGCCGCTTCTAAAACAACCAGAAACGTAATCCATTCGGATTAAATTCTACTGGTAAAAAACGCGAAACCATAGGAACGTAACTGGCATTCTTCATGATTTAATTACATTTCCTGGCCCGCCGCAAACTTTATCTGCGTACACATTCTTACCCCATAAAGGGGCCTTAGTATTTGCAAAGCCTGCTATTACCATATCACCAAATGAAAATTATTTCTCGACTCGAGTAATTGTAAATTCACGACGGTGAATTGCAACGAATCAACAGATTCGATGGATAAATTTTTTTCACGCGAAAAAATATTTTCCGAGAAATTTTGTTATAAATGGCCAAAGTTTCGCAAACGACACACGAAAGTTTGATTCTGTCTAGTTTATGGCGTCGTAGAACTCTGTGCATCAGAGATATGACATTTGACGTAATGTCTTTGGTGATCGTCAATTTGATAATTACAATTCATATTTATTCACTGAGATAGGGTGATATACTTTCATTTCGTCGTGATGATAATAGGATAGCAATAATGGCGATACGAATTAACCATACCCGAAAGTCGCATAAACCGAAGCTTATCGAAGATCACAAACTGAGCTAATTTACACGTTGTTTCGTGTAAAAAAAAAAAAATACTATTACGATGTTGATATTATAATATAATTTTATATAAGCTACGTGAAACAAACACCATAAGCGCCGAGTATAACAGAATTTAACAAACAAGCGAGTAAAATGCCATGCACGTCGATTCTTGATAGTTTCATCGAAACGGTCGATAGACAATCCGCTGAAATTCGAAAAGGACGAAAATCGTAACGAAATCTAATGAACGGAGGATAGTTCCCCGAGTCGGGAGAGGCGACAACAGAACGGGAACAAATTGACTTTTCCAATCATAATTTACACGGGCTTGAACGAGGGGTGGGGAGGGGGAGGGGGAGGGGGGGCTCGATTAATGCGCCGCATTAAATCAATTGCGCTAATGCGGCCTGCTGCATAAATACGTAAAGCTCGTTAAAAACAAAAATTAATGCCCTCCGGTCGCCTCGGGACACGAGGGGAGACTGCGAAATTCCCGCGTTTCACGGGCCCGCGATCGTTAAGTACGCCCGGCTAACGAAATTATCGCCGCCCCGGCCGCCATCGAAATCGAAATTAACATCAAAGAGAAAGGCTCGGGTGCCCACCTCACCCCTCCTATCGATCGAATCTCGCTTGTTCGGCTCGATGTAGTCGAATGCAAAAATCGATCGACGGCTAAACGTTTTCGGGCAACGTCGGCGATAACGTGCGCTCGATTAGCCCGTTGATCGACAGCGTGCTATCCGTACCTGCAGCTCTTTTTTCACGAAACAAGGCGAGGGAAAATAAACGAGTTGCGCGAGGCGTTCCGGTTTCTCTAGTTGAGGATCATCGATACGCTTTGAGGTAATGAACGAGAAAAAATTGAAAGCTGGAAAGTTGCTCAAAGATGACAAGAGATTCGTCGATTTTTGGAGATTGAGAACATTGGAACATTGTCCTTATAATTGAAATCGCTATGGGTTACAGCTAAATTATCATCGAAATTTTAGACGAAGGTTCAGATTAATTTTAGGTACATTTTTTGTTAAAATTCAAAGTGTTTGATTTCATTTTGTAATTCACATTTCTCGCGACTGAAATTAGTTATGAGATTCCACTGAAAGTTGAACGTCTCGAGATAAGAATCTACACTCTGCAGAAAATCAATATTTCTAATTGTAAGATTAGAAACCTAAGCTCATAGTTTGTCAGGCGGAAACCTTAGGGAGAACACCTTTATATATGATACCCCGATTTCTACACGATCAATTTTAGATTTTTTTTTTTTAGATTTAGATGACATTTTCACTTTTCTTTCTTCGTCACAAACTGTAAGTAACCTTCGAAGAGCCCGGCTCGGACAGCCATAAATCTAGGCGAAGTCAGGCTGACACCGGTGAAAGGACGTAAATTTTAGGAAAGAGGTGTCCAATTACCAGCGTTTCATTGCGCGAAAAAAAAAAAGAAACCGCGGCAACAGAACAACCGCCGGTGAAAGTAACGAGAAACGCCGATTTAACTGGTCCCGTTTGCGACCGGTCAATTGAACCGTCCCTATTTTTCGATGCACGGAACAGCTTCGAACGATCCGCTCGCCCGTTTCCCCGTAAATTGTCATCCGCGATTGTTCGTTCCTCCTACGTGAATCTATTACCCGCAGCGCGAAGCCTTCGCGGCAGCCAGGTGCATCGCGACGCCCATCCTATAAAGTCCCATAAAATGGTACCAAGTTTGATCAACGTTATGGGAGCCGATTTATCGCCCTTGTACCTTACTCGCGCTGTTCCTCGACGATGGAACCGCGATGCTAGCTAATTTCGCCAAGTGACGCATTGCTAACGCGTTCTGATATCGATAAGACACCGATTGACGCGTACAAAATGTCGATTACTGGAATATTCTGTGCGATGTTTTTATGCTTGAAACATGTAAATGAATAAACGTAGCATAGATCGGAGGGCATTGCCTGGTGTCGAATATCTGTTTGAATATTTAAGTTGCTTCGAGACTCGACTGTAAACGTGACTCTGAAATGACGTAGCGCTGACGAACTGATTCCGAAAACGCTGATTGAAACCTGTGGAAACGAACAGTTTGATTGGTAAACTTGTCGATTTATTTGCATTTCGCATTCGTCGACTTAATTCGTGTTCTTTTTTTTTTAATGTTAATTTACTTTCACGTCAATTTTTTAAACATTTTAACGTTAATTTCTTCTCGCGTTAATTTAATCTACCCCGTTAACGAGCTCATTTCGAAATTACAAGCAGCATTATGCACAAAGACTCACCGGAGGAGAGTTTCGACCTCTGCAGCAGCCAAGTCTGCAGCGCCAGCCGTTCCCTGTGCCTGCAGAAGAACTCCGGCCTGATCCCGTGCCTCTTGAGGAACTCGTCGCACTTTCTGAACGCGGCCAAAGCCTTGGCCGCCTCGACCTCGTCGATGTCCGCGAGGACGTTCGGGCAGGAACTTCGCCTCGAGGACGAAGAACGTTCCTCGTAAGTTTCGTCGGGCAAGAGCATCCCCATTCCCGCGGGATAGGATCCCCAGGACCACCAGCACCGCTCGACGATCCCCTTGTCTTCCTTTCGACAGCTGTCGTCGGTGTTCACGCCGCTCTGGCAACTTCCAGCTCGCGGCGCTCGTCCAATGCACATATTAATCCTGGCCCTTTGCCTCAGAGAAGCGTTTCTAATTGGCCAGGAAACGAGTCTCGAGCTGCAAAACTACGCTCCTCTCTCACTCTCTCTCTCTCTCTCTCTCTCTCTCCGTTTCTTCTTCGCTTTTGTCGCCAAGTTTTTCGCGGGTTAATTCCCCTTTTTCCCCGCAACGTGTCGATCACACACCCCTAGAGCCAAGGGAGACTCTTAATGGGATTTCATCTCGGATTAATAGGATTTCGTCGCGGGGACGCGAGCTCCTTCACGCGTGCCATCGTCGTTCCAGACATCTCGGTTGACCGACTCGATGTTTTCTCGACGCAGGCGACACTGGGAGGGTTGCCTTCCCCCCCCCCCCCAACGACACCCACGGTCTTCGCTTCTTCCAAATCGCTAATTGAATCGAACCCCAGGCGAATCGGTTTATTGGCTAGGAAGAGGCGTCCACACCTTCCCGCTTGGATGATAGTCAAGCCTCAAAGATTTCCTCCAGGAGCTGTTCGACTCCCAGCGGCTGCTGGCTGCGGACGTGGCTCGAATTCGAACACGTCCGTTCCGTAATCTTTCCGTCGTGAAATCGATCGTCCGCACGCCTGGCAGATATCAATATCGATCCCGACGATCACGTCGCAAACGCTCTCACCCGATTCGACGTTTCGCGCCTCCGCTACGCCCACTGTGCTCCGATGCTTTCGCTGTTGTTGATCGGGTCCGGAATCGACTTTCCAACGGTGCTTTCACGGTACAGGGGTATCGCTTACGCTCGACACAGTTCTTACGCGCCATCGTTCCTCCGGACGAGACAACAGGTTCTCCAAGTGTCTCTGGAAAAGGGAGAGTCACGCGATTATTATGGTAATACATCCGACGTCTATCTGCTCTTTTATCACGATTGCTGTTCCCCTTCCTTTTTAATTGTGGATTCCTATGCATGTTGTGGAAAATTCACAGCCGCGCAAATGCACGCGACACGATGACGTACAAGGATATACAAAGTATTCAAAGTACAACACTGCCTATAACGTTTCATAGACGAAACAATCCTCTTTTTTAATTATCATGAAAGAAACAGTGTAAAGAAAAGTTGCATTGAAATTAATAAACATCGAAAGTAATTAATTCTCCTTTCTTTGCTAATTTTCTTTAATATTTTTTAATATCGATAAAAGTCTGAATTTCACAAGATTTCGATTAGATTCGAATATATGCATATATTATATGTATATATATGTGTGTATCCCTTTTTCACGACTGCTGAAGAGCAAACTATATTCTTTCTTTTTCTTTCTTTTTTTTTTGTCGTCAGTAGAACGATAAAAAGTTTCAGGTTAATAATGGAACGCCTTTGAATATTCCCCGTGTGGAAATTGATACATTTCCTCGTTTACGAGACACAAATAAAATAACAGTGTGGCAAGAGTTATAGCGGATATTCATGGGATTATGGGAGACAGCGGTACGATTTAATAGCGCGATCATTTCCATTTTAGAGAGTTGGCCAACAATAAACATATTAACAATCGCTTTAACCATCGTTACAGCAACAATACACGTTTACATTCAACCACGACGCACGCTGACGCGTATTTTCCAAAATTTGCTTAATTTTTACACCGACCGCGCGATATTCCCTTCACGTTCAATTTTATCGTTTAATTATTTAAATCAATGTTTGTTTTTTTTTTCTTTTTTTTTTTACTGTAAACATTTGGAAAAACACGCTCATCGAAAGCGTGTCATTTTTTCTTTTTTTTTTTTTGTTTTTTGTTTTCGTTTCGTCCGTTTGTTCGCTTTTTCCGTTTCGTTTTGTAATCTCGTCTCAGTTAACTGGAAAAGGATTCTCGTCCAACGAACGATGAGCTTGCGAGAAAGGCAAGTTCGCCAAACTTGTTTCGTCGTTTCCAAGAAAGATTAACCAACGTCGCCATACACAGAGAGAATGTAAGATGAAGCTAGATCATTAATTAACAAAAACACGGCGTCGATTCGGCTGGGAAAGTATCGCGACAAGCCGATCAGTAGCGTTGACGATCCTGCGACACGCGAACACCTCGTACACCCCTTATTCATGATCCCGCTTAATCGTCGATGAACATTATTGTCGTTTATGGAATCTTCCTCGATATTTCGAGAATTATGCAGACATCTCGCTACGTTATTTTCTACGTTAAAAAAAAAGTAGTATACGTTAATAAAAAGTCCCATTGTTCACTCTTGAATTCTCCTCCTTCTCTTCAAACTTCTAATTTTTTAAATTTAACCCTCGATGAATAGCGTTGCTTTCGTGTAAAAAAAAGAAAGGGAGAAAAATGTAAGTCACTAAATTAATTAAGCACGGTCAGCGTAAACGTCCGGAATAGGATTTCGTCCCCTCTTACTCGACTCGAGGTACACGAGCTCGTCACTTTTCTATTATTCAAAGATCGTCGAACCGATAACGTCGAACTGAACGTTCTAAACGCCATTCGAGATCGAGCTCGATCGTTGCAGATGTACACCGTTACTCGGACGTTTAATCCAGCGGCACTGGGTTCGTTATCGTGCGGAAACATTCATCAGAAAGTCCCATAGGAATCGTGACACGTTCGATCGCCGTGTGGACGTCGCTTTAAACCGCGATGCATAAACATCGCGATGAAGAAGAGGGAAGGGACGGTGACTCGACACGTGCCACCCACGGTGAATTACTGTATTCCGTGGATCCACTCGACGATCCGGGGGACCACCGGTAGTTCAATACACGAATAAAGATTGAGATCGGAATCTCCGACACCAGGAAACCGTCCGTTTCATCGAATCGATGCCTTCCTTTGCCAATCTCCCACGAAATCTAGTCGGTCGATCGAACGAATCGTCGTAGATCGTTCGAAGAAGGCTGCATCGATTTTGCCTTTTGTAAATTAGCCTAGCCGCGCGCGTAAAGCAGCAAAGAATCCTACGTGAAAACATTTGTGAGTGATAAATTTATAACGAGCGTGAGAAATGTAGGACTTGCTATGATAAACAGATAATTACTCCGATTTCAAGTAATTTTAGTAAAAAAAAAGAAAAAAATAGATAAATCCGTTTCATACGTGTTGTAAAGTTAGCAGACTCCTCTTTACGCTAAGCGAAAGATGAAATTGTTTTTGGAAATACTCGTACACGTGAAAAGTGGAACTACCTTTTTCTTGCTGCAAGCCATTTAATTTGTAATTTAATTGATTCAATTAATTTCTTAGAAGTGTAGGGCAAACTGCTAGATAATACAGGCGTCAATTGAAACAATGAAAGTGCCATTTCACAAAACGGCAGATAAATACGAAGAAACGTTAACGTTCGTATAGAATCGACTAACGTTCAGCAGTTTGTAGTTCGAAGAAAGTTCAATTTACGAGGGAATGATTCTTATCTGTTAAAGATCAAGCAGCACGAGTAAATCGTTCGTCATAATAGTTGCGCTTGGTCTTTTGTTCGTACGTTCGAGTCTCTGACCTCGCCTCTGCTCGACGTCGAAAAGCAGAGCCCGCGGCGACAGCGCGGGAACCTCACGGCCGTCTGATAAATTTACGTCCAATGAGTTTAAAGCGCATTAGTGCGCGATAAATTTCGTCCTTTGCCTTACAATTCCCTCGGGCGACGAGAGAGAAAGAGAGAGAGAGAGAGAGAGAGGCCAAGATCTAGGACTAACAGCTATACTTCCCTCCCTCGTCATCCATATTTTCTCTGCCTCGCGATTATTGCGAGACGGAACGTCCCAAAGTTTCAAACACCAGACTGTTGGAAAATACTGCTCTCTGGTTCAACACCCATGTATATACGATTTCGTCGCGAAAAATACTTCTATCTCATTCTCCGGTGTGAAGCTTTATTGACTTTCACGTTTCATTCTCGCAGAATTCATTTTTCGTGAACAACTTTTATTAATAAAAACGTAGTTACGACGAGTAAATTGTTTTTTTTTTTTCAGCTAACTTAAACATTGAAACCAGTGTTTCTTCTTTCAGATTTTCGCCTCGAATTTTGACTCTGTCTACATGCATTTTTACCATCTTGTACTTTGTGTGTTGCAACATCACGTTCCATGTCTGAGCCGTGATATTGTTACCGCGGAGAGCTGCAATGAATTATTTGCAGAGCTTGGTCCTTAGACAAAGAAAAATCTCAAGCGTGAATATGTTACATAGTGTTTGACATGTTCATGAGCCAGTACGAAACGACAAAGAAAATAAATACATGTATAATGAACGGTAAGCGAGTAAAAGTCAAATTGAAGACATCGACGAAGAACTGATTCACCCACGAAAGCGAAATTTCTGAAGATTCTACGTTACACATTTTCGAGTATTCTAAACACTCCGAAGAACTAATTCTCTCGAAACTGTGATTCCATCGACGATCCATCAACGATACGAAGCTCGTTAGCTTTCACATTTCATTCCCGTAGAATCAATTTCTTGTAAACTAAAATTTTTATTGACAGTTGCCACGATGAGTAAATATTTCTTTGAGTTATTCATTGCCATAATGTCCTTCGATTTGAAAAACCAGCAGGTTCCAACAGATTTGAAACGAACAAACAAAGCGCGCGAAATTTAATCCCCCAATAAAAAGGTTGAAAAAAACAAACATAAAAATAAAGACAGAAAATATTGTCTGGTCGGAAACCTGCGGAAACCAGCCGGCCTGTGTCTGTTCCTAATTTTAAACGGCGAGTCTAGCGTCTCGATTCTCGTAAATCGATAGCAGCACGGCAGTAAAGAGTGAACGAAAGCGCTGGCCACGCGAAAGTTAGTTTAACCCGCTCGTCCCCCTCCCTTCCCGGAGATTTACCTTAGAACGCAAAGCGCTCGCGATAATTTTATTTCGCCGGCCGTGTAAGCCGTTCGGCGTGTGTCTCGCGCGCGCATATGTGTGTGTGTGTGCATATAATATGCAACGCGGACATCGTGTATCTTGCTCTGCACCCTCGTGTCTGCGAGCTGTGCGAAGGGAGGAGTGAACAGCCACGGGAGAAAATGAGCATGTAGAACAACATGTAAAGCCCGAAAGCTACGGAAATTAAAGGGTGGGGGGGGGGGGAGGCGAGGGATATTTTCGACGGGATAGATCCTCTCGATAAGGAACCGAAAGAAGAACGAAACTGCCGATTTTGCCGGCCGTAGCACCAACGTAGGAACAACGGAATAATCTGACTTACAGGCCGTATCGGTCTACGACGAATGACAAAAAAGAGAGAGAGAGAGAGAGAGAGAGAAATGGGGAAGGCGAGAAGAAAGGAGAAGGGGGCAGAGGAAAATGGACATCGTGTCGTGGTAAGTGGAAAGAGGAAAAACGAGCAATACGAGAGACGGTATAAATAACTAAGGACAAAACCGAGCGAGAGAGGAGCGAAACCGGTGGTTGAGAGTGGCGGGAGAAGGGATTAAGATAGCGAGACAAAGGGAAACGAGTCCGTGGTGGGTAACGAATGGGCCGAGGGTTGAGGAGAAAACGAAGAGGAAACGAAAGAAAGAAGGTATCGTGGTATTCGCGGCACGGGTTGGGAACCATCCGAATTGCAAGGGGAGTTGGAGTTAACAGCGTCTGTTTAACCACTTGCGCTGGAATGACGTGTCACGCGCGTCGAGAACATATTGTGTCCCCAGAAAATGGCAGTATTTTCTCAGTTTTAAGTATATATTCAAGTACAACCCGGGCGAAACGAGAACAAATAGTAAATTTGTTGCTTCTCGATCATTTCTATCCGAGTGACCGTCGTATCGACGAGTTCAAAGGGAAAGCAACGAATCATTGTATATTGGTTCGGTCACTCGTTATGGTCCGCAGCCAGTTGCCAGCGCAACGTGGTTAAGAACGTTTCGCGTTACATTCCCGGCTTTTAACCGTCGCGTCGTGCGGCGATTCGAAAAATACGCGAACGCGTACGTTGTTGCGTACGAGCGAGGGCGAGCCTGTGATTAGGTTGCCAGTTGGGCCCTCGGGGCCTTATAACCGCCCACAACACACTATAACCGGTGCCATGGGAGAAAAGAGACTGGCCGAAAGAGAGAGAAGGAAAGGGTGAGAGAGAGAGAGAGAGAACGGCAACACGTGAGTTTCAGCATGTTCACGGGACCGCGTGGGAACGTATCGGCTCGTCTATCATCCTAACCTCCCTCGCGCGAGCTGCGTCTTCTCCCTCTAGGGCTGTCGGAATGCAAGCCAACCCCTCGCCTTTGCCGCCTGCCGAGTACACAGGGTGATTATGAAGTACTTATCGCGTGTAGGGATCGTGTTACCAGGGCTATTCGATCGGATTTACCTGGACTGCGTTCCTCTCTCGTCCAGAGATCGACCAGGATCGAACGGAATTGTAATTTTAACCCTCCGCTGGCGATGAATTTTTCCATCGTACGCGCGACAAATCCCGAATGCGTGTTGGGTGTCGGGCAATCACGTACTTCCGGATTACGTAATATTCGAAGACGTATGAATTATCCTATCTCGAGGACGTACAACCCCGTGTGCGCGTACAGACACTAGGATAATTGATTTGAGGTTGTCGAAAATTAGAAGACGATTATAAATATTAGAAAATGATTAGAGTATGTACATATGTGTATATGTATAACCTGGGCTCTATAACCTAAATTTCGTTTGAGAATGATCTGAGAAAAAAATCTGTCTGTCAATTGTTACGTTTTCGCAAACGAGAAACGTGCGTTGTACGCGCATCGTTATCCGGGATTGGAAAACAACGCAGAAACAAACAGATTCTCTTTTATCTCCGGTGTAACTGTACCTTTTTATATTTGGAAACGTGTGGCGGGTCGAAACCAGGGATCGATGAAAGGAATTTCCCAAGGTAGCCCGAATGTGACGGCCGAGATTCATCAATCAATTTTCTCGCGGCGACTATCGACACCTCGTAAATTATACAGAATCGCTGATGCGCCTTAACCGACTCGATAACGCGTAGAACGAACAGGAATCAATTTCGCCGATCTACCTTTTGCGTCACCTCGGTCCTACTCGCGAGACACCGATGGTTAAAGCAATTTTACGCGTTAAAAACTTTCACTTATTGCTCATTGCGCTGACCACGGCTTGACGATTTCATATGGACGAAAATTTATCACGTTTAATCAAACATAAATGTTAGCTGCTACAGATTTTTTCACGCTGTCCAGTTGAAACAATTCGCTCGAAACAACTCGAAATCTGGCATAGTGCACGTTTCAATCGTCAAACGCTCTTCCACTTTCAATTCCAACGAATTTCCAAAGATTCTCAGAGGTTCGACAAATAATCCACGGTTTGTCAAATTTTCAGAAATTCGACAGAGCATCTAAAGTGACTCGTGAGCTTTCTGATTCGTCGAATTTCCAAAGATCAACGATATCCCGAGAGTTTGTAACGTTCGAGAAGATACTCGGACTCACGGAGCGTTATCGATTGAAGCGAGTCGCTCACGCAGGTCCGGCCCGAACCGCCGCAACGTGAGAGGCCACGAAACAAAATGCGATCGTGTACGTACGTATAATCAAGCAAAACGAGAGAGAGAAGAAAAAAAAGGAAGTTTGGAGGAGGGAGGAGAGGATCGGTGCGTGAGGCGGGCAGCAAAGTGCCGGGTCGTGTATGTTGTACACACTCGGCGTCGATGATGACGTGCTGATGTTACGCTGCTATTACTTAGCATCCCCCAGGCGGCCGGCCAGGAGTGTAGGTCACGGAAAGGTTTCCGAAACAGCTCGACGCGAACAGGCCTCGGTACCGTGAGAAACGCACTTTCAAACCGTGTACGCACGTGAGAGATACACGAAAGCGAATAACCCTACGATCTTTGGATCATTTCCCCCCCCCCCCCCGAATTTTGACTCTGCGTGCATTTCTACCATCCTGCTACATACTTTGCATACGTTCCATGTTTGGACTATGATATTAAATATCGCACGTTTGTTACCACAGGAAAAATGTGACGAATTATTTGTAGAGTTGTAGGTCTACTAAATAAGTTACGTAGTGTTTAACGTGTTCACAAATTAGTAAGTTAGACAATGGTCGTTTCGAAACTGAGAACTTTGAAAATCAAATTGGAGAGCACGACGAAGAACTGATTCACCCTCGAGACCTTTTGAACATTCTACGTTACAAATTATACGTTTGAATATTTTACAGACAAAGTTCCAAAGAATCAAATTCCCCGAGACTGCGATTCCATCGGAGTTGCTCCGGTCTCAACGAGACGAAACGACGAGACACCGATTCTTATTCGATTCCCGGCGCTCGGTTCTCGAAACGAAAGAATCCACGCGGAGCCCGTGAACGGAGCGGGCGGCTCGATTAGTCGAGCCAATAGTCCGTGGGATTAAAAGCTCGCAGGCGACGAGCAATTTGTATTCCGCTCGTGGGGTCATCGCTGCCCCTCCAAGAATCTTGGCGCCGTCCCTCGCGCGCGCACACCGGCCCAAGGACACCCGTTAGATCGCGAACGTGCATCTCTTCCGTGGCCACGGGACCTCTGCAGCTCCGTTGCCGGAACAGGGGTTCAGCGAACAGCAAAAAAAGCTTAATTAAAATTCCAGTCTCGCTAAGTCTGCTGCGCGGAAAACGTCGACGGAGACAGAGAGAGAGAGAGAGAGAGAGAGAGGAAAACCGGCGAAGGGGCGGTTGACTCTCTGTTCTAGCAGCGACGCCTCGGTGACGTCTCGAGAAAACGCGGAAATAAATAAGCCACGGTACACGCGGAATATTTCAAAGGCCACCCTGTTCTCGACGTGCTCTCGCCGAGAGCGAGCTTTATTCGGCGAGAATGCGCGGCGACGTAACGTCGTCGTTCGAGAGCTTTTTTTACTTCGAGCCACCCACCTTCTCCCCTTCGTCCTCATCCCCATGCCTGTCAACCCCTAGCGCCAGCCAGCCAGCCAGCCTTTCATTAAGTACGCGCGCGATTCAGACGTGCGTGAACGAAGCTGTGCTCTCAAGGCACGCGGGAGACGTTCTTTAATTCCGAATGTCGAACGATGCCAGCCCTCGCCTTTTGTCTCTCCGCACCCCGAACGACGACATTGCGTTAATAAACGCGCCAACTCGCGATGTAACGTCTGACGAAAGAAGATCGTTCGATGCGGAGACGAGGACAATTCTACGCGATATGACCGATGAAACGGATCGACGAATCTCGAGTACACGGTAGAGAGCGGACGGAAAGTTTCGTGAAATACGCGCACGATACTTAATACTCGACGATGGAAAGCATTAAGCGATATCCTCCGTGATTCAGGAACGTTTCCATAGAGAGGGAACGGTCGAAAGAACGATGTAAAAGTTAATGGTCCGGCGACGTGACTTAACCGGATGATTGTCAGACAACGGGTAACGAACCGTGAGATAAGCCTCGTACGAGGAGAGCCTGAGTTCAGAGCGCTCGCGCAAGATGACACGTCGATTGAGATTTCGTCTACGGCCCGGACGAGCGGTCGTCCTCCCCGGCAACAGGTGTCACCGTGACCGTTGGACCGTTAAAAAATAGAAAACCGCACTGACCAGACAGGCGACTTTCCATCGATGCCTGGGAAAATCCCCGAAGCCCAATCGGTCAGAAAATATTTTAAGCCGCGGAATCGCGCGGCCCACGATGGAACCGCGATCGAGATCGATGGCGCTGTCCGCGAGAAAATGAATATCCAGGGCGGATCGGGGCTGGATCACGAACGAAAAATCGTGCAACGAGTCACGATCCCCACCCCCGCGTTCGTATTTTATATAGAGAGAACGCAAATGCGCGCCGGCTGACCAGCATCTGGAGGATTTAAAACACGTCCGTAAATCACGCGGGGAGATGCTTAACCGGCGCACCGAACTTTCGGGGCGAAACTACCGCGTCCTGGATCTAATTTTTGCGAAACAAAAAAAACAAAAAGAGAGAAAAAAAAAAAAGTATCAAGTCGCGGAGCATGGGGCACACAGCTTCATTACGCCAAGTAAGCTCCGCCGCTATTATTCGGACTTTCAGCCGCGGATTTCATATATCAAACGTAAATTTGAGAAATGGACCCCGGAACGGAAAAATGGACACCGGTCGCCGTAAAAGGAGAGGCTGTCAAGCCCCCCACGTCACTCCCTCCCCCCCCCCCTCCCCACTTCCATTTTTGGATCGTCGAGCGAAGCGTCGCGTGTCGCGATCCGTCTCCTCCGTACGACCACGCATCTTCGGCTTCGAAGAAAGCCGAAGAGCCGATGGAAACGAAAGAACCCGACGTAGGATTCGTCCGCACGCAGACGGAGCGTAGTCTCCGTGAGTCCACGAAGCGCGAATAATTATCATCGGGCGGGCGGGCGGTCGGTAAATTTCGTAGGCCGGCTACCCGCCGCGAGAACCTGAACCAATGGCAACATGGCTGCCCTGGCCTGGCGAATTTTTCGATATATCTCTGCCCGGTGTGGCGTGCTTTGTGGTGTGCCTCTCGCAACCGTGACCTGCCGACCCGCGTTCACTCGGTACACGATGTACCATATAATTAGAGGGTCAGACCAGTGGTGAGGTCCCTCCCTCCAAACTCGACGCTCCCACATCGACGCTGAAAACATCACCAGCCTCGCGGGGCAACCTTGGCCTTCAGCTGAGCAACAGAGGGGAAAAAGAAGAAGAAACAGAGACCGGGTGAGAGGAGAAGACGGCACGAAAGATCGGCGGCCAAAGATCTTTTATCGTTAATTTATCCATCGAAGATTTCACTTAATTCTTTAATGGGCGAGTAGCGAGACGGCCGCGCACGCGCGTGTACGCGCACGCATTCCCCCCAAAGGGGAAGAGAGGACGAAGAGAAAAATCGTAAAGGGAAGATGAGGCACATTATTGTTCGAGCGTGCCGGTCTTGTACCCGAACGAACGTTACAACCGTCCGGTTTAATTCGTCGGAGGCTAATTTCACCGCGGCAACGGCGATAATAAATTACGATCAAGTCTCGGAGGAAACCGGCGGACGGGCACCGGCGATAACCGACGCGTTCGCGAATTTTACCAACTCCGCGGACTCTCCCTTGCGTCTGACGTTTATGACGAACGTTCCGTCAGCGGTTTCATCGTGGCTAAGGTCGAGGAGGATGTTTATAAATAATTCAGGCGTTTAGTCACGCGAGTGGGAGGGATTAATCAAAGGGGACGACAAAAATTCTTCTGTTCGTCCGTTCACCGGTCGGTTTATCCGACCTAGGATCCACAAACTCTGCCACGTTCACCAAAAATCGGATGTTCTTTATGGAACTATCCAATTTCCTGAGAGTCAGAGAAACACGTGAATACCTCGAACGCTGATTTGAATAGTTTGTCAAAGTTGCGACTGAAAATCACGTCGCAACGATAAATATCAATTTTGAGGGGATTTGGACCGATTCAAAGACAAATTTAGATCGAGCTCTCACGTTCTAATCTTCGAGACTCTCTACTATTTTTTCGAAATTGTGACCTCCGACCCTCTGACTTTAGGAACCAATCGTCGTAAAATCGCGTACGCGGAAGGACACACGCGACAACGTCGTGTCGCGCGACTTTAAACTAATTAAATCTCGATGTTTCACGGTGTCAGCCGGTCGCGCTGGACGATCACGATCTGTCGGCCGATAAGCCGCGAGCAGAAGGGATTAAGGAAACGCGTTTGACTCGGTGTCCCCCTTAACTAGAAGCTTTCCTGTCCGCCAACAAACGCACCGTCTTGTCCACTGTGGTCGGCAGACGTTGGCAGACGTTACAAAACAACGATGGATTCAGTGCGTGTCGATATCTCGATAAGAAACGACAGACCGGTAGTGCGGCTCTGAATTTTATCGGAGACGGACACGAAATTTCTTGCGGGTAACGTAAGTCCAGTAATTTAATAATAAGATTCGGTAATTCAATTGGACGAATATTGATAAAAAATGTATATTTGTTTAACGAATAAAAAGTTTATCCGTCGAGTGAAAACTTGTCTATCTGTAATTCAATATTTCGAGTCGAACCTCGTCGCAACCCTTAAAAAACGAGCTATTCGAAAATCATACGAAATCTAAATTCTACGTACGATTAGTAAATTCACTTTTAGTTCCTATCATTTTATTGGCATTTAATTCACCTCCAATTGCTGAAATCCTTTAAAAATCGCGGCAACACAAGATCAAAATTCCAAGACCCCCATTTATTCTAGCACGTGAATTGCTGAAATTTAGCTCACCATCGTAGCTTCTATCTCTTCCCCTGGAATAAAATCACCAAAATCTTGCAACCCTTGGAGATCGTCGACTGTTGCCCAAATCTCCGAAAAATCTAAATCCCACCAGCCAACGGAGTGAACAAAAAAAAGAAAAAAAAAAAAAAAAAAAGAAAGGAAGAAAGAAGAAACCGGGCAGTTTACCGAGCGGCTGGGGAAATCGAGGATCATTCACTCGGCGGAGGATCGAGAACGACGGAGGAGGATCGAGGGAACAAGAAGCCCGTGCTACCGCCTTTGCAAACGCGCCGTAGCAGCTTTAAAACGACGATGCCACGATAACGATACGTATGGGCTCCGGCCTAGCTTAAACGTCTACCTATCCCGCTTCGAAGCCGAACGGGCATACGTGTACACCGAGCGCGCATCCTGGTACACGGAACGACGAAGCGATGGCTAGGCACCAACCGACTTGGAGAAAAGGGACAGAGGAAAGACAAGTACAGAGAGAGAGAGAGAGAGAGAGAGAGAGGGACGCGGCCCCACGGTGCCTATTTACCAGCCCCATATTTACACGCGTACACCGACGGAGAGGCCCCTGCATGTACGTATTCACCGGCCCTCTCTTTACCGGCTAATCTCTCATCTTAGATCGCGTCCGGCCGGCGCACGAACGCTCAGACTCTCGCTCGCAATTATCGCAACGCCGATATTCGGCTTCAAAGGGTATCGGGGTATCCGGGGGAAGGACGAGCACGCTCGGTGAGGATCCTCGTTCTACAGGAATGGGAAACGTCCCGAACGGACGACTGCACGCTACACACCGTAGAAAGAGAGATCCAGCCGAGATCGTTCGTTTCTACGTGCATACACGTACATGCATACGTAGGCTTGGATCGAAACGAAGGGCCTGGATCGTTGATATCGAGAATGCAAGGTGTTTATTCGCGTTCCAGGTGGTTGGGAATACCATAGGGTGAGAGATTGCAGGCTGCAATCAATGGTGGTCGATCGTTAAGCTCGATCGTTAAGCTCGACCGATTAAGACACCCGATTGGTTGTGTCATCCGTCGAAGATAGGAGATGTCCGGCTTTTTTTTTTCTTTTCCCCTCACCGAACACCGATCCCCGACGTCTTAATGGAGTTTCACGAGTTTTTCACCGTGCCGAAAGAGGCACGCCGCGGCGCGGAGGTGGCGGTGAAGAGAGGAGAGGAGAGGAGAGGATAGGAGAGGAGAGGATAGGAGAGGAGAGGATAGGAGAGGAGAGGAGACGAGGCAGAAGAGGGCAATACTTCTCGAGAAGTGGCTGTGTGTTGTAAAAAGTAACGAGGACGCGGAGGCCACGGGCAGGGGGAGAGGGGCAGAGAGAATTATCGGTGTAATTTGTACCGCTTCCTCCGCGAGAGGCCGGCCCGTAAAGTAACTTCGACCGTTTGGAACGTGACGTATCGCGGCGGGAAGTTTCAAGGAGCGCGGGAACCGTTGATAAACTCGTGTTTGGATGATCGTCGAACAACTGGAAAACCGGGTGGCGGCAGTGAAGGACCGTAGAGACCCCGGGCTGGCAAGAGGCGCCGCTTAAAGTCGACAACGACTGCAACCGACTATCGAGCAGACCGTCGCTTGTTTATCTCGGCGATGGATCTCTAACGAGCTCGGTGCCGCGGAACGGCACTTTTCCCGAAAATTAATCGTGCCACCGCGATGGCTCTTCCATTCTCAAGCTCCGTGAAGGAACGGTTGGAAACGTTCTTCGTTAACGAGAGATCCTCGATCGAGCATTTGCTCGTTTCTCTTTTTCTCATTTCTCCGAAATGCTTGCTTTACGGGCCTAGGGTGATAGCACCGTGACACGAATTCCTCCGCGTTTCAACGTATCGAGAACGCAAGCATTTCTCTCCTGTGTCTGAGAAATTATCGGCTGTATATCCATCCAATTACGCCTAATTGCCCAGGAACAACCGTCCAACCGTGTTCACCAATAGCAGGGTTAACGAGTCGCGCGTAAATTTCAATTCTGACCCCGTCTTCGGCCACATTTTACTATCCCCCTCTCTCTCTCTCTCTCTCTCTCTCTCTCTCTCTCGAAACAGCAGTTAAGTCGTGGCTTTAAAACCGACAAACCCCCAACGACGGGTCGTCGCGATGCATGCACACACGCGTGCATGCACGTGCAACCGTCTCGTGTAACCCTCCCACTCGCCCACCATACCACCCCTCTCCCCACCCACCCCTTTCGTACTCGCTAATCTACCATCTTAGATCCTTAACAGCATTTGCATTCGAGAGACACGACGATGTAACGCCGACAATTACGAGACACCAGAATTACCGCGCCGCGATTGTAGTAATTATCACGGCCGTGTGCCCCGGTACGTGGGATCGAGGGGGTGGGCCGGCAATGATTTGTCCGTTTTCGGCAGCCGGACATTTGCATGCCCGACTCGTTTTCTTCCCGCCGTTCGTTGGCCCCGCGGCCAACTCTTCCACTCCCACGCTGATAAAACTCCCCCTACCCCCTACCCCCCTCCCCCCCCCGCCCCCGTGGAACGCGATACTGACTTACCTCGAGGAGAACGAGAAAAGGAAATACACATTTAGAGCGGCTCGCGAAAATATTCGAGCATTTTGCCACAGCCAGTGGAACGTCGACGCTGTGCGAAACGTTTTGAAATTTCGAACGTGTTGGTAGAAGTTTGAGACGAAATCTGATAAATACATTGTACAGAGGTTACGTATGTTTGATAAAAGGCTGGTGTACAGGACGAAGTATACAATGAGTGTTAAAGACGATCACGCTAAAGTTTTCTCATCTTCGTGAAATATATATATACACATACTTGTTATTACCGTATACACTTTCAGATTTCGTTTAATTAAGTTTAATCGCGACAGTTTGACTCTTTCGCTACGGTGCCAATGAAAGTTAAAAATGTTTCGTACAACGCGCGCGATAACACTCAGCGTCCAAACAATTTCACGAGCAACCGTGAATCGAGAAACTTGGCAAATTGCGAATATGCAAAAACACACGTACGAGTGTTCATCTCGCAGCAAAGCTCGAACGATAAGACGTACCGAAACTTCGTTCGTGGTTCCCGTGGTCTTTATCAATGCCCGTAAAAAACGTGAATTTGCATAAAAATCCGCAATCTAGTTATAATTGTTTGTCCGGAGGCAATTTAAGTCGACGCTCAACGAGGGACAAGGGGGAGGGTGGGAGGGAGGAACACCGAATTCCGGTAGTCGTGAATCGGCACTCGAACGAGCCAGACACCGATACGCGCGCACCATGAACGTAAATTAACATATTCCGCGTGTTTCGTCCTCTCCGTTTTTTTTTTTACCCGACCTTTCGCTCGATTACCCACGTTAATTTATCAATCATTCTTCGCGTGCTTTCTTTTCAATTACTTTTTCTTCCCTTTTGCTTGAAATGTAATTGAAAGATGATAATGAAACGGCGTGGCGATAGTGTAAATAGATAACACAATTACGAGATTACGCGTAATCGGAGGATACGAGAGGGAAGCACACGGCGGATAAGAACACCCTGTGTATGGTGTTGCGACGCGGACGCCTTGTGCCGGTCTATGGGGCACGAAAGGACAAGGTTAACATAGAAAGGGGTGGCCGTGGCTATTGTATTGTAATACTGTTTAAACTCGGCCAGGTAATAGGGCGTGCTTACAAGTATTTAGAATGTAACGGGTGTCCCCGATCGCCGGCTGCACCAGGGGCTCCACGCATTCTCCTACGTACAGCGTAATCTGCCGTGGATCTCTCGTCGTTTCTCTGCCGCGAGAGAGCATGCCTATACCGAATAAAGAAGCGACCGGTAACAAAGTAGAGAAGCAACGGGGCGACTGGATAGTAGCCGCGTGATCGCATCCTATTATACATATTGTTGTACGATCGCGACTGTACCGGGTGAGATTGTTAGAAGTTGCTCGTTCAATGGAGGATTCTCCGCGAGGAAGATTTGGATCGCGCGTGAAATTCCAATGACTAGTGGAACACCTCTTGGTATTTCGTTGCAGAAAATGAGGAATGTTTAAAAGTGAAATTCAACGTCAAGAGATTTTAAATTTCCGTTGTGTTATTGAAAGATCACCCATTACATCGTATCTGTTACAAATTGAAATGCATGAGAGAACTCTAATGGGAAGTTCGTCGCTTGCGGACCGCTGTAGAAATCAGTTTTCAATTTCTACGTTCTCCCATTCTGTCTTTCATTCCTACTGTAGAATTTTGCTTTCAGAAAACTAATTTTTCGTAACTTCACAGCAGATACACTTTCATCGCGAATTAAGAATTGTATCTATCATTTTAATACCGCACCCTAACCATCGTTATTACCTCCAGTGTTATCAAGATCGAATCAAACTCCAATCGAAACTTTTACATTCGGAACATAATTCGAGATAGCAGTCGAAGGGTTTGCAGCAAGAAGAGTGCAACTGCTTTTTCCATTTCATTAAAAAAAAGTATAATTTTTCACCTCGCGTAGCACGTTTGAAACGATAGTTGACTTTTAATTGCATTCTCATTGCTCCATTTAAAATTATCCAAAGAAAGAAAGAGATAAAGCTGTCCCTTCGATTTCGAACGATATTCGTCGAATACGTACTCTGTACGAAACATAGTAAATCGTGGACCGTGTCCCCGAATTACCGAGAACGTCTAAAACGCACTGCTTCTCCTGCTTTCTCAGATTGCTCAATTTCGCGGAAAACCTTTCATCAGTGGCGACCATCCTCCGATGTACTTCGCTTAATGCCCATCAGGATGAGACAGTTCCACGTCAAAATTAATCCCGTGACCCCGATTACATATTCCCGGGGCGAGGCTATCAGACATACGAATTTCACCCCCTTTCCTCGAGACGAGGAAGTGAATTTCTTTCGCCCATGTACCGGGTGTCCCGCGCGCGAGAAACGAAAAAAGGCTCTTATGGTTTTTTTTTCTATGAGCGAAACCCGGATCGAAATCTCGTTCCCGGTCGTAAAGATAAAGCGCTAAGTGCGGTTATTAAGATGTGTCGCGGTTTCGTTACGAATTCCCCGTGATCCAGGGGGTTTTCGCGCTCGCGCGCTTCAACTTTCTCCCGTTGTTGGAAAACGAAAGGAAAATGCCGACAAAACGACGACGTCTCGAATCGATATCCACGCGGAGGCAAAGAGACAAGATAACCGGATGGTACGACGGCGGTGATTAACAGGGAACATCATGAATTTCAAATCACGATGATTCATGACGGAGGAACCGACACCGTTACTCCACGCGCCACGATCCACCGACGATTTGCTGAACGGGAAGAACTATAACCGAGAGGATCGCGATGGAGCTTCGTATTCTGCTTGCAGTCCCCCTGGCTATTCAATTACGATTACATGCAAGATGTTTCACTTTTGTGGTTGTGCAACAACGTATATAATAAAGGAGAAGTTGTTTTCCGGCTGTCGAGGCTATCGTTTCAATTTTATAATTTCTGTTTTGCACCCCGTTTGATGAAACTTGACAATTCTTCCAATGCGTCGTAAAATACAAAATGAAAAATACAAAGTAATATTCGAAAGTTCCGTAATTTAATTACAGTTATCGATATCGATTGAAAATTTAACATTTGTTATTAAACATTTATCGCGTACAGAGGTTTCGTTCACGGAGTCATTTTCATCTCTCCTTATCGTTGAAGAGGTTCAAAGCCTACTAAAATTGTGACGTTTTCCAGTTTTGTAGAAAGCGTACAGAGAAAGGACAATTTTTAAAAATTAAAAACCAGTGATTTCCATAACAATTCGTTCATGTATAAGTGGACCGATACCTCAGTAATCAATGAATTTTCCTATTTAGAAATTTCTCGTACACTTTGACTTTATCGAGAGAAAAGCAAAAAAATCCAAAGATCGTCGACTGATCTTAATTCAACGAGAGGCTTTCGATCTCTCTGGTCTGGCTATTGGCTCGCGGAAGAAAAATCGTGTGAACATATGACGTGCAACTTGAATTCCGTTATTTATACGCGAGCATAAGGCCGATCGTTTCCACGACACGTCGCCAAGTCCAAGTGAACAATTAACATTCTCCGCCAGTTACGACGCAAGATCGAAGAGGGAAACGATAACAAGTTTGAACGCGTCGCGCGTGAAAACCATACGATTCGCGCGGTCCCACGAGAGCCGGGTAATGTTCGCAAAAACCTAACCTCGCTTCCTCGGGAGGAAATATCTTAAGTTTCGCCTTTCGAGTGTCGTGTTCGATCCTCTTAAAGGCCGGTTTCTCATTGCGCGACAATGGCCTCTCCGCAACGGGTTCAAATCGTCGCTAATCATCATCAAACGACATCCAATCGATCCAAGATTTATAGGGACACGCGAAAGTGAAAACACATTACAATGGCTCTTGAAAATTCTCAAAAACTTCGACACACAGAAAGATTAAAACTATCACTTTATAAATATTAATCCGCGTGATAGTTTGTGACAGCATAGAAAATTTCTCGTGCATGCAAAGATGAAATGGGAAAGGTAGGAAATTTTTCTTTTATGTAAATTTTTGAACGTTCGTGGAATGATAAAACAAGAAAGTAGAATAACGAAATGAAAAAAAAAGATTATTTCTTTAAAACGTAGCGAGCTCTCGGGGGATTAAAGCGTGAAATAATAAAATAAGTCAGTGTATTAACAATGATTCTATGAAATATGCATGGAATTTAAAAATTCAATAGCGTACGCGTAAATATCAAAGCTAAAGAGTACAACGTGTACTAGACGTCTACTTTTTTTTTTCTCGAATTGCGTTTCTACAAAGTATAAATTTGCATAAATATTCGCGCAAGAAATACCTGTCGCGCAAGTAAACTCGACGCGGAGGCGAAACACTCGAAGACAAAGAGGGAATCACGAAGAATGTAGCAACAGCTCGATCGATACGCGGTTAAAGACTGATCCAGAGATGAACTCGAAAGAATCGTTAATCGAGCGAGTGAACGGGATTCCTCCGTCGGTTTTCCTCCAACGAGTATCGCGCGCTGCACTGATTAATTGTGACGGATTAGAAATTCAAATGACGATGCCGCGTGGAGCCGGCGTAAATGAGTCGGAAGAGCGACGAAAAGTGTCGGTAAAGGGGACAGATGTAATTCAGCGTGGTCCGTGGATCGAAGGACACGGCGTACACGCTCCTAGGATACCGATATCCTTCGCGCACTCGGTGGCGCGGTTGAATATAAGTCATGAATTAAAGATCAGTCGGAAGGGGATTCTAATTAGCTGGTACACGTGGAACCGGGATTCCTGCCGCGCCGTGAAAACGTATCGGTTTAATTGGTAAGAAGTTAAGCGTCTTTCAGCGCCGCTGATCCGTACCAGGCTCGAGCTATTTCGAGGGGGAACGATACTTTACTCGGGGCTCGAGGAAACTTCATCTAATTACCCCCCCCCCCCTCCCCTTTCCCGATCCGGCTCTCTCGAAAGATGGAACGAAAACGAAGAAAAAAAAGAAATCTGTCGGGAAAACGTTCCTCCCACGAGAGGATAATGTGATATTATTCGACGATCATTTCTACGATGGATCCTCGTCTCCGTGAAAGCTACATTATCGAGACGCTCGGTGCTCTTTTACGAGGTTCAATTTAATCGCGAGATTACCGATAAATCGAACTTGACCGGATTTTCACTGAAATTTCTTTCAAAACTTTCTTCCCTACGATTTGAAACTCAAATTCGTAGAAAGGTTATCTCTGAGAGGTTCACGTGAGACAATACCAAGTTCAGCCACGGTGTTTTACCAGTAGACCAGTTCTCAATCGAATTTCCAATGAATTTAATTCCCGCCAAGATTACTGGAAGCTGGTGCTGCTACCAGTAAGTCGACCAAAGAATTCCGATGTTTATGAACGATAGGCGTACAGAGGCGTGCGCGACGCGTTCCACCATGGACTCGTTTTCGCAGAACCAAGAATCACTCGACTCAATTTGGCGAGGGAGCAGATCCGCGGCTGCGCCCCGATCCTATTGATTCACCGTTATTCGCCCTAATTCTTCCTCGCGTTAAACTACTTTGTGTTAAGTAGAACTCCAAGTTGTTTCTCTTCCGAGAAAAAAGAAAAAAGGAAATACACTCTGTCGTTACACCGTGGAACCGTTGGTCGTCGTTATTGCACGCTCGTTCTCAAGATCAAACGCGAAAGCGTAGAAGTGACAGAGGTCTCGTTAACGAACGCTGCAAATGCAAACCGACCAATGCAAATCGTCCGGGAGGAACGCGAATCGCACGGGATGCACGCGCGGACGTTTATTACGAGCAAAGGTGACACCAGAATGGACCACGCTGGACGTGGCTTTTTGCCACATGGCGCGCGTCTCCGCGCGAGAGAAAGAGAACTCTGTTTCCTTGAAAGGATTAGGGACGTGTCAACGATCCCGGTTTTTGCCACGTACTCGCGCGACCGTGGAAATATCGCGGTGGCGAGAGGAACCGTTTCACGGTTCTTCCAGACGAATACGAGCTACTCCAGCCTGAACCTGACACGTCGAGGCAACCATTCCCCATTCCCCCTTTTTCGCTGGGACGCGATAAAATTCATCAAAGTGACCGAACCCGTTCTCTAACGAACGGACGTCCGATATTTCTCTCGACATTGTTTCACGCTTCGCGCTCGCGGTCGCTTTGAAAAGAAAGCAGACAGATTCCTCGGGACGACGTTTCTATCACCGGCCACGTCGAGGAATTTTATAACGAAACGGAACCAGAGGGAAGAAGAACCGCCCGAAGCGTATCTTTCATCGACACCGTATAAAATATAACTTGTAACTATCCTCGTGCTAACTCACCGTACAAATATATCGTTGAGACAATTCGATCGATACTAACGAATTTTAATCTTTCACGTAGCGAAGAGGAAGATGTTGCGGCGTTTGAGCAAGTTTTTCACCGCGTTACCTACGTCGAGTGAGTATCGATTCGTTTTTTTGCGGCAATCGACGAATTACACGATTCTATTAAAGATAGGTAGCAGTCACGGATACGACTCGCTTCGTTTTGCACGCCTCTTTCCACCTTGCGGTTCGATACGCTTCCCTCCTCGCGACGTCGCGCCCGCTCGTGACCGTTCGCCAGCAACGGAGGAGGTTTCACGGTCACGAGGTCTTATCTTTCTTAAACGCTCCCGCTCCTTTCTCCACGGAGGAGCTGTGCACGTCGATACGGCGGCCCCGTAACCGCTGGCGGGTATCTAGTTTCGTACTACTTCGAGACGATCAGCCTTGATGGAACAGGCGGACCGCGAGCGAGGCACAGCGATCACACGCGAAGATAGAGATAAATTGCGGACTCGTCCAGGTGACTCCGCGGATGAATCGTCCCTTCATTGATCCACGCGGCTCGTTAATCAATAACGCGCCGTACGGAACACGTGAACGAGCAGAAAATTCTAGCAGCAGGCGCGCCTTCGTGCACGCCACACGTTCTCAGATCGTAATCGTCGATACCGATTCGCCACGCGGTTTCTCGCCCGGGAGACTCGTTCTCGGAACTATCCAACGTGATACGTATAATGATTTATCTCTCGAAGCGCTGAAGCATTGTACGCGTAATCATATAATTAATAACGAAATGATTGGTTTGCTCGTTACGGATTCAAAGAAGACGACGACGTGTCGTCGTATTATCGAAACGGTACATGTATGATAAATTCTCAATTTGTTATAAACAAATGAATAAATTCTTAGTCCGCTTCGAGACTATCGGCAATTTGAAGCGCCGAAAGGGTCAGCAGAGGTGCAAACCACGCAGAAGAAGCAGAGAGAATCCTAGGAGGTGTTCGATCGTGCTAACGAGGATCGATTCGCCTCACCGTGACTTCGCTGACTCGTTCTTGGAAATCTTGAAAGCAAATTCATTCTGCAGAAAATTCTCCGTCTTCCTTTCTTTCTTACCGAGCCTTATCGATAACGAGAGAAGGAGTTACTGAATGCTGCGCGGTTTTTACCGAATGTTATCCCTGTTCATTCTCGAATTAATCACAGACAGAGACGGAGGAGGAAGATCTCTGATTAAACTTACACAACCGGAGCCACTTAAGGAATCCCACGATACCGAAACGTTCTTCGAACTTGAAATGCCGTTGAATTACCCGGCCGGGGATAGGATTGTTGCCACTACTTACTCGGCCAGCCGAGCATCCTGCAAGTCACGTTACTCTTTCATCAGCAGAACGGGGAAATATGTAGAGAAACTCTTGAAACGGTATAGTGAAATGGACAAGGCCGCGTCTCAATCGGGAGAACGTACTCGAAGCACGGGGGCTTTTAACGAACTCTCGTCCAATTAAAAACTGTGATTATAACTGTGATCGCCACGAGAGCGACGGATTTCGACGACTGCGTATTCGTGTATAGAAATTTCGGAGATTGGAAGAATTATGTCTGACAAAGTCTTTGACCATCCTACTGGTCAGATCGTTTCTTAACCAGACACTTGCGTAAATATCGAGTTACAAGATAGAAGATGTATGAATGAAGTGAAAGAGAAAATGGTAGATAGATTAATACAGGGTAAACCGAAAATTCTTTCCCCTACTTTTTTTTTTCTTTTTTCATATAAGAAAAAACTAATTTTGTTAATTTTAAATTACATTTAAGTTCAAACATGATTTTAATAGGAAGTGATTTTTGGCCCACTCTATATAACAATTTTTCACCGAAAACTTTTCAGACTTACAGCTGCGTATTTTTAAGGATTTTGATTTCTGGTAAAATATTCTTCCTTGTAAATGTATTCTACCTACAAATGTGTTCTTCGTTGTATCATAAACTTTCACCACATTCATTTTATCCGACACGAGTTTCGTATCCTCGTGATGCCCAATATAGTGTTAGACCAAATAACTACATTATCAATTTAAAAAGTGACAATTCATTTTTCTCGGTTGACTAAACCTAAGAGATCAAAGATCCTTAATGAAATTCGCGAGAGGTGCCACGAACTGCTGGTACCTATCTACTTGTATTTCCCCCCTTGCTTCCCCCATGTCCCTTAATTTCCTACGCAGCGTCATTACGTCGTCGATCGCGACGAAATTCCAACTCATCGGAAGCGAAATGAAACGAGGAGGGAATAAAAAGCAAAAGAGAAAGATGGAAGAACGACGGAGCAAAACTGGAGAGCGAGGGACGAGAGATGAGAGACATCGGGGATGGAAAAACGCAACGAGACGGAAGGAGATTCAAATGAACTGGAAATCGAGAAGGCGCGGTCTCGAATATTCCCCGTCGTTTCTTGAAAAAAAGAAAAAAAAAACTGTCGATCCACACCGACTGTCCCCGACTGTGCTCGTCTAAGTAGCACGCGAAAGAAGAAAATCCGGCGATAATTAATGGCGCCCTGCTCCGCGATACTCGAGCCACCCCGAAGAAGGTGCTCGACGTCGGCTAATTGATCGGCGATTCGTTGTTCTTTGATTGATCGCTTAATCGGCCAGAGAGAGAGAGAGAGAGAGAAAGAGAAAATGGGGGAAAAAAGGGATCAACGAAGAGAAAAGAGTTAGAAGCTCGATCGCGAAAAGTCCTCGACGATGGAGAAAAGGTGCACACGCTTGTATGCACCTAAACGTTCGCCTGTACGAACGCGAATCTTTCGTTCAGGAGTTCGATGAACGAGAGAGCCGCAGCGTCGAGAGAGCTGCCGGTGCGTCGGAGTAAACCGGAATAATTATTCCGGCTTTTCGACGTGCCGGGTCATGTCGGCAACGATTATTGACAAGCGTAATTTCCGTTATCGTTCGTCTATTAATTAGACCGCACTCCGCCCGGGTTTCCCCGAGTTTGTCGTTATTTCGGTCGGCAAATATGTTGAAGCGTGTCAACAAACCGTGGTAATAACGGCTTGGGATTATTTTACAAATTCGAAATTCACGGTAATTTCTTGAATGAAAGGACGGCGTGTATAACCGCCGGAAATAACTCGATCACGCCGGAAGTTGATACGGCGAATTTTCGAAAGCGCCGGGGCGTCCATCGGAAAGCGTATGGACGCGCTGTTACCATGGAGAGGAGACGATTGAAAATGCTAAACCAGTCGAGCAGACGCGAGAGAGAGAGATAGAGAGAGAGAGAGAGGTGAAGATTAATTCGTTTAGGAAGTCAGGTGAGCCAGAATCGAGGGATTTCGAGGAGAAATTTCGATGAAGGTTCGATCGACACGGAGCGTTCCACACGGAGAACAAGAAGCCATCGGCTGCATAGCAATGCGATTTTCAGCTTCCTGTTATTAAATTCGATCATCTCGCCGCGTGAGAAGGCCGTTTCTACGCTGGCAAATTGTGCGTGCGCTAGAATCCAATTGCGCCTGCTAAATCTACGCGGTTCGGCTTCGAACGTCGAACGATAATTTTCTACAAATTATTCGTTTTCTCATTAAAAAGTGTCGCGAAACTCGTACTCGTAAGTTTATATTCCAAGACTTTATATTCAAAGTTAAAAGCAAGTCTAAAACGTTATTTGCGTTAAAGGTACGTGTGTATGTACACTTCTGCTCAAAAAATTTTGACCAATTTTGCTTCTTGGACGAA
The DNA here is from genome assembly GCA_036937485.2 of Tetragonisca angustula. Classification (NCBI taxonomy): domain Eukaryota; kingdom Metazoa; phylum Arthropoda; class Insecta; order Hymenoptera; family Apidae; genus Tetragonisca; species Tetragonisca angustula. The sequence goes on along the minus strand of JAWNGG020000046.1, from coordinate 342,052 downwards.
ATAAATTTTTTTCTCTGAAGACTTTAGAGAAACGATATATCGCAACGATGAGTTTCAATTCCAAGTATTAATATTGATTACTTTTTCGATACTTTAGAACACTACGTAATATTGTAAATTCTTTCGAATCTCTAACACGCTCCACAGTTTCGACTGGATATATACGCACAATATTTATGAAAAAAAAAAAAAAAATGAAAAACACCAACTATCGAAAAAGACTTCTCAAAATGTTGGTTGGTAGACACGCGCCATTCTAGAATCCAAGTCTCTTTAGAATTACTCTCTTACTCTGCAGGTAAAGAACGTTTTAAGACGGATCGCGTTCGAAAGAGCGATCTTGAGATACACACTCGAGTCGCGATATGTTTGTGCTGAAGATATGTCAAAAGATACTCCTACACGCGTGGTTCGATCGAGAGAAACATAAGAGGAGCGACAGAAAAGAGAACAAATTCGCCAACTGATCCTTGTCGAGGAGTCTCGAGGTTCAGTGTCAACAATGATATGACGTCGACTATGATATGCAAATGGAAGATCGTTTGAAAGAGGACGATACGTGGCCACTTAATGAATATTTACTCGAGCCCCGAAGCCTATACGACAATTAAACGCATAATTTTCGAATTAAAGCACCGATCAAATCGAACAGTTGTCCCATGCAAATCGAAGGTGTACGCCGAGCCAATCGTCGTCCTCTTGGTCGAGAACGACTTCCACTTTTCTATCTCGTAGCTTCGTTTCCATTCAACTTTATAGCAAAACGTTGATTGCATAAAACTGAAGCATTATACGTGAAAGAAAGGTAATTATCCTCGAATACTCCAACTTATCTCGTTTGACGAATTTTTCAACAAAAGATTCTACATATTTTAAAAAAATTTTCTTCTACAAACGATGTAAAATTAGCAACCGAATAAATTCAAGAGACACAACAGTTCTGTAAGAATATGAAACTCACCCCGAGTTCCAACGATCAATCCAACGCGTCGTCCAGCTCGATCTTCGTCAAACACTGACACAACCGTGTCCCAAGAATCGCCTCGATTGCCGGCATTGAGGTCACCAACATCGCCGAACCACCAACTTGGAATACCTCGACTTGTAAACCGAACACTTGGACACTGACCTCGGTGTTAGCGAGCGTTTAACACGGACAATTATTAATTAAGCAAGGAAGCGGGGTTAATCGTCGCTGGCCATTGTTTGTTAAAACAAAGCGTGAAAGATCGCGCGCGAGCCTCCTTCCTCAGCGACGTTCCCTCGGCATTCCCCTTTTTCCGTAGTTCCGCACCGTTAATCCATCACGGTTCACGGCGTCGGCGAGCGTGGAAAGCACCCGTGACAAATCGAAGATGGTGCCAGCCGCGAAAGAAGTTGCATTAATTTAACACATGTTCCTCTAAAGTCCGATTGCACGGTGACAAATGCGGCGCGACCTTCCTGCGAAAAAAAAAGATGCCCGCAGGAACGAGCAGGAAGCAACCTCCCACGACGTGACCACGTGTTAATCCTCTTCCGAGAACCGACGCTACTGGCTAATCTTCGAGATCTTCGGGAACGGTATGACGGTCGAGAGGCCGATTAAAATCTCAAACAGGTGTCTACCATTCTTCGAGCGATCTACGAGTTGGATTAATTTGTCAAGTTAAAGATTAGCCCCGAAGTTTTCGGAGTCAAACGTAAGGGCACACGCGTGCTTCGACGAGTTGCTGGTCCCTCGACGCTCGGCTCGTCGTCGAGTGCTCGTCGTAATGTCCACGTAACCACGTGCAAACGAGACGACATGACCGCTGTCGCCTCGAATCACACCTCGACTTCACTCCACATTTCTGTCTTCCACGATCGGCTCCGCCACGTTCTCATTTCACTGGCCACCGTTTCAACTGGCACTGTTCGACTGATCTCGCCACGTCGGAGATACCATCGATCTCTGAAACACAACAGCCCTCCGTATCAATGGAAAAGATACGTCCAACATCGAACGAACTATCAAACCCGCGCACGCTTTTCACACCCTTCTACAAAGTTTCGCGAGGCGAAACATCGCAGTGCAGGCCACTGGAACTTTTCGACTTTCCGTTTAGGAATGCTCGGACCGAACGAATCCCGCCTCGAAGTTCCGGAAGGAACGCGTGCACGTACCGGCGCGAGTTACTTCATCGAGTTGGAAGAATAGCAAAGGAGGTGGAGTGGACGTGGTGTTCACCAGCGAGTGGTGGTGAAGCGATGCTGGCCGCGGCGATCCCGCTGGATGGTGATGATGGTAGTGGTGGTGGTGGCGATGGTGGTGGTGGTGGTGGTGGTGGTGGATAAGAAGAAGAAGAAGGAAACACAAGAGGAGGTGTGCTTGGCGCGATCTAGCCGAGAGTGGTACCAGCGGCCACTGAAGAAGAAGTGGCGTGTGCGAATCGCACGGCCGGGTGAAACGAAGACAGCGGCCTCGAAATGGTAAAGGACGGAGAGCAGAGCGGCCGAAAGAGAAGCAGATAGGGAGTAGGAGGGAAAGGAAGAAGAAGAAGAAGAAGAAGAAGATAGAGAGAGGGAGAGAGGGAGCGAGAAGAGAGAGAAAGGAGTAAGATCCTCGGGAGAGCGTCCTTCTCGGTGGAAAGGGCGGACGAGGCATGGTCCGTCAAATGGCCCTGCGTACCGAAACCGTTGACCGTCTGAAAATCTTGGCTTCCTTCTTCCTTCTTCTTTTCTTGCCTATAACTAGCTACGCAGCCTGGGACATCGAACGTAACAACGAACGCGTTTACAACACGTTTAATCGAATCGAAGATTTTCACGAAGAGGAAGGTGAACAGTGACGCAATCGATAGTTGAAGCGTGCTCAACAAGAAAACACAGCGAGAAGAACAGAAAGAAAAAAAGAAGATGAAGGTTTTAGTTTGGAAGATTTAGAAGGAAAATGGGGAGAGGGAAAAACGAGGGGACTTAAGACGAAACGGTACCAGCCACAGTCGCATTCTCGTATAATTGTTAAGTATCGAAAGCATCCGGGATATCCGTAGAACGAAAGAGAACAGACGGCAGAAATTACGTATAACGAACGAGATATTCCAAGATTTCCCACTTTTCGACGTCCCGAGAAGAAGCAGTTGGCAAACGGTGTACGCTCACTTAATTTACAGATGTGTTCGTCGACGACGACGACGACGACGACAACCACGACCATTCTCCCTTTGCTTCTCTGTCTCGAGCAACGTGCATACGTGCAGCCGCGCATGGTCTTATCGCGCTCGAATTCTTAGAAAAGCTCTCTCTCTCTTTCTCTCTCTTTACACTACTTTATCGATAATTTCGAGCATTAAGAAAAAGACGTCTGAAAAATGTGTTAATCATTTATACGTGCATAATTAACCAGTAGTCCCCGGTAACGTTTCAAAACCGAAATTTCGATACTTTCTCCACGACTACCGAAGCGTTAATGGCCTCCCGATTAACGACGAGCTAATAAATCGTCCAGCTTCTAATGATACCTCTTCTCCGCTCGACGACAACCAAATCCTACATCCATCTAGTCGCTCTTCCTGCCTGTCCGTCCTAGCTGGTATCTACATCCCCGGTACGGCGCACAATTTCCACAGCAGGTTCTCGCGATCGTTCTTTCCAACGTCGTGTAAACGCACAGGTACGGCTCGTAACAGCGTCGCGGTACAGCGATAGAGGAGACAGAACCCACGACAGGATATCACGTGTCCCTTGCTGCGCGTCCTTTAAGCCCACGGATCCGCAACCGTCCGCGACGCGGCTTTTCACGGCCCCCTGATACATTGCTACCGTTTCGAGGAGGGTCCCTGTGCATCCTCGCAGCCGCGCAGGCTGCCCCTCACCGAAGGGGCCTTGTATTATGGTAAACGAGACATCGGAGCCAGAGGCTGCCAGTCACCGGTGCCTCCTTCCACTTCCCACCGATTCTCTCCTTTCCTCTTTTGTCTACTCGCCAGCCAGTTGTCCTGCCGACGTTGCCTCTCTTCCTGCTTGCTCCCGTTCCTACCTCCCCGCGATGCCCTCCGCATTACCAACATCCGTCCGTTTCTCGCTGCTCCAGCTTCCAACCGACTAATAAACTATCCTCTCGTCGAGGACTTGACGATCTTAATGAATTCAAGAAATTTGCGCAACGATCTGGAAAGGTATAGCAAAGCACTCGATGGTAAAGATCTCGCTCTCTGAACTGACGTTCGAATTTCTCGAGAGAGCGGCGAGAAGCCGGCGACTAAAAGTCACGACGGCTGAGTCACGCAACTGGAACTGGAACCAAGAGAAAACGCGTTAAATCTCGTTACACCGTACATTTTATTTCCCCTCCCCCCCCCCCGCCCCCTCCTGATTCCTGCTCGCGAGATTGCCTTAAGCTTCTTGTCCCCCTAATTTCTAAACGTAACGTACTAAATTCAACCGCGTGATTCTATATTCCCGAGTCGAATCGAGTCCATCGCTACTCTCCAAGCCTTATGCCTCAATTTCCGTCTCTGTCTCTCGTTTAATCTCGTTCCCTCGATCTTCCTCTTCTCGTTTCCTCTCCCTCCCCCCTCCCCTCCACCCTCTCGTCTTCCGTGGGTCTTCCTTTTTGTCTTCCGTGTGTTCTGTCTCTGCTAACCGTCCACCTTCTTCTCTCGTTCTCGTATTCTTCCTCTTCGACTTCGGCGCTCCGTGGGAGGGACAGCGGGGCGGATCGTCGCGTTCGCCTCGCTTCTGTCGCGCGACGATGCATCACGGAGCCCTCTAATGAAAGCCTTTTCTCCGACTGCCAATTAACCCCCACACGACACCGGCTAAACGGAAGAAAATAGCGGACCGACGCGACGCGTGAACCTATGCAATCGATCGTTTCTACCGCGCCAGTGAAAGTGTTTAATTGTTACGTCGTACGTGTTTGCCGTTCTTTCGAAACGTATCCAAATAATCGTGAATGAACGGAGAAATCCACTCGTGAACGAACTTTTCTTCCATATTTGTTCTCGTGGCTCGTTCCTTTTTTTCTTCCCTCTCTCCCTTTCTTTTACGTTTCTTGAATCGTGCGAGAGTATCTCGAATGTATTTCGAAACTACGTACACGTGGTAGATGTAGATAAATAGAAGGATTCGCTGAAACTGATTTGAATAACCCGCCGCGTTTAATGGAGCTTGTATCCAGGCCGATTAAACGGAGGTTGGAAGAAAAAAAAGAAGCAAGAACGTATGCGCGTACTTAAACAACAGAGTACTTAACAAGTAACGACGATCCCTCCGCGCGCGATCCCCCGAAGAATTACAACTTACGATTTTATTCGCCGTTTGTCGATATCTGATGAAGAAGAAAAAGAAAGAAGAAAGAGAAAAGAACAACGAAACGGAAGCCAGTCGCGGGGATCAGCGTGACGCGATCGTAAGCCTGTTTGTAATACTTCCACGCGAGCGCGAAAATTACGCTAACACCGTCTAGAAGCCAGAAGGCAGAACACGTTCCATCGACGTACGTACGTCGTAACATTACCTTCATCAGATAAACGAAAATTCCTGGTCGAGTGGGAAGCAAAAGGAAAAAGAATAGGCGAGAGGAAGAGAAAGAAGAGAGGAGAGCCTCAGCCCGTAGTGTTAAAAATCAGAGGACAGAAATTCATCTCTCGCGAGACGTCTAACACCCTGGATACTAATCCGACGATAAATACGCTCGGTCACGGGTTAAGGGAAGCGGGTACGCGATTGACAAGTCAAACGAGTTTCACACGATTCACCGGCCACGATCGATCATCGCGATTATCCGCGCGGATCTCTTGGATCGTCTCCGGAAAAAAAAAAGAAAAAAAAATCCACGCGACGCCTCCTCTTCTACCCCGTGTCTGCTCGACTAACCCCCTACCCTCCATGCGGGACGTCGTAACGCGTTGCGACGTAACAAATGGCGTTAACGATGCGAATCGTAGGCCAAGATCACACGCCGCCGCCGATTATTGATCGTCTCCGTTCGTCAAACTATTCCCCCCCGATGTTCGATAAATTCGCGACGAATTACGTGGATACAGGTTTTGGATGCGTAGACTGATAGAAATGTAGGATACTGATATTTCGGAGCACTAGGTATGTAGGTAACGACGTACAGTAAGGTTGACCGCGATTGACAATGGACTTGTTGATAAATTTTCAAAATTAACATTTACATTCGATCAGTTTTGGAAATTTGACAACTGTACTTCATCACGGAAATGCCAAGTGGACGATTAGTTGTCAGATATTGGAATAAATAGCTGCAACTAATCTTGTACTAGAAACTATATTGAAACTACAGAATATATATAAAAAGAACGTAATATTAAAAATGTGTATACGTGTATCAAAAGCACAGATTTTATTTTAGTACTCATCCAAAACCGCGATTTCTACTTGGAACTGATCCTCAGCGAGATACGGGGATCTCGCTGTATTTGAAAACTATCAAACGAGAAGGAAAAGAGAGGAAAATGGTTTTTTTCAGTGGCAGTGACGCGCAATTGGAAACGATACACGATCGTGTAAATAGCGGAGGACGCTAATTAACCGAAAGAGAAAAAAAAATAATTGTCCGTTGGTTCGCTAAGAATAATTATACTGGAAGAGGGACTTGGAGCGTGTCGCGTGTATGAATAAAAGAGGATGGCCAACGAGGTGCCGGGAGACCGTTTAACTTTGTGTTTGGGACCGCCTACCCGACGCCCAGCCTTAGGGGACACGATTGCGCCTCGCCACTTTCTAATTTACCGTCGAGTTTCACCAGCTGACAACGCGCAATTTCTCCATACAGCGTATCGACCCTGCACTGTCTCGAAACCTAACGATTTTCGACCGGTTTTCGCATCCCTTGGTAAAAAATTTCCAAAGAATATATTCCTTTATCCTTTGTGTCTATTTCTTCTGTCCAAAACTGTTCGCCGTTCGCCTCGAAATTCCATGAAATTCGCTCTGTTTCGGGAAATACTTCGAACAAATAGTCCGTTGTTGTCTGTCACGGTAAAGAAAAAAAAAAAATTTCAACAAAAATGTGCGTTTAGGAAGTGGACGCGGTAGAAGGTTCAGAGACACCCGTTATATAAATCTGGTCGCTGGATCAGCTTAAACGCTCCTCGGGGCGAACTTTTACAAGACACGCATTCGTTATCCATTAGGGTAAGTATAGCACGTGTGGTGGGTTCTGGCCGGTGTTACCAGAGCCGAGTATACGATATTCATGCTCTCGCAAGCCATTCTGGCCGGCGTGTGTAAACGGCGGGCATAATTGAATTATCATTCGAACCGCATGAAAGACAGCTAAAGCCCGGCCCCGGTAATGAGCGAAATAAGCGTACAGCCCGCTCGGCCACGCGGTTTCAAAATAACCCCTCTACATTTAGGCAACAATGGCCCCCGATAAAAGCTGCTACGATATTTCTCCTCAGCTTCCGCCGACAAAATACAACATTATCGAAAGTAACGTGAAATTAATTCTAATGCGCAGCCAAAGCAAGCTAAACGTTCAGTGTCCTACCGTCTACCTTGCTGGTTTTCATACGTTTAGGTATTCTAGTTTATATTTTCACACTTCTATTTACTAAATATCGTCACTTTGGATATTGCAGTTTCGGATACTTCACATATCTTTGCACGTACTATGTTTGTATCTTCAAATTCCTCATAAATAAGAAAAGCGAAGAAACGAAAAAAGTATACTGTAAGTTTCCAAAGTGTTGCAAGTTTCCAGATGATATATATCGCACGAGTAACGATAGTTTCTGCTTTTATCCGTCTCAACGGATACGAGGTATTCAAATAAGCCAATCCCTATGGTGCCTTATTAATGGAAGTTTAATTGCACGTGGCGATGCTAATTAATAATCCTCCCCCTCCCCCCTCGAGCTCCAATAAATCAAGTTAATTTTCAGTTTGATTAATTCCGGCGGCCGTTCAAGTTAATTTCTTGAAAATAATCGGCGCAACATTCAATTAAGAGTTTCGCACAAATGTAGCGTAACAATCGCGAATTCAACGGGCCGGAAGTTCGTTCGAGTAGCATCGAGGTAACTCGTAATAAATAATCCGATTTACAAAACAGCACGATCTGCGGAGAGAATCGCGTTATTAATCAACGACTGCGAAAAATTTCTAAAAAAAAGATACAACGTCGAATAGGAACAAGCAAGAAAATTATTTTCATAAAAATCACGAGGAGGTAACCAAAAAAAATTATGTACGCTTTCTCACGTGAAAGAAACCAACGAAGATCTTAGCGAGTTCCTCTCGGCATTAAAAAAATTCCTAAGCCCCTCTCTTCTCACAGATGTTTGAATCAAGATTACGACATTCTTGCTTTTTCTCGTTCGCCGGGTGAAGATTAAAATCTGGACCGGCAACAGCAAGTTGGATCACCGCTAATTTTTTTTCTTTTTTTTTTTCTCTTTTTTTCACCGCGTGGTAACCTTACACCGCGGGTCATTTCCATTCGACGAATACGCGGCAGACGAAAACTCGCGAAAGAAACACTTGTACGCGTACGCGCGAAGAGAAATAACATCGAGCGGAAGAAAGTGCAGAACCGCTATCGCGGAACGATCATGAAATTCTGAAAATTTTAACGCGTCGACGCTGGCCAGCTACGTTCTCGCCATTTTTCTTCCCTTCCGGCAGATAAATCGTTCGAAAATTCCCACTCGAAACGATCATCCCTCTTGCGAAGATTAATGGGAAATATTCCCCTTTGATTTGAGAAACTGTTGACATCGTACGTATGTACGCTCTACGCTACTACGACGCCAAGATAAAGAACTAAACTCACTCTAACAGTATCGTACATTAAAGCTACGAATTACGTACAAATTGCCGCAACGCGTCGACCGCATATTTCATCCGACGACACGAAAATCAAGAGGACGTTTAACCGTTCGTTACACCGGCGCACGTAACCTGCCCCAGCACTTATGCAGACGAGGATGTTGTAAACGCTGCCTCTGAATAACGTATATACCGACTAATAATGCTTAATGGAACGAAATTTAAATGGAAGAGATAAATTCTCGAATTCCAAAATTATACGTACCTATTATATTTCGATTTAACGAAACTCCGATCTTCGTCGTCGTAGCTATGACGTGCGAATTATTTATGTCACAATTGATCTTCGATGAAGATAACACACGACAGACAGTATTCATTTCTTCAATCGATATATTTATATCTACTTGCAGTAAAACAGAAATTCGAAACTAATGCAGAACGTAAAGTGTTCACATACTTCCCTTTTCGTAAACGCCAGAACAACTTGCGAGATGGCCTGTAGAACATCTACGCGCGTTTCTTTGTTTTTTAATTTGACATAGATTGTACAATGAAAAATAGAAATCATTCCCTTCCATTAATTTAGTCACAGGTCTACAGCTTTAAGTTATCGAATTAAAGTGAGTTATTTAGATCGATTTGTTGCTTCCTAAAAAAGACATAATTTTCGTCATTATTATAAAAATAATATTCCAATTCTAATCTAATTAGTAGAAGGGAAAATTAAGGATCTCATTCAGAAAGTATAAATTTAAAATATAAAAATTCATCGATTTATCTTCAGCAGTTTTCTTTTGAATATAGAAATAGTGTAGCCATCCAGCGGAGAGAGAGTGAAACTAACTTCTGCGCCTCTGAAATTAAAAAAAAAATCAAATTTATCGATATCTAATCAGATTTTTTGAACGTCTTAGAAATTAAATCAAATCTTCTCTGTAATAATATTATTTCGATTTTTTACGTAATTAATTAATTATATATATGATTGTATCTATTTTGAACATGATTGTTCCATCTGTCGACGAACGACTGATACTAATCTACAACAAAAATTCAATAAGTTCAAAATTATTGATTTGGCGTTAATAAATTACAGAGGATACATGAAACGTTCTAATTTTCGTTCTAATCTTTTTCGTTTCGAGGTATATGAATAGATCAAGCATCTTACGGGATTTCGTAGCTTGTGACCTGAAATACCAACATAGTAAAAATCACTGGTTTTGCAGCGCACTTTACGTTCAAGCAACGGTAAGTTGGGAAGCATTTACTTACGCCACAGACGAAGTGTATTCATATACATCAAGTAAAATGATCGAAGTTGGTCAAGTAGTAAATGCGACAGAAATATGATTTTTGAAATCCATTGCAGTGTTTTCAAACCACCGTGAAGTCTTCTTCGATTGATTCTATAATTTGCACCTGAGACAAATCTAAGAAACTGAAAAATATTGGTAAAATCTGTAGAATATAATTATTACATCATTGATATCATTTTGTTGTAACAATTTTTTCCACTTTTCTTAAGTCCATACTTTCTGTAACTAATACTCTCTGTAAGTTAATGTACAACAAACTTATATATTGGATTAGTATCATAATTTAAATTAAAAAGAAAAGAACAAAATAAAAAGATCTGCAATGAAGACATATTACACGCACAAAAGAAAATTAGGTCACTGTCAAGATATTATTTCATAATTATATTTTATCAACTGAATTAATTGAATTAAATATATTTTTACTCCATATGAAAATTAAAAGCAAGAAACTCTAGTGACTGGATTTAAATTAGAATAAGTCAAAAATTTGAAATTTATCTTTGATACAAAAATGAAAGAAGATTCGATTAAAATCACATTTTATTATTTTTCAACTTTTATTTACTCGTTATGTAGCACAGGAAATAGAAAGAATTGTGCAAAATATGTTCATTGCAAGATTTGAAACATGATTGACAGATTGACATATAAAATTAATTACAATTTCATACATGTGAATATATTAAATTTATAACAAAATTTAACAAAATTATAGCATAAAAAGTATATATCTTTTAGCAATATTTTCAATAATAAACGCAGTGGTAAGGCTGAAAAAGAAAACCTAACACAATAACCAGAAGAGCTACTGACAAAGAAAATCTGAAACAATAGCTACTGAAAAAGAAATCGCGATAGAGTAGCCAGATAGGCTACTAAAAGAATATTTCCTAGTCAATACAATAACCAGAAGGGCTATTGTCAAATCTACATTTGACATAAATCCGAGCAGCAAACCGTATCTCGTTTCGCAACACTAATTCACCAGTATTAATTATGAAACAGGAAATTTTCAAAATCAAACGCGAAAAGTGCTTCGTTATATTTAAAACTCCCGAAAATAAATACGCGACGCTATTAATCTATGCACTCGTGTTAGAAATACGCAACACTAATTGCGACGCGTCCAGTGCAACCATGATGGAAGTTGCTGATGAATGATCATCTCTGTACAGTTTTTGTAGCTGTATCAGATGATCCAGGAGCAGGAACAGCCTTCCACGAATTCAATGGAAGAATTTGGGCATTTCGTAAACGCAACGCTACTTCACGAAAGAAACGCGATCATTATCGCAACACTAACAATTAGAGGAAAGCTAATTGGAAATCACGATGAAATAATGTCGCAACACTAACTCTAAAAGCAAATTCAATGAAAATTATTATCAACGATACAAAAGCTACTGTACGAAGAAAAAATTACTTTGAATATTCTAACATTCTAAAATTAATTAAAAACAATGATTCTATAACATAATTTAAAACAACAGAAAGCAAGATAAATTTACATAACACTAAGACAACTATGAAGTAATCAAAATTGCAAAAAACAATCGCGATATCATAACTCTAAAGTAAACACGATTATCATTTCTTCGCAACTCTAATTCAACCCGTAATCCATCTTTCGCAACACTAACAAGAAAAATCGCGATTTGCCCAAAACGATGATGAAGAAAAAAAAAATACAGCTACAAATACTAAAAGAGCATAGTGACAAAGTAGTAACGAGAATGACCTCCCATGCTCTGGAATCATTTAAATGATCCAGAGGATGAGAAGCCATTTGTTGTGACCCTCTTCGTGGCAGTTTGCCGGGCCTCTTCGGCTTCTAGCCTCTTCTTTCTTCGAGCGCAATGCCCGCTGAAACTTACATTTAGCTCGAGTCTTTCTAATCGCAAACCAAAAAATAACTTACAAAGGTGAAATGAAAAAATAAATCGCGGAAGCTGATCCCAATACACATGGACGACCATCGATCGTAGTGATCGTTGTCCGTTCGCACGTGCGTGCTCGAGCAATACCTAACAAACGTTCGTTTCGGGACCTACTCGCGACCTATCCGCGATCGCGACCGCGATACTAAATTCGAAAAATCGAAGAGTAAAACCAGAAACAAGTGGCATGGTCCATTTGTACCAATTTTTACTATCGATTTCTCAAATTAGATTTCCTGAAACAGGTTGGACACGCGAAAAGGGGACACGCGATCAGAGACTGTGCCAACCTGCCCGGCCCTACCTACTTACAACTAATACATTCATACCAGAAAGTATGCTACCTATCCTAACAATCGCCCTATATTTAAAAAATGGCAAAACAGGCACACCAACACACTCACTCAACGGTTCTCACACATACCACTCGGGCGCAGACCTAAACTAGAGAGAACGTCCCGGGACGCCTCCGACACCCGAGCTTAGCACACAACATTCACACTCTAATTTACGTACCATTTTCCTGAAATCAACTGACAATGTCTAGCGTACCATTACATGATTAAAACACGTTTATACATACAGTATACAGTTATATGTGAGATACTAATAACTGAGGAAAGATACATATAATTTCTATAGAAACTACATGTGCAAGTTGACTTGGAATCATTATTATAATTGATAATATAATTAGTAACATAATTTGATAATAAAATTATTGATAATAAAATATTATTGTGATAAATTCATATTTTAAATTGGTGCATAAATATTTTAAATATTTCAACTTATAATGAATGGAACAATAGAAACGACGCAATTCCACATCCTAACCACACACACACATGCGGAAAATACGTCGTGCACGATACGCTAACACATTGTCAGTCGCTGAGAAATTTTTTATAAAATTACAAACTATGGTCATCGTGCCCAATGTCTTTCACCCACCCAAGTAGCACCTGGGCACGTGAGTGAGATCCTGACAATGAACACGGAAGGGGTTAAACCTGAAAATCCTGAACTAAAAAAGTGATTAGTTTATGTAATTTGTATCTAACGGACTATTGCATTATTTTATTTCAAACTGTAATGACTCTATTCTTCCAGACATTATTAAAATTGCAAGAGAATAAAGACAACGAACAAGACTTGAATTTGTTAGAAAAGATATTACGAACAGTTTAATAATTGACTCAAACAATCAAAATCAAACAACTTATTCTAAATTAAATATTAATAGGAATAATCTCAGGCGACTTCTTCATCAAAGCACATTTTCGAAAATGCGAAAGTGATCAAACTTGTTGCTTTGATTCAAAAATCTACCTGTCGCGAAATATCTTCTTGCACATAAAATTTCATACATTTTCTTGCGGAAAAAATTCTAATCTATTATATTTCAAATTCTACAGAAGTTCATAACTATACATAATTACATTTAATACTATTATAAAAGAAAAGATGAAATTGAAAATTATTAATTATTATAACAAAATATATCACCAGTATTAATAAATAATAATTGCATCTTTTGTAGCAACGAAGTCGGAGGATATCCGTCTTCTTTATTATGAAATGCTCAAGCGAAATCGTTTTAATAATAATTATTCATAAATATTTATAATTTATCTATTCATTTAGATATTCTTATGGATATTTTATTTTCGCAAATATTTATATTGAATATATTTTGATTTTATAAGTAATTATTATAAATGTATATATTCTAATCGTTAAAGTCGCGATGTGCAAGAAGCCCTATCCTGATCTAATACATAAAAAACCTGAAAAAGATGTTACTACTCACGGGTACAAAAAATACCCGTGGTCACTATGCTCATCAAAAATTCTACGTATAAAACCAGTCACCCGTGCCGATTCGGATCTTTCGTCCTACGACATGATTGAGTGACCGGAGGAACATAAATGCATGCGACTCACACAATAGATGTGAAGAATGTTATCATCGATGCTGCACTGGAAAAGTTATCGTGAAGATCCTCATCAAGTAGATACCACTGAGAATCCCATGGTGGAAGTGAACGCCGTGAAAAATTTCTTAAAAAACAAAATATATTATTTCTAAAGACACAGTGTTATTTGTGAAAATTTAAATTTTAATAATGATAAAAATTGGGACTAATAATTTAAAGTATTTTTATTTTATAGTTATAATTTTACATTCGACTTTAATAGAAAGAGAACTATAGAGAATAGAATTATTTCAAGTACAATATGCTAAAGTACTTACATTCTTAGCTTTTGAAGCATCACAAGATTTTTGAAGGATTAGGGGAAGTGGAGACTGTAGAAGATCTGTAACAAAACATTAAACATCAGAATTTGTATTTAAAAGCAAAGCAAAATCTTAAGTTGGAGATAATGAAAGATTCTTACACTCTTGGCTTTAGAGCCACCATTGGATTTTTCCCAAAAAAATTAATGCTGATGTGAAGTGTCTGTAATAAAACATAAAACATTATATGTAACTTTATTGTTAAATTTGAGAAATAAAATAAATTGAGATACAACATATAAAACTACTTACGATCTTGATTTCCTGGAGAGGCCTTATCCTCTTGAGCACTGACCCTAATATACCGAAAACGAATATTGAATAAGAAAAAATATAAAAAAAGAAAAATAAAAGACTATCAACGCGCGTGTTTAAGCAACAATCGGCGAACTCACTGACTCTAACTTCGCGAGTTATAATTTAAATGAATTAATGATTAAATTTAACAAGCCATTTTGCTCAAAAAAATATAAAAACATTTCGCAACAAACACTGACTCTACTGACCACATTGCGCGCGGTCACAAAAATTTTCTGAAAATAAAGTTGATTAGTAGGAGAAGGGTAAAGAGTGCGTTCATTTAGAAAATACTGCTATTTTTTTACGATTTTGAACTTGAGTATGCTTGAATATTAAAGATATTAGTTGGAAATTATAAAGTATTTATCAATATTTGCAGAAATATTTATAGAAATTGTATTCTGAATATTCGTTACTAAGGTGATGTATATTAGTAATATATCACGTCGTATATATAAATTATATTACAAATGTTACCTAGAATGAATAAAATGTTAACAATTTTTCATGAAAGTTCATCAGATTGTTCATTAATGTTCGTGGCATCTATGCATTCTATGCTATCTTTGCAACCAAGGAATAACCTGCACAAAAAGAAACCAAAAGTTGGAATAAATATGTCAAATGAAGGAAAATATATAAAAGTGAAACAATAATTAACTTTAAATTCTATTAAAAAAGCGTACGAGACAGGGTACCGAGATAATCGTAAGAGTGAAATCGACGATTGAAGAAAAATTGGTGCGTAAAGTTTCAAAGCATTACACGATTTCGTTGTTGAAATGCTAATTAATCATTCAACACACGCGTATTAAATAAATGATACTACTAATGAAGTATAAATGGAAGTAAACGAGTCTCGAAGAAGCGACGCCATCGAAAGAACGCCACCGATAGATTAGAAAATGTTACGAACCTGATACAACGTAACACGTGTTGTTGTCACGAAATTCCACAGCCGAATGACTCCCCGCGACACACTGAGTCCTTCACTGAGAAAATAGTAGGGGATGGGGTGATCCTGTCCAAACAGGCACAACAATTAAGACGAGCATAAACATTGTGTTCGTGTTGTTGTTTTTTACTTCGAATTTCGAGCTCCGAGATCTTCTACATTTTACTTTATTTGAGAACTGAACAATTTCATATATTACACAGTAAAATTATTTTAACTATTAAATACGTACATTCTTAATAAACTGTTGTTGACTTTAGTATTGTAATTGTTAAGAATTACACAGTATGAAGTTAAAGAATCAACAAATAAGTAGAAAATGTTATAATAGAAGTGTATGTATAAAAGCATATAATAAAATACATACCTATATACATGTATGTATATATGACAATGAGTTAGCCAATTACAAGGTTATAATATTACTAAGGTTATAATATTAATTGGTTGGAATTGAAATTAAATTTTGGTATAAAATTATAAATTACTTTCAGCACGATAAGTTCTATTTAAATTTACATGCTATTATTTCTTTAATTGTTGAAAATTATATGTAATAATTATTTGGTTATCTTACCTCAAGTTGATGAAAAAAACACATGTTTTATCTTAAAAATACAAAACACGAACACAAATCTAACTATTGATGTAAATTCTTACGTGAGAACTGAGTGATACGTCTTTCTGGATAATTCTTCTAGACAGCACTTTCTTTTTTACAGACGAGGTGTGCTTCCTTCCGCCATGTTGCCACTTTAAAATTGATCGTGAGAAATATCGATATGTTCGAGAATCGTGGGAGGTGTGTTCCATATTTCACCGCTAGGGGCGCTGTAATCGCACGTTTTGCAGGAAATGCTGAGAATAAAAAATAAAATACTCTGTACTAAATTAAATACACAAAATTCATGAGAAATTCTTAAAAAAGAACAAAAATATTCATACATTAGATAAATTACAGTATATATTGTTGCCTAAGACTAATGGGAACTATAAAACAATAAAACTGTAAAATTGAAAAATTTCAACTAAATAAAACATAAAAACTGTAAAACTATTGATTACCGTAATAGAAATAGTGTTTTTAGAAGTATTGACAAGACTACTACTGTTGTGCATCGCTGACTTTTATCTGATAGTTGAGCAGCGAAAGAGATCATTATAAGTTGAACGTTCATCGTGTGTACATCGATTAAACATTCAAAGAGAATTTATAAATAATATTTCTGAATATTCTAATTGTTTAAACATTATCTAATATTTCCAATCATTTATTTGCAACAATTAAACAATAAATTCTCTTCTGTAATATTTCTAAGTATTATTTAAAATTTTTAACTAATAATTTATAAGAATCTTGAACAATGTACTTAAGAGAAATGACTTTGACTTATTGAATGAAATGTTTAAGTTTAATCGTTTAATATAAAAGTTGTGAAAATTATTGAATAATGTCTCGAGATATTGCAGAAATAAAATAATTTGTTTCAAATGAATTATTCAAACTGCAAAATAATGCATTTCGATGATATTTTTCTATACTATTTAACAATTTTAACTATTTACTCATAACAATTGAATCCCCAAGAATTGAATAATTCATTTATAATATTAAATTATTTTATTTGCAACAATGGAAAAGATAGTTACATAATACATATATTTCTTGTTTTCCAAAACAATAAACAAGCGGAAATTTTTATATGTTGTGCTTATATGTCATTCTGAAGCAACGATCACTGCTTAACTCGATTTTTGACTACACAACTTTTCTCTACATAAATTTCTATTTAATACACACCAATGCAATTAAAACTTAGAAATTAATATCATGAAAGGGTAAATTTAGTTTTAGCCAGTTACACATAAAAAAATTAATAAATTATTACATTTGACATTGTAACGTATTTATGAAAGTGTAACCTTGCGATAGAAATCTAAAAACTATTGATTAGTATATAATAGAAAAATACCGTTTCGAAAAACTAAAAAAAATTATCAACAGTTCCGGGTCGCTGACGATCGGAACATTAGATTAACCTTCAGTGGTACGGAGGCTCATTAACAATTGAAATTCCGTCGTGTGCACATCGACCAAAATTCAGGAGTGAGTTTTAAATAATATTTCTGAATATTCTAATTGTTTAAACATTATCTAATATTTCTAACAATTTATTTGTAACAATTAAACAATAAATTCTCTTCTATAACATTTCTAAGTTCTATTTAAAATTTTTAATTAATCATTTGTAGTAACCGAGTCACTAATATATTTCTATGAAATTTTCATTATCTGTATCGCGCCATTAACGACCGAAAGATCGGATTAATGTCGATCGATACGGAGACAAGAGCTCATTACGAATTGAATTTTTGTCGTGTACACATTGACCAAATTTAGAAGTTTGGAAAAAAATATCAACTGTTTCGGATGACTGACGACCGAAATATACATTACCCTTGAACGGTACGGAGACTCGTTATCAATTAAATTTCCATTGTGTGCACATCGACCAAATTTTAGAAGTTTGAAAAAAATTATCAACAGTTCCGGGTAACTGACGATTGACATTCAGCTCATTACCAATTGAACTTCCGTCGTGTGCACATCAACCAAAATTTAGGAGTGAGTTTTTAAACAATATTTCTGAATATTCTACTTTTTTAAACATTATCTAATATTTCTAATAATTTATTTGTAACAATTAAACAACAAATTCTCCTCTGTAATTTAATATAAGTGTTTATAAGTGTTATTTAAAATTTTTTAACTAATAATTTATAAGAATCTCGAACAACATACTTAAAAGAAATGACTTTGACTTACTTACTGAATAAAATGATTAATTTAATTGTTTAATCGTAATACAAAAATTGTGAAAATTATTAAATAATATCTAGAAATATCGTAGAAATAATTTAATTGTTTCAAATGAATTATTCAAACTGTAAAATAATGAATTTCGATGATATTTTTGTATATTAACAATTTTAACTATTTACTTCAATTGAATCAGTGATTGAATTCCCAATTATTTCATAGTTTGAATAATTCATTTACAATAATTAAATTATTTTATTTACAATAACGAAAAAGATAGTTACATAATATATATGTTTCTTGTTGTCTGAAACAATAAACGAGCGAATATATGTTATTCTGAAGCGATAATTACTGCTTAACTCGATTTTTGACTACATAAATTCTCTCTACATAAATTTCTCTACAATAAATTTCTATTTAATGTACATCAATGCAGTTATACGTTAGAAATTAATGTGTAAATTTAGTTATAGCCAGTTATACATAAAAAAATTAATAAATGATTACATCTGACATTATAACGTATTTATAAAAGTGTAATCTTGCGATAGAAATCTAAAAACTAAAAATTAGTATAAGTAGAAATACTATCTCGAAAAACTAAAAAAAAAAAATTATCAACAATTCCGGGTCACTGACGATCGGAACAATAAATTAACCTTCAGCGGTACGAAGGCTCATTACCAATTGAACTTCCATCGTGTGCACATCGACCAAAATTTAGGAGTGAGTTTTAAATAATATTTCTGAATATTTTAATTGTTTAAACATTATCTAATATTTCTAATAATTTATTTGTAACAATTAAACAAGAAATTCTCTTCTATAACATTTCTAAGTTCTTAAAATTACTTTCTAAGTATTTAAAATTTTTGAAATTCTCTTCTATAACATTTCTAAGTTCTTAAAATTACTTTCTAAGTATTTAAAATTTTTAATTAACCATTTGTAGTAATCGAGTCACTAATACATTTCTAAAAAATTTTCATTATCTGTATCGTATCATTAACAAACGAAAGATCAGATTAATGTCGATCGATACAGAGACAAGAGCTCATTACGAATTGAATTTTTGTTGAGGGCACATTGACCAAATTTAGAAGTTTAAAAAAAAATTATCAACCGTTCTGGATCACTGACGAATGAAACATATGATTAACCTTGAGCGGTAATGAGGCTCATTATCAATCAAACTTCCGTCCTGTCCACATCGACCAAAATTTAGCAGATAATATGTCTGCAACCAAACCTTAATCTACAATTCTGACTTCAACGATTGGTAAGTTATATGGTTTGGTTTCTTTGGTGTTGAGTTAATACATAATCGTGATTATTTGAACCTGAATACGAGTTCAATTTCCATGACTTTGTAGCGGCCTATAGCGCCTCGAGTACGAGTCTCGAACACCGACTCGTACAAGCCGCAAGTGGCTGTGCGCCTAGCGTCGAAGTCTAGCGATATTCGACGTTAAGCAAGCAGAATGCGGAACACTGCTAGGATGGGTGACCGCCCAGCCTAGCGAGTAGTTATGAAAACAAGCGTCTGGGGTAAGGGGTCGCTGCCATCAGCCCCACTGATGAGTCTAGGCAGCGACTCTGAGACGAAACGCATTACCTTTCCTCACCTTACCCAAATCCTACATCCTTCCAGCATCATCCTCACACAATACAAATGTAAATAAAAAATATAATATAAATGTAAATAAATAAATAATAATATAACATACTTCATCCTGAAACCCTTCAACTTGTATCGTAGTCGTACAAGATATACTCTATTAGTTACCATTCTTTAACAATTACGTGACATACGTTATGTTTCTGCATATACATAGATAATATTAGTCTAACAATACTATTGCTATTTAAATATTATTAGATACTTTCAGAGTTTCTCTTTCAATCTATAATTTGGAAAATAATTTAGTCCTTTACTATTAATTGGTCAAACAAGAATATTTCTTGTTTGACCAATATCTTAAATTAGTCATTAGATCGATCAAACAGTTATGCCTTATTTTACGAATACCATTCCTCTTTCTAAAAAATAACTTAAATTCAATACAAGCTGACATCTGTGTGAGAAATATATGAAACAGTATTGATTTACAATACATTATAATGAGACCCGTGCGTAGTCACCTCCACGTGGTGGGTCTTGGTAATTGATATCGTTTTACAAACATTAAAGTTTGTAAAACGTTATCAAGTTAAATTGTAAAACAATAAACTTTAATGTTTGTGAAACGACATCAAGCTAAGAACTACGCAACCTACAGATCAGTTTAGATCATGAAAATTTTTGTTCATTCTTTATTTCACGATCTAAACTGAACTGTAGGGACAATTAGTTGATAAGTAAATTATTGGGCCCCCACCGATGGACGACGAGGGATCTCGCAGGGACATCGTGGGATGCGTGCGCCTTAGATTTAAGTTGCGTGCGTTTAGTTTATGTAAATTCACTGTAAGCGTATTCTGTACAAAGACACGTTTGTTTAACTTGGGACGAAATAAGGGGTCCCTTTTCACCGCTTTTTTCTTTTTGTTCATTGTTACTAGTGTTACTGTCATTGCACTAGAGTAGATTTTCCAACTTTCTTTGTCAGTGTGTCAAGTCGGGGAACTGCAGCCTCGTCCGAAAGGACGAGGTAGGTTCTTGTGGTCTAGCGTCCTTGGTAATTCGACTCCAGTGGTTCCGAAGAACCCCACTGTGTCGTTGGGGGTAGCGCTAGACTGCTTGCCGCTAAGTGCTCGAACCCCGATTTGGCTCACTGACAGACCGCGATGTCAGTGTGCCAAGTCGGGGAACTGCAGTTTTGTCCGAAAGGATGAAATTCGGTTCTTGTAGTCTAGCGTCCTTGGTAATTCGACTCCAGTGGTTCATTGGAACCCCACTGTGTCGTTGGGGGTAGCGCTGGACTACTTGCCTCCAAGTGCTCGAACCCTGATTTGACACATTGGCAAATCGCGGTTTCATTTCGCGTTATATCCCTTGAAAAACACGATATTGAAGCGTGTTAATAGTTTCATTCTCCTGATTTCGTTCAAGGTTCGATAAACATATCTTTGATACAGAGTGCGCTATTAGGGCTGCGAATTATTGTATAATTATTGTGGAACTTTCATGTTAGACGAGTGTGTGGTTAGTATGAAAGGCTGCGAGTGATTGCGACACATTGTATGACTTGCATTCGTATGTAATGTATGTAATGTATGACTGTATGCAATGTATGTAACGTGTGATCGTATGTAATGTATGTAATGTATGTAATATATGATTGTATGTAATGTGTGATCGTATGTAATGCATGTAATGTATGATTGTATATAATGTATGATCGTATGTAATGTATGTAATGTATAATTGTATGAGTATGTTGTATGACTGTTAACGCGATCGTTGTTCGGGAGACACAGTTCCATAGTTCAATCTCATACATGCGCTTTAGAGTTAAGATTTAGACTTAAGTTTTGAAATTGAACTATTGAACGTCTGTCTCCTTTGTTCGTAACCCCGGGCCAAGTAGAATAAAATCTCGGCATTCATTAGGAATGCAGAATTATTTGCATGTAATGGAGGGTGGTTGGGACTAGGGCCCGGGTGGGTCTCGTGCGTAGTCACCTCCTCGTGGTGAGACCTGGTAATTGATATTGTTTTACAAAAATTAAAGTTTCACAAACTTTAATGTTTATAAAACGATGTCAAGCTGAGAACTACGCAACCTACAGATCAGTTTAGATCATGAAAATTTGTGTTCATTCTTTATTTCACGATCTAAACTGAACTGTAGGGACAATTAGTTGATAAGTAAATTATTGGGCCCCCACCGATGGACGACGAGGGACATCGCAGGGACATCGTGGGATGCGTGCGTCTTAGATTTAAGTTGCGTGCGTTTAGTTTTAGTTAATTATAAGGTAGTTAATATTTGAGACGACGAGCGATCTCGCACGGACATCGTGGGATGCGTGCGTCTTAGCTTTAAATTGTGTACGTTTAACTTCTATTAATTATAAGATAGTTATTATTTGCAAATTCACTGTGAACGCTTTCTGTACAAAGACAAGTTTATTTAACTGGAAACGAAATTAGGGACACTTCCTCTCTTCTACTTTTTCGTCCGTTACTTTTATTACTTCTACTTTTACGTTGTTACTATTATTACTGTCATTACACTTACTGTTACTGTAATTGCACTAAAGTAGAGATACATTTGTTACAGTCATTGCACTAGAATAGAGTGTCTTTTGTTACTGTCATTGCACTAGAGTAAAGTTTCCAACTTTCGTTGTCAGTGCGTCAGGTTGGGGAACTGCAACCTCGTCCGAAAGGACGAGGTAGGTTCTTGTAGACTAGCGTCCTTTGTAATCCGGCTCCAGTGGTTCTTCGGAACCCCACTGTGTCGTTGGGGGTAGCGTTAGTTTGCATGCCTCTAAGTGCTCGAACTCCGATTTGATACACTGACAGCTAAAGTTGGAAACTCTATTCTAGTACAATGACAGTAACAAACCGCGGTTTCATTTCGCGTTATATCCCTTGCAAAACACGATACTGTGTTAATAGTTTCGTTCTCCTAATTTTGTTCAAAGTTCGATAAACGTGTCTTTGATACAGAATGCGCCGTTAGGGCTGCGAATTATTGTACAATTGTTGTGTAATTTTCATGATAGACGAGTGTGGTTAGTATGAAAGGCTGCGAGAGATTGCGATATATTGTATGATTTGCATTTGTGTGTAATGTATGATTCTATGTAATGATTTTATGTAATGGATGTAATGTATGATTGTATGTAATGTATATAATGTGTGTAATATATGATCGTACGCAATGTGTGTAACGTATGATCGTATGTAATGTATGTAATGTACGATTGTATGTAATGAATGTAATGTGTGTAATGTATAACTATATGATTGTATGTATTGTATGATTGTTAACGCGTTATTTGGGAGACAGTGTTCCATAGTTCAATCTTATACATGCGCTTTAGAGTTAAGATTTAGTCTTAAGTTTTGAGATTGAACTATTGAACGTCTGTCTCCTGCGTTCGTAATCCCGGGCCAAGTAGTATAAAACACTCTGTATTCCTTAAGAATGCCGAGTTATTTGCATGCAATGGAGGGTGGTTGGGATTAGGGCCCGGGTGGGTCTCATGCGTAGTCACCTCCTCGTGGTGAGACCTGGTAATTGATATTGTTTTACAAGCATTAAAATTTGTAAAACGTTATCAAGCTGAATTGTAAAACGATAAACGAGAAACTTTAATGTTTGTAAAACGATATCAAGCTGAGAACTACGCAACCTACAGTTCAGTTTAGAAAATTTCTTTCCATTCCTTCTCTCACGATCTAAACTGAACTGTAGGGACAATTGATAAGTAAATTATTTTATCGTGGGATGCGTGCATCTTAGCTTTCAATTGCATGCGTTTAGTTTTAGTTAATCATAAGATAGTTGATATCTGTAAATTCTGTGCGAGCGTATTCTATAGAATTATCCGCATTAGATTTTAATGACAATTTCAAAATATATGACTTGGTAAAATGCAATAGACCTATTCCATATCTCCTTTTGGTTCATTCTAAATATATTTCGTAATCTAGATGTACAGGGTGTTTCGTCTAACTGAGTACAGTGAAATGTTTCGTGTTGACGCCACAAAAAAATTGTTTATACAAATACTGTTCAGTATAAAAAAGTGTCTTACGTAGTATTAACAATTTTTTCATTCATATAATGGTGGAGGATATTTCAAGTCAACTAGACTTTTTTTAAATCAGATCACACATTTTCTTATTCGTATTACGACAGCTAGTTTCAATACGAATCCAATGTTCTACAATGTTGTACCGTTTCTTCTAGTTAGTCCTAAATTAAGTTTGAGTTAGTTTATGTGACATTTGATGCTGTCGCCAGACCTAATGCACGATATGCAAAATTCTCATTTCATCATCCTTAAATTAGAAATAACTGAAAGAAACGGTGCAACATTGTAGGTCAGTCGATTCGTATTGAAACCAGCTGTCGTAATACGGATAAGAAAATGTATGGTCTGATTTAAAACAATCAAATTGACCTTGAAATATCCTCTGTCACTATATGAATGAAAAAATTGTTAATGCTACCTATTTTAGTCAATACTAAGACACCTTTTTATACTGAACAGCTTTTGTAGCAGCTTCTTCTCGTAGCTTCAACACATTCCGAGGTAATCCACTGTACTCAGTCAGACGAAACCGCCTGTATATACATCTGACACAACGATTAACATAAGTTGCTCCAGAACAATTTAATATATGTATGAACACATATATGGGTGACGTTTTCATGTTCACTCGGACGTATTTTCAGCGGGGAATGTATGTAGAATAGCGTCATGTATCACTACGGTTGGCACGCAACAATGTTGCCAAGGATTTATTAGAAGCGGCTAAGATTAATTGAGTGATTCTGAACGTGCAGCTTGTTAGCTACACACGACAAAGAGACAATGGTGCCCCGTCAGATTGGAATCACCGATATTTCTCCACGCCCCCTTCCCCGATACTGCAACCGTAATCGACTGAAATTGCTCCAACGAGTTATTATTACCTCTTCAAGTTTCGATGAAATTATGAATGCGACGTTACGTAATCTCGGACGTTACCTCGCAGATAAGAATAATTCCTTCGACTCGCGCGAATCGTCAAACGGGAGGATACGCTTCGACAAAAATAATCACGTTCGCGCGGAAAGCGAGTGGCGTAATTGCAAAACGATCGGTTCGATGAACAATTCATTAGCGGGGATAATTTGAAAAAGGAGAGAGGAGACTTCGGGCAAGGTTGCACGATCGCTGGATGCTAACAGAGGCTCGTTAGCGTATCTGATTTATTTGCAGACCTCCTCAGGCACGAAGTACGACCCGAAGTGGAGGAGGATGATGATGATCAGACACGTTCACAAAGGCCGTCCGGCAGAATTTTCACCGCGTGTCGCTCAACAGATCGAGCGTTACCGACTCCTCCATACTCAAATTTAGTTACACGTTGACACTTGCCCCGACGATAATAAACAAGACGCAAGGCGAGGATCGCTCGTCGTTTTTAAACGGTCGTAAACTTTCTGCGTTGTTAATATCTCTGACGAGATTTTCTAATTTCCACTGGTAATTAATCGCAATCGATCGATTTTTCCAAAGGGACAAAATGTTAAATCCGAGGGAATTTTCGCTGGAGAACTCTCCACCGAAATTCGAGATTAAAATTAGGTTCAGTCAGGCTCAATTTCAGACTGTTCATCGAGCCCCTCGAACAATGAAAATGTCACAGATCTGGATGGCAATTGTCGAGTCCGTTTGTCTGTTTCGATCCATCCCTCGATTGCAACTTTGCGTTTGTGGATGTCGAAGCAGGGAGAATCGATCGATCGGAAACGAAACCAGTTTGTTTCGTCGCCCCGGCATTCGTTCGGCTCGAATCCATGCATTCGTATAATTGGCCAGATGGCTGCGAGTTTTATTTCGGTGACACTAAAATATTACGGTATCCGCTTCCCCGTGTCATTCCACGTCTATTTCTGACCGGCAGAAGCCCCTACGGCCGTTCGTTCCACGTTACATCCACCCGTGAAACTTTTCTTCTCCTTTCCATACTTGGTCTAACTAACGATCCGGTCTTGGTCTAACAATCGCCCGAATCGTCAATCGATCGAACCGAGTTGCAACTTGCCACCGAGGCTTCGTGTTCACGTTCAGACTGCAGTGGCCGAAGCTGAAAGTTTCGTTTACTCGATATGATAGAAGAAAGAACGAATCGCGTGGCCGTGACACACGCGCGCAACTGATCATCGACGATCGAAAGGCAAGCGAATCGCTAATTGAAACGCACGGCGTCTCTTTCCTCCTCGGCTCGGCGAGCGACGCGGGTCCCCGTCCTATTAATATCCCGAGTATATTTCAATTAATCCGAATAAATCGGTGGACCGACACACGCGGCGAGGCGAGCGTACGTACGTGCGTGCGCGTGCGTGGAGAGGAGGAAGAAAGGAGGAAAAGGAAAAAAGCGGCGGCGATCGTGGCGCTTGCGCGAGGGGCGTCGCGACGACCGCCGACGCCTTCTTGAATGAAAGCCGTGGCAGTCAGTTCGCATCAAGGCGTCCACCCTCGCTTCCACTTTCACGGATTTTCTAATTTCACCGCCTGCAGCACGGCAGCTCGTTGTGATCACGTCGTTCCATCGATGCGGTGATAAATCGGTTCGATTTCTCCTGCTTCAGTCTCGACAGTGGATCAGGTACGATCTCCAGAAGGGTAACTTTCTTCAACCTTTTCGCTTTTCTTTCCGATGTAATCGCTACAAATCTATGATCATTTCAACACACGCAAATTCCTGAACACTGAACCAAAAACTAGTCCCGGTCGAATTGAAAATTTCATTGATTTCATTCCGCGAGTCTTGCGGCACTGCTCGCGATCTATGTATAACGCGGATCGATTTCAAATCGAAATTCATCGCCACTCGTGAACTCTACTTTGCAACGTACGCGAGACGTACGCGAGGATTTGAGAAACAGGGAATTTCGCGGAACATTTATGAGAAAAAAAAAGAAGAAAAATAGTGAGATTTAACTTTGGAAATAATACACGTGGTAATGAAAGTGACGATATTAAAATTTAATTTGTCGTATAGCGTGAAATTGCGTATAGTTTGCTTTTACGTGTTGTCAATACGATCCCTTTCATTTTCTGCAATTTTTGGTTGACAAGACACGCGAGTTTCGATTTATCTGAAGCTTCTTTCCACCAAACGTGGCTGATTTATATATACATATATTTTTTTTTTTTTTTTTATACGCGACACGTAAAATATCGACGTGGATGCTTCCGCCTGCGCGGTAGATCGGACATCTGCCGTCGCAAGACCGAATCCGCGCAACTGACTATCAATCTCAAATCAATTTCAATTGTTCGATGATAAATTTTCATTGATCGTTACGTTCTTTCCCTTCGAGAACTTTAATTTTAACATTTCGTTTTTTTTTTTTTTTTTTTTTCTTTACAATAACGTTCGTCGTCATGATTCTTACATACACGGTGCTAAGTTGCGTGATTGCAACGATTTCGAGGGATATTCTTGACGCAAAAACATCGCGAACATGCCGACCGGTTGTTTTCGAAAGACACTAAATCACACGTGTACTAATGACTTCTTCATTGCTGTCGTTACGTTCGTCTTCCTGAATCCCGCGAGTTTATCGCCCCGTCGCTACCTCTCTAAAATAATTCTGAAGCTTGCGACGAGCTTGTTCGCCTTTGTTCGTTCTTACTACGTCAGATTCACCTACTTTTAAATTTTTCATCAACGCAACAATATCGCGCTTTGTATTGAAATTCGAATGCAAGTGAGAACACTCGTGCAACACGACTTGAAAAATTCGACACCGACGACGAGACAACTCAACGACTTTTCGCCCGAAGATTTGTTCGTTTCTCTCCGAGACCTTTCGTCCTTCTCTATTTTAAAATCGGAATTCTTTCTCTCTCACAAGTGCACTTTCTCTCTCACAACATCTTTGATTTTACGAAGAGAATCGAAGATGAAAATTTTCACGCACATCATTCAGCGAGGAACTTCCCTGCAGCTGATTCTCTCTTTTGACTTTTGTTTTCTCTTTTTTTTTTTGACATCAGTTTGCCAATTTTCGCGAGAACGATCTCAGGTCGTGAGCAGATCCGCCCGGATATTTTCTTTCCGGCACAGATCGCGCGTATTTGGCCGAACGTGTCTGCAATTTTTGCGCGGTGGCGCGCCAACGCAAACAAACGGAGCGTCGCGGCCACGAGATGACGACTCGCTGCCGGGAATCGGCAAAGAGCAAACAATTGCCCGCGTTACGAGGAAACTCGGAAACTTTCGACTTTGACGTTCGCCTACTTGCCTTGAAGAATCCTCTCGCCACTCTCGAAGAGTCGGCAGCAATTTGAAACTCGAGCTACGCACTCCCGATTCCGTCAATCGGGCCTGTTTCAAAAGTCTATCGAACAAACGTGAAAGATATTCGAGCGAAATATTCGTTGGTAAGTAAATTGGAAAACCGTGCGAGAAAAAGGTCAAATGATCTGCGTGAAATTTCCATCTTCGATTGTTCTCTTCGTCAGAATCAAAGATGCGCTCTTCTGAGAAAATCGGGAAAAAATTCCGACTTTAAGATAGAGAAGGATAAAAGATGTTTCAGAGGAACAAAATAAATCTTGTCGGATAGTTTAATATTAAAAAGAAAAAAGAAAAATACAAGAAGCCAAGTATCAATCGTGTCTCGATCTTGAGATCGCAATCGTAATTTCGAAGCTGGCCTATTTCGATTAGATTGGTCAAACTAATTGCTAATAACTAATTTGAGCTATTATAGATGTCACAGTTTTCTAATCAGACTGAACACTGCCTATTAACAGTCTATTAGTTCGAGTTTGGACGAAAGAGAAAGAGAGAGAGAGAGAGAGTAACGCAACAGCTAATTAACTCGCCGCGATAGATACGGCGACTCGTGTGCAATTACACGGCTAGGTATCAGCCGCCATTTTCCAGTAAATTGCCGTGTAACGAGCTTTTTAACGAAGATCACCGCGAGAAATTGTTTAACCATGAAAACAATCACGCTGTCAGTTGGATCACGCACGGCACGACGAGCAGCGCCGTCGTTAGACGAGTAAATTAGCAGCTTTGGTCGACTGCTAATTGTTTGGACACCCGTTTGCCGTTAGTAGAATTGTCAAGTTAAAATACGACCGACACTTTGCACTCGCTTTTGCTCGCTCTCGTATGATTATCCTGTTCGACGATTACCCTTGTCGCTAACCATCGAGTCCCGTGACGAAGTCAACCGTGGCCGTCGAAATTGATTTTTTCTTTTTTTTTTTTCTTGCGATTTTGCACGTGTTTTCGTTCCGCAGAGAATTAATTGTAAAAACAGTGAAATTACGATTCTTAAAGAAGATTAAAGATCGAAAAGACGGTAAATCAATACGATTCTCATGAGAGAGAAATGTAGGGCAAAAATTTACTCTAAACTTTTTTATTGAAGGGTACCCTGAGGATACGTGTACAAATTTTATACGAAATCTAATCCGTGGCAAATAAAGAGAGAACGAGAAAGTTGAATTATCCCTGTATACAAATTTGATTTCTTTTAACGACACAAAAATTACCCCAGAATGAGGAGATGACACAATAATGAAAAAATTCTCCAGTAAATTTTGTTACGAAACGAGTCTAATCCGCGAGTAATCCAAAACGAATCTAATTCTTTAACACTCGACAAAGCATTAAGGAAAAAAGAAAGAAGAGCGCGAGAACGTAATTTTCACGTCAATCGAAAAAAGAAAAAAAAACGAATCTCCCCGCCTGCGTAATCACAGTCTGTCGCGCGATATTCTCACAGAGCCAACGTTCCTCCCTCGTGCTTTCTGCTACTTAAGGTTTCGCGCGGCGACCAAACAAAGTGGAGAACGCATATATATCTTCTTCAGTCAGACGTCTGGCTTTCAACGGGGAAATCAGCTGTCTTCCGCGCGACAGCTATCTTTGACGGTTTAACCGGAAGCCCGGCCGAATGCAACTCGTGTCCTCCGCGGAAACTCTCTCTCTCTCGCGCGCGCGCGCGCGTGCGGGAACGAGCCTTCTCGGAAAATCTAATTAAGCGGCCACTTTTGCGCTTCGACGTGGCGATCCACGGCCGCAGGAAGTGGCGCTCGCGCGTCCACGTTCGAGCATATTAAAGGTTCATACGGGGGAGCCGCGGCGGTTATGACTGAACGTTATATAAAGCGGTCTTAATATAGCGAGAACGCTCTCTGGATCTTAGCCATGTAGCTGGTTGCCGCACGTAGCGTGGCATAATGTATGGACGATGTTTGGAAATCGTGCGGAATAAGACAGGACAGAGAGGGAGAAAGGAGGGAGGGGCGGGGAGAGGGAGAACGAAACAGGATAAAAAGGAAAGGGGTAAATGCCGGATTTCCGACTCTCTGTATCAACGCTAGAACTATTGAAACGTAAAATTTTCGTAAAATCGAAGATACATACGCTTTCATTGTATTCAGACATTTTACGAAAAATTCATTTGAAATCTCTGAAAGTAAAAGTGTCTCGCGTCTGTAAAATATCCCACGAAAATTACAAATTTGGTCATTTTGACCATTTTCTGTTTTTTTTTTCTTTTTTGTTTCTTCTAGTAGTTTCAGCGTTGAGCTGGTGCATTTCGAAAATCTTCGAATTTTCCAGAAATTCTCAGCAGACAAACGTTCGTGGTTCACGTACTTTGAAAAAGTTCTCGTTTCGTTGCGCTCGTTTGAAATTTACAAACCAAATTCTTGAAACTTGGCGAGAAAGTTTGACAGTCTTTTAGTTTGATAGTTTTTTTTATTGACGTTCGTGCGTGGCACGAAAGTGGCGTGACTCGCGCGTATTCTTTTTTTTTTTTTTTTTTTTCGTTTTCAATTTCGTCGATGCTTCTTTGGTTTCTGTAAATCTCGGAAGATATTATTTCAGCGGCATCGAGGAATTCCTCTCCGCGCCGTTTCTTGTTGAATCGTTTCGCGTTATTGCCACCCGTGGGCGAAATGTTCGACAGATTTATATTTTTTTTTGTTTCTAAATTTCACGAGTAACCTTCGAGACGTATTGTACCTATCTTCCACAGTCGAATTTTTAACAATTTACAAGAGTTCGAAAAATTCTCATCCAACGCTCTCTGTCTTCGATCGAGACCGACTGTGTGTGTGTCTGTGTATTTTCTGACGCAGTTTTATTCGTAGTTTCATTTTATTAACGACGCTTAGATATTTGACGTTCTATTTAAAAATCCTTTCGACGTTACCGAAATACACGTTAACCGGATTACGCTATCGGAATTGTAAACTCGGCAGAAGTCGAACCGTTTCGTCTCTATTTTTAATGCCGCTACAATCTTTTCCGTTCCTCGTTCAGACACACTTCGAAGCATGTATCTCTCGTGACTGTCTGAAATTCGACGACGGCCAAGCGTACCGAAACGCTGAGGCTTTGCTAAAAAAAAAAAGAAAAATGAAAAAGAAACGAAAAGAAAAGAAAAGAAAAATCGAATTCTCCCAGTCCTGATCACGTATTTTTCTATAAATAAGATTGCATACATGTATAACGAACTTTAAACAACAATGTGCGTTAACACCTGTTTATTCTTGAGCTTAATCTGCTATTCAGTATTATAAAGGTGAGTTGCCTGCGTATAGTGTTACAGTTTCAGTTGGCTTGCAATGAAATTATTATATAGGAAATGTTATTGTATTGTAATAGGGAATGTTAGGGAACATTGTTACACTTATTATAACAAGTTTGTAAAAACCTACTTTTAGTAAAATCTATGAAACTCGCCACTGATTGTGATTTGAAAAAAATATGGCGATTCGAACAAGAGAGAAAATTCGAGGAAAGATGATTCTTCGATAGTTTTCTTTTTTTTCTTTTCTTCAGTTCCATTTGTCAGAATTTCCCTCCCTTGTCGAAAGCTTGACAAGGAGGGTTCCTTTTTTCGATCGTTGCGAATCTTGCCTAAATATATAGTTGTTGCGGCCAGCTTCGTTTCACGCGGCGTTTCTCGTGCGTTTAATTTCAAAGTTAGGGTTAACCGCGCGTGCAAACAGAGTTATGGTTAATCCCGGGGGTGTGACCTTTCGACGCGAATTTATGAATATATCTCTCTCACTTTCATGAGAACTTTCGAAGTTCTCGCACTCTCAAAGGCCCAAACGCACGCTAAAACGTACGTACGTCGATGCATGCATCGATTTCTAGGTTTCGTTCTGCTCATTAAGGCTCCCTCACACACCCATTTCTAGATTAGGTTTCATGATGCAGTGTACTGACTCTGATGCAGGTTTCATGAAACTTACTGTTAGAAATCAACGTGCGTGGGAGCCTTTACAGTCAGTTTGCTTGCCGATTCACCGATACCAAGCTATCAAGACACAGCCATTGTGACACGCAACGTATTTTTTTCTTAAATTAAAGTTTTCAAAAATTAAAATTTATTAAATTTAATAATTCTCCCAATTAAATATTAATTTAAATTTTATATTTAATATAAAAATAAATCAATATAAAATTCTATAGGGTCTTACCGTCCTATAAATAAATTTTAACATTTTTATCAAAATTTTAAATTCGTATAATAAATATGAGACAGTATATATTTCATTAATCCTTTCATTCCAGATTTCATTTAAAAATCAATTGATTATGCTACCTTTGTACAGTCAGATATACTGCAGCCATTTAATTACTCATTGGGCAGATTGACTTAAAATTAGTTTCAATAAGACAAATCCAGATTTTCACCGTGTGACATTTTTCGAATTTACGATCGATCGTCATTTACGTTTGATTTGACAGCGCGAGCGAGTTTCATAGACAATTTGAAGCAAACGTCTGCACGTAAGTCCTCGTGACGTAACTCGGGCATCTTTTCGACGCTCATCGAACGAACAAATAGAGAGGAAAAGTGAATTTATTCGAGACTTAACGGACGTGCCAAGAATCGATGCAATCGTCTGCTCGAAATCGTCGTCGTCGTTGGTGCTCGATGTGGGACGCGGTCAAAGCAACAGGTATTCCGTTTGGCGACAGGCGTCGAAACACCGGCTGATTGTTTAAAGCGAGTCTTTAAGATTGCTTCGAACTGGCGATTAAATATCGCTGGTGACTTGACTATCGGTAGTCAATTGCCTCTCGTCGTCCGACGCGACTCGTTAAAAGGATCATCAAAACGGATCTTGGTTGCTCTATCAAAGATACTTGCAGAATTAATTCCTCCGGTTAAAAACATTGAGGAAAATCTCCGGAGATTTCTGAAGCCTCGAACGTTGAACAGAAACCGATCCTAAAACCACCGAACCGATAGATTATTTCGAGAGAATATTTTTCACAAACAATCGGCTAGAGCAGGCGAATAACTCTGACAAGCTCGATTTTCAATTCTTTCAGTTCTTTTCTTTTTCCCCTCCGAATTACCAAACGGATGTGTTTTCCGCGGAAAGGGAGAGAGCCAAGTTCAAAGCCAAAGGAGTACAGAGACGCAGAATCAATAACCGCGCGATGAAAGTTAAACAAACAAACGCGTGCAACAGAGAGCTCGACGAGTAACGAGTAACGTTTCGCGGAACGAACGATCGAAAAGCCGTTCTTCTACGTTCGACGAGATTCTCTCGAAAATCCACATCGGTGGCCTGCCTCTTTCCTTTTTTCCTTCTTTCATTCCTCCTCTTCTTTTCGAAGCCCTCGTGTATCACGGATGTTTGGAATTTAAATTTAGCCTGGTAACATTTCGTTTCGACGTGCTACGGGAGCGACCGCCCACCGCGATGATCTCGACGACGAGAGATCCAAGCGTCCTGGCTCGATCCCCTCCCCCGACGGTCCCGATTATAAATTTACCCCGCGCGACGTGCACCTCCACTTAATTACATAAAATAATTTGTATATAATTAATCCGGCGCGCGGCCGTGCTAAAAGCGCAATGAGCGAGCCATAAGTCCCACCCCTTGACAGCTGAAATATGCCCGCTGGATGAATGTAACGCGCGTACACGTACGCTCGTTTTGCTTCACTCGCAATTAAAACCAAAGGTTGACGTATATTATCGGGACGTTCCGTCGAAAACAGATCTCGTTTCTCTCGCGTTCTAAATTGCGCCACAATAATTGCGAATATCGGTAAATACGCTAAAATTACGATGTGAGAAACTACCGGTACTTTAATCTCGAGAAACTGTGGGAGGGAGAGAATTAATCACTCGCGACTGGCAACTGATTGCGGACCGTAACGAGTGACCAAACCATATACAATAATTCGTCGCTTTCTTTTTAAACTCGTCGGTACGATATTCACTGGATAGAAATTATCGAGAAGTAATAAATTTATTATTTGCTTTGCCTATTTTGTTTCAATCAAATATATAATTTTACTTATTATAACATGTTACGCTACAACATATAATATATAATATGTATAACCTATAAATACATTGACATTTAGTGTGTTTATTGTTAAATTATATTGCAGATTAAAGCTCTATTAACTTTTAAATGAAACAAAATTTTCTACGGTGTCAGAAAACGACGTTACTTATAAGTATCCTTAACCACTTGCGCTGGCAATTAATTGCGGACCATAACGAGCGACCGAACCGTATACGATAATTCGTCGCTTTCTTTTTAAACTCGTCGGTACGATATCCACTGGATATAGAAACTATTGACAAGTAATAAATTTATTAATTGCTTTTACCTATTTTGTTTTACTCAAATATATAATTTTACTTATTACAGCATATTATGCTACAATATATAATATGTTATAACATAACCTATGTTATGCCCAATATAACCTATATTCTAGTTAAACACATTGACATTTAGTGTGTCTATTGTTAAATTATATTGCAGATTGAAGCTCTATTAACTTTTAAATGAAATAAAATTTTCTACGGTGCCAGAAAACGACATTGTTTATAGGTATCCTTAATCACTTGCGCTGGCAATTAATTGCGGATCATAACGAGCGACTGAACCGTATACGATAATTCGTCGCTTTCTTTTCGAACTCGTCGGTACAATATCCACTGGATAGAAATTACTGAGAATAAATTTATTATTCGTTATGCCTGGGTTATACTTAAATATACTTAGAACTGAGAAAATATTCGCCTTCAACATCGACGATTGCCAATGAAAAAAAAAAAAAAAAAAGTACGGGTCAAATATTTTCTTGGAAACTACATTTTTCGCCAAGTTTCATCAAAATCGACTATATTCGCACTATATTCTCTTGAAATTCCGAGCATAGACGAATTTTTTTTTAGCGAGGAAAAGGCAACACTGCAGAAAAGAAACAGACACTCTGTTGTTTTATAAAATTTTCCTGACTCTGCAAGCTAAATTCTCGATCGCGAGCACGTCCACCGTGCGAAACGTTCGCAACGATACAGTCCAATTACATCGTTCCGAATGATACGAGGCACGAGCGTTCCTCTTTGTCACTTTGACGAACATCCTTAACAACGTGGTAAATCGATTGAAAATAATCGCCGAACGGAATGTTAACGCAACGTTGGACGAGTCGACTCGTTAAAGTTCTCGACAATGACAGACTTTGGTAACATCTCCTCGTTTCGATCCCCCTTCTCCTTTTCCAGAACAATTCACGCGCCACCGAGATTCCCTCGATACCTCGAAATTCCTCCGGGCTAATCGACCGACCGAACACGCGTGTCCAATGTTACGGGGTAACAGGCCAGTGGGAAAGCCACTCAACGACAAGATCGACTAACCATTTGCAAATATTTCTGTTCGTCGAACGTTTCGTCCCCCATCGTGTTCTGTTTTATCATCGTCGGGGCGACGTGCATCGCTTGCGTAGCTCGCCGCTTGGTGAGAGCCAAAGAGAAGCCGAGGACGCACGGTCTGAGCATGCTGCCGAACAAACCGCGAGGGAGAACCAAGGAGAGCACCTACGATGCTCGTTTTGTCCTCTCCTTTATGAATTGCAGATGTAACTGGAGGCGGCGCTCAATCTGAGGCTCGAAAAATGCCCGCATTGCGAACATCGAATACTTGGCAAGTATAGTAATTGAACTATTA
Organism: Tetragonisca angustula; assembly: GCA_036937485.2. Lineage (NCBI taxonomy): Eukaryota > Metazoa > Arthropoda > Insecta > Hymenoptera > Apidae > Tetragonisca > Tetragonisca angustula. The sequence goes on along the minus strand of JAWNGG020000046.1, from coordinate 305,988 downwards.
CGTTTAACCGTTTTTTACTACCTGAGATTATTTAACACTGGAACTATCGGCGTAAAATTTCCGTCAGAGACAATGAAGATAAAATAAAAAAAGAAATAGAGAAACTTTATAACACGATGGAGTGTACGAGCCTCTATTCGGGTTTACATTTTCAAATCTTTAAAAAGCACTGTTTTTCCATCTATGAAACATGTTTAATAAAAATTAGAAATTGGCCATTTTGACCACTTTGGTAGTTTCAGTGTTAGAAAACCGTGTTGGACTGCGAAAAATTCCAAGTGACGCAACAAAAGTAGGATAAAGTAGAAACTGTTTGTTTATATGCGCGTGGTTTAGATTTAATTGAAAAGAGAGTAATTAGGAAGAGAATTTGAATCTCTAGAATCAAAATTGAGCGTATTGTAAATTGAACATCGCGAACCAAACGCACTGTTTTCGACACGAAATGTAAATGGCGCGATCGCGATGAAACAAATCTTGGATACGAGTAACGTTGGAATAAAACAGCGTTGAAAGTAACAAATTAACGCTAGAACTACCAAAGTGATCAATCTATAATTTCTCAGAATGTAATTTTGCAGATTTACAAATATTGTTGCATTTTCCAGCGATTTGGATGATTTTTATCAAATGCACAAGTAACAAGTTGACGCTAGAACTACCAAAGTGATCAATCTATAATTTCTCAGAATGTAATTCTGCATATTTTCAAACACGTTGTATTTTCTAGTGATTTGGATCATTTTTATAAAATAAACAGAAGTAACAAATTAACGCTAGAACTACCAAAGTGATCAATCTATAATTTCTCAGAATGTAATTCTGCATATTTTCAAACACGTTGTATTTTCTAGTGATTTGGATCATTTTTATAAAATAAACAGAAGTAACAAATTAACGCTAGAACTACCAAAGTGATCAATCTACAATTTCTCAGAATGTAATTCTGCATATTTTCAAACACGTTGTATTTTCTAGTGATTTGGATAATTTTTATACAATAAACAGAAGTAACAAGTTAACGCTGGAACTAAAAGTGATCGAAACGACCAATCTGTCTATAATTTCTCGCACTGTGATTCTGCAAATTTACAAACACGTTGTATTTCCCAGTGATCTGGATAACTTTTAAAAAAGTTTTCGCGTTCTTTTTCACTTTGTGCTCTCGTCGTCCTAGTCCTTTCGTGGTTCTAGTTGTCAAAGGATTCGCGACGTAAGCAGAACAGCAAGCAAGCAACGGTGACGCTATTAGCTGGCGATCGTGTGTGATTTCAAGCGTACGACGAAGAGGCGGAGGACGACAAGGGATGCGACTTCCGAAAACGTGTACGACGTTTCGTTTCTGGCGAGGAGGAGCCGGCCCGACGTGGCAGAAGTGTTGGCCGAGGGTGTGTCTTTTTCCGCTTTGCTGCCGCTGAAATGGAGTCCGCCAGCAAAGGGGAACAGGCCGACCCTCCCGCACCAAGTAAATAATATTCGACGACAATGATTTACAGGGGACACCGTCTCACACTTGGACAAAACTCGATAAATCTCGTCCAACCTGGGTAAGTCTCTGTTCGCTTCGTTTCGATGCTGTCGCGCTGGAAACAAGGTCGCTTCGAACCGCGAAAATTGCGGTTGAACGACCGACAATGCCGGATTAGTCTGACAACGATTTCCAACGACTCGCGGAATTTTTGTCAGAAAGTCAATTTAATCGCAGAGATCGGAGTTTTGTGATGGAGACACTCGAAGCACGAAGATTTCTTGCATCGCTTCGGCGCGCGCTATTTAAATGATGAACTGCCAGGCACGTGCGAGTACCGAGATACTGCCGACACTCGAGACGCATTGCGTTGTTTATTAACCATAATAAACGTGCGTGAGCACGTTTCCGATTCCTCCGTTCAGTTTGCCACGCAACACTCGCAGGCATCGTTGATAATATTAAGAGGAACAGTTTTGTTCGAAGAAAAGAATGTGCGATATTAAATTTCCCGTAATAAATCACGTTCTATTTCGAGAGCGATTCTCGCGCGCGACGCAAGTCAGGAACGATGTTTTCGCAAATCGCCCGATGTGATTCCTGACAATAAATTCGCAAATCAGTGGCGATCATTGATTTATTAACTCGTAAACGCCACGATACGCGGAAACGCGCGAACGTTTAAAACTGGCACCGGTACGTAACTCTCGCAGATTTATCGTCGCGCTTCATCCCACTGTGTAATTTAATTTGAATTTTTCGTCGTGTATATAATACATATGTACGTAACTAGCCGCGAGTAGTACTTTTACCCGCGTGTAAATCACGTTCCGCAAGAGTCACGCGTATGACGCTTAATTTCAGCCAATAGTAACGCGAAGGAGACACACCGTGTCTAAATACGCGAGATTTACGAGAGGAGAGATTGCGACGAAATGCCGCCGACGAGACGTTTCCCCGAGAGAAGATCATCGCGACAACATTTCTATCGCGAATTCGTCATTTCCTTTCTTCCTTTTCTTTCTTTTCATTTATACCATCATTTCATTTGTTCTCGTATTATCATCATTGGCCAGTGATTAACAATTTGCCAATCATCTTGACTTAAAAATGTCACCTGTCAGGAAATGCAGAAAATGTTCAAAAAGAAAAAGAAAAATTAATTAATATTGGAAGTAAATCCCCGGTGAATGATTCAAAAGAAGGTATCGCGGTTGCAAATTCGTCTATTTCTTTTCTTCTTTCATTCACACCACTTTCGTTTGATCTGATTTACCAATCGTCTCGACTTGAAATTGTTACTTGTGGGAAATGTTCAAAAAAAGAATCTTAAATATTCACGGAGGTAAATCCGAAAGAATTTGTCTTTTTCTTCTTCTCTTTTTTGTAAATTCGTAACATTCATTGTACCAATTAACCAATCGTCTTCGACTTGAAGAAGACGTTACCCGCGGAAAGTGCAGGAGGTGTTCAAGAAAATCTTCAATATTTACAGAGCTCTGAAGTTAGGAAGCCATCGTGGCCGAGCTGAAGTCTCAAGCTTTTTTTTTTTCCTTCCATCGATTCGACGTCTACCTCCTCGTAACCTACATCTAATTTCGGCATCCGCGTCCGGCTTGTTTATCATTCTATTAATAATCCAGGCTTCCTTATATCGGTCCTTCGTCACGCTCACTAAACCAACGAGAAATTGCGTGGAACGTTGCACCGTCGCGAAGGTGCAACTAACTGCGCTTAGGTGCAGTTTCTACGGAGTACACGCACTGACGCCCCTTGTATTAATATCCGACGCACTTTATGGGAATTTTACGCTTTTATGCTTGAGATTTTCACACCAGGGGGGGGGGAGAGGACAAGCAATAATAAATGCGAAGTTAATGGCAGGACAAAATGGTCCCCACGAGCTACATTAATAAGAAACCAGACCGGACAGAGTGTGATGTTATAAATCAGGCGAGAGATTAATGATAACGTCACGGTTCGATAAAAAATGACCATGATGTTACAGATAAAAAATTGTTTCACCTACTGGATGGTATATTACAGAGGATACTCTCTTCAAAGTTCACAAAGTTTCACGAGTTGGAAATTAATCTCAAGAGAGAGAGAGAGAGAGAGAGAGAGAGAGAGAGAGAGAGAGACAGAGAGGATCTTTGGAATCTTTGTTTAGATATGACGTGAATCAGATTGATCGTAGTTAAAGTTAAGGAATTTATATACAGCGGGTCGAAAGAATATTGGCACACCTAGATTTTTGGCCAATCTATTCACGAAAACGAACGATATATTAGCGAAACAGTTGACTGCATGTAAAAATAACGCAACAGCAACAAGAGGAATCGGCTGCATCATTTCATTTTCACAAAAATATTGCAAGCAAATTGTGCCAATACTTCTTCGAGTATGCGCACGTGTAATTCTACGAAATGTCGAGTAGAGAAGAAGCTAGATATTTTAGACATACAAGAGGAAAGTTTGAGAGCGCGTAGTAGATTAGAGACCGTATCTGATCAGACTACTGCAAAACTAAAGATATTCGCCAAGCTATCGCAACTCGTAAAGTGCACGAAGAATTACGATCGAAATGACAGCATTTTTTACTTTCGTAACTTTAGTCCATAATTAGTCAATAATCTAGTCATATTTAGTCCGTAATTGTTAGGTTTGATTTGCTCGATAATTGTTACCAACTGGAAGTTACATGACGTGTTTCGCGGACATTTGTTACACCGTTCGGACGATAGCGTGCACGTTCAGATTTTCCCTTTATCAGGGTCGTTCGGATTCGAGAAATTTATGGAAACACTTGATCCAAAGAACGACACGCGAATCTACGATTTGACGTCACGCTTGTAAATCAGAGCGGCAGAGAGAGCCACTTCTTGCTCGTTTACACTTTCAGGTATATTTTCATCCGCGGATTAAAACGTGAGTGCCACTTACTCTAAATTCCTTCATCTCTTTACGCTTGCTCGTACTTTTATTTTCTCATCTCTTCGACTTCTCTGCCGAGTTTATTCGCGTTTCGTGATTTCTCCCTTCGCTTGCAAAAAAATCCGCACGTTTTATTTTCCATCTCGGACAAACGAAAACTCTAATTAATACGGGGGGATCTATTTTATTGCACGCAGTGTGACGTTTTACAAACGGCCGTTTCTAGATTTTCTTGATCACAAAAAAAAAAAAAATCCTCGTTTTTCGCTTTTCTTCCTCTGAAATTCGCGGCTACTTTCGATTGGTATTTCATCGTAAACTTCAGAACATCCAGGAGGCAGTTTTTCGAACCAATTTGTAACCAAATTCAATTATTAACCTGACAAACGCGCGAAAATGTGTTTTCTACGTATTCCCGCGTGCGCATTTGTCAAAAGTTCTCAGTCGTAATTGCCCGAATACTTTCACGAACCGTTTCAACAGCATCTGCTTCCAACTTTCTCTCTCTCTCTCTCTCTCTATTCATCGCGATTCTCGGAATACATGGAATTCCCCAGCCACGGGGGAACACATGTCATCGATTGCTCGCATTATATTCACCCTCTGATAGAAGCGTCAAGCGAATACTTTACAAGAAGCAGCGACGTAATGACCGCTCATTTTCGCCCGACGGCTCGTCGCCGTCCAATATATTACTATGATTAATAATCTGTAAACAGAGTCCTTAACGTTGACCGGTCCCCGGCCAGAATCTGTTCGGCCGACTGAGGATGACAGGCCAACCACGCTGACGATTCTCACGAACACCAGAACACTCTCGCCCCCCTCCCCCCTCCCCCTCCCCCTCGAGCGCGACATAAAGATATTAGCGAGCCAGCAATCGCGAGGCCCCGAGGTTTACCTCGAGCGAATTGCACGCGTGATCTATTGTTGAATTTGGCACCGATCGCCGTTTACTCAGCTGCCCCTCGGAGAGACAAAAGGCGATCGAACGATCGGCCGGCCCGGCTCCGATCGATCTTTCGATTCTCTATTGTTGGAACAGTGACGTCAGCTCTCGGTTACAGGAGATATCGTCGAATAGGTCGATGGGCGATCTTTGCCCTGCAGATCGAGTAACTCTCGGGAAAGAGTCTGACACATCGTGGACACGATGCACGATATATTTCAGAAAGCTTTCCATCATCATTTTCGGTAGATCGGCTACGTTTGCAAGGGTAGCTTGTAGTTTTATAAAAGAAATCGGAATACTGACTGTAAGACGACAATCGGATGTTGCTTTTTTCGTTTGAGATTCTCGATTGGGAGAAAGTTAGGTGAAATTCAGAATAATTGAAAGTATTTTATCGCTTAGGGAGGATCACAGATCAGGCTAGGGTCTTCGATAAAAAGACAATTGATATATTGTGAGCATGATGATATATTTGGAACAGTGACGTCAGCTCTCGGTACAGGAGATATCGTCGAATAAGTCGATGGGCGATCTTTGCCCTGCAGGTCGAGTAACTCTCGGAAACAAATCTGACACATCGTGGACACGATGTACGATATATTTTAGAAAGCTTTCCAAGATCATTTTCGGTAGATCGACTGTGTTTGCAAGCATGTTTACAAACTATCCGCAAAGAAATCGAAATACTGTCTCTGACTGTAAGACGATAATCGGATTTTGCTTTTTTCATTTAAGATTCTCGATTGGGAGAAAGTTAGATGAAATTCAGAAGATCTGAAAGTATTTTATCGACAAGGAATCGCTTAGTGAAGATTACAGATCAGACTACCGGTCTTCGGTAAAAAGACAATTGACATATTGTGAACACGATGATATATTTTAGACAGTTTTCCAAGCTACGTTTCCAATAAATCGATTACGTTTGTATTTTTGTAAAAATAACTATGGTTGTACTTTTATAAAAAATAGACAATCTTTAAAGAAATACTGCTTCTATAAGATGATAATCAAATTCTTTCTCTTTCATTTAAGATTCTCTGTTAGAAGAAAATTATATTATTTGAAGCGAATCATTTTCCAAATCTTTCATTCTGCATTCTTTACAAGGTACACATGCCGATTTTCCTGAATTACATGAAAATTCGAAATAATTAAAAAGTTCCATCAGTAGAGGAATCCGCTTGAAGAAGTTTACGATTAGGCTAGTGGCCAAATTTTTTTAAGATCGTTTGTGACAAATTGACTACGTCGACTATTTTTATAAAAAACGTGCCGTTCTTAAAGAAACTTCTGATTACAAGTTGTTAATCGAGATTCTCGATTAGAAAAAGAAATTACAACACTTCCACTCGTTGTTCCAAGTAAAATCTTTCATCTTGCACTCGTTGCACGCCGAGATTCTCGTGATTGTATCGTAAGAGAATCGAAAGTAATCAAAAGCAGGGGTGAATCTTTTGCCGAGGCTAGAGTATCGATTCTCACCGTGTCTGTGCGAGGCTCATTCCACAAGATCGTAGATTATTCATAGTCCACTTGACACGAAACATCCCGATGTTCTATTTCAATGCAGTCGTCATGGTGGCACGAGCATCTCTATGAAAAGTGACACGCGTAGAACCGGAAAATAATGAAGTTCTCACAGCTGTCCTCGCTACATCGTGACCAATTCACGCGACAATTCCGCGCAGTTGGTAGAAACGACTTGCGACGACGAGCTACCCGTGACGAGAAGTTAACCACTCTGTAGAATCGTCGACGTTTGATTGGCAAGGCAAACACTCGAACGTCGTCTACGGAGCCGTTGAAATTCCGAGCGTCCATCCGTTCAAAAACCAGAGAAACCACGCACCATAGATGGGACGTGGAATTCTTCAACCATGCCCCCGTGATTTCTGTTTGCTCCCGTAACCACCAATCAATCCTGTCCCCGCAATTCGTTTCATTTCCCCTTTCAATCCGCTTTATTTCGCCTTCTCTTGCGTCGAATTCGCGCCTTAACGCAACTGGCCCGCGGACCATAACGAGTGACCGAATTCGTATACAGTAATTCGTCGCTTTCTGTTTCTTTCGAGCTCGTCGGTGTATGATATCGCTGGATAGAAATTGTTGAGAAATTTATTTGTTTGTTTGTCTCCTGGGTCACATTTAAACAGACTTAAGACTGAGAAAATGTAATTTGGGATAAAAGAAATTCTCGACGTGCGTGGCATTCCAGCGCAAGAGGTTAAGGCTGGTAAGGAGGCTTTTGATATTGTTTAGAATTTTCTTAGGATTTGGAAATGATGAAAAAAATCTAGATTCAATTTTATCTGCAATTTGTGTTTGAATACATAGCTCTCGTTTCGAAACGATTTACGAACATTTACTCGGAAAAATTTGTGGAAAAATACGGTTTTTTAAATATATCGTTTGAACAAAAGGTCTCTTTCGCAAAATGGTGTACACCGTTAAATCCGTCGTTAAAAAAGGCAACAATTTCATCAATTTACATTTGACAAAATATGTTCCACGCTGCCAACCTTGAGGGTAGCTTTCACCCCTTCGACATCGACAAAAGAAAAAAATACGGGTCAAACATCTTCCTGAAAATCTACACACTTTCGTACGTTCCCTGTTGGTAGAAAAATTATTCACCACTCGATTGAAATAATTGTACACCTTATTTTTATCCTTCTTCTACTGTCCGACTTATCAAACGAGGAAGCAGATACGACAATTCTCCCTTATGCTTGCAGCTCGTCGGCTGTTCATTGTCGATTTAGACTTGTCGTTTCCGATGGATATCTCGCGGACAGATTCAGCTCGTTATCCGCGCGGAAAGGGACGAACAAGACACCCTTGTCTGACAGAGACCAATGTTGAAAGCTTCAAATGCTTCTACCTCCCCCTGGTTGTTGTCTCTCACTCACTTTCGTTTTTCCGCGCCGTCTGTCGTGAATTATACACCGCCGGCCTATCGCGAGCAGCAGACGGCCATTAAAGTTGCTGGAATCCGGGTTTGCTTAAAGGGGAGGAAAAGAAGCGTTTCGGAAAGGCGATGAAATTCCTGAAGATTTTCGCAAACGCGGTCGTTAAACGGCCACGTGTTTGGCATGACGGTCTGCCTCCTGGCATCAGATCGCGTGCCATGTGCAATTTGCAACCACTAAAATTAGACGTTTCACCCCGTACGCGCGTGTATATCCGGGAGGGCTAAACCGATTTTCGATACGTCGTTCTGGCCTACTGTTCGAGGTCAACTTGTTCGTTCACCAACAGCGAGCTCGCTAGTCGTTGTACGACGCCTCGATTTTTAGCAGAGAGCGCGAATGCTGAACGCTGTGTGAGGCAGAGACTTTTCTGAAATTCAATTTAATTGTTCGTCGCTTGGTTTTAACGTTATTTCTGGCAACAGAGCAGACCTCTTCGCGCCCTTGGCTGCGCATGTGGACAGTTAATTTATATGTTATGAAAAGAGTTCCTACTTCCGTTACAAAAATAATTTTTCGATTATTTTCTTTATTTATCAAAAATAGAATTAAATTAAATTAAATTCCTTTGTCGCAACTGAAATTGAAAGTTCGTCCCTTAAGCTCGAATATTTTTAATCCAAATCCGAGGTAATTTCGCCAGCATCCGACTCGCATGATTTACTCTCCCTTGTGGCTTTCCCCCGAGACGAAATGATGTAAATAGAGTTATTCGCTCCATTCGGAACCGCCTCGATCGACGGGGCGACCTCTTCAATCCCCTTCTGCGCGACAAAGTCGTCTCACAGTCGTAAAACGGATCGTAAAGTTGTCGAATATGCCGACGTTTATACGTTTGTACGTATTTTCCCGCGGAGAGGAAATTTCGTTTCGTTTCGTGATCTCGAAAGTTCGAGATGATCATCTGACTATCGCGAAAGAGATACTTTAAGTACTCTCGCGAAAGTTCATGGTTGAATCAGAAAAAAAAGAAGAAAAATCGAAGCTTGCTTCCGTCGTTTCTTTTTTTTTTTTTTTTTTTTCCCCTCAACGTGGCCACGTATGTACAAACGCTGACAAATAAGAACAGCTGCGGACATTTGTCTTTCTCCAATAATACACGAAACCATAACTCGTGGCCGCAATTCAACGCTGTGTTATCCTTCAAATTCAAAGGGAGAGACAACGCCAGCGTACAAAGTGAAAACGAAATGAAACAAGCGTCGTTTAATGTATACCCCGCAGCGAACTTTCAAGCCATTTTGGAACTTTTCATTGTGAAACGAGGAATTTTTGAAAAATTTGTTGCAAAGCTGCATCTTATTTACATCTTAATATGACATGTTATACTGTTAAGATACTACTTCAATTCCCTAAGAAAGCACTGTAAAATTTTGTTATCAAAATACCAAGGTTAAAAAGTTTGTGGTGGTAAACGTTGTAACATAACTGCGATAGTTATTAGAGATAGTGTACACAAACCATGTATTTATGTTTATTATGGTATAGAGGTATTTATGTTTACCATGTTTCAACGAGGCTCATCGAGGTGTATCATTGTGATTGTATATTGTCATCATTTAATATTATTTGTCAATAGTATCACTGCATGATATTATGTAATTTATATAATAAACATTACAAGTATGGTATCATATGATTTATATAATAAATCATTATCGTCTAATATTATTTATTGCAACGTAATACGAAAAATATTCGAAATGAAATGTTTTTAAATTAATTTCGACGTCATTGAAAGATATTACCGATCGTGCAAATGTTACGTGTCGTTTGTCAAAGTAATACCTTAAAATTCAGTTTATCACTCTGTGATACTAATGTCTTAAACTCTTACACACTTCTCTTGATAATTATGGTTATAAAAATTACGAGACACACTTCATAAGCAAAACTATTAATCAAATTAATTAAACAGCGTGGTTCTAACCAAAAATCAGAGAGGAGAACGTGTCAAGATAGTTGGAAAGGTCTTGGCTTTCTTTCGAGTTTGATCGAATCTGCGATGGCCCCTCGCTATTAATAATTATTCCGAGCGTGCAATTAGAGAGCCAGTAGACCCTCTGTACGCGGATTTCTTGCCGCCGACGCAACTATTTTGTTGTGACTCTTGACCGTGTGCAGAAACAGTACGCACAGGTATATTATTAGGCAGAGAGTGCATGCTCGCATGCCTTTTTGCGCCTCTATTATGACTACGCCTTCGCGTGCCTTCGCCCGCGTAACTTATGGCAGACAGACGACAATCGGTCTGACAATGTCACTAAGTCGCGAAAATATCCCTTTACCGCGTAATGAACCGCGGCACTCGTTCCTTCAAATTACAAGATCTCGTCAAGAGTATACACGCGAACAAAATGGCGGGACGCTCCTGGATCTTTCGCGTTTCCTGAAACCCGTGACAAAGAACAGACTTGCGTGACTTTGCATGTGCACAGTCACTCCAGTTGTTTTAAATCTCTCCGTAAAAATGAACAAGAATGATCGTCGATGATCGCCGAAAGGAGAGACTTCGATCTTCAAGATTGTGTGAGAAAAAGAAAGAAAAATTTTTCGAGAGGAAAGGTGTCTATTTAATTTCTTGTGACGTGAAAATATCTTTTATGGAAACGAACGCAGAATTCTGAAAGTGAGAACTTTAAAGTAAGTATAATATCGATACATCCAAGATTTTTTTTTTAAAAAAAGATACAACAGTTTGAAAGTTTGAAGTCGATGATTTGATGTTTGTAAAATATATCGACACTTGTTTTAAATCGTGAAGCTCCTTCTTTCGAAATACTCTATTCTTTTCTTTTTTTATTTCATTCCAAAAGAGATCTTGTGTTAACAATAAGTAAAGGCTCAAAAATATTACAAGTTCCAACGTTCTTGCAGAAATTAAACAAAAATTTGTTCACAACTGTATCAGCGTCTTAAAGATAAAAAGCCTCCACATAACAACGATCCCTTAAAATTTTTTCCACGGAGTTAGTAAGAGATTTTTCATCGTGTCTGAGAAACTTTTTGGAATGACTCTGTACAGTATATATTCTTCAATACCATCTGTACGTTGCGTTTCAAGAATTACATTTGTTTATGCGACGTGACAGAATTTTTCTTGTAACAAAATTCACTACAAACTTGAAGATCAAAGTCTCTCCTTTACAATGATTGCTTAAAACTCGTCGTGTGATTTTTTCCCTTTACAATGTCGATAATTTTTCATCGCGTTTCACCAAGATTCAAGATTTTTTCGAGCAAACAATCTGTACACACGAAAAATCTTTGCAGCCCACGAAAAATCTTTGCAGCCCACGAAAAATCCAGAAGTGTCCTGTCATTTCGTCGCAAAGCATCGTGCTATTTTTTTTTTTCCATTTACGATAAATTCCTGTAGCTAGACATTCTGTATCGTAAATCATATTTACTCTCGCGCGAGTCTCTCTTTATTAACTCGTTTCAATAACGTTTTCTCGTAATTTACAAGGCTCAGTGCAGTGATCTTAAAACGTCGTTCGTTCCTCGGCCTGTCCGACACGAACTATTATATTATCTACACCGCGACGAATGATCGTATTTCGTTCGTTTCTTCCAACTTTGTCCTCTCTCGATGTCGCAACAATGATTTACACGCATATTTGAAATTGCACGAAGGCAGGAATCAAGGAACGTTTGGTTATACTCTTTATTGAATTTATCGTCTCGCGGAAAACGACGTGATATTTACTAGCGCCGCGGAATTGATAAAAATCACCGTTCAACCCACCGACAAGTTATTATTAAAGCCAACAACTCGGGGCTTACAGTCCCGATGAAACGTGTCCTCGCGTACAAGGTATTTCCAAGTTATCCGTCATTGTTGGTATACGTAAACACGGAAATACAAGCGGCATAATCGTTATTAATTTACTTGCAAACAACATGCGAGAGCATCTTGGATTGCGACCAACTGCCGCGGCCGCCATGTCTCCCTCATCAGTTACAATTATTGTCAAGCAGCGCCCTCCGATTCCGCGAACCTGATATTACAATGAGAGAAGCCTGGCGAAAGAATTCGAGCAGAGTTCGGGACAATTTTTTTCTTTCTTTCTTTCTGTTTTTTTTTTTTTTTAATTTATTTGTATCCGCTATCGTCTCTCAACTTTGTGGACATTCTCAATAAAAAAAAACCTCAGCCGATAGTCGTCTGATTTCACCTCGATCCTCCGATTTTAGTATTCTTCTTCCTGTTGTTCAATAATACCGATGAAAATCGCTTTTTCATTAAATTTTATTCACACGGTTCTTTTTTCTTTCTTTCGAGTTTCTTTCCTTTTCGTTTTCTATGTATTCTTTCGGTTGAAATTGGTTGCAGTTGCTCTGTTTGAAAATATGAGCTATCAACTCTTTCCGGTGGAAATATTAACTTTAAATATAGTGGACTTTTCAACTGAGAATTAAAAAAAAAAGAAAAAAAGAAACAGCTCCCTCCGCTCTCCGTTTCGACACAGACTGAAACAAAGCGAAAGACCGAAAGACGAGGTCGCCCCGTTTTTTTGACAATCGATTATTCGCGGCGAGAGCTGAATTTCTCGTACGTCGACTTTCATTTTTCATTCGACCGACAGGGTTTCGAACACCGGGCAGCAAACACGAAAACCCTTGGTTTCCACCGTCTAAGCAGCCTGAACGTGCGCTTTGTTTCCCGACAAATGATTCGTTTGTTTGAGCAATTCCTGCCGGGCTGCTTCACAAAGCTTTAAGCAGAGATTCTTCCTTCGCAAAGCAAAAATAGTCTTGCCGGCGCAACGTGTTCCGGCGCGCGTGGAGAACGCTTGAAACGTTGTATAGATCGGGTATCCCGCCCTCACGGTGCACTCTCCTATCTCAAATTTCCTCTCCTTATATGCTCCACCTTCTTCCATCGAACGATCCTCTGTTACAGAAGATTTTACTTCATATCCTCTCGGTTGAATCTCCTTGACTGAAGCTTTATTTTTCCAAACGATAATAACCATTTTTCCCGACGACCTTCGAACGACTTTCGTAGCGCCACGAAATCGAAAAGGAAACCACTCGCCATTTTGCTTGCCATTTTTGTAACCTGACCCGGTTACACCGGAAACCGAAAAGTGTCGGCGGAAGAAAAAAAAAATAGAAATCACGGAGCAAGATTTAGGAGAGACGGAAAGAACGATGAAACCGCCGGCGATAAAAGCGATTTGTCAACGTGGCTGAATACGCGCGTTTCTTCTCGTTCGACGAACGCATTTGAAAAACACAGGGGAAAGATTAAATTGTAATTTTTCCCTCGTTTCTGACAGGAGCTATTTCAAGCTTTCAATTGCTTGAACCTTGGATGTTCAATTTTAACCAATATATTCTATATATATTCTATATTCAATTTTAACCAATATATTCTATATATATTCTATATTCAATTTTAACCAATATATTCTATGTATATTCTATATTCAATTTTAACCAATATATTCTGTATATATTCTATATTCAATTTTAACCAATATATTCTGTATATATTCTATGTATATTCTATCTTCAATTTTAACCAATATACTCTGTATATATTCTATATTCAATTTTAACCAATATATTCTGTATATATTCTATATTCAATTTTAACCAATATATTCTGTATATATTCTATATTCAATTTTAACCAATATATTCGATGTATATTCTATATTCAATTTTAACCAATATATTCTGTATATATTCTATCTATATTCTATCTTCAATTTTAACCAATATACTCTGTATATATTCTATATTCAATTTTAACCAATATATTCTGTATATATTCTATATTCAATTTTAACCAATATATTCGATGTATATTCTATATTCAATTTTAACCAATATATTCTGTATATATTCTATATATATTCTATATATATTCTATATTCAATTTTAACCAATATATTCTATATATATCTAAAATATACCTATACTTTAGATTGTGATGACAATCTCATCGGCGAAAATTGTATAGTTTTTGGATAAACCACGAGACGGAGAGAATACCTACAAAGTTGTAAAATACAAGGAAAATCAAGGAACGGGATTTACGAGTTCTAAACCTGTTGGCAACAACCTGTGTCGCCCTCTCGGTTGTTACAAACACACGGTTTGAAAGAAAATACGACCCCACGGAACGAGAGTCACCCCGCCGTCGGAAATAATATTACTCGATGAAAGTGTCGGTTCTAGTTTTTTTTTTTCCTACGTTCGTACGCCGAGTTTCGTATATCACTCGTTGTTATCTCGGCTTAATCGACAACAGCTGTTGTTGATCGCCGGCCAAAATCGCGTGATGATCAAGTGCGAGTTTACAGAACGTTTGCATTTTACATTCTCACTGTCTTTGTGTTTGCCATTTTCTTGTTTTCGACAGACGTTTCGGCAAAGCGTGCTCTCCACGGCCAGTTGATACGTCGGCAGGCCAGAGGGTGTGAGTTTTTTATTCATTAACGTCGAATTTATGAAACAATTCCGTGCCAGTGATAGATACAGGAAAAGTGGCTGCAGTTTGCAACATATTCCCGCGGATTGTGAATTTTCAGAGGTATTTTCGTGCCAAACACGTGGCGCCTGGACGAGAGATACGTTATCCGTATAAACGTTTATCTTCACGGTATGCAACAACTGCTAATCTCGGTTCGGAAAATATACAACCAACCAGTGGAATATTTCTCCAGCTTCGACGTTCAAAGAAAACTCGTACTCGTCGGTCGTGAATTAATAAAAAGAAAAAAGAAAGAAAAAATTGGAAAGAACTCCTCGAACTTTCTCGTTTTTTGAGAGAAGAAAGGCACGAACGTTTTGTGAAACAGAAGCCAAACGAAAGGTTCAACGCGGTGTTTCACCAAAGTCTTCACGTTTCGTTTGTTTGAAGATTACGAGGGAGATTTGATCAATTTTAATCTCCCTTTACGATTTGAAGGAAGATTGTGGCAATTCAAGTGTCATCTCTGAAGCTTCGATTTCTGGAATTTTTAACTTTTTGAACGTGACATGTCCCCAAATTTCCATTTCTCTGAATGTCTAAATCTCGAAATTTCCAAGTTCTCGATTTTACGAACCGCTGAATCTTCAAATTCTAGAATTTCTAACCTCTCAAGTTCTTCGAATTTCTAGACTCTCACGTTTCTACATTTTTCAATTTCCAAATCCACAAGCTGTTGGCTCTTCAAGTCCCCAAAATTCCTAGACAAGACGAGCAAATTCTCCGCTTAATCTCCGCTTAATTTTGGTAACGAAAACCTGGGGCTAACCCGAGTTCCAAGCTCTTCAAAACCGGAGGGGGACGTGCGCGCGTCCACTCAAGCGAGAACTTGGAAACACGCACGAGCATCGCGACTCTCGCGTGAATGCACGAAAGCGAAATGCTTTCAGAGGAGTCTCCAGCAAATTACGCGGAAGCGTAACGCCCCCGGAGAATGTGTCGAAAGTGCGTGTCGTTTCACCGACGAAAATCCTTACGACCGGCTATTTCCGTCTTGGAGAAGACGCTGCCCCGCGTCATCTCTCCGCCGCGGGAGCGCTCCAACACCCTCGCTAAAGTCACGCGACACGTTCCAGAGTATAAGGGCTCTCATAAATATCGTCCGATGGCTTTTGGTCGCTGGGCTGTTGACGTCGGCGGCGGTGGCCAGCCTCTCCTCCTTCGTTTTCTAGGTGGCACGATGGAAACGCGCCATTAAGCTGATCGGAGCATCAGAAGGTGAGAAAGGAAGGTGACATTCGGATAAATCATCCGAACCTGCAATACAACTCGGCCGCGGCTCCGCCAATGAAAATGATCGGTGAATTATAATACCACGGTGGGATTTGCGTTCTGGCATTGTCGGGCCACGTTTTTCGAACTCACGCTCGAGTCGACTGAGGATCGCGGAATCTTTTGACGTTCGAAGGAAGAACAGAATTGCACTTTAACGAGGCGTAAACATCGTTTGTTCTCGCGCTCTCTCTCTCTCTCTCTCTCTCTCTCTGTTTTGGTTTACAGCGTTCCGGGACGGTGGACACAGAAACGGGTGTTTGCATACCGTTTTAGAAACCGGTGGTGCCAGTTTTGACGCGATGGAACAGTAAGGTTTAATCATCTAAGATTAGGTTTGTTAAATATGCGCGCTGCGCGCGCCACGCTCGCGCCACCGGCCGAAATGTGATTTCTGCGTTGCGTTCGGCCGCTCCACCGAATGGAATCGCGGCTTATTAAAATGATCTACTAACGGCGCATCCGGGAATAAACTGCGAGACAGATAGACGATGCACAAAACAAATAGGTTTCTCGCGGCTCTGTAAACAAAGTTAATTGGCGGTTTAATCTCGGACCGCGTTCCAGATTCTGGAAAATCGGGATATTCAACAAGGAAGAACATAATCAATCCTGAATAATAGCTGCTTTTCACTTCAGTTCAGCGAGAAGTTGAGACATTCATTGCTATCCAAACTTGTCAGAATCAGAGACCGAATTATCCTTATTCAGAATATATATATAAGTAAAGATTTCGTTACTTTGGAGCAAACACAACTTCAGTATCTTTTCTACGAATAAATTACTTTGCTCGCATCATTTTACACTCTGCTCCTCCTTCGCTGAAATTCATATCCCTTCACCGAAGAAGAACGTCTCTCACAGCCCCCCCAAAGAAAGAAAAAGAACACACACACACACACACACACACATAAATCATAAGTGTAATCGTTAGCAACGTGCTCGGCCGAATTCTTGGTCAGAACGGAACGGACACCAAGTTCCGCAACGTTCGATCACGCTATAAATATACAGCCGACGGAAACAGATGTCGGCGACAAGTGGAAACGACACTGGCCGCGCACGATGTATCAAGCCACTGTCAATCTGACGTTCGTGTGCTTGTTGACGCGCGCCGACACGAGGAGGAATCGAGCCGAATCAGTTGGCGGTGATCGCGCCGTAAACCGAATTATCGTCGAGGGGAAACGGAATCTGGTAATCGTAAAAAGATCGCACGACACGCCATCTCACGAGATACAGATTTACGGCACAGTTTAAGTTTCTCCGCCTTTTCTAACCCGTGTGCAAATCCGCAGGAAGTGAACGTGGGCGTACCGTGTACGTGTGCCGTGGCCACCACCGTTTGGCAACGTTCCAACTCGCGTTTCTGGTCTCTTAACCGAGAGAACGAAACGACGTCTTGCGTCGAACGATCTTGCGAAGTTTGATCTGATTTTTGATGCTTTGATTTATTTTTTTTTTCTTTTTTTTTTGGAGGGGGGAACGACGAGAGACGAAAATGGAAATTGTTCAATTGTGACCGACGAACAGTCCCTATTAGTTGCAAAACTTTTTGGAAATGGGGAGGACGTTGTCTATCGCCATAGAAATTTCTCCAGTAGAAAATCTTATTGTTAGATAGAGACACTGCAAACATGTGAGATTGAGTACGCGTGTCCTTGCGCAACGCCTTTTCGCTTTTCCAGCGTTACGAAACTCTTGCGAAGGATTGTTTGATTTAATCGGAGGAAGAAGAAGAGAACCGGCGCTCCAATTTCTCCAAGGATGGACGAACAGACCTGAGCGAGCTGAGAAATATGAGAATATCGTCGAATCGATTCGACAGCCCTCTGTTGTTTCTATCTGACGAATCCCGAGGCTCTCGAGTGCTTTTGGGTACGAGGAATTCGTAAATATTTCACTCGTATGCTAAAATAAAGCTCTACATCGTAGAGTGCGTCGTAAGCTTCGTTCGCTGATTCATTCGTCACGTTGAAAATCGTGTGAATTTTAAAATAACTTTCACCGGCAGAGATACATCCATAATTCCTTTCACAGCCGTTAAAAAGCACCGAAGGCAGTTCATAAATTTTCATTCGGAAACTTTACAAATTAGAGGCAGATGCATTTTCGAAGAGTCTTAGTGATATTATTCTCGTGATTCATGTTCAATTTTTTTTTTTCTTTAGACATTTTATATTGTAAATTTCACGATTCCGCAAGGCGTTTCATTTTCAAATCAAGCATCGTGCTTAAGCAAGATCATCGACACGCGTGATCATACATCATCGTTTGATCTTAAGAAACACGGTCGAGCGTTTCAATGAAATTACTACAAAAGTGTAGGAATCTCGGCTGAGTCACCAATTTTAGGTATCCCGGACGAGATCCCAATTTATAAGAATATTATTAAATGATGTTTATTTGGAATTGAATAAATAATAAGGTTGGTTTGTTAATATTAAATAAGGAATAACGATATATGCTCAGTTCTTAATTCTCACAACTCTCGATGCACTCTGTTCTCTTTCTCGCAAATCTCACTCTGTTCTCTCTATACGTCTCGACCTCTCGACACTCGCTCTCTCGCTGCTCGATACGCTCTCCGACTTCTCTACAAGTACTCCGCTTCTTCTGCACAAAATTCGTTACTCGTAAACACATACACACGTACACGCAAACGAATGCATACCCTTAGCCTTAGATGTTGGGCCTGAAGGGCTAGCCATAACAGTCTCAAGGCACAAGCCTAACTTTCTTTTTTTATTATTTACATTTTACGACTCGAGACATCTGCAGTCGAGCACCAGGGAAAGTCCTGGGTCCTTTCCCAAAACTGCGAATCCCACAAAAGTTTCAAGCTGTTCCACTTTAATCGATAAATCTGTCCCGACACGCTATCCTTTGATAGATAAACTATATTTAAATATTTAAATTTGTCAACATCGGCAAAAGTAAGGAAAAAGGAAGCGTGAAAGTATCGTGCCGGTGTGAAAGTGCTTTACTTATGTTTGAAATTTGCGTGAAAAAAGAAGGAAAGAAAGTGAGACGAAAGCGAGACACGATAAGACGTATTTCCATAAATTTCTTCACGATAAATTTGCTTTTGGTGCCATTTTATCAAGAGATTTGCACAACCAAGTCACGAGCGCACGCGAGTGTTCTACGAAAGACACGAAGCTCCAACTCGGGAGAACAGATTAAACCTATTACATTTCACCTATTACACTGTGCCTCTAACTGCGGTTCAGATCGATCCCCAGGAGGCTTCCACGGAAATCATGACATCCTTTTAATGGCGCAAAGATACGTTTGATCAATATTACGACCTCTATTTTCGTTCTACTTAAATCTTGGCTCGGCTTATATGCGATGGTCGTAAATGCCACCGTGAAAGATCTATCAAAGTATAGATATACGTACATAAGTATTTCATCGCACGCGTTTCGGAATATATTTCTAACGAATTCGCATGGTTCGTCCGAATGGAATTAAATATTATTCTCCTTTTCTTTGTTTTCTTTTTACTGATAAATTAAGCAAAAATACATGTAAAAACGAATAAAAATTGCGATTAATAAATGCACTAGAGAATATTTTGAACAGTGAATGTATTATGTATATGACTGTATCATATATATGTGTATTGTATGAACTTGAAAAAGTTTTCTGTGCTAAATGTTTACACGAGCTGCTAGGGATATATATGTACGGGAATATATATATATATATATATATATATGTATGGAATTAGACATGTACATATTTAGGGCTGAATTAAATGTACAACAAAAGATTGAATCAAATATATTTAATAACTCTTTGAGATAATACTCACTCCTCTGGATCAAAGATGTATCGAGCAATAACGTAAGATTTATTGTTTGTAGTCTTTATCTGACGATCTTCTCCTTTTTGTATTTCCCGCCTAAAGCTAACGCTTCAACGTCACATGTTCCGATTGCGTTCCAGAATCGAAATAAGTGTATTGCATGTTTCACCGTTTAATTGCGAATGAAAATCACAAAAATAAAAAAAAAAAAAACTCTTCGCCCTAATCGTATCGAATAAAACAATTCATAGCGTTTGTAATTTTATTTCTAAACCTTGATTCAATTCAAATATACATCCAACGTATATCGAACAATATATTTGTATTTTTCCCAAATTTAGATTCGTCGTAGTTAATTACCGAGTTTCTCATAAATTTCCCACTATAAATCCACATTTGTTACAATAATAATGGTGATAAAATACAACGGACGATGTGGAGAGAGTAAGGTTATGTACGCGAACGATACGTCACATCACGCGGATTAAAAAGCTCACACCGCACTCGCACATTGAAATACGACAACAAATTATCACGCGATCGCTCATCTTTTCGTAGATAAGATTAAAAGTGTCAAACAGAACCGGATTCGCGCGGATTCTCGTTTTCGAACGACGCCGACGAGACGGTCGAAGTTTCGAAAGTTTGAACGGCGACTGGCGCGCGACGAGGACGCGGTCGGAGCGCCATCTGAAACTGTCGCTTCCGGTACGGGGCAGCAGTAAAATGGCAGTTGCGCGCAAAAGTCTGTTTATTTACGTGCTGTCGATGATTAATTGATTTTCAACGTTGCGTCCGCGAACGGTGTTCGGATGACCGAACTGGGCAACGAACGTGTTGAACACGGGAAAACGTGACTGAACACGGCTCGGCGGAACCAAGAGGGAAAAAAAGAAAAACAGAAAAAGGGAGGGAAAAAGAAACGCGAGTGAATGTCGCGGCCGTGGAATTCAGCCTGTCGTCGTCGTCGTTCTAACCTATTTCACGGTGCGTCGTGTCCCTCGCGTTCTGGAATTTTCCGACGCGCTGTCAACGCGTTGTTTGCCAACAGTGATTCGGCATGATGCCATGTTGCCGCAAACGCTGAGCACGGAATCGTGCGAAATTGTTACCATGGCCGACGAGGTGCTGCCGGCGAGCTTGGAGAGGCTCGAGATTGATCGCCTGTCCTCGTGTTGTTCTCAGTAAGCATTCACCGCCAGAAATTACCGTCGTTAAATAAGCAAGCGCCTGCTTCTCCGTGTCTCCCGTGTTTCCAGCGCCTCGGGGACTGGTTCGCAGTTCCCCCTCGTTGTCGCCCGTTTCGCGCATCGCGGATTCGCTTCTGCGACGCGATTTTCGTTTTCAACGCGCGGTCAAGGTCTCCAAACCGAGCTGCCGCTCGTTTCGCCACGGCTACGCGACGATTTCTGTTTACTCGTCGTCGTGGTACGTCCTCTGCCGACGACGATCCGTTAATTATGCAGGCGCTCGTGAATGCGCATTTCAATGATCGTCGTTTCTTATTCGCGATGCTGCGAAATAACAACAGCAACAACAACGACCACAACATCGACTACGATCCGTAAGCAAAATGTTTACATATCCCCCGAGTAAGTTTAAGGGACACCGAGAGTGCACAGAGTCATCTACATTTGCGGGACGTTGCTGCTCTTGGCGAATGATTTACGCGTGAGTCAGATCGAGAAAATGAAGATTGAAGTGACAAAGTGAAGTGGAATGATTGATCGTTTGCTCGTTGGGACACGATTGACGTTTATTAACCGACAGCGAATACAGTCCCAGCCCTACTCTTTTTTCTCCGCGGCTGTCATACGGGTTCACGTAGTTTCACGCTGTGTTGCATAAGAAACGAACGCTTACCAATATCTGATTCAAGGTTATGCGGCATAAGAATGATGAATCATCGCCAGATTGATGATTTGAAATTGTTAACATTCTTGTGGTATCTCGGAATCTGTTCTTCTTACGGATTTTAATGTGTGAATCTCGAAAGAATTACATTACAATTACATACAATAATCATTTCTCATACGTTAATTACTAACTAATGCTCTCTTTCTCTCTCTCTTTCTCTCCGCTGTTTCAGCGTTACACCAACCGACAACGTGAAGCCGTCGAATCCATTTAGAACAAGTAAGGCTCAAATCAGTTCCGACTGCAGTCACTTGTTTCAAATGAGATTGATGCCCGTCAGGCCGACGTCAACTGCAATCAGCTCCAGAGGTGTGAAAAGCACAACGAATTTCAAACCATCAAAGAACGAAAGAGCACTCGACAAAACCAAGAAGAACTCGATAATCAAAGAGGCTGTTTTAAAGTTAAACAATACTACCGGCACTAATTGTCTCAGTGATGACCTAGCGAATACGTTGCTTAAAGAAACATGTAAATTTAGTATCTGTGGTAAGAGTTCTAAGATCTTTGGCCATGGTACGGTTGCAAAAGACTTTAAAGCGCTGAACATTAGTCAAGATTCTAGACAAGCCAAGGATGACACCAGCATCCAAGACGATTATCAAGCTAGTAGTTTCCAACGGGCACGCAGTAACACGATGCCAAGCTTAAAAAGAGGGCCTGGTCCAGGTGGAGGCAGTAGTAACAATAGTAACAATAACAATAACAACAGCAACAACATTAACAATAATAATAATAGTCAATTGGAAATTACTGGTTCAACCGGCGGTCAAACTTCAACTTCGAATACATGTTCAGCACAAGCACGAATATCTCCACCGTCATGCGATGTCACTATTGATGAGCTTGCCAGCTACTTCGAGGAGTTTGTTCATATTCCAAAGAAGATGTCACACATGGCAGAGATGATGTATATTTAATTATAATATATTAAATTGTAACGAGACAGATTTCTTATATACAGTTTTTCAAAAGACTAGCGCGCGACGTTTAGATTGCGGATTGATGCAAGTCTAAATACTGTATGTTTGCTACAAATCCAATTTAATTTGGTACCTAAATTATACATAATATACAATTTAAAAAAAAGAAAAATACAGAAAAAAAGAATACTTAAAAAATCTGCGTCTTTTTGTAGAGAAAAAGAGTATCAGAATGACAACAAATTAAATTTGAACGTCATTTGAATAAGATTAATATGAGAATGAACAAAGGATATTAAATATCGCGAGGATACTAATTATAAACGAAAATGTATTTGTTTCCCAAGGTTGTTTCTGTTCAATTATCTCGTTTAGTTGGTAGCAAAGGAAATTTGTTTATAAAATTTTTGTATTACGAAATCAAACATTGGTATTAGAATAAATTTCTTGCAACTAACGTACTCGTCTTAATTTACTTGCGCGTTCGTTTGGATAAAAAGTCGTGTGGATAAAATACATATAAATATCGTTTGTTAATATGATACATAATATATTTATCTGCATAGGCTTATGGTATTTAATACAATGATACAAAGTAACCATTAAATTACTTAATAATAATAAGCTTTGGTACGTAAACAATGACGATATATTGATCCATTTTTACTTTAGGTACGAGTGAACCATGTTGACGCGCGGTGTATTGTGAAGACCTTGACGAAAGCCTAAATGCATTAAAAAATATCCATCTATTTGGTGTGCGCATCACGTGACGACTGTTTTTTTTTTTTTTCATTTTTCAACATTTACAAAGGATTTATTAAGCAATTTCCGACACGTTGATTTCGTTGGTAGCCCCGCGCAATACTCAAACTCTGTATCAAAAAACATGAGGTCTGTCACTATATCACAGATTTATTAAAATTTCATTTGAACGGAGCCACAACGAAGCAAATTTTCAAAATTTGTAGAAAAAAATATTCAACGATGTACTTCTTTGTATTTTACGAATTACAGAAAGAATCAAACTATCAAGTTTCGTGAAAACTTGTCCCCAAGCCGAGAGACGCAGTGTTCGAAAGAAGAAGTTCCCCCAAGGTATAATTTGAAAATAGGAAATCGTACGCAACCGTACCACGTGTTCATATAGTTCATACTTTGAAAGATACAGTGAAACTGTCACACGATTTCGCGATAATCAAGCGGTAAAAATAGTTATTTAACAAAGAGTAATAAAAATAGAACTAACGTTATAAAGTACTGCTTTGACAATCATGACGACAAATATTCATAGGCTACAAAATGTTTAGCTCGAAACATTTTAATCCTAAAACCTTAATATCCTATGCACCATTCGTGGCAACGAATGGTTGAAAATCGATAGCCTCGCATAAATCAATTGGCATATTGAGTATGCACGTCTTCCTTCAGACTACCGAAAGCACAACGATGATAGCATTATTGCATTCGTGATAGTTTCCATCAGAGATTGGAACGTGCACATGTTCCAATCAAGTTATAAAACACGCAGCGTCTCCCGACTAGAATTCGATTTCGAATGCATCTCGAGATACGTCGATGCAAGTTTTCTCTTGTTTCTTATTATTGAAAAATCTTTCGCGACTTGTTACTTTATGATACAATAGAAAGAGTGTATATGTCTGCTCGAATCTCTAATTCGTAATACGAACAAACAAGTACAAAATCGAGATAGCTTCTGAATGCTACTACTAACAATGTACCAAATTTGTTCTCTCGTTCCAGAGCTTTGTAAGAAAAATTGAAATTTCAATTATACGCGTGATTCGATTAACCTCGTGAAAAATTTGCTCGAGCATGTATATGTATAGTCGTCAGATATAAGTTCAAATGCAATTGATCTGTTCCTCTTGTCTAAACAATATCAGTCTCTAGGTCCAGTGGAAAGGCCACATGATGCCCTTACCAGTATTTAACATTTAAATATACTACTCTCTTCGTCTTGTTCGGATAAAATGATGTACATGCGACAGTGTTGACATTCAAGATAGAGAAAAATCAAACGTTACTTTCTATACATGATGGACATTGTGTGTTTGCCATCGGTTCGACGAATCGGAATTCGTGCACGATTGTATATTTCAATACGTCTACGAACTATGGCGACAACATGATCGTTAGCGGAAAATCTTAAATGACCATTCTTCTTCGTGAGAAACACAACAACATTTTGATCGGTATAAAACGCTCATAGAAAAAGTTTTACTGGACGTAATACAGCTACATTTCTAAACACTACGTAAACATGATGCTTTTTCACGTGCATTCACCGCATCATATACTATTATATAGAATAAATTAGTCAACTCACACAATGAAGGTATGTGGTGTTTGCCTCGCTAATTATAGTAAAAAACATTATATTTATCGGTACGCTATATAATGGTGGCAATAGAATGTCGAGTTCGCGACCGGTCCTGGTAAAAGTATTCCGTATACGTTCGAATCGATGTGTACCAATCGTATCGATGCCCGTTTGGAACCACTTTGTATTGCTGTTTGTTAATAGATAACAAACACACTTGCTTGTTCTGTGCTGTGTCCCGTGTTTCGTGTAATCCCTCGTTTCGTCTGTGAAAACGAATCGATTTTCTTTCTATTGAGCAATAGTCACGGACCGTGCAAAGAAGCAGGACATTTTATTGCTGGTTTCTTAATCTGCTCACGGCAGAGATGCGCGTGAAAAAAATACCACACATTCGCAGGTGTAACAATTCACTGCACTCACACGTACGTAATCACCTTATCGTCACTCACACTTTCATACTTATACTCTATTATCTTGTTCTCTCCACCTCTCTTCTTCTCTCGCGATCCCTTCATCACACTCGTTCGCTCAATATTTTTTTTCTTTTTCTTGCTCTTACTCGTTTAAATGTTTTTATACATATATCTAAACTGTCATGATGGCTCATCTTGTTTATCGTGACCATAGTTCGGTGTACGCTTACGGACTTACACGTTCTAACGATACGTTCCGCGGAGGACGACCATGACGAGACAACGATATACGTCCTCGAGATGGAAACCCATTTGTCCGGGCAATATTCTTGTACAACGGAATTACGAAAATGAGAATTCGAGGGGGCGTTTCGCATCCCGAGGAGATTTTACAACTATCTTTCACAGGCCTAACGCCTAAACTCTACCCTAACTTGTCGTTTGTATGTTTAAGTAGAAAATTTACAATTTTTTTTTTTTTTCTTTTCTTCAAACACTTTGTACGAGCAACATCGATGACTTAATCTTTACCTTTCGAGTAGTATCTCTAGTATTTTTTTTTTTTTTTAATTTCATTTTATTTTTTTCTCGATAGATTCACGTAGTTTCAAAGATAATGTCGGTCACCTCTCGTGGCGACGTGCAGTCGTATAACATACATACGTTTGTTTCTATTATTAGTAACTTCCTCTTACTCTCTTCATCTTAGTGAATTAGAAAAAAAAAAAAAGAAAAGAAAAGAAAAGAAAAAGAACGTCTAAATTAATTCAACGAGGAGACATACGCTCGAAGGTACATTATCAACTCGCCGTAGAACAGACAGTTCTTAACTTTGTTTTCTTTCTTTTTTTTCTTTTTTACAGATTGCAATCACAGTAAAAAATAATAATAATATACATACATGTATATGTATACGCATCGGAGAAACGAATGTATGTTTTTCGAATCGTACATTTGGGATACACTGTTCGCGGAACAAAAATACATTGGAAAGGTCTTTCTCGTCAACATTTATAAAACGTATTTTAATCTCTCGTATAAAATATTGTCCTACTCGACGTATCGCTGGAAATCAAACGAAAAGCTTGCGCGCTCCTAGTTTATTACATTGATGATCGACGTGCATTTGGATTTTCAAAGAGTGAATCCAAAATGAAAAATAAAACATTTAGATCTTAGGAGAAATCACTCGCGATTGATTCGATTGATCGATAAAGAAGCAATCGCGCGGATTACACAGTTGTCGCGACACTTCCGTTTATCTGCGTCGTAATCATACATTGACGGATTAATACAGATCGATTACATCGTCTACCATTTAAAATTCTACTTTTTTTAGTTTTCAACTGGTTCCGTTCTACCCTCTAAATATCTTTTCTTCTGCAATAATAAGATACTTTTTTTTTTTTACTTTTGTCAAATATTTTTAATATACTCTCCAAATTGTGAAAATGCTTAATAAATAGCTCGAACGTTGAACGATTCCATTTTAAATTCTATATATTTATATATATATATATTGGGTACGTAGTGGGTAGAGAAACTCTAATATTCTTATATTTTTCAGTCGCAACGTTTTGACTCGTTATTAGTCGGCAGTTATCCACGATTGGTCACAAAGTCTTGGCGATATACAATACGAACGCAAGACCCAGTTTCATTTCTTGTTTCTCGTATTAAAGTTCCATGGCACACAAAATCATTGTTCGTGAAAATGCTCCTCCTCGGCGACGTTCAATTTTCATAGATAATAAAAAAAAGAACACTTGTTCAATCATCCATAATTATTACGGAATTTCCCCCCTTCTCTTTTTGGCAGCGTTTTTAACAACGATTGCTTCGAGAAATTTGGTAACGTTTACAAAATTCTTCGCCGTCAAGAGAGAGAGAGAGAGAGAGAGAGACAGCTTACAAAATGTGTTCTCCTATACGATTCTGTGTACTCTCGTCAATTCTTTCTCTCTCTTTTCGTTTCTCTTCTTTTTTTTATCTTTTTTCTTTTAGAATTCATTTACTCGCGCAGACGATATCTCCGTGCTTTTATTAAAACAAAAAAAAAAAAAAAAAAAAAAAACACGGTAACAGAGCCTCCAGATGGAATGCTGGAGATCTAGCAGTAAATACCATAAAACTCCATGGCACAATTGATGTGCGCCGGATGAAAATGACCGTGCGGTACCAGGTGACTCTGCATGTGAGCTGTGTATCAGTCAGTTGGCGGTTCTAGATACGGTATTTCGCTAGTGACGTTGAACGACTCGAAATAGTGATTAAGGAACTCGAACGTGGGTCGCTTCTCCGGACTGGCGTCCCAGCATTGTAACATTAGTCGGTAAATGCTGTCCGGCAGCGGGTGATTCAACGGCTTAGGCATTCGATAGCCTTTATTGATCTGCTCGATCACTTCGCGACCCTGCATACCTGTCAAATCAGTTATCTCTTAGTAAACTCTTAAGTTACGAGATTTAAAGGAAATGAAAGGACGTCATTATGTCATTAAATTAACCCTTTGCCCTCGACAAACGTTTTTCGTGTCATCTGCCAGTAATTTATTTATTTGCGAATCGTCACTTTAAATAGAATGATACAGCATTGGAAATAATCATTCAAATGGTATTTAATTTGGCGAAGTTTTGTCGATCATATCTTTTCAACGTGTGACATCGTTTTAAATTTAAAGCAATCATCAACGTGCATTGCGGGTTTGCTTAGAGCAAGCATAATATACGAGAGTCGATGATGCATAGTTTCAATCTTTGGAAAAGTAACATACTCCACCATTTTTGAAACTTCGTGAGAAGCAATAAAAAGTCTAGTTTATGAATTACGTCTGGTTTATGACTATGTTCAGAAATTTCTTTTCCTAAAATACTTTTGTTCCTCTTACGCCGTTATTACAACTTCCACTCTAGACTGTTCAAATGTTATACTATTGTGCATCGCATCATACAACACTAAATGTACAATTACCAGCAAATTATAAAAAGAGGAATCATTGGCTAGATTTAAGTATTCCCTCAGAAGAGACAGTCGACGATGCATAGTTTCAATCTCTGGAACAGTAACATACTCCGCCATTTTTGAAACTTCGCGAGAAGCAATAAAAAGTTTAGTTTATGAATTACGTCTGGTTTATGACTATCTTCAGAAATTTCTTCTTCTGAAATACTTTTCTTTCTCTTACGCCGTTATTACACTCTAGACTGTTCAGATGTTATACTATTGTGCATCGCATCATACAACACTAAATGTACAATTACCAGCAAATTATAAAAAGAGGAATCATTGGCTAGATTTAAGTATTCCCTCAGAAGAGACAGTTGAGTTCAAAGGGTTAATATAATCACTGAATAATTATCATTATTATTATTAACATTATCACATAACGAATCTCACCGGGATAAGGAACTTGGCCATAAGTGAAAAGCTCCATCAGCAGCACACCGTAAGACCAAACGTCGCTCTTGATGCTGAATCTGCCGTAGACGATGGCCTCGGGCGCTGTCCACCTAACTGGGAACCGACTTCCCTGCTTGGGGCAGTACTCGTCGTCCTCGATCGCCCTGGCAAGGCCAAAGTCGCAGATCTTCGCTTTGTTCTTCTCGCCTATCAGCACGTTCCTCGCGGCGAGGTCTCTGTGTATCAGCTGTTTGCTCTCGAGGTGTTCCATGCCGGACGCCACTTGCGCGGCTATGTAGATCAGATCCTCGAACTGCATGTACTTGCCGTCACCTGTCCTGAGAAAGTCCAGCAGGCTGCCGTTGCACATGTACTCCTGCACGATGTAAATCGGTTCCTCCTTGGAGCAGATCGCGTACAACGCGACCAGGTGTCTGTGCCGGAACTGTTTCATGATGGCCGCCTCCTGAAGGAATGCCTCTGTCGACATGGTGCCCGGCCGCAACGTCTTCACAGCCACTTCGATTTTGTTCCGCCACTTGCCGTAGTACACCTCGCCGAAATTACCGTGACCCAGCTTCCGTATCAGCTGGATCTCGTTCCTGTTGATCTCCCACTTGTCGCGCAACTCGGGCCCGAGGTCCCACATGTCCGGCTGCGGTTTCGGGCATGGCTTCGACAGCACGTGACAGAGACCCAGCGCGTTCTCTGCAACGTGTTTGTATATATATAGTTTGTTATGTTGAAATTTCAATTGGATCGTTGCATACAGACAGTATGAACGCAGTGTGAACCTTCTAAGGACGGGGTATTTAAATCCACCGCCCTTCGCTAGTTGGATTTAAATCGCCAGGCGAAGTTTAATCTTACATGTTTTCATATAAATTATTGTAGTTTCTATATTTTCAAAGTTCATCAAGTCAAATAAAGACTCGAGCTACTCAAAACAAGAAGAGAGAGACCGTCGATGTATCGGACATTCGGCTTTCTCAGATATTGTACAGGTGTCGATATATCGGACGTTAGTACTTGGAAGGTTAAAGACACTTCGGCGAACGCTGCGGAATTCCACATACACGAACACTGTTTTTGCAAAAGCGAAAATTTATCGTGACAAAGTACCGAGATACCGAAACGTTGAATTTTAAAATTGCCTCTGCGTGAAACAGGGAAAAAAAAAGAAAAGAAAAATAGGAAACGTGGCTTATCCCCTAGTATTTTTCACGAACAGTACAAACAATTTGATAGTAAAATATTGCAGAGAGAGGGAAAAGAGATTGGAAAAAATAAATCGGTGAAAATTCAGCGCGAAACTTACTGCTGTACGCCATAACGAGGGCGGGCAGAGTCGGGAATGTCTGGTTGGTGGCGATAAAGAATCCTCCATTGTCGAGCGGCTTAATTTTGTAGTGTTTTACATGATGGCCCCTCCCCTCCTCCCAGTCCTTCACGGATAAACTGTATCCCCGTGGATTGTGCTCGCTCGGTCTCACCAAGAACGTCCCCCGTGGGTTCTCGTCCACCAGTAGAAGCTTCCCGGCTTCCTTGCGCGACACGTTCTCGAAAAACCAACTGGCGAGGAGATCCGGGAAAATGAAACAGAAAGAAGATGGACAACGTCAGAAAAAAAAGTCACGCCAAAGGAGGGGAAGAAAAAGCAAGAGTGTATTATATAAACTGTTAATTGGAAGGTGAAGAGAGAGAGAGAGAGACTCACTCCTCGCTCTCGACCGAACGCTCGACGGCCACAAAGTTCCACGGGATGAGGCCTTCTTGCAAAGTTGTCAAGTGTAAAACTTTCCACCAGTCGGGCTCAGAGTCGTCCAATACTTCCATCCGGTCGCCCTTTACGAAGCTGACGTCCGTGCTCTCGCGCGCCGTGTAATTGTACAGGGCCACCACGATCTTGTTCGACCTCTGCGAATGCGCTGTTTCGAGGACAGAGAAAATGTTACTACAACGAAATCCAGAGCCAGTTGCGAACTTTAGCGAAACGGACGGAATATTTTGAGAAATCGTCGTCGACGAAACGAAACTTGAAAAGGGTCGAGGGGTTTTTGATCGGTTGGTACAAAAATCGACATTTTGTTTTTTCGTTTTTTTTTTTTTTCTCGACTAGCAAATTGTCATTATAGCGAATTATATTCGTGTGAAACAAATTTAAAAAGGAATACAAAAAAAAAAAAAATAGCAGCAAGCAACGCTTTATGTTGAATTCGATTTTACTGCGAGACGGCAAGAAATCTACGGCAACGTATGGCGATCAAAGCGGTTTCTAATACAACCTCCGTATCAAGCTTAATTCATCGAGCAGCGCATCTATCCCGAGACGAAGCGGTTACGATAAAAATACGGTTCCCCGTCTATCCGTGTGACAAACGGATCCGCTCGGGAGCTCAGGCGAAACGTAAATCGCACGCTGAAAGGAGACAAGTGAAAGAAATAAAAAAATGAAAATGAAAAAAGAATACACACATGCAGGCTTAACGACAGGCGAGCTTGTTTTACGGGGCTGGTGAGGAATTTGGAGCTTACAAGGTGTCGGCCTCGGTCGTATGATATCTGCCCTCGTTTGTACACCCCTCTGATTCGGGTCAGCTGTGTACCGGTCCAAGGAGCCTCCATTACTGTGCTTCGAGCTCAGTCCTGTATCTGCTTTCTTGTAACCTGGATAACCAAGCCGAGCAATTTGTGTGTGACGCAGTGACACAGTGTGACAAAACGATCTTACGTGCCGAGACGTTTCAGATCTAAAGATCTCAGAAAGATCCACATCATGGTAGATCGACGGAAGCGTTGCTTTCGAAAAAAAAAAAAAGAATGTTGGATGGATGTTGCACCTCTGTTCACCACTTTCATTCGAACTACCACATCAGAGGGAGAGACGAGATATACTATGGCGCTAAGATTTTAACAGTTCTCATGCATTTTGCCACTGAGATTCAAAGAATCCTTCAATCAGCGGGGAACAGGGGCATCGGACAATCCGAGAACCATTTTCCCGATGCCCGTGCAACCCTCGTTTCGATAACTACGAATCAACTATTCTACTAGCAATTCTACCAGCTTCGATCGATCGGTTAAAAATTAGGATTAACAAATGGTCCGAGTTGGCTCGGCGCATACTTCGTTCAATAATACAATACTTCGATTGACCGCGTCAAAGGGGACTTTCAATTCGACAATGGCTACGTTCGGCATTCTCTTTGACGATGCTTCCGACAAAACGAATCTCTCGTTTAATTCGCCATAATTAAACATCGCGATCAGATTTCACCTCTGTGTATTTTTTTTCCTTTTTTTTCCTTTTTTTTTTTTTGGAGGTGCCGGAGACCATCCGGCAAGGGAAGTAATATAATATATATATATATATATATATTAATAATAGTTATTTAATTAAAGTATTATGTTATGTAATATATATATGCATTAAAATTATTATAAAATAGTAATTTTAGATATATTAATGATATATTTAACTAATATGAATTTTATCTATATAGCTTTAAATTTTTATGTACGTATAGTCTAATATTTTATTTTTAATATATATAGCACAATACTATATTTATATATTACAATATTAATATATATATATATGTTAATAATAGTTATTTAATTAAAGTATTATGTTATGTAATATATATATGCATTAAAATTATTATAAAATAGTAATTTTAGATATATTAATGATATATTTAACTAATATGAATTTTATCTATATAGCTTTAAATTTTTATGTACGTATAGTCTAATATTTTATTTTTAATATATATAGCACAATACTATATTTATATATTACAATATTAATATATATATATATATATATATATATATGTTAATAATAGTTATTTAATTAAAGTATTATATTATGTAATATATATATGCATTAAAATTATTATAAAATAGTAATTTTAGATATATTAATGATATATTTAACTAATATGAATTTTATCTATATAGCTTTAAATTTTTATGTACGTATAGTCTAATATTTTATTTTTAATATATATAGCACAATACTATATTTATATATTACAATATTAATATATATATATATATGTTAATAATAGTTACTTAATTAAAGTATTATGTTATGTATAATATATATATATATGCATTAAAATTATTATAAAACGAAGACTCATCGCGGTTTCGCCGTGAGGAGAGAAAAAAAAAAAGAAGAGAACAGAGAAAGGAGGAAGGCAACTCACCAAGGGGTTGAGGCTCTTGCCGCTTGCTACAACACTTGCCCATCTTGGATCACCACGTGCTCGGATCCTCGTTTTCCCCTTTCCAGATCCTGACTCTACTCGCCTTCGATGCTGACACGTGCCCCGAGGAAAGTCTCCATCTCGTCGTGAACTCGTCGGGTGCTTGTGTCGCGCGGCCGTTCCGCTTCCCCTTTTCCCGCTTTCAGCGTCACTTTCTCTCCATCGCGTGTCTATCGAATCCGCGCACCTGCAAAACCGTGAATCGCGCCATGATTATCAGCTCCTCGACTATGGCCGCGACGCGACGAATCTTTAGTAAATCGCAATTCCGGCGCTTTACCTCGAGCTCGACGTACACTCCTGTCCATAAATCACCGATTTACAAACTAAAATTAAACTAAAATTAAGATGCGATTACGATTTACTTTGGGAATGACCTGACAATTCCGTGGCTACGACTTATCATTGTTCTCTAAATCTTTCAGACTTCAACTAATTTGTTACAGATTCTATTTTCATATGTTCAGATTCGAATTCTATTGGATCATTATTCTACGTTTTGTGTAAATAGCTGTGGAAATTAGTTCGGTGGCTTTATATCGAATTCGAGAGCACGAATTCTTCCTTTCGATTAAAATTAAGAATTTTAAATAGTAATTCAAACATTGTTCGAGCGAGAAATCTCGAAATAAAAATTAAAAAAATTGAACGATTAAAATTTGACCAAGTAAACGATATTTCTCGAAATTTAAATGATTAATTTGTCTATTAAATACAACAGTCCTTCGTTTCATTTCGTATCACGAGATATCTCTTCATTTAAGAGACAGGGACACTATTACGACGCGAGATGTCTCGTCAGTGGTATTGCATAACCGATATAATTCTGGACGAGACAACACGGCAGCGAAAGGGTTAATAATCATAATGATCGTTTTGTACAGAATGAGCAAGTGTCTGGTAGCTTATGCACAGGAGTGTATGTGGTCTTTTGAATTCGATCGTTTTGAATATCGCGCCTTTTTCAGATCATATGCGAGACACCGGCCTCTAGGGACTTTTGCTTTAAAGTCCAAGCAATCGTCACACTCGAATTTTACCGCTGTCTCGGCGTAGAATTTGACATTTTCCGGACGAGCGCCGATTACTATCGCACATTTCATTCAGATTTCGTCAGTTCTGTAACGATTCGCGATTTGCCACTGCAGTTTGTCACATCGGACGACAGATCGTTTAGACCCTAAAAGACAAAAGTCCCTAGTATTAATCCCTATTAATCACAATTTTAATACTAGTCTTTAGCATTAAAATTGTGAAATTTGTAAAAGATCGACTACAACGTATGGAAAGGATCGGCGATTCGAATGAAAGTAAGAGAGAGAGAGAGAGAGAGAGAGAGAGAGAGAGAGAGAGAGAGAGAGAGAGAGAGAGAGAGAGAGAGAGAGAGAGGGGCATTTTATAATCCTGATGTAACTGTCACGCCAAGGATGAACGGAATTTTCTTTTCTTCCCGGCAGGGAAATTGCTTTCACCGGTGGATCATCGATCACGTGGTATTTAAAGAGAAGGCTCGCAACGCCCGCGTTTCCTTGTTCCACCTCTTCTATTTTTCTTCTTCTCCTTTTTTTTCAACGTCGCGTCGTGCATCTTCCTCCAGCGGAGGCGGCTCGCGTGTTCCTTTTCCGGTGCGAGACAAATCGGACAGGCGGCCTCTGTGTTTCCGAGTAACACGCTAAATTAGAACGAGCGCGACGCTGGGGCCCGGAGAATGCTAACTAGCCGATTGTTCTCGTTCGTAGACACGGCGCGGAACGCTCCCAAAGAGAAAAAAATGTTCTTTTTCCACTCGCCTCGTTCGCTGAATACCTTTAATCCGTAATTAACATGCCGCGCGTCCACTGATAAATGTTACGGATTAATTTCCCCGGCTGCTTATAAGTCATTTACTCTCTCTGCCACTCACCCTTTCATTTCGCGCATAAATTGGAAATTCTTTCGTCAGAGAAGTTTCCTTTACGAACGAATTTTCTGCACGTTCAAGTGTCAGCCCTAAATTTTTTATTATTTTTTTTTTTCAACTGTGACGATGCGAAAGATATCTTACAATTTGAAGGAATAACAAGCGGCCAATATCCAGCGCTGCCTTTTTTTTTCAAAGGTTGTTTCCTGTTTTCCTAAGTATTCAAGTTATCTGTGTTTTTCTTCCCCCTCCCCCCCCCAAATAACTAGATTCATTTTTCAATATTAAATATAACAATATAATGATATTAATATTAAATATTATTACATAATCATAAATGAATATATATATAAATATAAATTATAATATTAATATTAAATATCATTGTATAATCATAAGTAAACATATATAAATTATAACATTGATATTAAATATCATTATATAATCATAAATAAATATACATAAATATAAATCATAATATTAATATTAAAGTATCGTTTACTTTCAAAGTCGCCTAGCTTAGAAATGTAAAAATACATTCGGATGTGCAGCATGACATGTTCAAGTGAACCGTGAAAGCCCCCGAAAATGAAGGTTAAGCTTAAAATTCCGACAAGCTGAAAAGAACGCGGGTTTTGAGAAGGATGTGAAAGACGACATTTTGAATGCAGCGTCAAACAAAAGCAAGCGGCAAAGTGCTTTAGAAATTTTCACCGTTAACTCCGACGTTATCGTTTCATTTAACACTCGCTTAACTCTTCGTTTCGTTCTCGTTTGTTGCCCCGGGACTGCGACAACGAGAAATTTCAACGAAAGTCAAGGGCCGCGCTTGATGCACGTACGGTACGTCTCTTGTCAGCGTAGGAACGACGGTGGGCCAAACAGGAATAAATAAACGGACGGCCGCAGGGAGTGTTCATCTCGAGGAACACGACGACGATGCCTCCTCTATGAAACACCATTGCACTCCGTGCGTAATTACGAAGTTGGGAATTCCAAGTTTCCTTCCGGGGGGGAGGGGAGGAAGGGAGGTGGGCCTGTTACGTTGCAAAAGCGGAAAGCGACTTGTGCAAATTAACTTTCGCAAGCGAGTGGCCACCGCCGCAATCCGAATTCTGCGGGGATGAATCGCACGTGATAAAAATTCGCTCGACTCGGCTCGGGCTGTACGCGCGGCAAATGTTAACGGAGACAGAATCCGTGTCAGCCGCGGAGTTCAAAGTCGGATCGCTCTTTGGAATCTTCGTCGAGGTGTGTTTGAATAAAAGAGATTGTTGTTGCACAGGTTGAAAGGGGAAACTATCTCCACTAACGTTTCCACTCTGTGCCCGTGTGAAGAAAACAAGAAACAAAATTGTACAAGTAGATACGTAACCTGGATTTGAACGTGTTTGTCCGTGCATGAGTGTGTATAGGTGCATACTTGGGAAGTACACGGAGAATAACATACTCACACATGTGTTAGGAACACGGGAGTGATTTGCGAATACATGGTATATGGATACACGTTAGAGATAAATCTCTAGAGCAGTGACGGCGAACCTTTTTGAGAAGTGGGTCAAATTTTGTTCGTTATTTTTTTTAGTGCTAGCTCGTGGGTCGCTAAGTCAGCGGCGTCACTTGGAAAGGTGGAGGGGAGGATGGTTAAAAACTACTTTTCTTTGGTCCTCAGTTTTATAATCCTCTAAAAAGTTTACGTTTCCTTTTTGTTTTACAACTGTTACTTTCGCAAGTGAAGAGCAAAAAATAAACGTCGACGTCAAAAAATTGATATAAAAGGGATGGCATCATGCCCAGTCACCCCTGCACTATACATTAGATATATATACTTTGTTTCTTAATATTTTTCATTGTCTGTTCTCTCTTTTATTATATAAAAACCTAGCAAAGCTACCATTCTGAGAATGGGATCTAGTGTGTTTCTTAGTGTTTATTACATCTGTTTAATCGCAAGCGCTATATAAAATTTTTTGGACACAAGTGACTCATACAAGACTTAAAATATCTATATGTATACCAAGTCGTAAATCTTCCATAAAACACAATTATGCATTTATTTCTCACTTTTAAGCTCTAATCGAACGCTCGTAATTTTCTTAACATTTTTTGAAAAGTTCGAAAAATAATTAAAATTCTTTTATATATATGATGATAAGTTTATAAAAATCAACGCGTGAGTCATTTAAGAAGCCTGCGTGGATCAGTGTCTGACCCGCGGGTCATAGGTTCGCCATCATTGCTCTAGATTCTAATTATAATAAATTCCACTATATATGATATTTGATATACTTTAATGTAATATATGTATCTAAATGCATAAGCACGTGTAAGAGTAACTCTCTTAATTCGTGTATGTCTCGTTCAGAGTCCTCTTCATCAGGTAAATACACATCCTATTTTCGTCAATTATACTTGTTATACAGGATCAATCAAAATCACTTCCTACCAAAATAAATCTGTAATTTTTTTATTATATATATATATATATATATATATTTTATTTGCAATTTTTAGTTGCTCTGGCGATCAATATTTGAAAGAAATAATTTTTAAGACATAATGAAAAAATGTTTGAACTTAGATTTAATTTAAAATTAATAAAATCAGTATTTTCTCATATTTTGATGTTTCAAAAAAAAAAAAAAAAAACTTTGGCTTTGGCTCAATACACGCATCTTTCACTCGGAGAGTTGTCTCAATTGTTTCTTTTTTTCTAGATTTTTTTACATGGATCCGAAATTTCCCCAAAATAACCCTGTTACAAATCATTACATACTAGAATTTTAAACATGTTTCCTCGAACTCTCTGTAATTGGCGACTGGGCACGATGAAACGTCACTCAAATGTTTAATCTGAGGCGAGGAGATGTAAACTGAAATTTCAACTCTCGCAGAGTCCTTGTTTTAACTTTAAAGGAAGAACCTTCGACAACTTTCCCGCAGTGATAACTCTCGAAGAAAAAAAAAAAAAAAGAAGTTATTTCCCTCAGTAAAAGTGCGGCGTAATATTTCTCAAGAGATTAATAATTCTTGGATTTTACAAGGTTCGAAGTTCTCTCTCTCCCTCTCTCTCTCGTTTCTTACGTCGCGAACTTCGATTATTGTTCCTAACTAAACTTTTTCAATCTGTTCACTCGAACAAGCTCGCTCAATTGTTCCTCTGTAGTTTCTGATTTTTCAACTACGCTGTCATTTATCTTTTTTTTTTTTCTTTCCCTCCCACTCGTTTACGATCTCCAATAACGGCCAAATTGAATTTTCGACGCGGTACCGAAACGCGATTTAATTTTTCACACCGCCTGGCAAAGACGGAGCAAATAAATGATCCACTGCTTGCTAGCACACTTTCGCGAGCCACGGTTGCGTTTAATATAAAGGATAACCTACCCACGGCAACGGACTGCTTTAATATTCCCTTGGATTAATGCAGCAGGGCAGTTTATTACCGAGAAGAATATTTTCTTTTCCGCGGGGAAACATCGTTTCCACCGAAGCAGCCTTTCACTGCCAGGATGTCGACCCGAAGTCCGCGCTAAAACTTCCAATTACAATATTTTCATAATTCGGAAGAAACTCACGGACGAAAATACCAGAGTTTTCGCCACTCCGTTCACATCCGGGCATTTTTACGCTCGAAAAGCTCCGCCTTGGCGAGCGTTACGACAAAGTTTCGAACGTTGAAGTTGCAGATTCTCGCGCGTGCGTGCTTGTTGTACAACCGCAGAATTTTAGTTAGCCGCACAATGCTCAATTCTACTAAATATTCTTCTCACGGTGTATTTCCTGCTTTTTCTGGCAAAGGGGGGGGGAGAAGAAACAGAAGAAGTTGACATCTTAACTGCGGTGTCGCTTTTAAAAGTTTGTATCTGCGCTGGGAACGACACAGCGATACTACTCGTCGAACACACAGAATGAGTGAAAATTAGTGTATAATACGCTAAAAACTATTCTGCCCTATTTTCCTCTAATTTCAGCAACTACAGTAAAGAAAACAGTTTATATGTGTATATATATATATATACACACATACACACATATATAAATATATATTATAATTATATATATAATTTCTACAGTAAAAAAAGCAATTTGTGTGTGTGTGTGTGTGTTTAATGTGAGTATTGTCTCAACCCGGTGGGGAGATCTACGTAGTGGAGGGGGTAACGCTAGCGAAAGTGGGGGCAAGAGCCGCCAGTTAACTACCTCTGTATTATAAAGTTCGCTTTTTATAATATATAATATATTTATATATATATTTATATTATATTATAATAGATTATATATACACACACATATATAAATATATATTATATGTATATATAATTATATATATAATTTCAGCAACTACAAAGCAATTTATATGTTTATATATATATGTATTTAATGTGAGTACTGTCTCGACAGTCTCAACGTAGTGGAGGGGGTAACGCTAGCGAAAGTGGGGGTAAGAGCCGCCAGTTAACTACCTCTGTATTATAAAGTTCGCTTTTTATAATATATAATATATTTATATATATATTTATATTATATTATAATAGATTATATATACACACACATATATAAATATATATTATATGTATATATAATTATATATATAATTTCAGCAACTACAGTAAAGAAAGCAATTTATATGTTTATATATATATGTATCTAATGTGAGTACTGTCTCGACAGTCTCAACGTAGTGGAGGGGGTAACGCTAGCGAAAGTGGGGGCAAGAGCCGTCAGTTAACCACCTCTGTATCATAAGATTCGCTTTTCGTAATACTTACTCGTAGTAAAATTTGAAATATACCAATAAATATGTACGGACTACATAGTATAGTATAGACTGCGAAATTTTCACGCATTTCAAGATTTTTGTAAACACCATTGGTTTCTGTGAACATGTTTCGAGATATAAATTAAAAAGAAACAGGATTCTTAATTAGACTGACGTCAATCGGGCTGCAAATTAGGGGCTCGATGAATAATTAAGAAGCGTAAATCAAGTAGGTGGCGGGAGGAAACGAGTTCCAGAAACGAGTTCGAGGCGAAAAACGTTGAAACGAGAGTTCTCGCGGCGAGTCGAGTTTCGAAATCGGCGCCAATGAATTTAGGATGGCGGTGTTCGCGAGCAGGGACACTTAATACCGACCGTGGCACTTAATCTTGTCGCTCGACCGCGCAATTTCTCGCACTGTGGTTCAGGATCGTGCGATCATCTCCGATATTTCTTCGATAAAGCGTAGGTCCATTGCATCCTGGAGACAGACCTGGCGAAAACTTTACCCATTTCTCCACTCGAGATTGTAATCCACGACGTTGAAATTGTAATCGTCACATCGTGCTTTTCGCTTTTCGTATTTCCTCTGATGAATTTAGGTAAAATAAACCGTATAATTTGGACGATAACCATGTTCTTACGACGTTCGTTCTACAATGGCCTCGCAAGACAAAAGGCAGTCCGTGGACCGTTTATTATTATTTATATATATATATATACATAGTTCTTCTTATTAATCCTAAATGACGCGATTAGTGTGTATGTGTTTCCACAGCTTCTGAAACTCAAAATTCGCTTTATTCTCGATTGGACAGACTGTTTCTATCCAACTCCCGAGTTGTCAAGCAGACATTTTGAATCGGTGCAAAATTTGAAAAGATAATTAAACTCTGGGAAGGGAAATCAATTATTTTACGGAGTGACAGAGGAACAAACTGGCATTTCCGATTTTGTATAATTTTGTAGAATGGGCGCGAACGGCTGATGTGAAATCAGTTTTTCTTTTTCCTCGCAACATTGAACGACATTTTTGCATTTTACTAGACGCGGAAAGTCAATTAAAATCAAAGTTCTGGAGAGTCGTTTAATTCCTTCAAACGAGGAAAAAACTTTCGGCTCGGAATGTGAAACTGTTCCGAGCCAAAAAAAAAAACAAAAAAAATAAATAAATAAATCCCCGATTAGAAACTTTGAACACAACTTCAGTTCGTTTCGATCAAAAATTCGGCCAGGTT
The DNA here is from genome assembly GCA_036937485.2 of Tetragonisca angustula. Taxonomy (NCBI): domain Eukaryota; kingdom Metazoa; phylum Arthropoda; class Insecta; order Hymenoptera; family Apidae; genus Tetragonisca; species Tetragonisca angustula. Next base: position 264,919 of record JAWNGG020000046.1, on the reverse strand, counting down.
CAAAATAAAGTTATAATAAAGAACATCTTGATGACAGCAAGCAAATCCTTCGCAACGTAAACATCTACTTGGTTCGTAGATAAGGTAAATCAAAGCCATAACAGCTCCAGCAGCCTCCACGAGCTTTCTGAAAGTCCGATCGACGACGAGAATGCGAGGGAAAGCCTCAATACGTTTATCACAGTACGTTGCTTCTCGTTCGCGGTCACTCGGGGTTGGACAATTGGCCGAAAGTCCGTGAAAAAGGGTCTGAGGGAAACGGGAAACTTCGTGGACGGAATCAAAAGACGCCACGGAACGTCCAACGCATGTAAACTCGCCAGGTTTGTAAAAGTTTTTAATCGAACGGGTCCTGCTCTGTCTCGAACATTCGAAGCAACGATGATGGGCCAAACTTTTTTTTAAGTTTCTTTCGAGCGTATCGAATCTACGTCTCCTCCGCCTCCCACATTTTTTGGAAACTAAACTGCGGATCTGTCTGCATTTGTTGTGTACAGAGGTGGACGAAAGTATTCTCACGTTCGACATTCGAAACTGTTTAAACTTTGCTAAACGAAATCGTGAATTTCATGTTCTTAAAACGTGAAACTTTTACTTTACTGACAAAGTTCTTTCTTACGAAGGATGTTTTTACATTGTGCAAAGACACGAAAACTAGGAAAATTTGCACGCCTCCAAAATTCACTCGCTGAATCTACCACGGTATTGAATATCGAAGCCTTTCTTTAAAACTTGCTGTATTTTTTCCTTGGCCGTTTATTAAACGTTAAATATTAGAGTTAAGCGACAAAAATTCGAAGCATCCTACATTTCGTTCAAAGTTAAATTAAATAGCGAAAAAGAAATTGCACAGCGAGTTTTAGGAGCAGACTTCAATCTTCAAGACCATGGCAAATTTAGTCGCGAGTAAAAATGTTTTCCCCGTTGAAAACAGGTATTAGAGTTCTCACAATTTTCGAGAACAGAAGTCTCGAGATCTTTACTTTTCCACTTGCTACACAATGCTAGAAAGAACCTTTGAAAAAAGTTAACTAGACTGGAGCTATCAGAATGGAAATTTCGTGCTTTAAAATCAGAAACAACCGAATCGTTATACGACTCCTTTTCATGAAGTTCAAACAATTAAAAATTTCAATTAAATTTACAAAGTTTAAACAACTGAAAATTTAAAATCCAGACAATTTTTCATCGCTGTATAATATTCAAGGTGAGAATCTTTGGCCGCGTGTATATACTCTAACGTCCAACGAAATTTCTTTAATTTCCTTCGTCAGCTGTTATCAAATCGAATGAAATTTCAAACCAATCAACTTGTGTTCCAGAAAAAAAAAAAAAAAAAAAAAACTTCAGAGACTCGTCGTGCTGCATAATGAAATTCAAGCAAACGATGTAGAGAGCGCGAGGCGGTCGATTTGGCTTGGCCCACCCCAAGCGGCTGCGAACCCCATGGAAACACCATGGCGCGCGACCACACAGAGTAACGTTCGCACAGAACTACCACCATCACGTCTCCTCTCCCTTTCTCTCTCATATCGTTCCCTTTCTACCTATGTATGCTACGTATGTATGCATGTCTTTCTCCGTTTGTCGAACTGAACGCACACGCACACGCTGCGAGAAACACGCGCGCGAGAGAGCAGGGTAGACGGTCGATATCCCACGGTGGTCCGTACGTACCCGCTATCTGATGGGGGCTTTTATGTGACGAATAATAACGGCGTTTCTCGCGGTAGCTTGGACAAAGACGAATTAAAATTTCGTCTCTCTTTCTCTCGGCGCTTTCTCGGCTGCTACCTTAACCTCTTGCGCTGGAATGACGTACCACGCACGTCGAGAATTTTTTGTCCCAAAATTGTAATACTTTTCTCAGTTTTTAAGTAGATTTAAGTGAAACAAAATAGGCGAAACAAATGATAAATTTATTACTTCTCAATGATTTCTATCCAATGACGTCGATACCGACGAGTTTAAAAAGAAAGCGACGAATTATCGTATACGGTTCGGTCACTCGTTATGGTCCGCAATGAATTGCCAGCGCAACGTGGTTAAGGATACCTATAAGTGTCGTCTTCTGACACCGTGGAAAATTTTATTTCATTTGAAAGTTACTACAGCTTTAATCTGTACAATAAACACGCTAAATGTCAATGTATTTAACTAGAATATAGGTTATATTAGACGTAACCTAGATTATGCTATAACATATTATACATTATATACTATAGCATAACATGTTATAATAAGTAAAATTATATATTTAAGTAAAATAAAATAGGCGAAAAAATAATAAATTTGTTACTTCTCAATAATTTCTATCCAGTGACGTCGATACCGACGAGTTTAAAAAGAAACCGACGAATTATCGTATACGGTTCGGTCACTCGTTATGGTCCGCAATCAGTTGCCAGCGCAACGTGGTTAAAGATAACTATAAGTAACGTCTTTTGACACTGTGGAAAATTTTATTTCATTTAAAAGTTACTACAGCTTTAATCTGTACAATAAACACGCTAAATGTCAATGTATTTAACTAGAATATAGGTTATATTAGACGTAACCTAGATTATGCTATAATATATTATACATTATATATTATAGCATAACATGTTATAATAAGTAAAATTATATATTTAAGTAAAATAAAATAGGCGAAAAAAATAATAAATTTGTTACTTCTCAATAATTTCTATCCAGTGACGTCGATACCGACGAGTTTAAAAAGAAACCGACGAATTATCGTATACGGTTCGGTCACTCGTTATGGTCCGCAATCAGTTGCCAGCGCAACGTGGTTAAAGATACCTATAAGTAACGTCTTTTGACACTGTGGAAAATTTTATTTCATTTAAAAGTTACTACAGCTTTAATCTGTACAATAAACACGCTAAATGTCAATGTATTTAACTAGAATATAGGTTATATTAGACGTAACCTAGATTATGCTATAACATATTATACATTATATATTATAGCATAACATGTTATAATAAGTAAAATTATATATTTAAGTAAAACAAGATAGTAAATTTATTACTTCTCAATAATTTCTATCGAGTGATATCGTACCGACGAGTTTAAAAAGAAAGCTTTTCTTGTTTGTTACGCTTCACTTTGAAAGCTCCGGTTTGTTTTCAAACAGAATATTACTTTTTATTACTTTTATATATTAAATTATGAAGAAGGTGCAATAAAATTCATATTAAAGGAAAAACATAGAACAGACACAAAGGACCTGCGAAATCCTTAGAGGAAATAGGGCTATCTGAAGACTATAAATGAGACTCGAAAGTGAAGACGGAAGTCAACTGGATTCTACGCGAGCTATCGAACGAGTTGGACGAACTGCAGCGTTTTTAAATAAATATCGAATTGTATAATTGTATAATTATATATATATATATATAACAAAGTAATTGATAAGAGATCAACTTTGTTTTCAAGCTATCGTAATATTATTTTTTAACAGCGATACTGAATCGAAACGCGAAGCGATTGATAAGAAACCAAAGTTGGAAATCTGAATGAAGGGGAAAAAATCAGGCAAGGTTCACTCGCTCATTAACACCAGAACTACCAAAACAATCAAAAATGACCGATTTATAATTTTTCCTTGAAATTTCGCAGACGTCAGTGATGTTTTCTAGATTTCAGAGATTTAAATAATTTTCCGTAGAATCTACAAATAAAAGTTTCTGTACAAGATTGTACCAGTTTCTCTATTCTTTTTATTTCATCGTTTCTGGGTGGAAATTTCATGCTTCGATCGTAGTTCAGAATGCAATCGAACCCGATTACAGCTTTCAAATTCAAACTCAAGCAGCCTGACTTCCAGTAAATACGTAATAAACCAAAACTCACGTTTTATACGGTTTCACCGAGTTTCTTGGCGAAATATCGTTAGTCGCAACTTTCGTCCTCTCTTTTTATCAGGCGAAACATTGAAAAACAGAGAGACAGAGTACGCAATGCGGGACCCTCGAGCGAACCTACAACCGTAAGACGTCACTCGTACCTACTCGATGGTTTAATTTACGACCCCGCTGTATCCTGCTCCCTGCTACAACACACGGGGGATGAAAGGAAAGGCAGGAGGGGAGGAAACCATCGTTTCACGAGGGTGCAGAACCCCGAGATTTCTTCCTTTTTGTTTTTTTTTTTTTTTTATCCGCCTGATGGAGAAAAAGTTGGAACAATGCGCGCATTAAACGATTTTGCTTACTAGTTGAAACCTTTCGTTTCGCGTTTAATCAACTTCTGTCACTGTGTGTGTGTGTGTGTGTGTAGGTTACCATGTCACGAGAGTGGCATACGGTCGACGTCGACTAAAGCAGATTTATTTGAAACGCTCTACTTCTGTCAATAACTTAACTTGTTATCAAAGTTATAAATATGTAGTGTAAAAGTTATGTATAAAGTATAGTGTGTAAAGTTATGTATAAATTAACGCCCTTGAGCTGGCAACTGATTCGCGGACCATAACGAGTGACCGAACCAGCGCACAATAATTCGTCGCTGTCTTTTTAAACACCGGGGCTGGGATAATATCACTGGATAGAAAATAATTATTTGTAAAATAATAGATTTATTATTTATTTTGCCCGGGTTATACTCAGATATACTTAAAACCGAGAAAAATATTGTGATTTTGGAGCAAGAAATTCTCAACGCGGCGCAAGAGGTTAAAGAACTGACAACAATATCAAGAAATTTACCGATGAACTTGTTCACCTAAATCATAAATAATTGATTCACGTGTCGGCTCGAAACGTTCGCGATTCATGTTTATTGGTATTTAATTCTGGCTAATTAACCACCGTAACGTTCACAATCGCGCGGATATTTGAGCCTACGGGCTCCTGGTTTCCTAATCGCGGAAATTCGGGATCACATCTCGTCGAATTAATATCTATCCGTTAATTAGAAGCGCCGATTTGTTTCGCTCGCGTAAACTGAATATGGAATATCTCGCGTAATCGCCGGGAAAGTGCGTGGAATAACATTATATTCGCCGAAGGCGAATCGACAAGAATGTCGTTCGTGAAAACGAGCACGAAAGAGATCGGATATTCGTCTGCGAATGGATATAGCAATTGCCGGGATGTTCTATGAAAAGGATGTATTCTCTTGAATGTTCTAATTAAAAGAAGAAACACTTTGTTTGAAGGTTTTGAAAAACACGGACGTTTAAATTGGGGGATATTGGCAGGCTGTTGCATCCCTGCAAATCGTGCGACATCGACGCGAAAGTAGCGCGAATAAAGTGCAAATAACAACGTACGTCGTTTCTCGATAAATTGATCAATTTGCGCAGGCAGGTATTTCTGCAAACAAGAAACAACGCTCTGTTGTAACAGAACGCGAAGAAGGAAATAGCTCGCGCTGCAAACACGTAAAGCTCGTGAGGCTATTAAACACTGGGGGCTGTTTCGATTTTTTTCTCTGGCCTTTCAGTAAAAATTCAAAGGGTTCGATAACTCTCGCTCGAAAGATATACATATTCGAATTCTACGAAATCCCGATAAAAAAAAAAAAAAAAAACGCGAACCTTTAGAAACTCGATATTCAAGAAAATTGCAGATAGTAGCGGATATATTCCACAGAAAGAATATGGTTAAATTCGAGTAAATGAAAATCCAGAGTTTCCAGAGTAGAAAGTGAAATTTCTGCCGACGAGCACAAGAGAGAGAATCGATACATCGATGACTGGAAACAAAAGACGTATCATTGGAATAAAAGTGAATCAATTTTCGAGCAAACTTTGAATTAAATGGTCAAATATTCGAAACTTGCCAATTCGAATTTATCGACGCGATTTTATTTTATTTTATTTCTTTCCGTCTACACGCAGATATTGATTCATCTCGTATCGTTCACGAGTGTCCCCATTTTATCGATCCATCTATTATTCTAATTCTACCCCTCCACTGATATTACAGGGTTCTGCAGAATTCCAGACGCCATAAACGCGTACCATATGACGTAGCACAACATTTCTAATCTAACTAGCTCTGCACGTAACATGAATAATTAATACCATCAACAATTAATACGGTACTTATCGTGGATTATCGTGTATACATAATTTATGTAATATTATACAATATATTAACAGAGTCTTTATCGTATAGAGTGCGTTCTACAGTTTTTGTATTTAATTAATTTGATAGTTTTTGTATTAAATTACATTGTACGTGTACTGTGTTCGATTCAATTTTATTGTGTATATTTATCGTAATCGTAATAATGCAACATATAATGCAATTAATATATCAATAATGTATATTACACAACTTTATATCATCGTACAAAGTGTGTTTCACACATTTTTACAACGATTCACATTATACATTTATACTCTTAAATTGTATAATAAATTGCATATTGTAAACGTCATTGCATTTGTCGTATATAATTTATGATTCGTGTTTGTTGCGCTACTTTTACTACACAGACGCAGTACTTATTCCAGACATGATTTCTGTACGTAATTGCTGTACAGGGGATTCAATCTCCTATGAATCTGAAACATCCTGTACACACATCGCCTATCGAAAAGCAATCCAACGAATATCTCGAAACGAAAGAGAACAGAGCCCCGCTTATAAACTCACTCACAACTGTCCCTGGCAACGTATACTTCCGTCGAATACTTCCCCGCTAAGAACCAACTATCCATCAACGACTTTCAATGCGAGGCAACGTCTATAACGCGTAAGCACACGTATATCCAGATAATCCAGCGAGTTTTATCACGACGAGGGAAGTGTGTACACGCCAGTTCAGGTCCAGCCAGCTCGGTAGATTTGTCGAGGCCTTTTCGCCCGGAATATCGTCTTCCTGAATGGATATAGAAGCTCATGATTTCGGGGGACTACGCCCTTGCTGCTATACGCCTCGGTTCAGCGAGAGAGCCTCGGCGTCGCGCTTCAGGGAGGGTGGCCGATCGGACGTTATTGCGTCGCAGGGCCGTACGTAGACCGTCCTCTGTGTGCACGGTGAATTTCCCTCCGCCCGGTACACAAATGAATTCCCCGCCGCGTCTAGCTACGAAACACGATTACGCGATGATGAATCGTGCCGGGCAAATAATGTACTCGCGCGCCCATTAGAATGTCGGTCGCTAACGGAAACCCAGTTACCGGGACTCTCCCGGGTGTACAGGGTGTTTAAAAGAAAAAAAATTGAGAGTGATAGGTTTTCATTTAGGCTAGACTAGTCTAGAAAAATATTCGAACGTAGTTTTCCTTCTTCGAGTTTTTCTCCTTGTAGTATCAGATCCTTTTAGTATCAACCAAGAAGGTACTGCCGAGTCGAGTTGACGTAGTTTGACAAGGTTTGAAAAAGAAAGTGTAAAAGTATCGTACAACATAATAATTGTATAGTTTCAAGTGTATTGAATGTAATTTTTTCTTCCTTTGGTCTTTTTAATATTGACCAAGATATGATGTAGCGTCGAGTCGAGTTGATGTAGTTTGACAAGGTTTGAAAAAGAAAGTGTAAAAGTATCGTACAACATAATAATTGTATAGTTTCAAGTGTATTGAATGTAATTTTTTCTTCCTTTGGTCTTTTTAATATTGACCAAGATATGATGTAGCGTCGAGTCGAGTTGATGTAGTTTGACAAGGTTTGAAAAAGAAAGTGTAAAAGTATCGTACAACATAATAATTGTATAGTTTCAAGTGTATTGAATGTAATTTTTTCTTCCTTTGGTCTTTTTAATATTGACCAAGATATGATGTAGCGTCGAGTCGAGTTGATGTAGTTTGACAAGGTTTGAGAAAGAAAGTGTAAAAGTTTCGTACAACATAATAATTGTATAGTTTCAAGTGTATTGAATGTAATTTTTTCTTCCTTTGATCTTTTTAATATTGACCAAGATATGATGTAGCGTCGAGTCGAGTTGATGTAGTTTGACAAGGTTTGAGAAAGAAAGTGTAAAAGTTCCGCACAACATGATAATTGTATAGTTCAAGCGTATCGAATGTATCTTTTTCGAGTTTCTTCCTTTAATCCTTTTAGTATCGACCAAGAAAGTATGATGTAATATGAAGCCCAGTTTGGCAAGGTTTGAGAAAGAAAGGTTTGCACAACATGATAATTATAAAATTCAAGCACCGGTATATATTTCAAATGTATTTGAACGTATCTTTTCTGAGTTTCTTCCTTTAATATTTTTAGTATCGACCAAGAGAAAGTATGACGCAGTGTCGAGTCGAGTTAATGTAGTTTGGGAAGGTTTGAGAAAGAAAGTGTAAAAGTTCCGTACATGATAATTGTAAAATTCAAGCGTATCGAATACATTTTTTCCTTTCTTTAATGCTTTTGGTATCAATCAAGAAGATGTGATGTATCATCGAGCCAAGTTGGTGTAGTTTGGCAAGGTTTGATTAATTCCGTGCAACGTGACAATCATAAAATTCAAAAAGAAATAAAATTAACGTCGACAGGTTAACTTTGCTACGTCTAAGTAACTAGAACAATTTTATTTCGCCTCATTTTCAAGAAATCAAGTCTTAGAGGCGTATCTGTCTGTTTGAATACTCCGTGTACGTGACAAGCAGAAACAATTGGAAACGTACGAGAATAGTAGCGTGTGTGTGCAAGTTCGCGTGAACGGACAGATTGTTAATGGAAGAATTTTTAATCCGTCGGTCGTTTAAAAGCTATTTCGTGGAAACGGTGGCGTGCGTTCGACGGTTAATCAACCGCACGTTAGACGGAATGCATAGTTTCTCATTACAGTCTCTGATGGCCGCTTTTTAAATTCCAGAAAGGAAATATCCATTGATAGAAGACGGGAAGATAGGAAAGGTTATTGATTCAATTTCGAATCGAATCGACTGGATTTAATTCCGCGAGAAATAAACGGACCGATGCAAGGCAAATGCCAATCATCCGAAAATGCAGGGGAAGGCAGGAGTATCAATTACTTCTGAACCGTTTCGCGACGCTAACAAGCCAGAAGCCAGAAGCGCACATTCTGGCCCTGCCTCTGCACGCCATAATGAGCTCTTAATACGCGTGTAACGTAAATATTGATCCGTGGAAAGACGAAATACTAATAATACACGGCGCACAATTGTTGACGAGGACCCTCGCTGTAATTCAGCACATCTCCGCCTCGTAATTCCACCGAGTCGTTTCCAGCAGTTGAATATAAATTCAGGTTAATATCTCACTCGTGAATTAAACGGAGGCAACGCAGCCTCGCATCTGGGTTAACAGTGTCTAAAGTAATGTCAAAATGTAGTCCATCGATTTCTTTCGTTCCTCGTTTACATTCCTCGAATCAAACTTCCAGACGAAACCTGACTTCGCGAAGCACGTGAAATATGTCAATATGCAATACACGTTCGACCTAAAAGAATTCTCGAATGTACAAATGTCGAACGTGTCGTTCGATTAATACGAAATACTAATGTACAGGGTGTGCTCGGACAACGTGTCAAAAGGGGTGGGAAGTGATTTTTCACAAACTCGAAAACTAAGCCTTGGACGAAGAAACTTTTCTCTGATTTTTTCACAAGGAATCGCCTCCCATCCGTTTGACGTATTATTCACGGACGCACCCTGTATATTTAATCGCAGTTTCGGTTCAACTGAATACAGTTGGAGAAAGAGGAGTCGCGAGCGACGCTGGGGTTGCTTCGACTCGGCACCCCGTGTCCGGAGATGCCCCCCCCCCCTCCTCCAGCCTGGACGAAAATTAGGGGTTGCAAGACAGGGATGGCTGCCTGCCCTCGACTTGGCGAACGTTTCGGAGAAGGGGACGTGGAAACGTAATTTGCAACGCCTTCGACGATGACCCCCGTGGTCCCTGGCTTCTCGTTGCCGTTCCCCGTCTTGGTTAACGAAACGGCCGCGCACTGTGGATCATATGTCCTCGCATAATATCCGTCTCTTGCGCGCGATCGATAACGCATGAAAATCCACGTGCTTCCTTATTCACCAGCGTGGGATGAGTCACGTTCATTTCTACAAGCGAGGCTTATAAAATCGATGGAAAGTGTAGTCGGTGTACTCCCGATAGGTATCATCGTAGAATATTCGTGATTTTACGTTTTAGAGATGTATTGATGTACTTAAATGGAGCGTAAGATATGCTGAATGACACGCGACGAAAACTATGACGGAGTAAGCAACGCGAGACGATTCTTAACAATTGTAACGAGTTGTTTTTTCTTTTCAGTTTCGGGGGATTCTTGAAGAGATTGAAGAAAAATTGGCACACAAGGTTCCAAAGTTGCATCGCAAGTTATTATCATCATTCTTATATCATTTGTTAGCGTTATTCGTAATAAAATTGATTGTTATCATCAATTAGCATCCCTGTATCATTTATTAGCTTGCATGCTAAATACAATTTTTATGCTTCATTTTATGCTTCATGCTTAATACAATTTTTAAGGATACCCATTATTTGTTAGAGATGCCCTTAAGTAATGTAGTTTTCTGATACTGTACAAAATCTTATTTTTATTTAAGAGTTAACACAGTTTTAATCTACAGTATATAACTTAACTTAATAAGAACACTAAACCAATACATGTAGCTAGAATATAGGTTGTGTTACACCAAGTTAAATTACTGTCACTAGATAGCAATGTTTACTAAATTTGAAGAAAAACATTACTTATGAGTACCCCCCAATAGTTTTTTACGAAAATCTACGTGGTCCCGATTAATCTGCAACTGTCGAGGGTTAACCAACTCGCGAAGGATAGCCTGTCCTGACCCTGTCTAATCTCTGCAACGATCCTACCTTTTCCAGACTAATTGCAAGCCCACCAATCTAAACGCGAGCCACGTGTAATTCGCAGTGCGATTACACGAAAAAGGGGAACGTTGGTAGTCGGGTACGCGGTCACAGGAAACAGCGTCACCGCGGCTGATGAATAATAACGGCCGCCATATTGGCTGGCAGACGTTGGACGACGATTCATTAGGTACGCTGGCGAAGATACACGTTTTAGAACAGATCGCGGACATCCTGCCTGTGGGTAATTAATCACGTTGCGGGTCTGACTTGAGGAGACACGGTTCGCAGAAATTTTCGTGCTCTCCTTCCGCTTTTATCCGAAGTCTTACTCTCGGATGAAAAACGGCGCGCGTTTTTCATCGACGAGACACAGAAAGAGAGAAGGAGAACTCAGTATCTCTTCGGGCCGTTGCTCAGCCCGAGGCGAAAGAAGAGAATCACCATCAGGAGGAATGGCAATGTCTCGGTCAGCGTTTCAACTCTGACGCATTTGCATTTCCATCGAAGTTGGAAGCGACCAAGTACTTCGGGAACTATCCACGCAGCCCCCGTCTAATCCACGTTTAATTCCGCGAACGTCCTCCGGACACTTCGCGGCACTCGTTTCGTTTCTATTTCGGGTCGAATCTTGCTCGTTCTTCGCTCGAGACCGAGACGCGACGACTGTCTACGCGCTTGCGTACAGTCAGATTTTCTTTCAACGAGCGCAATTGTATCAACGACGATGAAAAACTGTCGATAATTATCGTTAATATGTATATAAACTGACTAAAGTTACTTCGTCGAGGAAGATCCGCTTGGTCTCGCTTTGACCACTTGCGCTGGCAGCTGATTGCGGACCATAACGAGCGACCGAACCGTATACGATAATTCGTCGCTTTTTTTTTGAACTCGTCGGCACGATATCGAGAGGTAACAAATTTATTATCTGTTTCGCCTGGGTTATACTTAAATATACTTGAAACTGAGGAAATATTGCAATTTTTGGCAAAAACCCAGGCAACACAAATAATAAATTTGTTGCTTCTCAGCAATTTCTACCGTCGACGATAACAACTTCTGACTATTTATTTCAATTTGTTTCGAAAAATATAACGCGAACGTCAACCACTTGCGCTGGCAGCTGATTGCGGACCATAACGAGCGACCAAACTGTATACAATACGGCTGCTTTCTTCAATTCGTCGCTTTCTTTTTGAACTCGTCGGTACGATATTCACTGGATAGAAATTATCGAGAAGTAACAAATTTATTATTTGTTTCGCCTGGGTTATACTTGAATATACTTGAAAAACTGAGGAGATGTTGCAATTTTTGGGACAAACAATTTTCGACGTGCGTGGCACGTCATTCCAGCGAAAGAGGTTAAATATAACTCAGGCAGAACAAATAATAAATTTGTTGCTTCTTAGCAATTTCTACCGTCGGCGATAACAACTTCTGACTATTTATTTCAATTTGTTTCAAAAAATATAACGCGAACGTCAACCACTTGCGCTGGCAGCTGATTGCGGACCATAACGAGCGACCAAACCGTATACGATAATTCGTCGCTTTCTTCTTGAACTCGTCGGTATGCTATCACTGGATAGAAATCATTGATTAGTAATAAATTTATTATTTGTTTTGTCTTTTATACTTAGATACACTTAAAATTGAGAAAATTATTGCATGTTTGGGACAAAAAATTCTCTATGTGCGTGGCACGTCAATTCCAGCGCAAGAAGTTAAAGCATAGAGCTTCTACTTTCATAGTCGTGAATTTTCATTTTTCTTTTTTTTTTTTTTTCGAAGATGAGTTCACATCGAAAACGAGGACAGCTATTTCTCTGGAAGATTGCAAAAGTTCGGACGTGTGTGTCAGAACGTTTCGAAGTTCTTTTTCGTAACTAGATATATCATCGTTTTGAAGACTAAAGTCTCCTCTTTGCGAAGGCTCTTCAAAACTTGTCGCACCGTTCTTTTTCACCGTTTGATTGAACGTCGAACATCAGGGTTAAACGACAATTTGAAGAACCTTAACGTTTCTAACTCTAATGTTTCAAGTTTGATGAATAACGGTGAAATAAATTTGCACAGTGTTTCAACAGCGAGTTTTCAGAGTTCATTGTATGAAGAGAAAATTTCAATCCTCAATATTGTGAGTGAAAAAACCTTTTTTAACGTTGAAAATGAATTTTTACAATTCTGCAGGATGTAAGAATCCTCCTGTAAGGAAGAACCAACTGTCAAAATAGAAGCTTCACACGTATCGAGATCAAACGCATCGTTTCAACTCGACAACTTTTCACTGTATACAGGTATAATTTATTTCACACTCGATTCAGTCATTCTTTTGATCATTCCGCGTTTTGTTCCACGAAAGACACAAGTGTTTATTTCGTCTATTGCCAATGGCGGTGCTTCAGCAATTTCGCAAGTATTTATAGCTTATTTAGCAAGAGACCCGAGTGACAGTAGCAAGAGTCCTCGTGAATCGTATGTACACGTCGATGATTTTTCCACTCTGACTAACAATAAGCAATCTAATCAACCGTTTGTTTACAATAGGCCTAGTCATCCGACGCTCTATATTCTTCACACCAACCAAGTACATACACGTACACATAAGCCGAAAACTGATCGTCGTGTTCCTCAATGGTCCCTCAGACCCAGATTCTATTCAACAAGCCAGGCCAACGCGTGGACGAGCGACGTGTGACGTCAGCCGATCAGCTGAAACGGGGTCAAAGATCTCCAGTCATTCTTGGGCAGTGACTAGAGCCCAAAGGGACTCCCACTGCATACGTCGTGGATCCCTTTGGATGGCATTTCCATATTTCTTCGCCTCACGGATCGCCGGATTTATCGTTTCTCGTTTCGCGTCGGCGAAAGCACCGACTGGAATTATTTCACGCCTCGTTCCGTAACGACTACTTGCGCCGCTCGAGCGGATCCTCCTCGTTCCGGGTCGAAGAAGCACACGAACCCTCCCCCCGCCTTTTAAAAGAAGCTGTCTCGATTATTAGGCCCGTTTTCTCTCGATTTTCACGATTCTCTCACCGAATCGATGGGGATAATTCGAAAGCGGAGATCTCTGTTTGATCCCGTCGTGATTTACGAGCCAAGTTCACGGATCCTCCGAGAAACAGTCGAAACGACGAGAGCTCGGAAAATTAGTTTCTACGCTTCGAAGAGTGACCGAGGGTTCAACCGCCTTGAGTTTCACCGTACCTGCCGCCATCGCGCCGAATTAATTTCGAATTAGGCGCGAGTTTGAAATAAATGTCACTGATATCTATCGCGAAACACGCCGAGGTGCAGCGCGTATCACCAAGACGTGTGGTACGCTTTTAGCCAGACACCCTAAACTCGGAGAGTGCCTGGAGAGTGGAACAAAGACGATACAGAAGATCGATATCACGTGGCGATGCAACGAATAAAACAGAAGTGAAAAGTCTATTTGCAGAGGGGGATGTGAAAGACTGGCGAAATATTAAAGTGGGACTTCGATTATTTTACAAACACGGTGCTGCTCCCATTTCTGTAGCCTCGCGTGACTTTTTTCCACTGGCGTCAGATCACAGCAAAATTGGTACTATATGTAAATCAATAGTGTTATATTATATTATAACATTATATAATATCAGTATTAGACCAATAATACTAATATTATATAATATTATGTAATATTAGTATTATATTATAGTATAACATTATATTAATATAATACTAATTATTATATTATACTAATAATACTAATATTACTTTAATATTAGTATTATATTATATTACAACATTATATAATATTAGTATTATGCTAATAATACTAATATTACTTATATTACTCAATAATACTAATGTCACTTTAATATTACTATATCACTTTAATAATACTATATTATATTATAACATTAGTATAATAATTAGTATTATATTAATATAATATTAGTATAATATTATAGTAATATAATACTAATTATTATATTATACTAACAATACTAATATTACTTATATTACTTAATAATACTAATATTACTTTAATATTAGTACTATATTATATTAATACAATACTAATTATAATTATATTATATTATATTATATTATATATTATATATTATATATTATATATATATATTATATTATATTATATTAGTACTATATCAAGTTAATAGTATTACAAATTAGTATTATACATAAATTACTAGTGTTATATATAAAGAATCTGGCAACGTTCGAAAGTATAATAATTCAGTGGAAAGTTGGCGGGAGAAGGAACCGGTTGTTAGACGACGATTTGAAAGAAAATTGGAGGATGTTCGTGACACAGTGAACTCTAGTTCTAGGGTCTAGTACTCGGAAAGAGGTGATTCACCTAGAACGTTAAACACGAAAGAGAGAGAGAGAGAGAGAGAGAGAGAGAGAGAAGGCCAGCTGAGCAAAGTCTCTTCCACCGAGTTTCTTTGGAACTGTTTGTTCCACGTCGTTGGCCAAAATCCACCTTCCTCCCGGTTTATCGGCCAAAACGCGTGCCCCGTGACCATACTTTTACGACGTGAGCCGTTTTAACACGCTCTCTGCCCGAACCGAGATAGACAAACGTTTCCGGCTGACAATGAGAGTTTAATCGTGTAACAAAAGATTGCATCTGTGACATCACTCACTGAGATAGAGATATCGCTCTGCTATCGGGCGTGCAATGAATATAATCGTCATCGTCAACTCTTCACTTCGTGGCACGCAGGAAATATCGATTCTCACGACTTGAAGCTCGCTTCATGAAATCGAATTCATCAATGTGATCAATTTCGGATTCTCGTTTTTTACAAGTGCTCAAAAGATATTGATATCCTTGTGAAAATTAATATTAGTTTCTGTTCAGTTGCACGAACCAATTTCTTTTGATTATCGTTTAAATTATACAATGATTTACACACAGAATATCTTGATACAATCGTTTCAGTCCAATAGACGGTTTCATTTATTGATTAATATATATAATATGTTTATTAATATTTTTGTCATTCAACCAAAGTCAATGTACGTGTAATAATGCCCGCCATGTTTTCATCGAAACACCATCTGCAATATCAGGCAATTTTATTCGAGGCAAATTTTCAATTTTAAATCGTACAAGAGAGGCCAGTGCTTGACAAAGCCAATTTTAAAAATATTTTTAACTTATAATGTTAATAATGTTTCAATATAAAATTTTAAAATGAAAATATTAATAGTATTAACAATATTTCAAAACAAAAATATTAATAATATTAATGATATTTTAAAATAAAAATTTTTAACTTTTAGAAAACATTGACAGCTATCTATCTTTCGTTATAAATTGTCAACTCTCGCTAATAAAGTGAAAATGCGCAGATCAAAATTTCGCTTACAATGTCAACAGTCCTTGCGAATATTTCTATCGAAGTTAATCTATCGATAGCCTTTCCGATACTTCTGGTATCTATCAATTTCGAAGATTTTATTCGGAGAGGAACGAATTTCTTTTAAATTTCTTTAAATTTCAGTTACAGTTAGATGTCGATAGAAGCTTCAAGTTAATTATATCCTAGAAGAACGCATCGATTTTTTCGACTTTATCGAAAGCACGTGACCCTTTATAAGAGACGCTGTTTCGCGTTTCATCCGAGAGTGCAATTAATTCCGCGCGAGAACTTAACCGAATGGGTTCATTAATTTCATATTCGGTAATTTCAGCGTGAAAAAAGAAAAAAAAAGAAAAAAGAAAGAAAGGAAGAAACCGAGGAAAGAGGAAGAAATGTTTCGTCGTCAATTAGTATGTATTTCGCGCGCGAGAGAGCCTCGCCGCGTCCGCGCGTTCAACTTCCTCAGCGCAGCTGAGGAATTAGTTTTATTTCTATAATTAATTTCTGCGCGGAAGAGGGGGTGCGGGGTTTTGAAAATTTGCCTCGTTAATTTCGCCGTCCCCCAAGATATCTATTAAAATAGAAATTGAAACACGTGGTACGCGAGTTTCTACCGCCAGCGAAATCTCTGTGGAGAATTTTTATCCTCTCGCGCTGGAACGACGCGCCAAAATTGCAATATTCTCTCAGTTTCAAGTATATTTAAGTATAATCCGGCCAAAACGAATAATAAATTTATCTCAATAATCTCTATCTGCAGTGATATCGTACCGACGAGTTCAAACGGAAAGCGACAAATTGTCGTATACGGTTTGGTCACTCGTTATGGTCCGCAGTCAGTTGCCAGCGCAAGTTAAGGATACCTATAAGTAACGTCGTTTTCTGACACCGTAGAAAATTTTATTTCATTTAAAAGTTAATACAGCTTTAATCTGCAATACAATTTAACGATAAACACACTAAATGTCAATGTATTTAACTAGAATATAGGTTATATTAAATTATACGTTATATATTATAACATGTTACAATAAGTAAAATTATATATTTAAGTAGAACAAAATAGGCAAAACAAATAATAAATTTATTACTAATCAATAATTTCTATCTGCAGTGATATCATACCGACGAGTTCAAACGGAAAGCGACAAATTGTCGTATGCGGTTTGGTCACTCGTTATGGTCCGCAGTCAGTTGCCAGCGCAAGTTAAGGATACCTATAAGTAACGTCGTTTTCTGACACCGTAGAAAATTTTATTTCATTTAAAAGTTAATACAGCTTTAATCTGCAATACAATTTAACGATAAACGCACTAAATGTCAATGTATTTAACTAAAATATAGGTTATATTAAATTATATGTTATGTATTATAGGATAACATGTTACAATAAATAAAATTATATATTTAAATAAAACAAAATAGGCAAAACAAATAATAAATTGATTACTAGTCAATAATTTCTATCTGCAGCGATATCATACCGACGAGTTCAAACAGAAAGCGACAAATTGTCGTATACGGTTTGGTCACTCGTTATGGTCCGCAGTCAGTTGCCAGCGCAAGCGGTTAACAAAAAGAAAAAAAAAATTCGAGGCAGTTTTAACAAATTGCAATTCCCAGAAGCTATTTGTTAAACTTGTCGTCGACTTTGGTGAACGTAGTGGAAATTTACTTCCTTCGAAATGGCTGGCGGCAATGAATTTTAAATAATACCAGATTCGTGCATGACGGGGGGAAGAAAGTGTACGAGTGCAAAGGAATTTTCCTCTTACTTACGAGCCTGAATTTATCACGCCGTCGACCTCCCCTTCTCGTCGAAGAAAGTAAAAAAAAATCTCGCTCGAGGAAATGAAGAATTCAAAGCACGCAGATACTCGCAAATAATTTTCGCGCGTTGTTAATTGGAATTTAATTTCGTACCGAGTTACAGTTTTTATTGAACGTTTCGATATGAAAGAAGTAGCGAGTTCAACGAACAACACAATGGAAAGAAATCCTCTGCACATTTCAATGAATTTATCGCACGAAACAAGCCTCGGTACTCGCGTGACGTTGCAGGTTCGAAAATTTTTGTATCTTCATTGACGAGCTGAGTCGCCTATATCAGTTCGAAACTTTCAAATTCACGGACATCTATCCTGCATAGTTGCAAATTAGATGATTCGCGTTTGTCGATAGTTCCCTGCCGAAACGTAACTTACAAGGGTTTAACTTCGTCCCTTTACATCCAGCGACTTGACGAGAACAGACTCGACACGAAGAAAGTTCGTCCCACCCCCGCTACTAATTCTCACCGAAAGTTGCCGCGAAATCTGCGCACGGCCTTAGCGTAACGAACTCGAAGGCTCGGCGAGCGTTAAAAGCAACTCGATTATTTCTCGAGGCCTGAATTTAATATCGTGGATATCGACTTATAAGTAACTTATAAATAAGAAGAAACACGGCACTCTTCGCTTTATCGATTACGAAATAAGAAGGGCATTCCCCCCCTCTTTGGTCTCGGGGACACCTCTGCCTATTGTAAGTGAATTCTACATCTTCGATTTCATGAAAATTGATCTTGGCCTTGAATTTAAAAATGAAAGAAATTTTTATCAAGGAACCATAGCTCGCAACCTGATGGTTCTCTTGAAAAAATGGCAAAAATCATTTAACACTGCGAACGCGTGCGTTCTAACAGCGACTTTATGATTCCGGACGCGTGGAACGTTTATATTTCGAAGAATGTTAATAGTTAGTCTTGTCATTTGCTCAAACTATGATGAATCAAATTTTAGTGAAACTTAATACGAAAATTAGGTAAAATAGACATCCACGCCTCCAGAATAAGTTAAACAAGAGAACTAGTAGGTCTTACTGGACGACTTATGGTACCTTGGAGTTTTACATTTGTGACGAGTACAGAAAATGCAGGGAAAAAAAATTTGACTTTGAAATCCAAGGTCGAGATCAATTTTGCGGCAGGTTTTTTACAAGTATTTCCATCGAATCGACCTCTGGTTCCAAGTAAAAGTTCGCGGCAAAAGTCTACCGTGAACTCGTCATTTCCAGAGCTGGTGAAACACCATGCGTTCAAACACTACTAAACTTGCAGCGAGAGAATGTATAATTCAACGTGACACGTTCCAGCTTTCAGATTACGAGCGCGTCTCGTGTAAGTATCGCGAGAGCAACCATCGTGTTTAGCACGATCTGCCAGGTCAAAATGACCAATTGGTAATTTTTGTTCGATATTTTATGGACGTAGTATATTTTTAAAAAATTTAAGTAAGTATATCGTACAAATATAAAAGCTCGTACAGTCCATTGCATCATGAAGTTTTGCTACTTTTTTGGCTTCAATCGACGGTAGTGTTTAAAGATTTTATGTAGAAATTAAATATATAATTTATAATTTATAGAAATTAAAGTTTCTATACAATTTATATAAAGTTTTTAAAAGATCGGACAGAACTTCTTTCGAAAGAACGAACGTCGAATTAACCCCTTGCGCTGGCAGCTAACGAGTGACCGAACCGTACACAGTAATTCGTCAGTACGATATCGAGATGTAATAAATATATTATTCGTTTCGCCTGTGTTATACTTAAATATCCTTGAAACGGAGAAAATGTTGCAATTTGGGACAAAAAGTTCATTCACGGTCATTCAAGCGAGGTCGAAAGGCACAGATCGAAACAAGAGTGAGTCGGTTGTCGTAGATCGAGCTCGATTCACGTGCAAGCGCAGCATCATCCTGCCGACGATAGGATGGCCAGCGGGCAGCATTCTCCGTGCGAGGAAAACGGGACACGGTATCTCACGATCGAACGTGGCACGAGAGATCAATCGGGAGAGATAGGCGGTCTCGCGGGGCCGATTGGATCGCGACCGATCGATGGTCGAGATGCGGGACCGACTCGCGTGCGTTGCAGAGGCGAGGCGTCGACCCCGTTTAACCTCGTGACTCGGTGACGACGACGACGACGGTCTAGCGTGGCAGGTACCAAGAAGAGTGGAGAAGCTCGTGCCCCATGACTAAGTCACGGAACATCCGTGAGTCACGAGAGAGCGAGAGGCTGGGTCAGCCGACGCCCGAAGAATAGGACGTCGTTAGCCGCGGCTCGAAGCAGCTCGACCCGCGGCTTTCCACCGCCACTTAACCCTCGCCGTGTCGCGTTACGCGCCCTTGCGCTCGCTCCTCCGACCCGAAAAAAATTTTTCGAACTCGTGGATCGTGGATCGTGGATCGTTCTACGGGAACTGCGCATTTTCACGCGCAGTCAGTCCTTCTCTGAAACTCGAAATTCGACCGCGTAATTCGTTTCTCGGCTTGTGGATTCGGAATTAATTACATCGAATTGGTTTCGGCGAAATTCAACTCCAGCTCGTCAATTGTTGTGATGGTTGTGTCGATGAAATTTTCTAGTAAAGTTGATGACCCACTTTTCTGTTGATGACCAACCCGGATAATATTGAATCTATGCAAATACTGACAATGAGCTAGCAACAGTCCACATAAAAGTGGACTGTGAATAACTAGTCATAAGGGCAAGATCCAATAGTTGGTCATCTATGCTCCTTCTTTCAGTTGATGGTAACCAAATATATGTAAGGACATGCTTCAGAGACATTCGAGAGTATAAAACATTCTAAATCATTATAGCAGACATTCTATATCATTAAAAGCATTCTAAATCATTTTACATCATATTCAAGAGCATTAAATATTGTGAATTATTCTGTATCATTCTATTTCATACACGACCACGTAACAAGGAATAAACTCTTCGAAATTGTAAGCGTGTTGACTCCATTACACAGAATCCAATATTTCCAACAGTGTCTTTCTCTGAAATTCGTGATTCGACTCACCTCCGAATGCACTATTCTTGACTCGTGGATTTAGAATTAATTACTCAGAAGGTTGTGTCGATGAAATTTTCTAGTAGAGTCCTCTACTTTTCCAACAGTGTCTTTCTCTGAAATTCGTGATTCGACTCACCTCCGAATGCACAATTCTTGACTCGTGGATTTAGAATTAATTAGTCAGAAGGTTGTGTCGATGAAATTTTCTAGCAAAGTTCCCTACTTTTCCAACAGTGTCTTTTTCTGAAATTCGTGATTCGACTCACCTCCGAATGCACAATTCTTGACTCGTGGATTTAGAATTATTATCGATGAAATCTCGGAAAAATCGTTGATACAACGAAAAGCAAAAATGGAACGTACATCTTAGAATTTTAGCACAAATAACATTTTATTGGACATTTGCACGTACGATACAAAGAAAGTGAAATAAGTGAGTGGCTTTTTAATGAAATTTAAGAATTGTTTGCACCGCAACTAATTTCGATGAAAAATGCTCGACATTCCAAGCTGCTGTAATTCCATAGAAAAAGAATTAAATAAAAATCTACTTGATCTCATTTGGAAACGCAAAGCTTCTACTTTGACCTGAATTCGTTCTTTTCAAAGATCATGTTCTTTTCAACGTCACGTAGCAAATGGGAAAAGTGTTCTTTTCTTAAAAAAAGGAAAAAGAAAAAAAAGTAATTGCAAAAATTCAAACTTCTTTAAAAATACTAAAAAAATTTTATTTATGACTGAGATTCATCTTACAACAACTGCTTAAGATCCTTTAAAAATTCTTTTTCTCATCATTTTGTTGAATGGTCAAAGGGTTAAAAGAGAAAAATTCAAGAAATTCCAACGTGTCCGTTACCTAACTTTAACATTCAAAGTTCAATGAAATTGCAAAAAGAAAAATCGTACGGCAAGTTTCAAGAGATCAGTTGTAGAGAGAAAATTTCAATTTTCAACACCGTATCATGGATCAAGTTGTGAAAAAAAATTGTTTAACGTCCTTACACGTGTTTGAATTTTCGCAATTTTCAAAAATAAAATTATTTCTACTTTGCCAGAGATGTTGTTTTACGTGATGTGAAAACATCTTTGAAAAGAACGAACTCAGGGCAGTCAAAGTAAAAGCTCTTTAAAATAAGATCAGATTCTCTCATGCGATTTCCTTTCACGAAGTTACAGTGACCTAAAGTTATCTTCAATTTTCCACCGTTATGCGTTCCTTATTTTTCACTTGTACTTGCCTCAACTTCGTTTTAATTCCCGAGAGCGACTCGGCGGGTGTTAACTCGGACGAAAACTAAATCGCGACCGGGCTGAGAGAGGTTCTCGCCGGAGAACTCTCGACGTTCAGCCATTGACACAACAAGTTTCCAATTCGAATCGAGAAGACTTCTTGCCGACTTCCTCCACTCTTTCCTCGAGTTTTCCCTCGAACATTTCCAGCCTCGACTTGCTCAGACTTGGCTCGAACGAGTTGCACGCGACAGGGAAAATCGCGGCGCGAACGAAGTTGTGAAGAAACCGGTGTTTCCAAGACGCAGAACGATATTCCGCACTTTCGCAGAGAGACTCGAGACCCCGACCAGCGATTTTCCTCCGCCTTTCTCGCGTTCCTCCACGTACAACGCGGCGCGAGTGTTGCCTCCCCGCTTCAGCCGGATCCACGAAAGTCACGTCGTCTTCTTCGCGTCTGATCTGCGATCATACGACCATTCGTATCACAAAATGACGACCGAATCTCACATGTCTCGGATTCGTTGCAATCAGTTTTTTTAGACGACCACGAGTCTAAAGATATTTAATCCTTGGATCTTACCGACATGGAATTGTCTAATATTTTATTTCATTTCTATCATTAGAAATTTAATTCCTTTGTTCGTGATTGTTCAAATTGTCCGACGACGTTCCATGGTGGGTGATTTTTGATTCAATCGAGTTGTTTAATATTTTATTTAATTCCTATTATTAGAAATTTAATTCTTTTGTGCAAATTGTCTTTTGGCGCTTCGTAGTCGATAATTTTTAATACAGTCAAGTTGTCTAATATTTTGTTTTATTTTCATTATTATTAATTCTTTTGTTCAAATTGTCTGACGGCGTTCTATAGTGAGTGATTTTTGATCCAATCGAATTGTTTAGTATTTTATTTAATTCCTATTATTAGAAATTTAATTCTTTTGTGCAAATTGTCTTTTGGCGCTCCGTAGTGGATAATTTTTAATACAGTCAAGTTGTCTAATATTTTGTTTTATTTTCATTATTATTAATTCTTTTGTTCAAATTGTCTGACGACGTTCTATAGTGAGTGATTTTTGATCCAATCGAGTTGTTTAGTATTTTATTTAATTTCTGTTATTAGAAATGTAATTCTTTTGTTCAAATTGTCTTATGACGTTCCGTAGCAGATGATTCTTGATACAATCAAGTTGTCTGATATTCTGTTTCATTTTCGTTATTATTAGAAATTTAATTCTTTTATTCAAATTATTCGTGAATTGTCTTACAGCGTCCCGTAATGAGTGATCCAATCGAGTTATTCAATATTCTATTTAATTTTATTATTAGAAATTTAATGTTTTTGTTCAAATTGTTCGTAATTGTTCAAATTGTCTAATATTTTATTTTACTTCTAATATCCAAAATTGTCTAGCAGTCTAATATTTTCAGTTCTAACAATTCTCTTTTTTTGAAATCTAACGTAAACATGGAGATCAATATCCTTTCGGATTATTTTTCAAGACATAAATAGACCATGTCTCGACAAATTTGTCACGGTCGTCACGAAAAATGTTACACCTCTGTAATTTAACTCTCAGACTGCCGACGCGACGTTTCGTAATTCAAAGGGTTTCATGCCTGATTCAATCAAATTGTACACTCTAACATTTTCAATTCTAACAATTTTCTTTTTCGTTAAAATCCACGTAAACGTGGAGATCAATACTCTTTCGGATTATTTCTCAAGACACAAATAGACAATGCTCGATAAATGGTCGCGATCGTCTGAAAAGTGAACAGACCATTTTCGTGGCCATTTTCGTCGCAACGAAACGAACGATACAAATCCCACACATCGTAGAAGCAAAAGTCGCTTAAGTCGCGTGCATCCTCGCGGTGATCGTTTCAGCTGCGGTGGACGAAAAAAAATAAAAAAGAAAAAGAAAAAAGAGAGGAGGAGGACCCCGATGACCAAATGAATCTTCAACGGTACATTGCGTCCATTGTTCGAACGGCGGAAAATTGAAGTCGAAGCTGCGAGCCAGCTGATTAAAGGCTACTCCCTTCACCGCCCCCTCGGGCTCGTTACGAGATTGCTCGTGACCTTCGGTCAATTCCTTCGAGACTGTGGTGGAGAGAGTGGGGCCAAACCGAGAGATCGATTTCCGTCGAGGGACGGAAAAAAAGGGGGGGGGGGGAAAAAAAAGGAAAAAACAGAGGAAAAGCGAGAAAGAAACGACGAGGTTTTTCCAACCTCGTGGAAATTCCTTTCACCCGGTTGGCAAACAGAATACGAAGAGGAGGAGGAGGAGGGGGGGAGGAAAGGAGAAGGAAGGAAAAGAAAACGTCGGGCCATTTAACCGCGGAACGAGGTCAAGAGCTTTCCGCGGTTCCGCTTTCAGCTTCGCCGGCTCTTTGGGGATTAATAGACCGTCCCGTGGGAACACAGTCGCTCGTTGCGCCGAGTTATACTCGCCTTATTGAGAACGAAATCGGCGGCTCCCCCCCCTCCCCCCCCCTCTTTCCACCCACCCACTCCCGGCGCGCGGAAAACCAAATTAAACTTTATCGCGGCTTTACCTGCTTCAGCAGATGACACGAGAATATTTCGAGCGAGTGAAGGGCACTCGAGGCGCTTGCTCCAGCGTCCCCTCTTCGCGACAGCGCAATTATTTTTTCGGTTTTACGGGAGATCTGGCCTCCATCGTTTGACAGCGAGCATCGTGCTCGTTCGAACGAATGGAAACTACCGTCAGCGCAAGAATCACAACGCTTCGTCGTCGTTTCAACAGTCGTTTCTCTTGTTTTGGCAATTTAAATGTAAAAAATGTAGGTGGAGGAAGGTCTCGGTGTTCAGAATTTCATTCTGTATAGTAAGTGGTTATAACAAACATTATACATTATCGCATCATTCGAGTAAAAGCTCGATCGTGCAACCAAGTAACCGATCAGGCTACGAAAGAGAAAGGATTTTGCGAATGTTATGTCCTATCGACAGCTTCATTTCAGAAAAATTATTTCAGAAAATAATTATTATACGCTCTTTATATACTGCCTCATTGTGCGAAATCATTATTTCCCCGACGAGCCTGACGAAATTCATCGGTGAATCGGCGGCCTACGTGAAATGGCACTTGCGCGAACGGGAGTCACGGCAACAGGAAATCGACCATTCCGCGATTACTTTTAATCTACCGTCTATTCTGCCATTAAATCCAGGCAATCGTCGATCTCTGTTACCTCCTCGACGACGTCCCGGTTGGATTCGGGGCGTTAAGGACGGAACTCGCCTCCGGCCCACTTCCAAGAGTTATATCCTCCGAGAATTATACCCGCGAGAGGGAAACCCTCTCGTAGGATATTAGTAGCCGAACGAGCTTTGCCTGCACGAGTCAGGCGAAGATGTCAAAGATCCTCTCTCTCTCTCTCTCTCTTTCCTTTCCACAAAAACCAAGGTGTCCACCTATCGAGAATTATTGGTCTTACGTTTCCAGAAAACAGCGTGAAACCGACGTGTCTCGTTCCCTCTTCTTCCTCCTCTTTCGGCTACTTTTATACTTTTATATTTATGGCATCGACGCAGAGGACGAAATACGACCGGCACCGAATTACGTGCACTTTGATCTTTAAAGGCCAGATATATTTCCAGAGTCGCATCGGCGGAATTTTACGAATTGAAAACCACGGGAAAAAAACCCACACGTGACGACTCGTGTTAAATGCGTGAATAAGTATCCCAGTCGTGTGCGACTGTCGAAGGAGCAATTCGAACATTGGTATCGATACGAGCAATCGTCGACTTGAACTTCGCTGCTTCGAAGTTCAAAGGGTAACATGAAAATGGGTGGCGGCTTCGAGGGTAAAATGTCATTGGGATAGGTAAAGGTTATGATGCATGTCGCGAGCATAACCTTCGTAACCGCCTACTCGTTTTTTTTTTTTTTTTTAAATGTTTCAGAGTAAGGATGCATGTAAATCGATCACATGGACCGAAAGCGTAACGGTAAACAATTAATTTTAGAAAAATGTCACCGATGTGTCGTTCGCGCGCCGAGAATCCAATGTACAACCGCAGAAAGAAGTTGCTCGAAACGAAGCGCCAAAGAAATCGAAACTCCACGTGGTACAATATTTGTAAAAAAATCCCGAGAGATAAAATACGAAGGATAATAACGAGAGACAGTACGACGATAAGATTCGAGATATTCAAGGACTGGGTTATACTTAAACATACTTAAAACTGAGGAAATGTTGCAATTTTTGGCAAAACCCAGGCAACAGAAATAATAAATTTGTTGCTTGTTAGCAATTTCAATTTATTTCAATTTGTTTCAAAAATATAACGCCAACGTCAACCACTTGCGCTGGCAGCTGACTGCGGACCGTAACGAGCGACCAAACTGTATGCAATACGGTTGCTTTCTTCAATTCGTCGCTTTCTTTTCGAACTCGTCGGTACGATATTCACTGGATAGAAATTATCGAGAAGTAACAAATTTATTATCTGTTTCGCCTGGGTTGTACTTAAATATACTTAAAAAACTGAGGAAATATTGCAATTTTTGGCAAAAACCCAGGCAACACAAATAATAAATTTGTTACTTCTTAGCAATTTCTACCGTTGACGATAACAACTTCTGACTATTTATTTCAATTTGTTTCAAAAATATAACGCCAACGTCAACCACTTGCGCTGGCAGCTGACTGCGGACCGTAACGAGCGACCAAACTGTATGCAATACGGTTGCTTTCTTCAATTCGTCGCTTTCTTTTCGAACTCGTCGGTACGATATTCACTGGATAGAAATTATCGAGAAGTAGCAAAATTTATTATCTGTTTCGCCTGGGTTGTACTTAAATATACTTGAAAACTGGGGAGATGTTGCAATTTTTGGGACAAACAATTCTCGACGTGCGTGGCACGTCATCCAAGCGAAAGAGGTTAAGTGTAACTCAGGCAAACCGAAGAATAAATTTGTTACTTGTTAGAAATTTCAATTTATTTCAATTTGTTTCAAAAATATAACGCCAACGTCAACCACTCGCGCTGGCAGCTGATCATTGCGGACCATAACGAGTGACCGTATACAATAATTCGTCGCTTTCTTTTCGAACTCGTCGATACGACATCGCTGGATAGAGATTATCGAGAAGTAACAAATTTATTAT
Source organism: Tetragonisca angustula (assembly GCA_036937485.2). Lineage (NCBI taxonomy): Eukaryota > Metazoa > Arthropoda > Insecta > Hymenoptera > Apidae > Tetragonisca > Tetragonisca angustula. The sequence continues at coordinate 237,556 of JAWNGG020000046.1, read as the reverse complement.
TCGTTTCGCCTGGGTTATACTTGAATACACTCGAAAAACTGCGGAGATGTTGCAATTTTCGGGACACAAAAAATTGTCGACGTGCGTGGCACAAGAGGTTAATTGCAAGTTCTGCCTCCGCGTGGTAAGATACGCTCATAACCGGCGGCGTATCTGGAAACGTCTGGAAATCGGTCAAGCGTATCGCCTTTAGGGAGATGATATTAAGGATTCGGGACGCGGTATAGGCGTTGCTAGCTTATCTAGACACTCGTTGGCAGAAGCACGAGACGGCGGAGGATCCTCTCTGGCTCTCGAGGCTTTCCAATTTAACCGCTCTAGAGAACTATTTAACCGGTATTGTACCGCTCGCCGACTGATCGCTCAAAGGATGCATGCCTGCCTCCCGGTAATGGGAGATTTAAGAGTACTTATCGTCCTTTTCCACTTGATAACATATCGCTGGCTCGAACAGAGGGAAATAACGTTGAAGATAACAGCAGCCGGAGGGAAATTTATACAGTGGATAACCTTTTTTTTTCATTAACATTTAACATTCGAATCGTTGTTACTTTGACCACGGTTGCGCGTTGCACGCCTGAATCTGTGTCTTTATCTCTCATTTTTTTTTCTTTTTTTTTTTCCTAGCGGAGAAGATAAGATTCTTATTTGTTAATAACACTTTACCGACCGAAATCCGAATATTCGAATTTCTTGAAACTAGCGCTTACGTATTTAATTAACAATGTATTTAATAAACTAGGTTGTTATTCACTTGTTATCGATCGTATTATAAGCTGGCCATATTTTTCAAATATTTTGAATAATTACTCCCTTCCGTAACGAATCAGAATGATGAAAATAGCCTCTACATAGCGCTGTATATAATCAAAATTGGAATAGCTGAATAAGAATTTTATTGTTTGAATAATTTCTACCACGAGTAATCGTGCCTTTCTTTTTAAATTTAGCGTTAGAGCGACTGCGAATGATTTCCTAGAGCGAACGAAATATTTTTTTCATTTCAGGCGCTTGGCATATTTGCCACTCCAGTCTCAGTTGTCATACTGATATTACATATCGGTTGCCAGCGAACATGCAATTGGAACGTATTGAGTTTCAATTAGATATACAACTCGATAAAAAGATTTATCCAAGTGTCTTTCTCACACCTTTGTCTTTTATAAATTACACCTAAAGAAAAATAGTCAGCACATCACGAACATGTCTTATTTGGGGGCTATTTGCGAGCAGATTTTCTTCCCGAAAAAAACGAAGAAAACGAAGCACAGAAATTTCAGACGAGTATCTCGAAAATACTCCTCGCCACTATCAGATACTGATGAACAACAAGCTCACAGTATTTCCGTTGAAAATTTTCACAATTATTTCAATTAATATAAACATTTATATTAATTATAAATAATTAATTTATTAACTACATTAACAATATTACATTAACAACGTTAATAAAAATAATAAAAAATAAATATCCTTTCCAATCAATGTATCGTTTCACTATGAAAGTTAATTTTCTCACAAATATAGGTTGAACTGATTAAAAAAGAAAAACATGCAAACTATACGCGGTTCTCGACAAATTTGCGTTGGCCGACGAAGCCCAAGTTGGACACTCACGGTCCAGACGATTTGTCAGCTCTTGCTTCGTCAGCTCTTTGAAAACTGATTGCCGCGAAGATAGTGACGTAATTCCACAAAAGTGGCATTCGTGTACCACGCGAATCAGCGCAGGTTCGAACGACTGTCATGGGATATATAACGCGCTGCACCTCCCGAGAAATTTGCTCCAGATGCAATACTAACGTTCCCTCCTTAATACGCGAAAGTCAAACAGGAACTTCGTGCATTCGCCAAATTGCAAACTGAACAACTGCAGGTTAACGAGGAACCCACGCCGCGTCTCGGTATGGGTTTTCTTCGATTGAATTTACATTTGCTCCAAATCTCGCTCCGACTTAAGTATAATCATACCCCGACAGAGGACAGGGCCAATTGCAAACGACGATTCGCAATGATAATCGCGAAACTGCGACGGCAGGAGCGAGGAAGAAACGCACGGGTGGGGGAACCAATAATTGATCGAACGCGCAACAGCACGAGAGGACAAAAGCGGACGAGCGCTGTGGAACGCGGCGATGTTTTAGCCGGCCGCGTTTTTTCCATTTTCCAAATAAAGCCGTATTACGGCGGCGGCGGCGGGCACAAAAGCCGCGGAAAAATGAATACAACGGGCAAAACGCGATTACAACCAACCGAGCGTACCTTTTCTCACCGTGTCCGTGACAAAGCGTCCACGCGCGGAGAAACTTGCGACTAAACATACATGCAGATTGATAGAGAGAGAGAGAGAGAGAGAGAGAGAGAGAGAGAGAGTGAATAGAGGGGATTCGTTTAACTTTTCCAACATTACGATTCAGCGGACAACGACGCGGCTTTTGGAAAAAAACCATCGATCCTGGCTCACCTTACCGGTCATGGACGCAGTCTCTCTGTCTCTCTCTCTGTCTCTCTGTCGTGTGTTTGTCTATTCTTTGAAACGCGCACGTTTCTTCTTTCTCGCGTTCGGTCATCGAGTATGCGAGCCGCGTCCCGCGAGGGACTTCCTCCGTGCACTGACAATCATCGCGCGGAACGTAGTCATCGTCTGCGACGTTCGAAGACGATGGGTGTCCAAGTACGTGACGATTTGCGTGAACACCGGAAGCTGGTCGAACGTGAGATCGATACCATTGGCGTCGATCTATTCGACGGCTGGCGTATCGATTCTAGACGCTGCGCGATTTTCAGAACCAGAGGCGTCCGCTGAGAGAAGCCGCTCGACGACGAATTGTAAAATTCGTGGAAAAATTCTTGACTCGCCGTCAACGATTGTAATAAATTTTACAATTACATATGACTATTATATTTGTATTTATATATATATAATTGTATATAAATTATGTAAATTATTATATTTATATATATAATTGTAAATTATGTAAATTACTATATTTATATATATAATTGTAAATTATGTAAATTATTATATTTATATTTATGTATAATTATAAATTATTAAATTTATATATAATTATAAATAATGAAAATTGTTATATTTATATTTATATATAATTATAAATTATATAAATTATTAAATTTATATATATTTATAAATTGTGTAAATTGTTACATTTATATTTATATATAATTATAAATTATGTAAATTGTTACATTTATATTTATATATAAATTATGTAAATTATTATATTTATATTTATATATAATTATAAATATAATATATAATTATACAATTATAAATATAATTATAAATATATTATATTTAGTTATATATAAAGTTTTCCAGCCGAATTGGATTTATGTCTGATCTGTATCTATAAAATCTAGATTATACGTGTACAAATAAAAAAGAATAATACGAACCTCAATTTCAAGCTGAGTTTGAGTGTAGCTTTTACGAGGCGCGTCTTCTCTTAGCCATTGGACATCTCTGAAACATTATTGAATTTGCTTGTTAGTAAGTTTTACACCATGGGATTTGTCGTGCTTTTGGCGGCAAATGGAGAAACGAGAATTAATTTTCTGGAACAAAAATTACTCCAAATTTCTTGTTTGATCGAGTACAGAGAATAGATAAAATCGTTCCTCTCTCTGTCTCTCTCTCTGCTTAAATGATTCATAAAAGATAGGAAATGTTTATCATTTCTCGTAAAATTCCGTTGTCCCTTTCGCGTTTGGTGGCATACGATTGTTCTGACGAAAACTCATTAAAGTTTCAAATTGACCAAAGTGTTTTGAAGCCTTTCAGAGAACAGAGAAGTCAATATTCTCGCTTAAATTGAATGTTAAACGAAGAAAATTAAAAATCGACGATCATTGTCTCCCATTATATCATATTTCCATTGGCCGTTGAACTTTGCAGTAATATCGACCGATAATTCATCGACTAGTGCGTTTTATTTTTCTTCCTTTTTTTTTTTATTTAAGAGCAATAATACATTACGATCATTTCTTCTAGAGAAATATAAGTAGGGTGACGTGATACATGGCACGAAAGTGTAATTTATTATTACGCGATGTTGATTAGTATAGGTGAATGCTCTACTTTAACTGAATCTACTGTGTAGCTCGAGAGATGCATTTTGTGAGATTATGTCGCGAAGTTTTGTTGAGAGATACTTTTTGACCTTAATTTCTGCAAAAATCCTAAAATAGTTTTTCTTTCATCTTTGGTAAAAAAAAAAAAAATCGTGAGGTTATAAAATTGTTGTCTTGCGGAGAGAATTCGTAAAATTTTTTTTTCTTTCACCTTTGATGATCGTGAAAAAAAAAAAAACGTGAGGTTACAAAATTATTGTCTCGTTGAGAGAATTCGTAAAAATTCTAAAACATTTTTTCTTTCATATCTGATGAACACAAAAAAAAAAAAAATCGCGAGGTTGTAAAATTGTTGAGAGAATTCGTAAAAATTCTAAAATATTTTTTCTTTTATCTTTGACCACCGCACCAAAAAAAAAAAAAACTCGTGAAATTATAAAATTGTCATCTAATTGAGAGATACTTTCCAATCTGAATTCGCAAAAATTCCGAGATATTCCTTTCGCCTTTGACGATCGTAAAAAAAAAAAAAAAAAGAAAAAACAGAAAAAAAATAAAAGAAGGAACAAAGGAAGAGGGATGAAAAAGGTGTATTCGCGGCGGTGATCGAACGATGTCCCGTCACGGATAGTAATTTACCGGATGGAGAGAAACAAAGGGCACGCCTGAAGCAGGCTTTTCTTCCGCCTAAGAAATATATCGTCACCGAGAGAAGCCCTTGAGGGTGGGTTGGCTGTTGCGAGCGAGTCGCGTGGCCTCGTGTGTATATGCCCCCGAGAGATCGATAGCCTCTCCCCCGATAAGGGGGAGAACGATTAACGTGGTAATGACGTAGCGGAGGAGTGCAAAGGCCCTCGAGGAAGACTCGACGGCGCCTGGAAAAGGGAAAGGTAGGATTCGACCGACTGCGAAACCGGGCAGGAAACCGGCCACCCTCTCTCTCTCTCTCTCTCTCTCTCTCTTCCATCGGGCCGTGCTAATTTCGAATCTGCTCGTTGTTCCGGCCAACGCGCCGACAAAGCTTTGATGCCTCGGTACAGTGCAAAAAAACCAAGATAAAAAGAGAGAGAGAGAGAGAGAGAAGACAGGGTGAAAAAACAGAAGAGAAAGACACGAGATACGGAAGAAGAAGGAACAAGGAAACTGCGCCGGTACCGGGGGAGGATGGGGGGAACAGAGTGAAAAATATAGACGGGCGTTAAAAATAAAAGAAAAAAGGGAGAGGAGCTGGATGTTTCCCCTGTCGGGGGTGAAACACACGCGCGTGTCTAATCGGGGTGCAACGGCTCGCACATTCGAACGCGAACTGGGAAACACTTTCGGGAAATTTCCGAAAACTCCTGACGCTGGGTGGAAGCGTGCCTGGCGCAAAGGGGAGAGAAATGTGAAACTATCGAGCCGGGGAAAGACCGAAAAAGAACAACGACCGTGCGGAAGACTGACGCCGGACGCGCCTGGCTCGCATCGATTTTTAATAAAATTCCGTGGCTTAATTCACTTGGCTTTGATTTTCATTTCAAAGACTAACCCCTCTCTCTCTCTCTCTCTCTCTCTCTCTCGTGCGCTCTCTTCTTGTTGGCTGCTAGTTCTCTTCCGGGAGACTGCTCTTTTTTCTCTACGGTTCGATTGTTATTTTCGGAAGCGGTCGTTGTTCCAGAATGTTACGTACACAGCGGAGGGTGTATACGAACCGAATGCAGGCGAGGAGGGGTGGAGTGGCTGGACGAAGCGATTCGTGATCAGTCTCGTAGAGAATGTTTATCGCCCCGACACGGTTCCCCGGTGCTTTCGAAAGTGCGCAGCGAGCAATTTAACGCGTAAATTGTTTTCGTTTGAATAAAAAAAGTAAAAAAAAAAAGAAAAATATGGAAGAGACATTTCGAACTGGCGAACTGCGATCGCTGTTATGGGGGTGAAATTCATCGCAATTAACCTTCTAAGGACGGGCTATTTAAATCCCCCTTCGCTAGCGGACGAAGTTTAATTTTTACATGCTTTCATATAAATTATTATAGTTCCTATATTTTTAAAGCTAATCAAATCAAATAAAGACTCGAGCTACTCAAAAGAAGAAGAGAGAGACGATATATCGGCTTTTTCAGATACAGGTGTCGATATTAGTACTTGAAAGGTAAAATTTTGTCGAAGAACCGTTTCTTCGATTTATGCGTTCGTATAATCCGGATTGAATTTCCTATTAATGTATTCACTCCTACGTTCTAGCCAACTTCCACGGCTTATCCTAGATGTTATGCACGTGTGCTGCCGCGGATAAGCTCGGAATATAGATAAACACGGTAGATAAGAAGTACAATAGATAAACGCCGTTCTTGCCTCGCTTGGCGGTATCGAGGACGCATTAACATGTTCCGCCTGGGATAAAAAAAAAAAACCGACGAGAACGGAGGCGCGACGTTTTGTCCATTGTCTTTTGAACGTTGTTTCGGGGAAATTTCGTTACATAATCGGATTAGGTTTCCTATTTGCGCAGTCCCGCGGGTTGTAGCTCGTACAGAATTAAGGTGTTAACCCTGCTAAATGTAAAATTGTTTCACGATTGTTGCACACTTCGCGATCGACGGGATTATCGTTCCCTTTTTTCGTTTTTAACATTTTTCGTCGTTTCACAGACAAGCCAAAAATAATTGCATTCTTTCGTTTAGTGCACTGTATTTGAAAAGTAACGGCGCTCTTTTTTTCTTCTGTGTGCGAACGACAACTTTTTCTTCTGCCCGATTCCGGGTAAATTTCAGAAAGAAAAATTTCCAAGAAGAATTTCAATCAAATCAATTCTGATCAATGCCGTAGTTTGAAGGCTTCTTTTCATCATACACGTTGGATAATTCTTTTTCGAACTTGTACAGCGTTTTCTTTTTTCTCCTTTTGACAGCGAAACACGACGAAAATTGTCAACTAGATGGTGCATTTTCTTGTTTCAAGACAATCAGGTGACTCGAACAGTCAGGTGCCAGATCGAACGACGAAATTTGCGATTTTTCAAAATGAAGTTAGTTACATTCTAAGATGCACAGCTGTACGTCCATCGATTAAAAGAAAAAATGGAAAAAATACTTTTTGGTCAATCGAATGTCACAGAAAACGTTCGAAAGTTCTCACAAACTGTTCACAGAGTGTCTGAATGAAGAGTCCAAGTTAAAGAAACTCGCAGTCGTATCCTTCGACTAATTTCCACTTGGAAATTTACGACACGTTCCCCTATCAACGAGCAAGAGAAAGAAAAAGGGAAAGAGAGAGAGAGAGTGGAATTCTGAAAAGTCGAAACGACGAAATTCAATTTCCCTCGCAAGGATGCACTCCGCACGCCGACTACCAAATGAATTACTAAAAATCGAAGAGCACGAAGCTTCGTCGAGAAACGAAGACGTGATCGACGCGTGCACGCTGTCAGCTAGTTACGGCCACGCGTGACAATTGGAACAAACCAGCTCGTCGATGTTTGTCGCCTGCAAGCCACACTCGCGAATCGACTTCATCTCGACTGCAGGCGAGACGACTAATTCGACGTTAGTGAAACGTTGTTTCTTGCTCGAGCGAACGTGCAAAGCGCGGAGGGGATAAAAAGGGCGACTGGCATGATGGAATAACGGACGAAGCGAGTAAAACGCGAGTAAAATTTCATCGACCATCCGTTATTCGATTGAGAGTTCATTGGAACAAACGGGGAACCGTGAACCGGATGCACATCACTGGCGATCAGAGGTGAAAAACGTTTGATTGATCGCGGCTCGGTATGGCGAACGCGCTCGATTATCGATCAATCGTCGACTCGATCCGATTCATTCGCCAACCGGCTTCTACGCGTCGCGACTTTCGTGCGATTGCGCCATAAGGAAAGTTCCTCCTCCGGAGAGCCAGAGGGAAAATTGCCGATAAATTTTCGCACGCGCCGCTTCCTCGCGTTACGTAGCGCCGGCTATCGTTATTAATTCGGTCGTTGTACTCGCGGCCGTCGATATCGATCCGAGTTTCGAGAAGGACCGCGTGTATTTCGCGCCCGTACTGGCGGTGACGCGCGCGAATTTCGTTTCGTCCCGTTGATCGATCGAGATATCGCGCGCGTGACGGTTCCGCCGTTGGCCACTGCCCTGTCCAAGCTTTCCATTCGCATTTCCATTCTCTCGGTCAATCGTCGCCACGAGCGAGAATATATTTTTACTTTGTGAAAACCCCGCAGCATCGTACACACTGGCGCTTCTTTTATTTTTAATGATCCGTGGATCATCGCGTTTGTATGTTTTATAACGCGATGTATTAATATATTAACAGAATCTTTGTTGTTTGTACGTAGCATCTTGTATTTATTGTATTTAATTTTGATTTGAACGTGTTTTGCACTTGATTTAATTTTTTAATTGCACGTACGTATTCTAATATAATATGTATTATTATATTAACAGAGTCTTTGTTGCAAAATGTCACATTCTGTATTTATTGTATTTAATTATATTGTATGTACTTTATTTAATTTTGATTTAAACGTATTTTCTGCTTGATTTAATTTTTTAATTGCACGTACGTATTCTAATATAATATGTATTATTATATTAACAGAGTCTTTGTTGCAAAATGTCACATTCTGTATTTATTGTATTTAATTATATTGTACGTACTTTATTTAATTTTGATTTAAACGTATTTTCTGCTTGATTTAATTTTTTAATTGCACGTACGTATTCTAATATAATATGTATTATTATATTAACAGAGTCTTTGTTGCAAATTTGTTTTGTATTTATTCTATTTAATTATATCGAACGTGTTGTATTTAATTTTGATTTAAACGTATTTTGTGCTTGATTTAATTTTTTAATTGCACGTACGTACGTATTGTAATACAGTACAATTTATTATTATATCAACAGAGTCTTTGTTGCATAGAGTACGTTTCATATTTATTAAATTTAATTATATTGCATGTACCGTATTTGTTGCAAATGCAACAATTTATATCATGTATTGCATATTGCGTAGACTTTTTTATTATACAATTTACATACATACATACACACATACATATATATGCAAATGTAGTACTTATTTTAAGATTTCGCAACACTTTCGTTTCAAAAAATTCACCGTCCACGAGTCAATAAAAATGATAGGCAGCTCGATGGACAGACGTGCCCCCCGTACGACATCAAACTTTCCGAGCATCGAGGAAGTGCGCTCGCAAAAGCATGAAAGGCATCGAAGAAAAACTATTGATCGGACGTACGTATCAGGAAGCTCGGCTGCTTCCAGTCATTTTAACCGTGATTGCGAGAGAGAACTCCCTCCCTCCCTTCCCTGGCATTATAAGTTCGCTAATCTCTTCCTCAAAGCTTTTTAATCTCCAGCTGGAAAACCTTTATCTGGTATCGACAGTTTGTTGGTACAACCTGCCTTTGTAACCGGCCGCTCTCCATCATATTATCGTTCGCGATTTACTTTTAACGGCTGTGAAATTACCGCCTAACGGGCCTTTCACGGTGCAGGAAGCGGAAGAAACAAGATCGAGCTTAAGTCAACGGTACGCGGTGCTGCGAGGCTAACTGGCGTTCAATCTCCACCCACGTGAAAATTTATTATTGCTCGATACGGTTCAGTTTGTTTTTGCCGTATAGACTGGACAAGGGCCAGAGAGAGAGAGAGAGAGAGAGAGAGAGAGAGTGTGTGTGTGTGTGTGTGTGTGTCAACTCTTAATTGATTTTGTTCCGAGGTGAGCAAATTCTCGCGTCGAATGGAAAATTAAATTAATTTCTCGAGCGTAAACAACCGCGTCCATTGATGTCGTGACACGGTTCTCAACGATATCAATGGTCTCAATGACTGTGATTGTGGCAGGGAAGAGCATCAGTCTCCTTGAAAGATCAGCCAGGAGAAAGTTGGAGCGCCAGTTTATTCGCCGATAAACGACAAGCTGCCGCGTAACTTCACGTAACTGGAAGCCCAATTACTCGATCCTAATTAATCGCTAATTACACACCGCTCGCTGCTGACTGACAAGCAACTCCTGGCAAGTGGATTGTTGCAGCTGAATCCTGTTCAAAGTACGAGATCCTTGTGCTTTAAACTGGCTCCTCTTAGACAAACAACTATCCTGCACCGATACTTCAGCCAATGACGCAAACTTTGAAATTTCAGACACTTTGAACGTCCCTTTAAAAACTAATTTCTCATTTTGCTACTTGCAAATGTAAAATAAATTTGCTACTAGCAAATATATGATAAAGGGACAAATGTAATCGGCCGTGAATGATTGCCTGCAGACTCGATTGATCGAATGATGCAGCTCTTCGATGCCACGTCACTCGACACTCATTCTTTTCTGCATTGCATTCTTATTTCATCACACTGTTACTGACGATCGGTATTCGTGATAGTGGAATATTTTAGTGTTTAGTTATTCGTATCTGCACACTGCTCTGCACGTCCAGCGAGAAAGATTTGAAAATAACGCAAAAAATCCAGATTTTACAAGATTGTAATTTGCGTTTGAATGTGTAGTTTTTACAAACAAATATTCCAGAAAATCTATTAACATTTACTTGGAGAAACTTATGAAAAACACTTTTTTTAATATATCGTTTAAACAAAAGATTTTTTCGCGAAATACACACTAATTTACATAAAAACCGTATCTTCAATGGCTCCCGAGATATTTGACAAAATATATAATATTTAACATTTAATATTTAAATATTATATTAATTATAATATTATATTATAATATTTAATACGTTAAAACTTCGAGGGTAGTTTTCACCCCTTCAATATCGACGATTGCCGATTAAAAAAAAAAACGATTAAAATCTACATTTATGCCAAATTTCATCAAAATCAGTGAGTCACACTTCGGTCACAAATATTCCCTCGTTAGAAACCTTATGGAAGAACCCCATACTCACCCTTGATACGCGTATCTACCAAAAACACGAGAGCAAAAATTATGGTACCTTTGCGATACTGATGAAAAAAAAAATTAAATTTCCCTTTTGCAAACAGGATAAAAACAGAAACTGCATGTTCCTTTTTAGAATGCATAAAAGCAAAAGGTTCTACTTTGAAATCGACAGAAGGAGAAATTCTATCGCACAGTTAAAATTCCCATACACGTTTCACATTAAACGTTGGATCTCCCCACAGAGAATTGATTTCGTTAATCAATTTATAAATAATCAAAATATAAATAATCAATTTGTCGTTAATCGACAGGCGAGACTCGGAGGATCACGAGCGACGGACAACTATAACAACTATCAATAACTGGACTTTATCCATTCATCGGTCGTGCTTATTTATAAACTTCAAACTTCGATCGAAGGGAGAAAATTATTCGATTATTAAATACAAGTAATGTATTTCTCGTTGTCATCGCGTGTTCGGGTGCGAGAACGGACGTACCGGAAGTGGTGGAGCTTGGATCGATCCGTCGGTTTACCTGGAGACTTCTGCCCAAAATAAATACCGCGGCAAGGGAACCGTTTCCTCGCGCTCTTTCGTACGAAGAATCGATCTCGTCTCGACGCGAGGACGGCGAGATTTCGTTAGCCGGTTCGAGGTTTCCGGAACAGTCGGCCAGCAGCGAAAGGTCAGTCGGGGATCCGTGAAATAACGAAAATTCAGCGACGTGTGTTGGAACACCTGGCGGATTCGCAGGCGGAGAGAAGGTGCTCGCCCGCACGAATTTAATTCTTTCCCGAATCCGAAACCGAATTTCATTTCCAAGCCCAGTTCACCTTCCTCCTCCTCCACCCACTCGAATGTAATCGCCGATCCGCCGTGCCGGAAACACGCCTCGACGTTCAACGTCCATTCGACGTAATACACTCGTACCGCGAGCAAAACGGGCAAAGCCATTTGCTTTCGGGAACGAGCGATGAAATTTACTTTTCCCGCCAAGTTCTCTCACGCCCGCTGATGATTAAAAATTGTTCTTGCCTTCTGGCGAGGAGACGAAGATTTATATCTTTCAACGAAATATCAACGGCGTACATTGTGCAAACATCTAACCGCCGATAAAAAAAATTTCATTTCTATTCGAGGGATTAACTCTTTGATTGAAAATATACTTCCGATACTTTCGTATATATTCACATTTTTCGCGCGCGTGTTATTAACTTCGAGTTACACTATTATAGAGTTATAATTTTATACGTATACACATATAATTTTGAGCGGTAAGACTTGGAAAGTCCGTAGTCTTGCAGAATGTAAGTTTGAATTTTTCTAAAGGAAACTACATGCTACAGTTCAGGATATAATTTAGAGAAAGTTGTCGTCGTCCGAGAGTTATCGTTTCCAAAAGTTACCATTTGCACCGGCTCCCAGTTTCCATTTCGTAGGAACCTTGATTCTCCAGGATCCAAACAGAATCCACTTTAATTTTCCAGAGACCGAATAAATTCGACGGGAGGCTAATTGAAAGAAAGCCAGAGTCGCTCGACGAGACGAGACGAGACCGTCTCGCTCTCAGCTTGAAAAGAGCGTCTCTGTCTATCGACGACAAAGGCAAACGGAGACTGTCCCACCGAAAATAGAGTCCGGTTGTTCAGTGACGCGAGAGAGGAACGCCGAAAGAAGATCGGGTAGATCGGTCCAGGGTTCGGGGTTTCTAGAGCACTTGGACGCAGTTTTAAAGGTCGACGACCCTTCTCCACCCTGCGTCATCGTGGCGCGAGTTACGATCGATATCGCTAAAACGCTGTCGGATCGATCGGTGAACGCGACTGCTATGGCTCGCTTGCACGGGACGGGAGCACGGGATTTTCTTGCAGCGAAATTTACGAGACTTTCCTCCTTGGGCAAACTCGAGGAGTCCCGTGCTTCCTCCAGAGACGGAGGAGGACGCGTTCGCGAGGCAAAATGACCCCCTGTGTTCCCTGTCGTTTGTTCTCGCGCCACTGACTTTCTCCATCCGTGCTCCCATTTCACTTCGACAAACGACGATCACCTCGAACGTGAATAACCATCTACGCGTGTCTTCGATCTGTGACCGTACGTTTTCATTTCATCCCCCCTGTTGGATCTTGCCTGTACGGTGGACGATGACTTTACAAATTCACATTATAGATTGAATATTATAAAATATTGATATTATACAGTGTGCCAATGAAGTTTAAAGACAAGTCGAACAAAGATGTAGTAGGTGACTTCAACCAAGCGGATTGACCACGAAAGAAAGAATTATACTAGACCGATTAAAAACAGGACACACCAAAATAACACCTTATCGAGAACACAGACTATCCTTTCTGCAACAGATGCCAAATGTATCTCAGAACCCAATACACTTGAATGCATATGAACGCACAAACTTTGAACAGCAGAGAAGACTCCATAGGATTTCCAAAATTCTTGGTGGACACAGAATTCTGTATCACGAAATATGTACCTGCTCTCTAATGATCTCAATGTCGGAGCGGACTTTAACTTCTTCAGGAACGAATTTACAATTTCAGTTGTGACAAAGAAATTTGGCTTAATTTCATATCGTTTTTGGTAAATAAAGAAGACAACATATGAAACAAGTGAGTTCGGGTTACAGAAATTTAAAAAATAGTTTTGTAATGGTTTCGAGAGTGGAAGTAGCTTCTAACTGTCCACACATGTAGCCAAGGGTGTGAAGAGGTTAGAGCACAAAAAAAAAAAAAAAAGAAAGAATAACCACTTGAGTGACCAAACCACGTACAATAATTCGTTCGGTACGACATCGCTGGATAGAAATTATCGAGAAGTAACAAATTTATTATTTGTTTCGCCTGGGTTATACTTAAATATACTTGAAAAACTGAGGAGATGTTGCAATTTTTGGGACAAACAATTCTCGACGTGCGTGGCACGTCATCCCAACGAAAGAGGTTAAATATAACTCAGGCAAAACAACTAATAAATTTGTTACTTCTTAGCAATTTCTACCGTCGACGATAACAACTTCTGACTATTTATTTCAATTTGTTTCAAAAATATAACACGAACGGTAACCACTTGCCCTGGCAGCTAATTGCGGACCATAACCGTATACAATAATTCGTCGCTTTCCTTTTGAACTCGTCGGTACATCACTGGATAGAAATGATTGATTAGTAATAAATTTATTATTTGTTTCATCTGGATACTTGGATATACTCAAGTTATACTTAGATACACTTAAAATTGAGAAAATATTGCAATTTTTGGACAAAAAATTCTCAACGTGCGTGGCACGTCGTTCCAACGCAATAGGTTATAGAACACGGACTGAAGCAAAGTACAAAATACGTATCCGAGTTCTTTCATCGAATTTCGATATACACTCTGATTCGATGACTTGACACCCTCTTACGCGTGGTGTGTGAGGACCAGGAAGCCATCCTCCGGACGATCGTTCGATCTTCCTCGACTTTTTTTCTTTTCTTTGCGTGCAACAAAGACGTGTTTTGTCTGAACGTCGACATTATGGCTGACCCTAGTTTCCCATGCGCCGCTGCGTGAAAGGTTGCGAGGGTAAGGCAGGCACTCTTCAGCGAACTATTGATAGCACCAGCGAACCGTGGTGGCCTTTCAAAGATTCGTCTCGTCTCGCTCTCCTCGGCGAGACCGATTTACGAGCCCCAGTTAAACACCCCAACAGTTACAGTTCGTCGTTCGCGCCACCGTTCTCAATCGGTGAAACGTGACATTATTTTCGTGTTATTTTCATTACTTATCCAACTAGACAATGCCTGGCCAGGCCTTTTATTTCATTCCGTGTAATGCCCGCGCGCGTTTGCTCGCTACCGTGCCTCACGTTTTCTCCTATTGCTCGTATTTCCAGCAACAGGGAGGGCTATGAATTTTTTAGAACGCTCCATTGGCGCGTTTCCAAGATAGAGAGAAAAAAAAAAGAAAAAAATATATACTCTTTGTCTTTCCAGCGAGTTAGCCGAGGTGTCGAGCGTTTTTGTCCTAATTACACGCCTGGATACACGGCTCTTGATGACACGGTGTTTCTTGAAAATGAATGTACTTTCACGTAACGAGCGAAATTGACGCATTTTTCATGCAACGAATATGTACGATTATATTCTTTGACATAATTTAATAAGAACAGTAATAATTGTATAATTATATACTTATTTATCTTATTAATATTAATATAACTGTACAATTTATACAATTATACACTTGTACAATTCGACGTTTATTCAAAAGCGGTGTAGTTTGTCCAACTCGTTCGATAGCTCGCGTAGAATCCAATTGACTTCCCCTCTTTTTCTTTTTTTTTTTTTGTTCTCTTTCCGTACTTATTATCTGCATTTAACATGAGTGGTTTGTTTATCATTATTTACACGATCACTTTGGTTGTTGATCAGTTTGGTCTCTGTTTAGGATGCAGGAAAATTGTCAAAAAACCTGCTTTTCTCATTGAGTTCATCTTATCTATGTATACGCTGGCCTGCAGGTGTACTTAGTGCGTGTTTTAATAGCTAAATATATATATAATTATATTTTTTTTAAATATTATAATATATATATATAATTATATTAATTATATATATATTTAGCTATTAAATATAATTATATATATAATTATATTAATTATATAATTTACTGCGTGTTTTAATAGCCTTGGCCTTTTGAATAGCATGTTGTTGATGTCATAGTTTGCGATATTTTTAATTATCTTTTTAGTTATGGCGTTATAGTGTTGTAGGCTGATATATTCCTGGACGTCGGCTGCGTGTAGTTTTCTGATTGGTGTTTTAATATTTCAGGAGAAACTTGTTCTGTATATTATATCTTATTAATGTGAATTTTGGCCTAGATTGACTTCCTTTTCCAATTCCTGCGTGTCATTTATAGTCCACGGATAACTTCTAGAGATTTCGAGGATCTTTCATTTCACGTTCTCCCTTCAACGTGAATTCTATTGCATCGACGACTTTCCTTACATTCATTTCCTCGAAAAAACTGTCCACTCTCCTGTTCTCAAACGAGATCTCCCACTCGCGAACGGGAATTTCCAATTTACCAGCGATCAAAGGGCAGCAGGTAAAAGCGATTTGAGTTTCTTAAAGATCTGCAAGACCTTCAGATAAGAAACACAATCTCGCCGCGTTTACGAAACGCGAGACAGTCGATTAAACCAGCGGGCTGAAAAGTCTCGCGCGAGGTAAAATGCCGAGACGATCGCGCCAGCCGTGTCGCGGTGGAATTTATAATTTTCGCCAGAATAAATACACTGCAAACGTGTCGCAGAGCGCCACGTTCATTCGAAACGTAAATGTGTGTGTGTGTGTGTGTGTGTGTGTGTGTGTGTGTGTGTGTGTGTGTGTGTGTGTGTGTGTGTGTGTGTGTGTGTGTGTGTGTGTGTACAGGTTGCAAACCGCACGTTCGATAACGAATAACCTGCCATATGCAGAATACTCGAAGGGAGCCGGGGCGAGGGCGTACGCCGTTTCGCCGTAATTACGATTCTCGATATTGTTTTCGGTCGCATTATTAGCTCGAATTCCGGCGAGAACCGCCGACCATCACGAGAACGATAAATCGATGCGATCCCGGTGTAATGAGAGCCGACTGGTGACCGCGCGACGTCGATATTGCCCTCGCCGACTTGGTCTCAAGACCGAGTATGACTCGGAGTTTAATCTTTGATCCCTCGTGTTTATTCTTGGGCATTAATTCGATATCGACGAGAAACACCAACATATGTACATACGCACGTCTAGATATCTATTTGTTCTTACGAACAGAATAGATTTTGCGCTCCTTAAATTAACCCTTTGGCAGAAACGGATTCACCTTATTGTAAAATTAGATTCGTCCATTCGCAGATCAAACTCGAATCATTTTGCGAGATTCATGGTTGGAATTTCATTTTGTTATTTTTATCGCCATCTCCACTCTCCAATGACGAAGTTTCATCAAAAAATTCTCTCCCACCGAGGACGAGAAAAAATTAAATTCTCCGCGAGAAATACTTTGGCTAATCTTTCGGACCATGAAACATGTTATTAATTATTCTGTTGCAATATCATCGTCCCTATAGATTGTCATAATTGTCATATTTACGTAAAACAAGCGAATACACAGATGGATCTGCGTATATGTATACAAATACTTTTAGTGTTAAATAATATTTAACGGTAAATGATATATATCATACATTTTATATTAATTTTATATCATTTTACATCATTCCTCGTTCAAATATTATTACGCAGTATTATTATGCAGTCAAATTTTTATTTCGGAATAACGACCTTACGTTGGATTTTATTTTCATTACGACAACTCAACTGGCAATTAAATAACCAAAGGAAACACGTCGAGGAACTTGATTTGCACGAGGGTGAGCTTAATTTGCAAAAAGCGTGAACGAGTTAATTTCGAATTAACGAAATAGAATGTAAATCCACTGGTAAACAAGAAAGGAAAATTTTTTTCATGAATTTTCATGTTTCAGAGTGCGAACAATCGCGTGGATCGTGCACGGGCACGGAAGGAGAAAAGGAAACGAACCGGGTAAAGCAAACTAAAATCATACGGTTCGATTTCCGCGGCGCTAGCTCGGCACGGAAAAGAAAGCAAAACTAACGGGCGCGCGATTAAAAACGAATAGGTGTAACCCCCCTCGTGTTTAATTTCCCACCATTGCCGTGCTGTGACAGACGTGATTCGCCGGCGATTATTCGACCGATCGAATCGAGAAATTTCGCTTCCCTCCCTCCCATATCACGACGTAGTTAGTAAAACCTAGGTTAGAAGGTTGTTACAATTAAAAAATTATACTTTTGGAATTTCTATTCGAGTATAACGAGACTTCCACTTCCGGAGCTTGCTGATATAGAAACATTGCAAAACTGTTGGATGTTAACAATTCTGGTTAATACCGATCGTGAGTTCTTAGGACAAATTCCAATAGTTGGTCATCTCTGTCCCTTCGACATATTCATAATTATAAAAAGACGTACTAGGAAGAAAAGAGCACTCTTAAAGTCTTAACGTCACTCTTGACCATAACATTAGTTTCTTGCGCTGGAATGTCGTGACACGCACGTCGAGAATTGTTTGTCCCAAAATTGGCATATTTTCTCAGATTTTAAGTACATTTAAGTAAAAGAAAATAGGCAAAACAAATGATAAATTTATTATTTCTCAAATATAAAATAATCTGCAATATAATCTAACAATAAACACGCTAAATGTCAATGTATTTAATTAGAATATAGGTTATATTATCCATAACATAGGTTATGTTATAACATATTACATATTATAGCATAACATGTTATAATAAGTAAAATTATATACTTGAGTAAAACAAAACAGGCAAAAGAAATAATAAATTTGTTACTTCAATAATTTCTATCATACGAGACGAGTTCAAAAAGAAAGCGACGAATTATTGTATACGGCTTGGTCACTCGTTATGGTCCGCAATTAATTGCCAGCGCAAGTGGTTAAGGATACCTATAAGTAACGTCGTTTTCTGACACCGTGGAAAATTTTATTTCATTTAAGAGTTGATACAGCTTTAATCTGCAATATAATTTAACAATAAACACACTAAATGTCAATATATTTAACTAGAATATAGGTTATATTAGGCATAACATAGGTTATGTTATAACATATATATTATAGCATAACGTGTTGTAATAAGTAAAATTATATATTTGAGTAAAACAAAATGATGAATTTATTACTTGTCAATAACTTCTATCCAGTGGATATCGTACCGACGAGTTCCAAAAGGAAAGCGACGAATTATCGTATATCGTGCATCGGTCGCTCGTTATGGTCCGCAATCAGCTGCCAGCGCAAGTCGAACAAACCGTATAAATTGTTATTCCCTGGCGCAAGAATCTAACGCAGTTGTGCCCTTCAATTTGGTCCAAAGTACCATAGGACCACTGTACATACGACTAATTCCCGTGTACCTGCGCGATTTATCTGCCAGCAAAACCAAAAGCAGAAAAAGAAGCTCAAAAGACCGAAGGCGTCCGTAATTTCCATTAATTCAGTGGAGTTGCTAGACACTAGAGTTCGAAGGTTCCATATCGATCTGACCGGGAAAGTTCGCGCGTTGCTGCTCCGCAAATCCATTCTCGCCCCGGTAAGCTACGCGCGCAACTTGCCCCCCGGTGTGTTTTTCGTAAACAAGCAGCGAAGCGGATGCACACGGAACGCGCGTGAGAGAGAGAGAGAGAGAGAGAGGGGGAGAGATCCGGTTGCCAACGAGGGCTGGGAAACACTTCCCTTATAGTCCGTCCCGTCCCCTCTCGTCTATCTGCTCGCTATTTTCTGGCCGGTGGCTCGAAGTTTCTCCGCGACGCTCGCGGACCGAGGCCGTCGTGGAAAGTCGCTGAAAGGACGCGAAAAATGGCGCGGTGAAAAGCGGACGACGGCCGAGTTCCCTCCCCCCCCCCTCGTTCCCCTCCGCCCTTATTATTTTTCCTCTTTCTTTCTCTCCCCCACCTCCACCCGCTCCTCGTTTCGCCAGCGTCGCGCGTACCGTGTGCCTAACATTTTTACGCGTATTCAACTGGTTGCCGTTTCAGAAGGAGGGTTTTCGTGCTCGAAAACTTTAATAAACGAGCCATCCGGCCGTTCGTCTCTCCCTCCCCATCTCGTTTCCACCCTCTGTTGCCACGGTGGAAAAGCGACGCGGACGATCCGCGTTTCCGTCCTTCTTTCGCGCACGCCCCTCCAGCGGCTCCTCATCTCCGTCTGTCCCGCAGCTCTCCACTCTCTGGGACACGCGATCGATCGATATCCATTCCCCCCCCCCTGCCGCCGGGGAGAGGTGAGGAGGAGAGGTGAATTTTCGCACGGCAACAAGATATATCCGGAGGAAATAGGCCCGCGACGTTAATAGACACCGGCAGCGTGGTAACACCCTTTGCCTCATCTTCGCCGACACGTGCACGCATCGAAATGCGATCACGCAACAAAAGTCGAACGAAGATATATATATATATATATATGTGTGTGTGTATATTCGAAGTTCAGAGTCGCGTTTCGTGTTATTGATTAACCCAATTAAAGCCTAGGCCAGAGACTTTTTAGGCCGTTTTGTCGATGATAAAGTCCAAGCTCGCGTCAACGCTACGTTCTTGAGGTTACACAATGCTTCGATTGTATTGAAATTAGAAAGTTATGGGATATTTAGTGTTATGTACATATGATTAATTTTTTTTTTATTTAATAATAATTAATACGTATATTATGTATATGTAATAAATTTTATAATTTTGTAATTTTATATTATTTTTATAATATTTTTGTAATTTTTATAATAATATTTTCATATTTTTATAATTTTATATTATTTATTTAATTTACTAATGTAATACGTATTGTGTATATACAACAAATTTTATATTTATTTAATAATAATTAATCTATTTGGAATTTCATTTCTCAGAGTTATACGTACGTGACAAAATTAATTGTAGCTATTTCTTCGACTGTTCATACAGGTGTTATATTAATAAGAGTGTGATTAAGAATTTACGGAAGTTATTGTATAATAATCGGCCATGGACGTCCTCGGAAAGCACAGTCGAGTGCAAAAAGTTAATTATCCACGCTCGACTGGCCATTTCATCATTCTGATTCTAATGGTTTCCTCGAGTATCAACGACGTATCGCGACGCGTCGAACGAAATTCAAATTTAAGAGAATTCGAGCTCCGATCACACGTACGGACATGTACTTTAAAATAATCTCCTCAGGCAGATTTATAGATTGCATCGGCGAAGCAGAGTCGCCTCGATACGATTCAATTCCAAGCGAATCGTCGAGCTCGAGCGGGACAAAGCCTCGTCAATTACAAAAGTAATCAATGTAATGGAGCATCTTCCACTGTGAAATTGTTTTAATTTTTGCGCCACCGTCCTCGCAATTCTGCAAGAAATCCTCTCGTCTGCTTTTTCTTCTTCCTTCTTCTTCTTCTATTCGACGAAGCCTGGCCGAATGACAGAGGAACAGACGAAAGCAAGAAGAAAAGAAGAACGAACGGTATATTTTTAAGTGGTCGCAGCTGGAGTACGCTCCAAGATTAGATAACAAATTCCTCGTCCTCTGTTTCTTCAGAACCATATGAACTCTGAGCTCTCTGACAAGTTATACAGACTGATTCACGTGAAATGACTTTCAAATTGTGCGTCTGATGGAGGATTGTTTGACACAGAAGTTGTGTTTAAGAGAGGTGGCGAAATGTGGTGCAGGTTTCGAAATTTCCAAGCTCATCTTCGTCTTTTTTAATTGGGCCACATATCTTTCTCGATCTTCGATTTGCCATGACGAAATCGACACAAAATTTCGTACTTTCGAAAATTCCATCTTTCACTTCTCTTTTTGCGACGCCACTTTCACGTATTCCTTTACGCAACGTATCATTTCCCCAGACTCTATTAATTAATTATAATTATAATTTCAGCGCGCTTTAACGTAATATAAAGATTAAAAAAAAAAAAAAGAAAATGTTATAGTTAATTACTGATAAACGTTACGGTTAATTACGTTCGATGAAGGCTCGAGATAATTAATTTACACTGCAGCGCTCTTGTATCGACAAGCGTTCAAAGAGATTGAAAGAAACGACGACTGCAGTTTATTGGTAATTGGAAATGTTTTATTCGCCGATTAATTACGTAATAATAATTACTTGGTCTTGATGGTTGAATGACGAACGAGGACATTGGATAAACAGGAAACGCATTAAAGCAATTTTGCGCCTCCTTAATGCTTTTAACAAGGAAAGGGTCCTAAGTGTTTCCTTCCTACGTCGTAATTTCTTTTGCTAGACGACAGCGCGTGTACACGCCGCTGTCCTCTCTATGAAATATTAAATGCATGTTGGGATTTCGTTCAGTTCTTTTGCAAGATAAATGTAAATGTATAAATAAGAGATTATTAAAAATATATATATATATTTTTTCAATAACCAATCTAATTCAATCATTTGTATAATTTTTATTAATTATTCAATTTCTTATTCCATTCTTTATTTCTAAATTTTTTCTAATAATATCTTGTACATACACACATATATAAAATACTCATATTTTTGATAATATCTCATTTATATAATTCTTATTAATTATTCAAATTTTTATTTTATTCTATTCTATATATGTATATATAAATTTTTTCATTTTAAATAATTTCTCTCTAAATTCTTTCAGTATCTAATTCTTATATATATATATATATATATATATATATATATATATAATAGAATAGAATATATATATATATATATAAAAATTGGATACTGAAAGAATTTAGAGAGAAATTATTTAAAATGAAAAAATTTATATATATATATATATTTATATATAGAAAATATATAGAATAGAATAGAATAGAATTTATATTTATATATATATATAAGAATTAGATACAATTGAAAGAATTTAGAGAGAAATCATTTAAACTGAAAAAATTTACAGTTAAAGATCATGAAAAGAATTTAGAAATAAAGAACAGAATAAAAAATTGGAATAATTAACAAAGTGTCCACATTTTCAATAACATTCGAGAAGCTCGACTAAATCAGACGAAAGTAATTAAAGGGGTCCCGAAAGATGGCGAGTGGCCGCGACAAAATTTCGTAATTGCGAACGCAATTTACCGAGATCCCCAATCGGCGGTAACAATCTCGTTGGAGGGAAGAACTCTTCCAGGCTTCTTCGCCTCCGACAGACCGTAAAACTCTTTTCCCAGACTAAACGAAGGAGCCCGAAGCAACGTAACCGGGGGAGGATCCACGGCAAATTCCAGGCACGTTTCGTCCAATGGCCCCGATAAATACGTGCGACCTGGCTCGTCGATCAGAGAACAGAAGAACAGTCCCAGTCCCGACTCGGATATACCGCCGATCCTTTAACGAACCGATCTGCTGGAAAAACACGCCACTTCGCCACGAGGTGGAGAATTCGTGGAGCACGTGGTCGCCAGATGCGTTCGAGAATCGTTGGTCCCAGGGATCACCACGGGCCCCTTTTGCTACGACAATAACCTGATAGCTGTCTCCCTGATTGTGAGTCATACTTTATTTTTGTGGAATTTTCGGTGAACGCCGTTACGTTGATAGGGTTATACTTTACAGTTTCAGAGAGCTATTTATTTGAACGAGACTTCCACTCCATGTAGAAACTCGTGGATGTGAAAATATTACAATGACTGGCTCATGCTTGCTGCAATGCTGTACTGTACGCTACTTGTGGATCCTGTCTGCTGTGCTTCCTGTACTTTTGTACTTTATTATATCGTTTTTTATTCGTACTTTGGTTCCTTGGTCAATTTGGTCGAATTTATTAGCGCGTGACTAATTCCTAACAACGTCTACGAGTGAGTCTAGTCTTCTTTGTAGATGAGCTACTCCATATGACGAATGAATTGCCTCTGGACTCGAACAATTTACCTAAACTGAACTGTGAACAAAATCGGATCTTCCTAGGCTCGTGACTACGATTTTCTAAGATCCTGTAATTTGGGAACACAAAATTAGTGGGTTTCGAGTATGGGGTTCGTTGACTCACAGAAGCGAAGAAAGTAGCGGTCGTTCGAAAGAAGCTTAGGTATAAGATTAAAATCTACAGGCATGTACATATCTTGATAAAACTAAGACACACTTTGCTCGTATAATAAACGTGCCATTACCGCCGCTCGTTTACTCGATAACGTGATTGATTTCACTGATTGTCCAGAATTCTAGCCGTGGTCCCGAGATTTATTATTCCCGGCGGTGGATAAATTGAAGGGGCTGCCTTCAATTTGGGAGAAAACCCTTGAAACGAAATAAAATTACAAACGCAATTAGAGAACAACCGATTAATCATCGATCTCGCGAAATTCGATTCCGACTGCGACTACGTTTTTAAAAAAGTTATCTCGACCACGAGGTTTCGATCTAAAAGAAAAAAAAAAAAAAAAAAGGCAACTCTTGGCGAAGGAAATTAGTAGCTGGGCATGCTCGTGAGAAACGTATGCAAATAACCGTGTGCGATTAAAGCAGCTGAGAAAAATGGAGTAACGACCTGTACACATCGTGGATGTCGACGTAACTCGTGCAGATTAGCCAGAAATAATAATCTACGTGGAAGGTAAATGCACGGGGTGGCGAGGCTGAAAGCGTGTCGTTGACACGTGTTGCACGAACGACACGGCTCCTCGTAAAATCGCCGAACAACGCCACGGCGAGAGAACGATCCTGCTTGCGAGTGATTGGCTTTTAAAAGGACGATGACTCGACGTTGATCGCGCCGTCGTTAAGTGTTAATAACAATGAATTGTGATAACGAACGTGATAAAAAAAGAAAGACACGGTTTAATTGTCAACGTTCGTTGAATGTCATACTAATTTTGCATGTTTGCCACAGGGCGCCAACGTGAATTATCATATAATATTATAGTATTAATTACTAGTATAGTAACAGAATAGTAATAATATAGTACAGTAATAGTATAGCATAGTATAGCAATAGTATAGTAATGATATAGTACAGTAATAGTATAGTATATTAATAATATAGTACAGCAATAGTATAATATATTAATAATATAGTACAGCAATAGTATAGTATATTAATAATATAGTACAGCAATAGTATAATATATTAATAATATAATATTGTATTAAATATAGTATTTATTTAATATTATTATATTACTTAATATTTTTAAATATTTTAATATTGTTATTTAATATTTTTAATATTTTTAATATTATTTAATATATTACAGTATTTAATATTATATTAAAGTATTATCTGCATAAGTTGAGATATGCAAACGTGGTTAATGGATTTGCTTTAGTAGGTCACGGCGCTGAAATGCGTTTCTCCGATTTTCACTTATTTTTTGCGATATTTTATTTCTACGACTCTAGTGAAATCAAGCGTTGTGTTTCTCCGCGTACGAGCCTATAAAGAAGACTATATTTTTATTTTGCAGAAGGTATTACGAAGAAAAAAATTCAAGACACTTCATTGTGAGGAGACAATATTCATTTACATTTTGTTTGTTTGCACTGCTTCAATACGACATGCGCGAATAATATTTACACAAACATACATACTACAAATAGAATTTGTACGTCCTCTACTGCATTAATTTCTTCACACCATCGAAGCAACGAAGCTGACATTGAAAAATTTCAAACTATCATGCGTTTTTTATCAATCTTTGATTCGCCGGTCGTCAATGACTCCCATGGCCATTTGTGTGGCATTTAAAAACGATATTTCGAATGCACAAACTTAATAATACGGGACGTTGCAAGCTTCATATCCGGCGACAGTATCGAAAAGGATGGAATATTTTCATCGTTCCCTCGTAACGAAGGGTGGTTATTATTCATTCTTACAGGAGGGGGATCCACTGTAATCCGAGTGTACGTCACAAAGGTCCATTTCCGCTTTTCATGCATAAAACCGCGCGAGCGATGAAACTGGCTCCGGCTCCGGTTCCCCTTTTCTTTTTATCTTAAATACACCACTTAACAAGAAGTTTCATAGTTTCGCGCCTTAAAGCCGGCGGGCGGCTTGAAACTTTTAATAGTCCCATTTAACGGCGGCGGACGACAATCTTTGCACCTCCCGGAATAAAGGATGCGACGAAAGTTCGACGATTCCCTCCCACCGTATTTGAACGCTCTTGCACTCCAACCGAGGATATTTTTATCCACCCGGTACGGGTATTCTATTCGGTCCCCTATTCACCAACAAATCTTCCTCTCTCTCCTGTCTAACAATATATTTCTTAATGCTATTAATATCTAGCATCATTCAGGGTTTTTAAACGTACATGTACATACAGCAGAGGGGACGAGCAAAGAATACAAAAGTGGCAATGTCATTAAAGGTTTCACGCTTATCATCCTCGAGACGTGCTATGATTCCCCCCCCCCCCCCTATGAAACACGTTCTGCCAATGGAAAGCAAACTCAAACCACGTTTCTCAACCTCGTCTCTTCGAAAACACTTCATGTTTTATTTATCCCCTTCGTTCTTTCGATCGGCCTCGAGAGCCTCCACTCTCCTTTCACCGCGTCAACGCGCAGCACGCAACGTGAAATTCGTAAAATTTAACGCGACGGAGATCGCGTGGCCCGACTAGAAGAGACTAGACACGCTGAAAATCACTGGAACACACCCGAAAATGCGTATCCTTGATACGATGTTCAGGCAAGGGTAGAAGAGGCAGCAACAACCATGCACGAGACGCTTCAACGGGGGGAGGGGTGGGAGAGGCAATTAGGTCGAGGAGTTTAATTAACTCGCGTTACATTTCGCCGGCTATTTCCTCTCGCCCTTTGTCTCCCTATCTCGCAATTTGTTCACCACCTCGATTCCATTACGCGATATCACAATCTGCAAATACCATTGGGCGTGTTCCCTTTTTCCTCTCGACCCTGTTTCCTTTCAACCCCGGTCTTCCTGTCTTTTTAGCTCGGGCACGCGATAGTCTACGCGGCCGCGTACCTCGTTTCGCTTTCAACTGGGTCGCCTTGCCGCGGCACGAGAAAGAGAGAATCGATCAAGAAAAATATGCAAATTCGATATAAACGACTTTGTATAGATCGTGACTTTTCACTCTGTGTCACCTTTCCAATGCGTTCGCAGTTGGACGAAAATTTTTTCGTCGTGACTCGCTCGCTTAGAATATCAAATATTATTAATATATACATATATATATATATATATATATAATATATATAGAAATATAATATCTATAATATCTATAATATATAATATATATAATATACATAAAAATATAATATCTATGATATATATAATATATATAATATACATAAAAATATAATATCTATAATATATAATATATATAATATACATAAAAATATATTTATAATATATAATATATATAAAAATATAATATCTATAATATTTATAATATATATAAAAATATAATATCTGTAATATATATAATACATATAAAAATATAATATCTATAATATATATAATATATACAATAGTATAATATCAACTCGAGGTTCAGAGGATCAGGCGATAAACGTCAATAGCTACGTTTCCATTACGAGAGAATCGAGGAGCTGGTGAAAATTACAACTCGCCTGGCGAATGAAGTCTCCGTTTCGGAAAAAGAAAAAGAAGATGTTCGTCGTATTCGTCAGCGCGAAGAAAAAAAGAAAACTCGAAGAAGACGAGGACGTGGACGAAAATGTACGTGGAAACATGTGTAGCGACATGTTCCTTCTCAAAGAAAAAGTATCGATCGTTTGTTCGTGAATCTTGACTGCAAGACCCGCGAAGATACGAGCAACGAAAAGTGTACCAGCTGGACGAGCGTAATTTCGAGATGGCGAGGATGGTGAAAGAATGGAACGTGCCGGTTGATCGCCAGAGATCCCTGATGGCGCTGGCCAGATGAGGCGTGTGCGATCGGAAATCCTTTTGCTCGTCCGTCACCCGGTGTGCGGCCACGGACGCGAGACAATGGGACACACACACTCCACGCAACATGTGTTACCAGTGGCGTAGAAAAGAGGGAGAGAGGAACACTGGTTGTACAGCTTGTGTCCTTGCGCTGGGCTGCTGGTAATACGGAGGCGCGTGTGCACGAAGGTGGCAAACAAGCGTTAAAAATCCAAGGGCCAGCTGGGTCAGCCTCCGTTCCATGGGCCCCCATTGTTAACGCGCTTATTACGATCGTCCACGGTGAAACATGTGCTGTTGCACGCACTCTCTCTCTCTCTCTCTCTCTTCCCTTCGATGCCAGCCGGGTACGAGCGTAAGGTATAATGGCTCGTCAGACGCGAGCAATTCTTCGAACAGCTCGTAGGAGCCTTTTGGATTTCGGGAGATTTTGTGATTTCGAACACTGTTTCTAGGATTGATCACGATCGATTCCGTAGAGAAAGTCGGCGGTGCAATAAAATTCATATCAACGCGTTGAATGCCCGGCAATTTTACGCAAATTGGATATTATCTCGTGATTGAGTATGAAAGCGAAACAATCTGAGTAAACTTTATTTATACAGAACGAATTTAAATGAAACTTTGTACATCTCTTGTGATGTATTTTTAGTAATTACCTACTTTCATATATAATTGCCTAATAATTATATATAATTTTTATATATAATTATAGCAGTCACCTACGTGTAATGGCGCACATGGCGGTTTTGCATATTTACCCGAGTGTTAAAAATTAATCACTTGCGCTGGAATAACGTGCCAAAATTGCAATATATTCTCAGTTTTAAGTACATTTAAGTAAACCAGAATAGGCAACAAATTCATTACTTTCCAATAATTTCCATCCACTGATATCGTACCGACGAGTTCAAAGAAGAAAGCGACGAATTGTTGTGCACGGTACGGTCGCTCGTTATGGTCCGCAATCAGCCGCCAGCGCAAGTGCAAACACGAGTTAACTCGCGACCGGTCGACAATGCGTTAATACTCGCAAATTTTTCAACATTTCAGCCTCGTTGCTAGCAATGGCGCGAAGAAATTGATGCAGCATAAAACATGCAAAAATATTATGCGTTATACAAATATTGTTCGCGCAATGCGAACAAAGAAAAGATAAATAAAAAAAAAAAAAGAAAACAGTCTTCACAATGAGGCAATTTTCCTGGTACAATTTGTCCCTCTCCCTCTATCTGAGTGTTCTCGAATTTTTCTTCGTAAAAGAGGTTGATTCGTTGCTCGTGCGGTGAAACTCGTGCACGCGTACGAACATCTGACGCTGGCAAGAAATAAAACGAGCGAATCGAAGGAACGCGCGCGCGACCTGACTTTTCGGGCATATGTTTAGCGCGGAGGATTGATACGTAGTGAAACTAGCCACGTCGTGGAATCCAAGCACACGCGCGTGCACGTCGAGAGTGGGATCGCGTGATGAGGTGTCATCAGTCTGGCGATCTGCTCGCCGACGACTCAGGCTAGAACGCTTCGTACCTCTGCGCGTGTCCTCCACGTCCTACACCGGGGCTCTATGGTATTTAACGGCGACGCGGTGACGCTTTCAACGGGAAAAACGCGAGCCTTTGAAAACCGGGTGGGATGGGAAGGGGGAGGGGGGGAGGGTGGACGAGGGAGGGAATATGAATGAGCGCCGGAGGACTATATGAATCGCGCGGAACGGAGGAAATTCGAACGGAGTGGCGGGGCATTTACGTTCGAGTAGACGGGGCAAATTTTTGTAGGGATCGTCGAGGGAAATACGACTTCTTTTTCCTTTCTTCTTTTCTTCCCCCCGCCCTCCTTTCTCCTTTTTTATAATAGGACGCGTGTCCTATTTTGAATATTCATTTTCTCGAAAACGGGCAAGAAACGAAGAAAAACATTTCGACTTGCGTTCTTAATAAGAGACTGAAAACCGAAATATTGCGAGGTTTAGGTATTATACCGGTATTTGCTCCCATATTATTGTAATATAACCGATATTTGAGAAATCGGTTTTAATGCCAGTATAAGACGGTCATACCGGTATTTTCATACGTGTTTTATCGGTATTTGATGTCCACAATGGTAAAAATACCGAAATATATACCGGTACGTTTTACCGACGAAAACACATTTTTCATTCTCTACGTACAGTGACTCTTATTAATATTCGGACATTATGTTATTCAAAATATCGTTGTGGATTTCGATTGTTTATAATGGTAAATTTGGATTAATTTTTTAATAATATAATAGAACATTTGTTATGGTTTATAGTAACGTAAATTTTATTTACCTATTGCACATACTTTTCTTAATGTCAAACAATAAACTGAACCATGTCGAAATGTAGCGTGGCAAAAATATTCGGACATTTGAAGAACTACGATACTTGAACCTGAAAATTGTTAACATAAACGATAATTAATATTTTGTTAGGTAGCCCTCAGCTTCAATAATATATCGCAGACGCTTAGGCATATTTCCAGTAATTTTTTTCAAGTAATTTAGCGGAATATTCATCCATTCTACGATTAATCGTTGTTTCAACTCCTCTTTCGATTTATCGACGTACGACAATTAGTCATTTTTCACCGAGAGAAAGGAAAAACGTATCGAGAAATCGGTCATCTTTTAAAGTTAAGTAAGAGTATCGTGGCTGATACTCTTGTATGGAGATACAACGATGAATTAGTATTAGAAATAATAAAGGATACGTGTATAAGCGTCATCAAATTTACTATCGACAGCTTTATGAAAACATTTGAATGATTGTCTCCTTTTCTTTTTCTAATATATTAATATTTTATTTACCGGTATTATACCGGTATTATACCGAAATACATTTATTGACCTAACATCGTTTTGATAGCATCTTACCGATATTCGCACATTTCAGTTTCATCAAACGTAATCGAATAGTAACCTAAAAATACCGGTATTTTACCAGTATCCGTAATACCGATTCGGTCTCTGTTCTTAATGAACTGCAAGAGCGTTGACACGGGTGATAAATTAATTAAATATGACAGAATGCGAAACGTTCGAAACCAGAACGATACGGTCCGGTGGAGTGTCTAACCAGGAGAAGTTTCCAGGGAAAACGAAACTAGACGGGGCCACTGGTGACCCGAGAACAAGCTACCGTTTTCGTTTATAACGTTAATGGAAGCCGGACACGACCGATTCAGCGGCAGTGGGTTTAAAATTATAATGAATCGTTGTCCCCGCTCTGTTTTACCTTAATCGCGAGTCGTTTAACCCTTTTACATCTAGGAACCAAGTGATCATGATCCTACGTTACGACTTGTAACGTACATGTTGTTGATCATATGTAACTAGTCGGTATCATTTTATAAATTCCGTTTGAATCCATTTTATAAAGTTTAGAGTGTTTGCACTTAAATTTAAACTGTATCAACCATTTCGATACGACTTTATTTTTAGCCACTATGCCTCCATTGAACACACTCTTTGCCTTCGAGAACACTTTTTGTATCATCTACCAGCAATTTATTTACAAAATAGCGAATGAAGTACCACTTTGAATAAAACGATATGGACGTTGGAAATAATCATCCTGTTCAAATGGTATTCAACGTGGAATTTTGTTGATTAAAGCAATCACCGAAAGTATAGTGTAGTATATAAAAGTTTATGATACGCAATGTCAATTTTCTGAAAAAATTTCCTTCGTTATTTCATAAACTTTTGTAAGTAGCAACAAGAAGCTTAGTTTGCGCGAACGATCCCGAATCATTCGAATAACAATTAACTCACGACTGCACAACTCTATCGTCAAGAATTTCTTCCATTAAAATGTTATTATTATTCCTCTTACGTCATGCAACATCATACCTATTACGTTCGTTATAATTGTCAGCAATTGCAAATAGTTTTACAATTTTAGCTGTTGGCTGGATTTAAATATATCCTTCTTTATTATTTCGAATTTGTATAAACAGTGTGAGTTCCAATACTGACACATGTAACGTATGAAAGAAAACTACTTTTTACACCATTGGTATAATAAATGGTTCTCCCTGTAGATTCGATATCACTCACGACCATGTCGCTTTCATCAACAGCGAACTGACGCAAATTTTTTATCAACTGTGGATTCGTGAACGACGTTAAGCTCCGTCTCGAATTCGATTTCTCCGCGTCGTGGTGTGTATTTGTTTAATAAAACCGCGTTCGGATAAACGAAAGGAATTGTTATCGCGTCGATATCATCGAGATTTTCCCAGCCCTCCCCCCCTCCCCCCCGGGGGCCAATTGCGATTCGACGGATCGAAAGCATCGGAAACGGTTGAAAGCAGCGACTGTCGGATTGGAATCGAGTCGAGAACGGATCGAAGATACCAGCTGACTCGTTCCTGACGGTGGAACGGCCGCATTGTCGACGAGATTATTGCCGGAGCCGTCGATGAAATTGTACCGTTCACTCGACTCTCGCTGTCGAGCACCGCTCTCCGACCTCTCTCTCTCTCGCTTTCAACCACCTACCCCGTTTCGACCAACGAGATTTCCAACGTTGTTGCGACGCCGATCGCCCGTCGACGAGTCGACGTACTTGGAAAAAACGCGTTTGGGATATCGACCGATTCTCCAGACGCGCGAAATAAGGGAGAGCCGCTTAATGTAAACACGAAACCGACGATTGGAGAGGGTCGTGGAACGCGTAATGGGTTTCATTAAAACCACGGCGACATTCTTCGGGAGAACTCGATGCAACGGGAGGGGAGGGGGGAATCGAGAATTGCTCGTTACGATTCTCTAATGCAGAAGCGGCGAACATCTTCGCTCGCTCATTCAATCAGCCTGCGTGTTCCTCCGCCATGAATGTTAATTCTTCGGTGGGCCACGCGAACTACTTTTCTCCTATCTTTCTTCAATTTCAACAGCTACGGTAGAAAATGAAGCAACTTGTATCGTTTCCTGACGCGAGTATTGTGGTGTGAACGCGACACTTTCAGCGCAGTGGAGGGGGTAGCGCTAGCGATCGGAAAAGTGGGGGCAAGGGCCGCCAGTCAGCCACCTCTGCTCCAACGAAATTTCCAAACGTTTCCCTCACGACGAGAGAAAGTTTTACACTACGCGAAATTTGAATCACACATGCGAGGAGGAAACCTGCGGGCGCAAAATCTGCATTTCAATTACTGGAAACCTCCCATTACGCTCGTGCAAAGCACGGTCGAACGCATACAATGCAATTATTTGCATTCAATATAGCCGAAACCGCTTCTATGCGCTCTCTTTATTCCTTCGTCGCGTACCGGCCCGCGAAAGAAACGTTCGCTAACACGTTGTAACACCGACAAACAAACGATCACCCTTCCTACTCGTGCATACGATTTACACAAGCAATATGGCAACAGCACTCGAAAGTCGAACGATCGTAACAATCAATAAATCGGCCGCCACTTCGTTCAAACGTAAGCTTAACGAGCCTCGACGACAGAACACGACGAGAATTGTTCCGCTCCGCGCCATCCGACCGCTCTCCCGTTCTTCGCATTGTCGCTCGCTTTCGTCGTGTACAGGGCGTTGCAAAAACTTTGGAATCAAAGTTTGGAAAGACTATAGTTGAAGTCGTCTCGCAACTCCGGAACACAGAGAGTTCTGCAGCGATCGATTACATTGTGATCGTGATCGTCGTCAAAATAAATCAGCAATTTGGAGCGATGATTTATATTTCGTTACGATCTGTACATTGTTTGAATAGGGTTGTGTTATTCTAAATATATAGTAGATATCTACTAGACCAAGAGAGGATATCTATCTACGTGGACTCTTTGCTGCATAATAGTATCTGTATTGTTGAATTTAGAACAATTTGTCAGAGTTTATAATTTCGTGACACATCTTCCACCTAGTTGATGGAAAATTTTCTTGAATATTAAAATTCTATTACGCTAACTATTATCTAGTTCCTTACAAGATGTACACAGTGTCGTACCGACACAATCACGATCAAAAGTGCAATCATCTTACGATCAATGATTATTAAATTAATCATCGTCTTTGACTACAACGATTTCGCTTAATGATCACTTAATGATCCATTAATCGATTAATATCTAGATTCCGTACCGATATTTGGACGTCTGTCTTAACCTGTTTCAATGAATATGCATGCTGCTAAAGTTCCTCCACCCCGATGACTAACTTGAAACAGCCTGTACGTGCGCAGCAAGGAGAAGAGAAATGAAAAAAAAAAGGTGGACGAGAGAAAGACGGAGAAAGCGAGAGAACGCAGAGGGAAAAAAGGGCAGGTGAGAGAAATGTTCTACGTGCCATACGACATACGTGGGCGACTCGCTCGATTAATCTAACGCTGTGTTACACCTCCGTCCGTTATTACGGTTAAACTGCACCCTGGCTGGATGTAATGCCATACAGCGGTGCATGGGACTGGAAAACGACGGGAGGAGAGGGTGGTGGCTGTGATGCTGGTGTGCCGAGATCGTTCCTCTTCGTTGCAGTCGACGAAGCAACAACCCTTTCTGTCCACCCTCTCTCTCTCTCTCTCTCTCTCTCTTTCTCTCTCTTGGTTCAGGGACAACAATTACACCTAATATCGCCGGCGAATTATTATTTCACGGCTTTCCGATAGAGAGACACGCGCGTCGACGGTTTCACGGAGAGATAGAGAGAGAGAGAGAAAGATATATATATGTATATATATATATAGAGAGAGAGAGACGCGACAGCTCTCAATCAATAATCGTAATTGGTATCGTCGTCCCTGGAAAATGCCGGTGAATATTCGTTAATTTTCCGCGTACGCTTGCCCACTCGATCGCACGACAGTCTAATTGGAAGTATCGCGTCGGAACTATTATAAAACCGATCGAGTGTAAATGAAAGCTCTGCTCCGTCGTTTCGACCCTTTCAGGCGAGAGGCAGGCGGAACGTTTTATTCGTCCCTATCCGCTCGAGAGAAGGCGAACGAGTTCTCAGTTTTATGAAAATAGAATGTCCACTCGAGAAATAGAAATAGCGTGGAGTGTCTTGGCTGAAAAATTGAGAGTGAAAGAAACAGAGAGACAGGGCGAGAGAGAGAGAGAGAGAGAGTGACGAGAGGGCACGGATTGAGGTTGTGTGTTGCATTATGTTTCTTACGTGAATGGAACAATCGAGAAGGCTCGTGCGAAAAGCATCCCCTGTGGATTTCACTTCTTCCGCGGGGTAATGAAACGATGGCTCTGCGTATTTCCTCGAGCATACTCCTCGACACGATGCTCTCGATACTTTTCAAAGAGTATCAAAAAATTGAAAAAAAAAAAAAAAAGAAAAATTGAAGAATCGAGTTAAAAATTAAAAGACTAATAGATTCAATATTCAACGTAATACATTGTAATTACATATTTACAATATAGTATAAAATAGTATATTATAAAATATTTATAACTATAGTCGCTAAAGGAAAGTAAAACTAGCGCGGTGCCAAGGTCGATCCGGGCAGGATCTCGATTCTCGAATATACGAAGGAGAGACGTTGTCGAGGACGTTGATCCGCGAAATGATTCTTCATCATCTTCGCCTTTAACGCGCGTTGAATTTTCTATAACGGCAGAGCTCGTGCAGAGGACAGTACAATGTGCCAGCAGGATCGCCAGTGAGAGAGAGCCTCTCGATAATTCAACGGGACAGGGCGAAAAAAATCAATAGTACAACCACCCCTGGATGGAGGGAGTCCCCTAACTCTAACGTGCATATATCCGACGCTGGGGCCGCGGACGGTTCTTCTACCTCGTATACTTAATGAGCGCGGCAACCTATTTGCGCAACGCGCACGGTTTAACACACATGCACACATACTCGATGACACGACACGAGCCCGTAGGTCAAGCGACCTCTTTTCGTTCCTTCTCTTTCTTTGGTTCCTCTACTTGCTTGAGCACGGCAGAGAAAGGAAATTAAGCAAAAATTCTAGTCGCAACGAGAAATTTTGCTCGATTGGCCGCTGGCTTCTTGCGGATGGGGTTGATGTTTGTGAATATTTGTGGAATCGTGTACGTTTACGATTGGGATGGGGGGCAATTATCGTAATCAGCGTCGTAAAGTTGAGCGTCGATGGGCTTAATACCTGACGCGCTTTACGCATTGTCGTTGATTTGTGTATACGTGTGTCGCGTCGCGGCGTGTAATTATCTAAAACTTGCAGTTAATTTCTTTCGGGGATGGGGGCACGCAATTATCGGACTCTCCAAGTTTGATGAAATGATAAATTTTTATAACGCGATGTTAACGAACTTTTTACTTGCGACTTTTCGTCGCATTTGTACACACAGATGTGCGATATGCTCGCTCATGAACGTTCTTGAATTCAGAGATCGAATCGGTATTACAAAACACTCGATGAAACACTGGTATTTTTTGGTAATTACTCTATCGCAATGGATAATGCTTCAGATACTGGTGCAGTTGTATTTCGATATGATAATATATAGCTACATAGTATAGCAATACCTGCAGTATAAATACACGAAAAATAGTAAAAAATATTAGATGAAATTATTAGATTTTACTCCAGTTATAGTGGTCCATGATTCATTTAATAAATCTGTACAATCTTGTCGTGACTATCTTTAACAAAGTGTAAAAAATATTTTTCTTGTTTTTTTTAAAAATCGTTCATTTTGACTAACCACAGTAAGAATAGTAGGTGCACATGAAGTATCAGTAGGTTTAACGTCAACAACTATTTTTATGGGAATTTCAAGAAACTTCCGAGAAATTTAGATCAATTAAAATCGCTTGGTAATTACTGCTTCATCATAATTTATTGCTTCGTTTAATTTAACCAGTCGCGCTGGCAACTGATTGCGAACCATAACGAGTGACCGAACCGTATACAATAATTCGTCGCTTTCTTTTCGAGATACTCTGTATGTCGGTATGATACTCAAGAAACTGTCGAGAAATTACCGAGAAGTATAACTGAGAAGTAAATTTATTATTTGTTTCGCCTGGGTTATACTTAAATATACCTAAAACTGAGAAAATATTGCAATTTTCGGACAAAAGTTTTCTCGATTTCAGCGCAGGAGGTTAAAAGCACACATGTATCCAAACTTAAAACAATTCAAATAAAATGCTCTTTCGGCGCGGAACACGCTACTAGACGCCCTCTTAAGCGTCCGCCGTTGGTCCCGAAACTGTGTACGCTTAAGAGGGTCGCAAAGAAATCCGTCCCTCGCTTCGCTGATTATTCCAAAGTTTTTCTCTCGTCGAAGATGCAATGTAATATCAATATCGGTCAATCGTTTACGCGACGGTGAACCCAGAGTCGCGTCCCAGATTCGCCCAACTTTCCAACAGCTCTCGCGTGAGAGAGCGTGAAGCGCGCCGTGCCCCGGCAAGGGAAACAACAACGTCGCCGTCGCGGAAAAGTTTTTCGGAAAACGCGGCGGTGCTTGTCAACTTGTCAAAGGAAACTCTCCGTGGAAATTCCCGAGGCAGACAGGCCGCGGGCGCGTTGCAACGAGATTCTCACGGAACGGCGGAACACGGGAAACGAATATCGAGCAACGAGATCGGTAGCTTGTCCCTTCTCCCTTCGACGAGACGGTTCAAAGGAATTCCCGTTGTTCCACGCCGAGGAAGCGGGAGATCGCGAGACGCTCTCTCGCGTCAAAGAACATTATTTCCTCGCCGCGGAGACCCGGGGAAAGAAGAGGCCCGAAAGAAAGGAGGAAAATGCGATAAGAGGCCTCGAAGCTTTTTGTGCCGACGCTCCAAGGGAAAAGGAGAGAGAGAGAGAGAGAGAGAGAGAGAGAGAGAGAGAGGACTAGCAACGAACGGAAGCATTTCCTCCGTAAAAGTGCGTATCGATTTGTGAAAGCGAGAGTAACGCGAATTTTTAGGGAGGGCTGGCGTGGCGAGGCAAGGGGTTACACCTTCACTCACCCCTTCGAGTTTCGACACCTTCGAATCCAGGAGCAACCTACTTATATACTCTTCAACTCGGATGGCCCTCCTTTTCACTTCCTTCCACCTCTACTACTACGTTCGGGACAGCTCCCCACGACGAATCTCGTTAACTATTTCGAGGACAAACGGGCCTGAAATAAGGATAGAGTCGGGGGACGTTTCAGAGGGGTTGTTCTCTGCAACAACCCCTGAAGACCAGAGGAGACCCAGGGAGAGAACACGGGGAACGAGGGACCGACACGATCGATTTTTCCAGTGGTTTTTCATCGGCAATCGTTCTAGACGCATTCTGTTCACCTTCTCCCCCTTCCCCCTTCCCCCCCCTCATGCTTTTGGCCAACGTTGCAGCCACCAAACGAGGTTTAATCCTCGGCCAGTCTACGTCTGTCACGTTGCTAAAGCGCGTATTACACGCGTATCACTCTCGTCCGCCCCTTTCCCCGTTCTCAAAAGTGAATTTCCAAAACGCAAGCAAGCAGGTGGTGTCCTGTTTCTCTATATCTCTGCGCAAACCGAAGTTCCAATCGATAACGGGAACGAACCTTCGGCGTTTCGAATCGGTTTGCTGTAAATGTTGAAGAAAACAAAAAAATTTGATCGATCGATCGTTGGACTGCGAGGAAACAGAACCTCGATAGAAAATTGTTTCACGCGGCAAGTAAAAAGAAAAAAAAAAATACTGTACCTTGGATATTTCCGATCGATTTTTAGCGAAAAATTTCAAACTAGCGAACTTTCAGGACAATCTATTGTAATTGAAAAAGAATCTGGGATACGATCGTCGATTTGTTAGACTTGCGAAATCTTCGAGAAAATAAATAACAATAGAACTCTGGCAGAAAGTGTTATGAAAAACGCTGTACTTTGGACATTTCGCACACTGTTCTAAATTACGCGTGTTGCCTGAAATTTCCAACGAAACGTGATTGTTCCCTTTATATTATAAGTTATCGTTAAAGCTCACGTAAACGTCGTTTCGAAATCGGCGCGATTTTAACGCGGAATTATCAAGCGCTGGATGTGTTACTTTACACGGAACGATCGGTCACGTTCGGCGCTCGATAAATCGATCCTTCATCGCGTTTCAGCATCTCCATTGGCCGAGCGAATAATTGAAAAGTTAGCCGGTCCGCCGCGTCAATAACGCGCGGAATGATATTCTCCGGTTCGTTGGCCCGTCTATCAACGAAATTGTTCGAGAACACACACGTCCTCCCCTCTTCACGCGCGAAAGAAATCGTCGCGCGTCTCTCGCCGCTTTTGCACGTGTACGTTCCGTTCGACAAACACGATATGCTCGTCGGCGAACACACGACGAAACGGGGCAAACAGGAAAGGGTGGAAAACAGGAGAGAACAGGGCGATTCAGCGTGTAAAGAGGAAAATAAAAATTACGCGTGAGACACCTACCTACACGCGCCCCTTTGTACTCTTTTCTATCCGGTGTCGATGAACTTTTGCTCCATTGGCCGCGAAGATGGATCATTTCTACGAAATTTTGTCGCACGTAACGTAATTTTTTTTTTCTTTTTTTCTTCTTTTGGTGAACTGACGAGTCGCAAATTGCACGTCGTACGAACGATTGAAGAAATATAATATTGTAAAATTGATCTGTCCATCGCAGAGATGTCCAGTT
This sequence comes from Tetragonisca angustula, assembly GCA_036937485.2. Taxonomy (NCBI): domain Eukaryota; kingdom Metazoa; phylum Arthropoda; class Insecta; order Hymenoptera; family Apidae; genus Tetragonisca; species Tetragonisca angustula. The sequence goes on along the minus strand of JAWNGG020000046.1, from coordinate 198,472 downwards.
TCATTTTCGAAAGCACGCGTGCCCGCGAGACGTTCGAGCTGAATTCCTGTGAAAGTTCCACGCATTCGGCTCGCTTTCGTACGGAGTGTACCATCCTCTCGTTCTCGCTTCAATTTTTTCCACTTCTGTATATTATATTACACGCCGTCGTATTTCAGAAATGAAAGCTACGCGGTGAACGATACATGTACACCGTCGGCTAAAAAGTACGACTATAAATCATTTGAACTTGCTGTTTATTTTTTACGACGTTCATTTTATGGCATCAATCTGATTAGACTCGCGACGGGTGATATTTCTTCGCGTTTCAATTCGTTGGGAAAGTAGAATTCGAATCGTTCAATTGATTCTTTCGTTCGTTCGTTATTACTGCGACATAAACGATATGCTTTTCCATTTTCACTTCGTTTGCAAGATTCTTGCGTTCCTTTTCTAAAAAGAAAATCCATCTCCGTTCCTTCAAGATGAACAGACATTTGGCGACGAGCAGGGTGGAAAAAATTAAAAGGAAAAAAAAGAGAGAGAGAGATTTAAATCGAAACTTTGCATTCTTATCGGGGCGGCGCGAGCACGGGCAGCCCGGTCGGGCAAACATGTCGAATTGCCTACTTCCGGGATACGAATGCCGGCTGTAACCGAGTCGACGAGGTCCCCAAGGGCACAAAGGGCCATTCGATGAAAGGAAAACTCGGGGCCACGTTCCCGTTCTTTAAACCGCGACTTTCGACTTGGACAACTGGCACAAATCCAGCGGAATTGCATTTCCTACCATCGGAATCGGCTACCAAGGCCCTAGATTTACACGTCTGTGGCGGTGCAACGACCATAAATGAACCAACCAAAAGTGAGCAACAAGAATTGCGTTTGCAACGATATCGACGAAATTTCGACATATTCGTTCATCTTCAGAGTGGCAAGAACAGTTTTCAATTGAACAAAACGAATACACTCCGACTCGACGATGAAAGAGAATACGCGAAGAAGGAAAGGGACAAAGCACGCGCTCTCCTGATATCCGAAAGTTAGTGTAATCGCTCGTTCGCGACGATGAAAGACAGGAGAAGATGTTCGCTTAATGGGCGCGTTTCAACGTTAAATGGCGTTGCTCGTGAAAAGCGGTGTTTTGCATTTAAAACGCGCTCGAATAGGACTGAACAGGTGGGGGGGGGGGGAGTGGGCGCAGATAGGAGTGTTTCGAGAAATCGTAATAAAGAAATTCTTTCCCGGTTGTTGCAGCTCTTCTTTTTATCTGAAAAACTTCCTCGTGGAAGCCGTCTTGCCGACGACGAGAGAACGTAGACACCAGGAAAGACTTTTAAGCGGCTCGAGACGATCTCAATGAGACCACCAACGACGAAGTTCGCGCGTCTTTGTTCTACGTGGAAATATTGGAAGTCGCGCGTTTAATTAACACAATCGTCGATTCAAATCTATCGTAATAACATTGGCAGGCTCAGTCTCGAATACCGTGCACGGTATTTACGATCCATTTCGAATCTTTGTTATCTTTCTATTTATCTCTCATTTCCGGTGAAATTTCTCGAATTTCCCAGCGAGATTTTGCATTGTTTATTTAACACTGCCGCGGAGAGAATTTTTTTTATAATATAATGGATAGAATGGATAATCAGACAGTCGTCGTTCGTATTCCCTTCATTTGAAAAACCGACGCGACAACATTCCAAGAAGTTTTGGAAACAGAGGAAAGCAATAAATCAGAGTGGTATATAATTCGATCACGTGATTTTGAAACATTGTACATACATTGTTCATTAAGAAAACGAGAGAAACGTTTCGGACAACCTAATAAACACGAATCGTAGACGTGAAAAATTTCTTCGAACTTTTGGACAACTAAGTAGGATCTAGATAGAAAAAGAAATAATGACGAAGAAAATATCAATCTTAAACTTGAGACAGTGTAAATTAATTGAAAAAAAAAAAAAAAGAAGAAATTAGAAATGTCGATTTCAAATTTAGAAATATTTCAAAATGCCACGCGAATCATCCAGATGTTTACAGATTTCGTTACGGTGGTGGTATTTCAGTTTCTAACGTTGTTTCTAACGTAAAGCGGCCAGAACACCGACGCAAATTCATCCGGTCGTATTTAAAGATACTTTGACGCACATCGTAGCACCGTGTCTTTTAAATTCGTCTCTGGTGGGCGAAGAACGTGTCCGTGGACACCGAAAACCGAATTGGTCTCAGCCACGTCCACGTTAACATCTTTACTTTCTGTCTTCCGTCCTTCTCGTCCGCGTGAAATCGTTCGCTTTCGTTCCTCTTCAGGAGATCTTTCCAAAGTGTGTCATTGCCTGTGTATCTTGCAGGGAAAGATAAAGCAGCCTCTTCGACGTACGTTTTATCTCGTTAACACTCGAAGATGTTCCAACGCGTCTGTTCGTTTCTTCGAGATATTAAAAAAAAAAAATGCGCAAGAGAAGTATATAAAATGTGCAAAGTAAAATACGAGTCTCTGATCGAAATCGATTTCTCGAATTGCGTTTGGAAAAAATATCGACAGCTTGGTAACAAGTAAAAAAAGGAGATTGTTCCATAAATCTCTTGGCAATAGCCGAGCAACGTAAAATTCTCTATTGTCAGGCTGAATGTACTGCAGCCTCGATGACCTTAATCGCGAATAGTGGCGAAACAGTGATTATTCCGAGATGGAGAACGCTGCTTGCATCGTCCCGTATTTTTATTAACGACCGCGATGCTTTCGAGTCGCTTTGTTCAACATAAATTCGCATAAACTCTGCCTTCCCTTTTCTCTTCCCTCGTTGTTTCTCGTCAAATGAAAATCAGAGGCGTTAACGTAACGCATTTTCCTTACTTCACCAATTTCAATTTGTTCATTTCAATTCAGCTTAGTTTGTCGACCAACGTCGTTGTACACGCTCGAGTCGACAAGGAGCTTTGACCATTTGACGAGTGAAACGTTCGTTCTGATACAGGACACAAACGTGCAAATCTGCATCTCGTTCTTCATAGACAATCATCTGTTCAAAAGGAGAAAGTTAAAGCGCATCATTCGCTGATGCTTTAAAACTCAAAGTACATTTCGTCCAATACCGATGCTCGACAGAGAATCATAAAAGAGCATCAATGAAACATTCATCGACAGAATGATCAATTTGCTTTCCTTCATCAATGATATTTGACCGATTTTTATCACGACTAATATTGCACGTGTGTCCGTGTGTATCGCAATATTCAAATCTCGATATCAATATCAACCAATTACAATAAAATATCAAAATACGTAATATCATATGGAGAATTCATAAACGTTCGATGCTGTGGAAATATCCTTTTTTTTTTTCTTTTTTTTAACAAAATCATTCGACAGGACAGTTTAATCATTATTGCATGGCGACACAATTATCAGAAGACTATTGGAAATATCATTATTAAAGCATTGCTGTATAAATTATTCGAAATATTAATTGAACTGTTCCATCGATTGTTTCAATAACGAAAAGATATTTGCACGTTTCACTTGCGCTAATTGACCTCTGAACCTTCCGTAAATATAAGGCTCTCGATCGCGAATTATCGCCTTTTATAATTCACTCACGTGACATTTCGGCTACAAAATTTAAGGTTCGTCGACGTAACAAAACAAATTGTCAACGTGAGAAATATTTTTCAAACGGTGTTAAAGTTACGTAAAGTCCCGGCGTACGACCGACAGTTCGTTAGCATTGCCATTTCTTGGCACAATGTTATCGGAACGATAACGGTCAATCCACGTTGCAAAGGGAACGCGTGCGGGTCTCTCTCCGGTGAAAGCTCGCCCCGCGCGCGCGTGCCGGCGACCGAACGCACAACGACAGATTTACAATTAAAGAAAGTTCACCACGATGGCATGCTCACCGCTCTGTCTCCGCTACGATTTCCCTTTTCCGTCGCTCCGAATCGAGTTCCCAAACTCGATCCGACAATTTACACAAAATTTTCTGACTCGCGTGTTTCGCGGCTATTTTGATCTTTAGAAACGTGAAAAAACTTTCTCGGTGGGTAATTACGAACGAATGATTTCGACGAACGATTCCCGATTCGTGTCGAGCACACCTGAACCGAAGGAACGATCGTCCCTTCGTATCGAGAAAGATACGCTTACTCTCGTCCCTGTCGTTGCTTCTGTTCTCTTTTTCACGGTTCGCCTGCGAGATCGTTCATTGACAGTGTTGAACGATCACTGGGCGGAAAGTAGGCCTGAACTCGATCGGTGAAAACTAACCGTAGTTGATAATTGGCTCGCGGGACGCCAACTATCGAAACTTGACCGTGGCTGCAACGATAGCGATTATCGTTTCGTTCGATTACCCGTTAACATTTACGGCAACCGACCGAGCGTGTTGCAACTGCTCGTTTACACGAGACATTATAAATCCATTGGAAATCTAGCTTGAAATATTTTGGAGTGTACACCATCAAAAACGTTGAACCTCGCTTTGCTCGAGTTCTTTCTGCATTTTACATTAAAATGGATGGCGTGTGTACTGTTTGCCTTACGCACCGACGAAACAGGATTCAACCTTTCCAGTCCCTTCAAATATATTTCATATCCACGTATGTGATTGTAGTCAGCACACGCAATAACAATGTTTAATTAAAATAAATTATCACGTAATGTGTTCGAGCGCTAGTCAAAGAATGCCATTTGAGTGCTGCTAACTGTAAAAATGAATAAAACCGAGGCACGATGGCACTTGTTTTGATCCCTTTTGTTTACACAGTTCTTTGGAAGAATATTAGCCAACAGCGACATGAATATTATTTGGACTAAATTTCGTCGTCACAAAAGACGACGAAAATATGATTTGTTGAGAAAGGATGTTTGCTAATGTATACATACATACACATTCGAAAATTAGTAACAATGTGCAGAATCAAAAGTCAATGGCGTTCGTTTGTTTATTATGGTGAATACTCCGATAAGTGTATCTGTACGTATGTCAAACAGCGCACACGGCTCCCAGGTTGATTCTTAACTCGAAAAATTCAAATTCTTTTTGCCCGTGTACCTGTGTTACAGCAGGAGTTTCGTCGTTCTTCGAGTAATCCGCGTACAATGGAATATTCAGTAAAGCGTACAACACATTTTAACACACGCCGGAACACACTGTGCGCAACCAAGAGTCAACGAATGCACCACGAGCAGACTGACAGTTACCATGGGTTGTTCATTATTAGAAAATCTGCCTTGCAGGCTGCTCTTGCGCAGCCGGCGCAACACTACCGACTTCCTCCCCTCTACGAATCGACGCCATTTGTACCAACTTTCCTTCCCTATATATTCGTATTGTTCATAACCGTATCGAAAAAATACGGAACCCGGAGTTTACATGTAAAATTCAATACATATTCATAAACATACAAAAGTTACATGTACGTTAAAACTTTGGTACGAGCATCGAATTACGAAACTTGATGATAAATATTGATCAAAAATTTCGTGCATATTTGACTTTGCAACAAAAATTGTTGTTGATACATTTCAATTCTCTCTTTTTCCCTCCTTCGTTGTACAAAATAATTTACATGGTTAGAAAATGTAAGATTCGTATGAAAAAGGAGTATTAATTAAATTTGGTAGCTTTGCAAGTACGATTGTAGACTTCGTAAGTGTGCAAATATTTTCGAGTTTCAAAGGCAAGAAAATTTGCCTAGAATTTGCAAAAAACGCTGTTAGTAATTACAAGATGTGGAATTTGCAATGTGGCAATTCCGTCTCTAGAAAGTGAGTAGTCTGTGGAAACAGACAACCTCACGGAGGTTGGCTGAATTTTCGCAAAGTGAATTTTACCTGAATATTAGGTATTATTTTCTTCGCTTTAGCTTTGGGTGATGAAAGATTCGTATTGTAGTTGAATCGTATATTCTAAAGTGGCTTCGTTTCCAGTACATTATTTGGTGTTACTTGCTATTCTTTAGAAAAATATACAGCGCCTCATAAAAATAAGATATCATGGCGGTACCTACTACCGGTGTAGGTAAGTATTTTATGTCTGTTTTACAGACCAGAGATGCGAACAACAAGTAGGTCTTGTACTTTTTCAAAATTAAAGAGTTAGAGCTAAAAATTGGTATATATAAAATATGTTTGTGAAAATTGTATCCGTCAAATTTTGATGATATACAAGAGCAGACGTACAATGTTAATAATAAGTTATCACGCACAGTAAACGTGTATAAAACTAATCAATGATTTGTCAAGGTTTCGTAAATATCATTACTATTTTGTTTTTTTTTCCACATATATAAAATTCTATATAATACATTCGAGAGAAGATTACGAAAATATGAATACAAGAAGCAGGTTACACCATGTCTAAAATCACAGGGTCATAACCTGTACTTATTTTACTGGTTTTAATTAACAACATTTTTATTTGTAATTTTGCAAAGAATAACTTTGATTTTATATTTGTAGTTGTGCCTCGAAACTTTCGTTTATTAGAGGAATTAGAACAAGGTCAAAAAGGTGTAGGTGATGGTACAATCAGTTGGGGCTTGGAAAACGATGATGACATGACTCTTACGCATTGGACTGGAATGATAATTGGACCACCTAGAGTAATTTTTCCTAAATTTTTAATTTCACTTGGATACATTAATTTCAGTTCATATTATTTTAGTTATTTATAAAATATTTTTTTTGTCATCTTGGCTCTTTATATGAATTTACATTACATAAATATAAAACAGACTTAACTATGCTGACACGGAGATAACATTGATTAAACTGAACAATTGTTGTTATTAATAGCAGGAAAATATTTTAATATTATTAATCAAATATGTTATTTATATATTACATACCGTTTTTTAGACACCATATGAAAATAGGATGTATAGTTTAAAAATTGATTGTGGTCAAAGATATCCAGATGATGCTCCCAATGTAAGATTTTTAAGCAGGATCAACATGAATTGTATCAACAGTACTACCGGTGCAGTAAGTATCTTTAATTTTCTCAATCTGAATGATTTAAAAATATGTATTTAATTTAAAATTTTATAGGTTGATAATCGCAGTGTACCAGTACTTGCAAAGTGGCAACGAGAATATACGATTAAGACAGTTCTTCAAGAACTTCGCCGTTTAATGACATTGAAAGAAAATATGAAATTGTCCCAGCCTCCAGAGGGTAGCACTTTTTAGCCTAACCATATGTAAACATAACACCTCTTCCTTTCTGCGGTAGCATGGGGCGAGATTCAATGAAGGTACCAAATAATATTAAATGGGTACCGAGTAAAGACATATATTAAGAAGTAACACCTGTATAAAAAGAAAACGGAGGAGATAATGACTATAAAAGTTGATTCAGTGTTTTCAATTTACTAAAGTATTTACTTACAAAATTTATAACTCATTTGTTATTACTTATTTCTTAAATTTGAAACATTTCATACATATATAAATATGTATACGTTATGTATATATATGAAATATATGTACATATATTTATATATATATATATATATATATGTGTATGTGTGTAAATTTACTGTTTTAATTTTAATATTTTATTTTAAAACCATGCCCACACATTTAATTTAAGAAAATGCTGTTTCAGCTTTTTAAGTTAATACAATCTGAAACAAAAGTCATATTTTGATTCTTAAGCTGGAAACACAGACTGTAATAAAAATAATAATCATTAAGAATAACTTATGCCTTCAAAGTTTTTTGAATGAAACAAAATTGCCTGAATGACATTTCAGTTTGAGCATAAGTGCCATTTCATGATTTGTGGAGGTGTCTCAGTAATTACTATTGTAGACAATTCTAAATTTTAATAATTTATATTTCTGTGTGCTCATTTTTACCAAGCCTTACTTTATTTTTTCTCTGTTGTTATTAAGATTTTCGCAAATAGCAGGTTGTTGAGATCAACATTTAATATGTAATAATGTGCCTTTTTGTGCAAGCAGCATAAAAGTGAGCATATATCGAGCGTGTTTGGTTGAGACATCATCCAAGAACGGCCTCTTATTCTATATTAAAAAGAAAAAGGTATTTCTTAAATGATAAATAAATTATGTTACAATTGAAACATATAAAGTAATAATTTGATTTGTAATAACATGTGGTTAATGGTATAGTGTTTTGCATCATTGGATACATCAATGTATGAAGCATTAGATTAAAAATGCTTAACTTTCCATTCCACTACTTATACATTAGAGATATATTTTAAGTCCTTTTTTGGTCATTATAGTGCAGATATAGTACCCATATATTGTTTACTCTTTGGTCAAAGCTTCATAATTGATGTATTAATAAAATCATACTTAATTTTTAATAAATATCCAAAGTACCATAAGTAGATTTTCAACCATTAGGGAAACAAGCATTGAATGCTAGTGTAATTCTATCATGAATTGCTACGAACTATACCGTTCCCATAAAGTTGTATACAGAACGGAAAAAGGGTTTTCCATAATTATGTTACATTTTAGAAAAAGAGAGAGCGAGCGAGCGAGCGAAAGAGAGAAAGAGAGAGAGAGAGAGAGAGAGAAATATAATCATAAATTATTTCAAACATAATATAATTTTTTGAAATTTTATTATCCAAATTGTAAAGATGTCGATCCTTACTTTTAAAGTAAATCCAAACCAAAGTACGAGATTTTAACACAAGTTTACATTTATCGTGTAATATTATGAAATTCTCAACTACCTGAAACATTATACATACCTCTTCATCAGCTTTGCATTTCAGTATTACACTATAAATAATGTAATAGTGTAATCCAATTCATACTAATAAAAATATTAAATAATTACTCCATGTCGATGAAGTAAAGCTTAAAAAAAAATAAACAAATTTCTTTAGAAATTATTTTCAAATCATTCTTTTTAATTCCTTGTGATGTTCATATTTCTTTTCTTGTTTAGGTAATGAATATGTAATTGAATAAGTTTAACAATTTATTTAAATCTGACGATGACATTAATTGTAGTTATATGTACAAGATGATCGACGTATTAAATAAACGTCTATCAAATGCGTCCAATTATGTTCTTGCAACATTCAAATAAAGTATAAAACTACATTCCAATATTGGAATCTAACATCGTCGGATCATTTTTATTAAGCTAATGTAGCTTTATGTATAAGGTATTACTGTCGTTTATATCTAGGAGTGAAAAGTAATTTAGTATTTTTCACAGTTGTCCATTTTAGTTTCTTCCAATATATGACTAGCGGTAACGATATCAGACCAAAACCTATTACCTGCAAAAGAAGAATAATTATATAATTTTTGGATTAATAACTGTATATATTTCAGGAAATGTATATTAATACAAAGTATTACCTTGATCGTCATTTTCTTTCTCTCATCAAATTCAGCATTTGATGCCCACATAAGAAATTCAACTACATCTTTTGCTACTTGAGAAGCAGTTGCAGGTGTGCCATCTGCATACTCTATGACTTCATTATAGATAATCTAAAATATTATATAATTAATTTATCAACCAATTTTATGTAAGTATCATAAATAATCGTATGTGGCAACTTACTTGTGGCATACCCAGAGCTCCATTATTGAAGTAAGGATTAAAATATTGACCTTCCCTTAAAGTAATACCAGCTGGTGGATCACAGTATCCAGTTAATAATGAAAATACATAATTCTGGAATATAAAAGATATAGTATATGTTTACTTATTTTTAGAATAAATTAAGAATTAAGAAAATTTCATTTAATCAATTTACCTCTCCATTATGATTTCCATTAATAATGTATGTTAAATCTGGTGGATAAGCACCATTATTTGCTGCTCTAGCAGCTTCTTCATTTGGATATGGAGCTGGTATAGTATCAGATAATTTGCCAGGACGCATATAATAAGCTCCCGTATCATCAGGACCATCTTGAACCTAGTAAATATTTTTCACAACATATTTATTAATGTTATACAACTATCTTATTAACTTTTACTTAATACTATTTATATTTTTATATATTTAATACTATTTTAATTAACTAGGCTAACTCACTCCAGAAGTATTTACCTGATATTCTGCTGCAATAGCTTTTACTTCTTCTTCAGTATGTGTAACACCCACAAGATGACGAAAAGCTAAAAAGTCCAAACTATGACAGGCTGAACATACATTTTTGTATACTTCCCAACCTCGTCGGAGACTAAATAAAAAATGATGATGAATATACATTTAGGATTTATTTATTATTTTTCATGATGTTCTCACCTCCTATGATCCAATGAACTAAATATTCCATAGAAACCCCATCTATAGTTTGGTGGATGTGCTACTTGATCAAAAGCTTTCACAGATTGATCCAAAGCATAAATTAATGCACTAATACCTCCAGCTGTTACTCCTAAACATGCTAATAACTGCAATTATTTTATTTGTATTAGTACTTTAACAACATTTTACACTATATATTACATATTATATGTGTATACAAGGTATGTATTGTGATATTTATATGATTTATAATATCTAAAACTTACTACACATGTATATATTCATATATTTAATAAATTTAGATTTTATTGATCATATATTAGGAATAAGGATAGGAAGGCATCTTCAATTGATTGTAGAAATACACATACCACTTTTCTACCTTTAGACCATTGGTTTGTAGTTGAAAAATTATGTACCTGCTGAATTAAAATTCAAGTATCAAATAAAGTTTTCTACCTGTAATATAATAGTTTCTATTTTAAACTTAGTCAGAATCAAATTTATAACATATTTAACAGCAGTTGGCATTGATAAACATTTTATATTAATTTTCCTATTATCATTTCAAATTTGTTACGAAGGAAATACAAATTTTTTTAATAATCTAACATTACAAGTATTTTAAGTTATAAATTTGATTTTTTAAGGCTACCCACATAATTTTCAGATATGTTTGGCCATAGCAGCATCACAATTTTCTATGCTGATAACTATTACATAACATCAAATAAAATGTCTTCGAAATCTTGTTGAATTTATTATCTTGTTATAAAATACGCTTAATTAGAATTAGAAGATTAACAGACAATGCAAAATTAAAATATTTTCGAAGAAAAATGTCATAGCAGCCGACAAGTTGCACAGTTCGCCAAGACATCCGCATTAGTTTCAATGCATTAATATTGCAAGATTAAAGTGTAGATAAAAAATCATATTTTTCGAATAGACAAATTAATGTATCTAAATATAATTGATACTTTTAAATTACATACCTGATTGAATAAAGTTCCATAATTCGATTTCAAAAGACCGAATTTACAAACTCGACCCAATGAAGCCGCCATGTTGGCCAGAGGTACAATGTGCAAAGATTTTTAATCAATTAAATATCTGTACAACAAATATATACGTGCTAGTATACAATAAATTCTTATATTAATTAAATTTTTCTGCTGATACATATAATTCTTGCGTGCGTTCACAAATCTTTATAAGAAAAAAGGAAACATAAATTCAAAAGATGAAGGTACTTACACAACTTTTAACATCTAAAGTGACTTTAATCAAGGATACCAATATAATAATATCAACTTTTGAACGATTCAATTTATTCACAGATATTTGCTACTATTTTATATATTTTTATTTATACAAACATAAATAACAATAACATAGCTTTTTCTCAGATTTCAATATAACAATGTTTTAATTATACGAGTTATACAAAACACACTTTAAACGTAAATACACTTCAAGCGTAAAATATTACTCTATTAAAAAATATTATGTTATACATATTATAATATTCTTTTTTCGTCATACATCGTTGTTTTTGATATTTTATCTATTTTTCAACTTGGTTTTATTTGAAATTTGTAAACCATTTCTAAATACATAGGGGGGGTGTGGCGCATGCGCAATTTCTGTTGGTAGACTTGGTAGTTTGCTGTCGACCATTGGTGTCAGCTGGTGGTTTCGTCAGATGGTATCGTGAATCCTATAATATCACATCGATCATCGTGCAGAAGAAGGAGATTCAAGATGAGCGGAGGAATGCCAGAATTGGGCTCGAAGATTAGTTTAATATCGAAAGCAGATATTCGCTATGAGGGCCGACTTTTTACCGTTGATCCCCAAGAATGTACCATTGCTCTAGCTAATGGTGAGTCTCAAATCAAGATGGATACCGAAATCAGTTTTGCCGCTGTTTCATTTCCCGGTTATTTTATTTTAATATGCGTCGTTCTTAATACTTAATTGCCGTTTCATTTTCCCTTCTTACGTCTTGTTTAAGTACTGTTTACGAAAATTTGATGATTTCTGTATATTTATTGTATTTGAAAATGCTTCTGAAACAGTCGGTATTTGATTCATCCGGTAAAGCTTTGATACAAAACAACCGGGGTCACTCGTCATTTATAACGGGTGTTTTGTACTTTATTCGTAATTTGAATATACGCATTGAAATTTATTCGATAATTTAATATATTTATAGTCGTAATAAGTATATTAAATCATTATGCAGTACTTTCCAATTTGTAGCAAATTATACTTAAGTATAAAAAAATAGAGAAAACAAATATAGATATAGTGATATTATCCAAATGAATAATTATACATTTTATTTTGTATTTCAAATTAATAAAATATAATGAAATTTCGTGAAAAGGTCTTACATAATAAGCAAATATTTAATTTTGTAACATTTTTGTGCTTAATATTACTATGTCAGATTTCTTCATATAGTTTTAAATGAAAGTAAGCCAGATAGAATTTAAAGCATACTGAATTTGAACCCTATTTAATTAAAATTTAATATTTTCAATGATAATATAAGTGATATTGTGTTTGCGTAAAATTAGGTTGTTTGAAAGCCGTTACCTGAATCTATCATTGTATGGAATGTTTATGTCCCGTATTTGCTCTGTTTATATCTTACGTCCTTTCTTTTTTCTGTCATATTACAGAGTTGTTCTAATAAATCGTTACGTTTAAATCGTATGATACAGATTCTGATGTACTTTATATTGTTGAATCTTAATTTTTATTTATATAATTATATCAAATAATGCATAAACTTTATTTTATATATAATTTTAAAATTGCATTTGTATAAATCACGAAATTATGATTCCTATCTTTTAATTAATTAATATTGAAAATATGATAAGTAAATATCTCAGTCTATCCATTTTATTTTTTTCATCTTATAGTACGTTCTTTTGGTACTGAAGATAGAGAAACTCAACTTCCAGTGGCACCACAAAATCAAGTGTATGAATACATTTTATTCCGTGGTTCAGATATTAAAGATATTAGAGTTGTCAATAATGTCAGCTCTATTCCAAATGATCCAGCCATTGTACAGGTAGTTATAATTAATATATTTTAATATATTATAATATAATCGACAAAGAAAGTTAGTATCATTATTATTCATAATAATGATTGCTAAAAATGATTTTGGTTATTTATAGATGACGGTACAGCCGTCTATGAGCCAGCAATCGTACCAGCCACAACCTAGTTATGCTCATCCAATGATGGGCCCAATGGGTGGACAATATGGAGCACCTTATGGCATGACAATGGGCACTATGGGACCTGTAATGGGAATGCCAACTTCTGCTAGAGATCCTCGTGGACCAATGAATAAACAGTCAAGTGAGTTGAGCTTGGGCTCTGCTGAACCCAATGCCATCTCTATCCCAAACTCACTACCGACGGCCAATGTCGACCCATTACCAAAAGACCAATCTCTGGAAGATGGTAAACTGTTTTTGCTATGAACTATCCCTTGCCAATGGCATGCTTGCTGCTTCTCTGGTAATGCTTGCTAACTTCACTTGGGATATTAAAATTTCTTTTCCTATTAATCATAAATTGTATAAAATGCACTGACAAAATACTTGAAAATAGCTTGCTCCTGTTTATTTTGACCGGTATTAATTATTGCTTGTGGTGTGACACGTATTTTTGACTTAATTTGCATTTGAAATTTAGGGGCAAATATTGATTTATTTGAGCGCTTTTGAGCTTATTTATTTACATCTTTGTACATATCTAGAAGTGTATGCATAGTATGTGAGTTTTATTCAAAATCTTTAACGTTATTTTAATATAATATTTTTTGCCCATATTAATAATATTAATATTTACTTGCTTGTATTATTGCTAATTTTGAAATTTATTTACTTAAGCAATAACAATTAATAAATGATTCAGTGTTATTTACATTATTATTTAACCCTTAGATAGATAGTGGATGTTTTAATAGCAACGCGATAGGTGAATGCAGAATCAATTTGATCTATAGCAAAGATTTTATTTTTTGCAGTATTGAAAATAAGATTCATATGTATACAAGTATTGTCAGTAATACATAACATTTGTATCATAGACACATTCGTTAAAGCAATAAGAATTGAATTTTATATGTCACAGTTTTAGTTAACTCGAAGAAAAAGCAATGCTTTAATGTTTTCATATCATTTGTAATATTTGCAGATGGCGATTAAAATTGTTCAGTTAACATTATCCTGCATTTGCCGATTGAGGGTTAATGTCTGCTATTTTTTTAAGTTAAATATATATTTAATCTTATATCATCAATAAATATTATGTAATGTAATATTTATTATATATAAGAATATATATATATAATGGTATGTCCTGTAGATAATGATACAATAGTATATTCCTTTCAATATTTGTATTCATTTTTCAATATATTTGTTACTTATAAGACATAACTATGCATATTTGGTTATCTTTATATTTTACTAAAGGATTATGCATGACAATTCCTTTATTGCATTTGTAATTTATAATTTTTCCTTAAGAGTATGCATTGAAATCTCATTGAAATAGTGTTATAAGCATTATGCACTAGCAAGTAACATAATAGCAAGAACAGTTGAAATTTCAGGTAGAAATCATGTTTTGAGATTAGTTTCCTATGCGATGTAGTATTTTTGCAATCATACTTTGGTTAGAGCTAGAATTGAAAATTTAATTCCTTTTTTTCAATACTCCATATATTATATCAGATATTCAAATAAATATTTGACCTTGGAATTATTATCACTGGTATTATTTATAGTTTAGAATATAATGTGCATGTTTGTTTACTTTATTTGCACAGGTGTATTAGATCTTATTAGTGGAGGTTCACGATCAACAACTCCAACTTCTTCTTTATTGACGCGAAAAAGTCCAACTATGGATCAGGGTATCCAAGTAGGCCATCAACAGCAGCAACAGCAACAACAAGGTGGAAATGTTGGCAAACTTGGTGAAAAGACAAATATGCGAACTATTCAACCTGCTCGCCGCGATCATGACAGGTAATAAATATTACAACATATGTATTTCTTTTTTTTTTTTTTTTTTAAGAACTAATATTTGCATACTTTTATTTACAGCCACAGTGGTAATAAGGCAGGAGGCGCTGTATCGCAGTATAATGAAGGAAAACGTGATGCAATGAAGCAAGATGGTCAGTTACAAGGACAAGGTACTCATGCTCAAGGTAATCGAGGAAATCGTGGTGGATGGATGAATCGTGGGAATATGCGTGGCAGAGGAAGAGGTCGCGGTGGTTTTAGAAATCAACCTGGTAATGCTGGTGCCAAACCCAAGAATACGCTGAAATTCGATAATGATTATGACTTCGAACAAGCTAATACTGAGTTTGAAGAATTGAGGTACGCATTACATATATACATATACATACATACAGCATGGTACTGCCGGATTCGTTTCAAGTATATTTGAAATGACGTATGTGAATACCATGCAAAATCAATGTTATGCGTCTTTAAAGCAACATATTTTTAAGACATTGTAATATGTTTTGCTTACGCCCGCACCAACACATGTTACTTATGACACAGATTTATTTACTTAAAAAGATACTTGAAAGTGGATTGAAATTGGTTTTTTATACGATATATTTTAGATCTCAGTTAGCAAAAACGAAAATTGATGCTGGTGCTGATAACGAAAAGAAAGATGATAGTGGTAATGAAACAGGAGCCGGTGAAGGTGAGCCCGAGGAAGAACCTGAGATAGTTCATTATGACAAGTCAAAATCTTTCTTCGATAACATCAGCTGTGAAGCTGTTGAGAGAAGTAAAGGGTAAGTTGACAAATGCACAAAATAGCTTTATCATTAAAATAGTTTTATTATTATACGAAAAATTTGATGATTTGGCGAATAATTTTTTTTATTTTCTTTTTTTTTTTTTTTTTTTTTTTTTTTTTGTTATAGACGGTTCCAACGTACGGACTGGAGGACAGAGCGGAAACTGAACTCTGAAACATTTGGTGTAGCGTCAACGAGACGCGGTAGTTTTCGTGGACGCGGTTACTATAATCGTGGAATGGGAGGCATGTATCGAGGCAGTGGTGCAGGTGGTTCTGGTTTCCGTGGTGGTTATAGAGGTTCTAGAGGTGGAAATCGTAAACCTGCTAATCAGCAGCAACAGAATAATCCTGGCAGTCAAAATCGCACGACCAACGAACAATCTGCTACTCAGTCGCAGCAGAATAGTCGCGTTGTATCTTTTTGAATGAACAACGCACTATTATATATATATATACATATATATATATATATAAGTATTCACTGTAGACTAAGATTTTTACGATATGTGCTCTGCCCTTATGGACTGATTTGAATTCGAGTTTAAGAAGGATTCAATGATTTAAAGGAACAAAATAAAAGAAAAGAAGTTCTTTGATAGAACTGTGGGTTTTTTGTATCGTCATGCAAAAACGTAGGAAACTAATCAGTGCTTTGCAGATCCTGCGTTTAGAATTTCTGGACAAATAATAATGAATCTTATTGTTATAAGTAGTTAATTTTCGAAAACTCGATATTCAAAACCATCATGTCCTACGAATTAAGGAAACGTCGAATGCTTCTCAATGTAATTAAGTACAATACATGATAGAATATTTACAAAGAAACATACATGAAACAAGAAGTTTTAAATTTTCAGTTAAGTTTTTTTTTTGAACGCTATTAATTCATTCGACAAGCATGCAACTACGATTAAATGAACAATAAGAATCTCAAGGAAATTTTTGTAATACGATAAAAAAAAAAGAAAAAAAGAAAAAAAAATAGAGAAAGAGTAACACGAAACGATTTCAAGGAAAAGATGGTAAGTAAAGAAAAGAAAGAAAATGACTAAGTAATTTTTCGCGTTGCATGTGTTGCGATTTTTTGAAACGAAACACGAAACAGTAACTGAGCTTTTCTGTGAGTAAAAATTGAAAACAAAGTAAGATTAGAACAGAAGGAAACGATAAAAACATGCGTAATAAAACGCAGAATAGAATAGGACAATATATTATGGTTATTTGGAACAGTAAAAACTTTATTTATTTATAATGACCGTGTATGCGAATTAAGCTGGAATAATTATTTTACTCACGTATTTACGAGGGGGTTTTGATTTTCGAACAGGAACGTTGAATTGTTCCTTATAAAGAAAAATAGAAAAAGATAAAAAAAAAAAGCAAAAAAAAAAAAAAAGATTGATTTTGTATGATTCATAGAGATACGCGTGCGCACACGAGGCCGAATCGTACATCGACTGTATTGACTAATAGTTTTTGAAATATTGAACGTGGTATGCTAGTGAAAGAAAAAATGGGAGCGCGAATGCCTTCTTGTAGTTCGACTGCGTTTAATAGCTTCGAATTTCAAAGAAATCGTTTGATGTACGAGAACGCTGTTGCGCTGGTAGCGAGTAGCATTGCGAGAGTAAGACTCTAAAAAGCATGGTAATGTCCTTAAAACGATAAGACGCAGAAAGAAAAAAACAAAGGCAGAATAAGTGTATTATTTGCGATTGTTATTTTCTTATGGTTCGTATGGGGTCCCAAGCGTATACAAATATATACATACATAACATGAGATTTAGTTACATATAAATCGAAAATCTCCATAAGCTATCAGTAAAGTTGCAAAGTAAAGTAAAACTACAAAAAAAAAAAAAAATTATAAAGCATATATGAATAAAGATAAGTAAACTAGGAAGGAGAGGAATATATGGGAAAAAAAAGAAATATAACTTTTAAGTTTTATGCATTGCGCGTGTAAAGAAATGCACGGTATATGCGATTTTCTGATGATGAATTTTTGTTTTGTACAGCGGATATGATGTGAGTCCCAATGCTGAATAATACTGAAGTAATAAAGTAATGTTTGTTGTACTCTTTAAGCCCACTAATTACTTCGTGGAGACTATTATATTCGTGGAATATTTGTCAATTATCATTGCGTTTTTTCATATCGACTTGCTTGTCAAAAAAAAAAAAAAACCGAAAAAAGAAAAAAATACAAAAAAAAAAGAAGACGATAAAATAAGAAAGCACTTGTAAATTGACATTACTGAACAAAGATTTAAGAAATAAAAGGAAACTTGATCGTATAACAAATCCATATCATTCTTGCCAACAATTGCAATTATTTAAGAGAACTCTTCAATTCGGTCACGTTGATTTTATGTACAAAACATCATGTATATACGCGTGCATTGTCTGTATAAATACTCAATATTGTATCGATGACTAACGAATATCAAGCACTGTGCAGCTTGAACCTTTTTTTTTTTTTTTTCCAACAGCATCTCGAGCGATCGAAAACGACTCGATCCGATCGCTTTCGTCGACCTTCGACAATTTTCCCACGTGCAGTGGCCACGAAGGGATTCTATTTAAGCAAAACGACTGAACACTGTAGCGATCCCAATCCTTAGAGCTTCTTGAAGAACGCGGAAGATCATGGTCAAAGATGTTCCGCCGTCGCGTCGTCAAGCACAGCTCATCAGACCTGTTCGTGTATTGTCACAGACCTCTCTAATTGGCCGGCCTCTTGCGGTTACCTTGGTCTCGACTAGCGTGAAATTGTTTTTGTAAGTACGCCGCAAACTACGTGGATTTGGAACATAAACTTCGTACGGGGTTCGACCGTTCTCAATCACCCATATGGTGCCGGATTCTGCGATTCTTAGTATCGACATTAGACCCTGAGCAACCACGTACGGACTGTGAAGAGAAACGAGACTCAGTAATGAAAAGTTGATTTCCTGAATTTTTTAATCGAAACTTCCATGAAAATGAAACTCACGTTTGTATCGACAGTTGTTCGAGATTTTTTACGAAGTCGGCCTTCATCACACGAGAGAGTAATCTGTTTGGGCTGTTCACTGTGAGGGCAGTTTCTGTCAGGCCAGGGCACAGAGTTATCACACGAATACCAGTCTTCTCGTATTGGTAAGAGTCCTGAGGTTAAATTTAAATTTCTTTCTTGTTTAAATCAATTTTTACTAATCTGGTTATAATTTCTGAAGAAGAAAAAAAAAAAAAAACAACGATACTCGATGTCGTAGTAAATTTTAATCAGTGAGAAGATAGTACTTTTTAGTTATAAAGAAGATAGTACTTTTTCTTTTTCTTTTTAGAAAGTTGTATGTAATCGTTTCAATTATGCAACGAAAAGGGTATGACTGTTCTCTCGAAAATAATGTTAATGATAGTAGATTTTTCAAATCGAGCAATGCACGTCACAATTAGCTCGCGGAAATAAATGATGTAATTTAGAGTAACAAATGTCTTACTGCTAAAGATTGCGATAGGCCAATAATAGCGTGTTTGGTGGCCGTGTAAATCGGAATTTGAGCGGTGCTTCTAATGTCTATATGTTGACTGATATTCACTAAAGTTCCTCCGTGTCCAAGTTGGTCTCTGCTCAAATATTTGACAGCCAATAAGGCGGTACACATCATTCCTCCCTGACATACCGATTGCAAGAATATGATGATTTTCCATTAAAACGAACGCAAGTGAGAAATAAACCGATTCCTTCGTTACTTACAATGTTAACTGCTATTTCTCTTTCCCATCGTCGTTCGTCCAAGGTACCAGCGTTATTTACGATAATGTCAATGTCGTTCATTAAACTCGTTGCTTCCTCAAAAGCCGCTACAACAGAAAACTCATTAATAAAACTGACACATAACAAAAAGGAACGAGCAATTCACAATCAATTTTGTAACTGATCGACGATTTCTAAAATCATAATATTTATGTTGTTTTTAAATCGAGGCTCAGTCAACGCCTCTATCGTTATCAGTTGCATTTTACAAACTCTCGAAAACTTATCGACTTCTGTTATCTACTTCGCTTTGCTTCTCTACGATCTACACTCTGTTCCGATGCTCACCAGCCATAAGCTCGTAGTTGGAGACATCGACGTGAATAAAGTGCACCTTCTTCTCCCCGTAGGATTTCTCTACGCTCAATTCGACCCTCTTTCCCGTCTCCTCGTCGATATCTAATATGGTTATTCTCTGGCAATCGATAACATACTTGTAAAAATACGTCGTCTTGGAGTTTTTTTTTTTCTTTCTTTCTTTGGAATTTAAATTTGTGAGAGCACTTACGTTCGCGCCGTGTTTCAGAAAGTGGTTCATAAACGCGTTCCCCAAACCGGCAGCGCCGCCAGTGATGAGCACGTTCTTGCCGGAAACGAGTCCATTTATCGCCTCTATCTCCTTGGCTTTCTCAGACGCGGAAGATCGTCTGCTTTTGTTGCTCTCGTTTTCTGTAAAATTCACGCGACATTCAAAAGTGTCGTTCTCGTGTCAATGTCGTTTACAAGAAAAGTAGTTTAAATGTCGGAACGTTTTCGAATTCGATATTCGAGAAAAAAAAGCATTGTGACATTCGGAGATGGAATGAACACCTATTTTTTAGCAATTTGACAATCGTTATTACTTTTAACATGAACAAAGATATTCGACTCGATTAAATTTCTCATTTAATTCGACGTGATTATTTAAAATTACTCAAACGATGAGCGTCTTCTTTCAACTTTACAAACTGAAATCATTCGATCGAATGGTACTCTTTTCTGCTTTCTTCGTTTCTTTTTTCTTTTTCTTTTTTTTTTTTAAATTTATTTATTTCATTCGTTTGTCACACTTTTGAAAGTACTTTCGCTGTGCTTCCCGAACGTACCCATCTTTGTCCGAAGGAGATCGCGCGAGAACGAGACACAACGAGATATCGTTTGCAAAGAGTTCGAGAGACACAAGACGGAGTGAACGTGCCTCGGTGTACTAAAGTTCGATCGGTCTTCGCCGATGGTATTTATAAGCTGAGCCTGATTTCTACGAACAGAACGCGTTCTTGGATTTTTATCGCGGGGGGTGCCTCGTTGATAGGTGGATAAGAGGGGCCGGTTGGTTTCTTTTCTCTTGCCACGTTCCTCCATGTTGGATGACGACGGATCTCGAACAGTCGATAACTTTTATAATTAACCCTTGCCGTCGAAACTAATTAATTCAGCCGCGACCTTGTATCGCGCGCTCACTCACTCGAGCAGTTTCAACGCTAACGCGGTGTCTGCCCTCGCGATAAACGCAATTAAATTGCGCTTCGATGACCATTCGCAGTCCATCGATAAATTCGCGATTTATTTTGCTTTGCAATAGCTCTAATCGCCTCAGGTAAGAGACACGCCAACGAGGATATTAATTTGATCGCAACCGATAAAAATCTATTGATTCATTAATTTGATAATGACAATTTGCACGTCTCAGACAGCTCTTAAATCATTCGTTGTCTCTTTGAATGTCCGTGTTCGCGAGAACGAAAGTTCCAAAATTCCTTGGACCTGTTATTATCGAGAAATTTTTTGAACTATGAATGAAACAGGCTTGTTGCATTTTTGTTTTACACTTTGGAACTTCGAGGAAGTCTCAAGTTTCTTACTTTACAGTTGCACCATCCTTTTCCAAGGAATTCCGCGGAAATAAAAGCTTTCCGCAATGACATCGCGCGATATCGATGCTCGATTGCCCAACATCGACGTTACATGATCTCGATACTGGAAACGCAATCATGGTGCAACGACCCATCTGATATAAAACTCTGGATTGCCATTGGTAATTCCCAAACGGATTGTTTGAACCGTGGCGGCGTCCAACCTCGTCCACTTCCCTTGACTCATCCTCGCCGATCTTCAACGAGGAGTGCGAAAGACGATTGCAAGAAATCTCAAGCAGTAAGTGCGTCATTTGTTATTTCTTGTCGAACAAAGATAGTCAGATTGACTTGTCAGCGATTTTTTCCTACAAATTTGCGACCTTTGCGTGCGAGGAAAAAGGAACTTTTATTAACACGATTATCATGATCGTACGGATAAAGTTTGAATCAAGTATGAAAATATATGTGAAACCTGTAAAATACGTTTATATGGCTGTATATTAAGTTTTCACTCAAACATCTTGTAATTTCCATGCGAATTTACAGACGAATGACAGTCGTGTCTCAATCAAAAAAAGAAAATGGAAGCCGATGAACGTAGAATTATACCCTCGTAGAGGCTCGAGTTGTCAAGATTCTCAGTTGTCAAATAAGAAACGCGAATGTGAAACTTTCGAGAAGGAGCGCGATCAGTTCTTCAGCTGACTTTTCGCGATTATCTTCACTCTCAATTCGTTACTTTCTCTTGTTGCTCGCGACGTCGCGGTTCACTAAACATATATGTACACGGGAATAAATAGTCTTGGAAAACATAGTTTATGCGGTGTCGTGTGGCGCGCAGCTGCGATAACGAGTCGACGTACGCCGCAGCTCGTGCTTCGTGGCCCCTTATCGGGGGAAAAGTGCAGTTAATGTGTCCGTCTGGGCAAACTTGCGATAAATCGCGGCGAAACCACGCGTTCGCCATTTAAAGGCGTACCCCGGGATCCGGTACGATTCGGTTCGCGGTGAACTTTACTCCGATTGACAAGCTAGAAACAACGAGTCCCGTTCTCTACCCCTTTCCCCCTATTCCTTCATACGAGCATTCCCTTTTAGCATATTTTTCAGCCGTTCTGCTTTTTTGGATTTAATTCTCCTCCTATCTTATCGCACGTTACACGTTAATAACCAATAACGATTATTCAACAACTCGAATGAAAATCAGCGAACGACCGAGATCGAGACGACCAAAATCGTCGCTTCGTCGACGAGATGCATTTAAAGTCAGAGTCGAAGTTGACAAGAACAAGATGTATCTCGTCTGTGGTCTCGCCTCGTCAGGGTGGAGTGCAAATAAATAAAAGCGATTTCCTTCGAGCTTTGTCATTTCACATTTCACGTTTTGTCGATTTTATAAAATAATTATAAAATATTCGTTAATCGTGCAATTGTTTTATGTCTCAACGGGAGGTTCGACAGATCCAATTGATTCTTAAAAAAAGCAGGGTTTCTTTCTACCGTGCCAATGGATATTATTCGAAAAATTATTTTCTACAGTCGAACCGTGCAACCTGCAACAAATCGACATTTTTACGCGATATGTTTGTAGATGGTAAGCAGCAATGTTACCGGGTTATCGCTGCCTCGACCTCTGGTTATGAAGTTCTGTACAAGTATCGCGACATTTCGTGACTAATTATCTAACAACTGCGTCACATCGAAACGTAAATACTCGTCCTGCGCGTAATTAATGTAGCAACGAAACACGTATGGGGACTCCCTCTTTCTTTCTCTCTCATATAAGATTCGAATCAAAGTTCAAGCGATTCACGGTCTCTCGAGTGATCGAGAGTATCCAGGGGTCCTTGATAAAAAGATACGTATAATCGTTGGCGCTCGAAAACATGCTCCCGCGAACTAAAGTCAAATTAAATGTGTTATAATCGTTTGCGCAATTCGACGCTCGAAAGTGACAGTGAAAATATTATAAATGGCGATAGATAGTTCGTACAGTTCGATCGATTAAATTTGTCCACTTTTCTTCTTTTTTCTCTTCTTTCATTCGTGATTTTTAATGATAAATAGCAAATAGAATTTTTGAGTCGTTTCTTACGTGAACATTTTTTCAAGCGAGCGCTCGAATGTCTTTGCGAACGTGGAACTCCATCAGCGCAATTGAAATTTTGAACGAGTATTACGAGTATATTTGAGTATTTACAATGCACATTGTTTATTGTACTCTGGGGGCGGATATCATTACACGACGATAATGCAAAACTGAATGCATATGCTACTTGAAATTTTCCGACTCTGAGAAGTTGATTTATCTATCTACAATGGTGCACGAAGATAGTTGTATCCAACGTAACTATTTATTAACCTAACTATTATAGATGCTCCACGTTGAATAGGAGGATTTCATAAATCTTTCTGCATGAGGATTTTGTTTTTCTATTAAAGTAGTACAAGTAGTAGTAATTTTATACGAATTTTACTTGTATCGCTATTTACTTATTATTCTCAGAGACTTACATTATATGAAAATACAGTTGCAACACGTAGTATATACATTTAGCGACAGAGTCATGATATCGTATTTACAAAATTCAATAATTTAATCCGTTTCCATTCTCCTCTGCTCAGGACAAACTAATTATCCTATTTTTGCGGCAGGGTGTCGAACAGTTGTATCTCGTAGACAGGTTTCCCATCCTCGCTGATCCAAATACTTCCATTCTGAGCGCATCTGATCACGTAAACTAATCCATGTGCCACGCTGTCCACTCTAATGCAATAATAAAAAGAGACGTAGCACAACGATATAAAATTATTACTGAAATATATGTATCTATCGTGCGTATATATTCGTGGAACTTTTCAATACTTTTAGTACTAATCGAACAGGTTTGCAATTGATATTCTAATTTTGTCATCAACGAGCGATCTTTTTCTATGAAATCAAACGTCTCACTCCTAAATCCCTCGCGAGATTCCCTTCCAATTATTTTTTGGAAATACTGTTTGTCGAAGTGATCTTACTTAAAAACAATTATCATTAATAATAATCGACGAATTGAATTCTTCGAGCATAATTCAATCTCAAATATTCGTACAATTATCATTAGTGAAAATAACCATCGGATGTGTTTCTGTATTACTTCATTCCCACGAGGGATTGTCTCCAAAAATATTTTCTACCAAAGTATTTTCGATCTTCGGTCATAATTCAATCGCAAATATTCGTGCAATCATCATTAACGAAAATACCTTCGGATGTACTTCTGTATCACCTCGTCCCGCGAGGGACTGTCTTCCAAATCTTTCACATTGGACATCTGTGAAAGCTCGGGGCACAGGACCATTATCCTTACTCCGGTTTTCTCGTAATGATAAGGTAGCTGTGAAATCATCGAGATGAATCGGCAACAATCGAGTTAAGAACAATACGACCGGTTTTCTGGGTAAAGCAGAACTTACCGCAAAGGAACGACTGAAGGCAACCACAGCGTGCTCCGTGGCGGAATATACTGGAAGCTGAGATAAGGAGTACAGACCAGCCACAGACGATATGTTTACGATAACACCGCCTCTGCCACCGGCGTCCTTTTGCATTTGTTGGATTCCGAGAAGCGTCCCTCGTATCACCGCCGTCTGCGCAAATCGATCACAATTAACCAATCGATCGATCGATGGAAACTTTTAACGCGATCGACACGTGCTTCGCTGCACCTCGAGACAGAGGATCTCCCGATCGTTCTATTATCGTACAACATCCACAATCCGTAGGATGAATTGCCTCAGGATTTCTAAACCTATCCATCTACATTTCGCGATCACAGATTTCTGACTCAGTCTGTCGACTCTAATAATACTCAATATTTCGTACGTTCGACATCCAACGATGTCGATTAGTTTGCTTACCACGTTTACATCGACAGCTTTTCCAAAGTCGTCTTCGTTGATGACACCAACATTGTTCACTAGGATCTCGAGGCCGCCGAGTGTTTTCACAGCTTTTTTGAACGTATCTGCGATGTAATTTAATTTATCATTTCTCTTGTGCGCGTCGAACGAACGTATATGTTGTATCTCTTTTTTTTTTTCTAACGTGACTCATTTTCGAAACAATCTACGTAGTCAGCGTTATGCTTATACGTAGGGAAATGTGAAGTTGCAGTTAATTGATTATAACACGGATCCTCCATTCTTAGGGATGAAATCGTCCCTTGTGAATGCATTAAAGGATCTATGTTGCGTGTATATATTTCCAAATCAAAATCTAAACTATTGCAACGTTGGATTAAATTTGTATTCAATTGTTATGAAAGCGTGTCTTATCCAAAATATATAATATATTAAAATAGGTATATAAATAATATAATATATATAAATATATAATAATAGTTAAATAGATATATTTAATTATAATTAATTAATGTAATAATAATTGAATATATAATATATAAAAATAATTACCATCGAATTGGGCATTGTTCGCAACGTCGCAATGAAAGAATACAGCCCGATTGCGGCCAAATTCCGCGTTCAATATGTTCGTCGCTTCTTCGCCAGCTACCTCCTCAACATCTATCATTGCTATTATCTGAAATTATTATTTACATCACGAGTGCAAAATTGTACTGTAACTGTTGTTGTCCGAGTTGAGCAGTCTTTTTTTTCTTTTTTCTTTTCTTTTTTCAAAGAAACGAGTTTCTTCGTACTTTCTTCACATTTATGAAAATTATACTTACGGATGCACCATTTCGTAGCAGTTCTCTGCTGATGTTCATACCCAAACCACCCGCAGCTCCCGTTACGATGACTCTTTTATCCTTGATCTGCATACTCTTTTATCCTCGATCTACTTCTCTATATTCCTTTCTCCTCGAGGAAGGAAGAACGAAACCGATTAACAGCTGTACTGTTGAAACCTTCAACGCTGAATCAAATCTTCTCCGATTCAAACACTTCGACGACACCCTTCGTTCCTCAAATACGAACGAATCCTGGCACTCGGAGTACAACGAGCGATCTTTAATTTAAGAGGAAAAAATCGAAATCGCGCGATATGCTGCGAGCTTGAAACAGCTGTTCGTGGAACAGTCTCGTACGATGTGTCACTAGGGAATGATCGTTGTTTCATTTACGAGGGACAGGGCCAGCTTGAATAAATAAAAGAGCCCGAAGAAAAAGAAAAAAAAAAAAAAAGAAAATAGATTAAAGAGCCGCCGAGTAAAGAGCAAGAGTTAAAGATCGTGCCAGTCAGTGTCTTAGTAGCCACTGATCGCAAAGTATTCTGTACTGGAAGTTTTCTATCAAAGCTGACACGATAGGCGTCGTTGCTTCTCTGTGTCGTGATCTTCGACCTTTCGCGCGCCATGATGTTTCACGAGGAGGATAGCGAATCTTCCGCTATCTGCATCGGACATCGTCGCACCACGTGTCACCCCCTTGATCTTTTTTTTTGACTACGAGATCTTTGAGAAGCTCTTCTACAGTAGAAGTGTCTGTCACTCTCGATTTATTACATATATATAGCAATTTCACGTTCATTTCATTATTCCACGAGAGCGGAATAATTTCTTTTTTTTTTTTTTTGTTTTTACGAAACAATCTCGGTGCACAAGGATAAAATCTTTCCGATGAATCGTTCGTCTTTTATTCCAGAAGCAATGTTTTACATGATTTTCACTTCTAATTTAATAACCGTGCAACGATTATCTGTTGTTCTGCTTTCTTTTATTTTTCACGTCCTCGTCGTCAAATTTTATTTCACGCGTCACAGGATGGTCGATGTCAGTCACGTCTGCTTTTTAGCGTTTTGCGAAAACAATTTTTCTTTTTTCTTTTCCGTTTATGGTTTATTGTATTACTATCAAATTTATTTACTGAATAAGACAATCTTTAGAGATTCAGCTCCACTTTCGTGTAAGGAGGGAATTCGACGGCGTACGGTGGTTTTTGAGCCTCACTGACCCAGACTGATCCATTCGGCCCTTTCAAAAGAAGGCTTATCATGGCTCTCACAACGTATTCCGTTCTGGCATACATGAAAATTAAACAAAACAGAAGGAAAAAACACTTTAGACTTTCACATTGTACTTCTCTGAGAAGTTATTCGAAAAATTCCTCGCAGTGGTAAAAGATAATGTTACGTAGATATAATTCACAGGTGAAAAATACGATCAGTCTTCTTCTTTCATAACTTATAAAGTACAAAGAATGTTTAAACAAGATCACTCGGATTACGTTTAAAACTTAAGCGTGGGCGAAGGGGGCATTCACTCACGATTGTTTTGGATGACTCTTCTCAAAGCTTCTGAAATGTTTTTCATCAACGAGGTCCAAAGTTTTCTCCGTCAGATCCTCTATTAATCTCGTTGTCGTGACTCCAGGGCACAGCACGAGAACGCGAACTCCAGTTTTCTCGAAGTTTTCCTACAAAATTTGGTGCAAATGAACGAACGAATTTGAACGTTGGTATTCGGTTTTACGAACATTTTCTCTCGTTTTTAGTTCAGTTAGCCTTCGTGCATTGTATGTGTACACACCGAGTGTCTAAGTAATTCTTCAAAATCCTAAGCGCCACAACTGGCAAAAGATACAGCGACGAATTTGTTTTTACGACATGATAACATGTTATTTACCTGCAGGCAACGACTGAACGCCAATACGGCATATTTGCTGGAGCAATAGACAGGGCAAATTGGGAAAATGTCAAGGCCCGCGATGGACGAGATGTTTACTATAGTGCCACCTTTGCCACCGTTGTGCTTGCCCATGTAGTTCAAAGCGAGCAACGATCCTTGGATCACACCGTTCTTAAAATAAAAAAACAATGATGGCCAGTTTGTAATTGCAAATTGTCGATCTTATTAAGAAATTGATGGCACGACGATCGGCGATGCTACAATAGCGTCGTGTAAATGTTATTCAAGGCACTTTCGACTTATGAAAATTAACTTAGAAAGGGCAACTTTGATTTATCGTTGAGACGTATTATTTGATCATTTGCAAATTTCTAAATCAGCTTAGGAAGAGTAAAGATTATTGCTTAAAAAAAATTGCCTTGAAATTATTTAAAAAAAATGCCTCAAAAAATTTTAATTTGCTTCAGCGACTATCTTCTCCTTCTTTCCTTTTAACCTATAGATTAAATTTTGGTAGTTTGGTCGTTTAAATTTGAAATACCCTGTATATTAGTAGGTACAGAGGCGAAGCTCTTGAAACATGCACTTTTCCAACACATAACGTATATTTCCAATAGTTTTAACCTTCTCGGTATCTTGCAGTTTCTCTGTGTATCGTTTGAAACATTGTCGTAGGAAGAAAATCTCGGTGAAATATGCACATTGCTTCTCAACAGAAACATTTTGTGAAAATAAAATGTCAATAAGAAGAACTGAAATACTCGAATGTTCAAAGAAATTGTTCAAAACATTGAAACAAGACGAAAATCGCGAGTCTCGAGGTACTCTGAAGGGTTGATAATAAAATATTGCCACCAAAGTGGAAAAACAATATTCGTTTTCAAGTTCCTTGAACTAATTGAAGACGGTGCATTTCCAATTATTATACTAGGCGTTCAATTATTAATTAGGCATTCAATGCGCCATTTTTTTCAAAGACGCGAATAGGCATTTCTGACATACAAGTGAAGATCTAAAACAAACGATCACGATTTTAGATCGAACCAGAGAAGATGAAATCACAATGTGAAGTTGAACACTGATGTAGGATCTGCGTGCACTCGAATAGGGATTTAAATATTTATTAAAAAAGTTAATAAAAGAATCTGCAGATTTGACTATTTATCTGTTCACTTAATAGGCATTGATTTTTTGCCATTGCGTGAATTTGATACCAAGGGCCAAATTAGATTTAAATGAAATGAGGAACGGGTAAGATCTGACTCTGAAGTTTTCTGAATTTCACGGAATTTCACTAGCTTTTCAAATCCGTACGTGTATTTAAATGAACTAGACAGTCAGCTGGCAAATGTATTTAAATTTACTAAAAAGTTATCTCGCGAATGTATTTACATTTACAAAATTTACAAGTTTATTATTTATTCAAACGAATCGAATCGATATTAGATATGCCGCGCGTTGCTTCGCGTGTAATATATCGGCAAGTTTTTTCCTTGGAATCTTGTAATAATATTGTACTTACAACATTCACACCAATCGTTTGCTCCCATTTGCAATCATTAAGTATACCAGCATTGTTAATGACAACATCGATGCCGTTCAGTGTGTTCCAGATCTTTGCAAAGGTCGCTGCGGAAAATGGAACACACACGTGAGCAATTGATTTCAATTTTTGCATTCAATAATCATTAATTCTCAGATGTAAGAGAAAAGAAAAAAAAAAAAAGAATTCTTCCACGAAACATTTCGCGTAGCGTACTTGTTAAAGCTAATAGCGATTTCATTCTGCAAGTTCCGCTTGGATGGTTATTTTTCTTTTTCTTTCTTTTTGAGTAATTGTCTCATTTCTAAATACCTTCCAGTTGTTGAACGTTGCTCACGTCGCAAGGGAGATACTGGACGCGTTCCTTTCCGAATTCTCTTCCCAATTCGGTCACTGTAACCGCTATGGACTTGCTCTCCAAGTCGACGATAGCGACAATCTATAAATAACATTGATTAGCTCAGCAAGGAGAGGAGATCCTCTTACGAATCGATCACGCACGAAAACTTACCTTCGCGCCGTCCTGTAACAGCCGTTGAACGAAAGTTAGACCGATTCCATTACCTCCGCCGGTGACCAGGAAAGTCTTGTTCCGTATGCGATCCATGATCTAGAAAAGAAGGAAACTGTCTCTTTCAACTTTTTTGCTTCGTCGAGAAACAAGAAGACTTGCGTGCGCCTTTTTTTTTTTTTGTTTTTTTTTCTAGGACGCGATAGAGGTTAATTTCTTTGATTACGTGCAATCGTCTAGCACTCGATAATGAAGCGTCAAAGTTCTCTCGTTCAGATACAGCGTGCGAAATATAATACAATATAATATTTAATGATTTTTCTGGAAACGATCTCGCGAGAGACTGTTTAATTTAGGACAGTGTCAGCACTAAATGGGAGAAGGTCGTATTCGTGGATGTTTATTTATTGTTTGTTAGCCATCCGTAGCTTCTGTTATTCGTGTTGTAACACTTGACGTCGTTGTCGCATGTACAGTAAATTACTCGATTTATTTCGTATTAAAAGTTCAATCGACACCCGATCGATCGAAATCACTGACTCGATACAGGGAGAATCAGCAGGCCCCTGTTACGCGAATTACTCTGTACAGTTATACCTTCTGATAACAAACGGAATTCTACTGTGTATTGTTACGACTGATACAGATGAGAATTACACGCAGACTTTGGCATCTTTAAGTTTCTATTTGATAATAATCAAAGATCGAATGATATCTAGAAGCTGCCTAAATTTATTAGTGTATTGGCCAATTGATAATTATCGTTAGACATGTGTTTTGAAAGATTTAAATAATTTCTTTGCGAAACATATATGAATGAAAGCTTGCACGCTCCATCGCATTAATAAAACTTCTCTATTTTTCTGTTTTTGGTTCTTGACGTCTCTGATGGAAATTTTGTGCTTCGATCGTCGGTAGCGTATCTAAACTATCGACAGAGAACCGTCGATCCGAGAATTCAAAATCAAACTAAATTTAAAAATCGTCGAACAAGGCCCGAAATCGAACGAGAGAAGCTCGCGTTTAATCGTGTTCGTTGGAGACTCACCGTGATTTATGCGAACGGCAGGTATTCGTGGAGACGATAGTTGGAACTAAAGAATGATACTTCTGTTGGCGATGAAACTGTTCTGCAGCAATTAATGTGGAGCAATGTATTATATAAAGGAACATATACACGCACGAAATATACGTACATACAAATGCGCAATGCATATGTATAGGCGCGGGTTACTCTTTTTTTTTTTTTTATTCAATTCTAATCGCGGCGGACGATAAGTAATCGTTCGACAAAAAATAAGCTGCGACGTGTGGGGATCAATGGAACATGTTTTCGTTACGCTTATGGTCACATTTCTCTCGTCTCCTTTATTCTTTCGATTATAATTGCAGAACGTTACTATACACACTGTCAGTTGCGAATGCGGTGCAACGTTAACTCGGGCATTTGCTCTGTCGCTGAAGTTTTCAATTCCGTTTCCAGCCGATGTAGAGAGTCGTACATGTGCACATCTTTCAAATTTCGTTCTCGGTTGTCGCCAAACGTTGCAGCACATCGTGTCGCAACGTTTCTACTCTGAATTATTACTCAGGTATATGTTAAAAACGTATGATAGAAGATAATCGCAGCGGCGAAACTATTCGACGCAAAATATGTTTGTATTAATTAACGCTTTATCGAGGAATTGCAAATTTTTAATTGTCAAGGATCAACATCGTGTCAGTTGCGTCGCAATTTGCATCGTTGGATTCTCATTCTTAATATCGCGATTATGTGAAAGAGTTGGCAAATTTATGAGAAAAAAAGTAAACTTTCGCAGAGATCGTATGGTAACATGGTACACGCTAGTTTGACTTTAATTTTAATAAATCGAGGTGTCTATGTTCTTTCAGAAAATTTCACTTTAGTTCTCTGTCTTTTCGTCTCGAGTTTACTATTTCAATTTTACAACGTGCTTTATATAGACGAGCAAGGATTTCTCTTATTTTTTATTCAGCTCCCCCTCTCCCCCCCGCAGCGTATTACTTATGACACAATACGTATCTTATCAAAATACATATCTGCTATTTTGTTGACACTCTTATCCAACGACTGTTATAAATGTAAAATGCAAACGTCGGTGAAAACGTAGCAGCGAATTATCGAACAATTTTTGTAGCTGTTATCGCAAATAATAATTGCGACAATGGTTAAAAATGATCTACATTTTTGGTTACACAAGCCTACGTTGAAGTTTTAAGTATTTAGTTTTATCAAGCACTTCCCTTCCTAAGTATAAACAGAGAAAAATGCACTTTTTCAAAAATTCGAGTGACTTACAGATCACCTTTGACAAGATGCCAATTTACTTAGTCTCGTTAACTCTCGTTTATCGAAGGCCGAATCTTTGTTTGCAAGCGGAACGAGGCTAATATGGAACGAATATTCATTTTCACGCGACGTCAACACAAATATAAATATGAATTTTCATGAATATCCAACATTTTCACAAATACTCATATTTGCACGTAATTTTGAAATATGAGAAACGTGAAATATCTTTTGCAAATCACAATCGACTCAGCCTTCGCCATCAAAAGAAGGTTAAATTAATTAATGGCTAATTGATAATATTTTTTCAATCGGATTTTCTTTTTTCGTTGCACGCTGATGCTTATATCGGGACTTTCAAGGTGCTGTAACTAGGAATTTCGACTGCGTACGCAGGTTGATTGTTCTCGATGACGAAAATGGCGCCGTTCTTGCCATGCTCGATCAGTTGAATAATAGCGGTGGCTACGTGCTCCGGTCTGTTAACAAACATTATTTCATTCAGAGATATTGCAATTAAACACCTCGCGTGTGAGTTAATGTTTTATCTGAATCGTAGCTTTAACGAGACAGAATTGAAATCTCTGTACAGGGAGAAACATGGTAATTTTGACTTTTCGATTCTACGATTTAATTATTCAAAAAGACACTCCAATGTGTATAACATTTCCAGCCTTTTGGTTTCCGACGAACGAAAAATTTACAAGGTTTCGTGATGAAACCGAGAAATGGAGAAATAAAAGTAGATGAATTACGCTGTCTTGAAAAATTCGTAGAATTTTAATGCTCACGGTTGTTTCTGCATGCTGGCCATTGCCGCAGCCGCGGTTTCTTCGTCGAGGAGATCCATAGCGTGCTCCTTGCTGGACATGAATCTGGCGGCCATAGCGGTGGTCGTTAGTCCCGGGCATATCGTCAACATACGGATGCCTGTTTTCTCGTGATAATGCTACAATGACAAGCATAGAAATGTTAGACTTTGCAGTTTTCCTTTTTGTGCCGCAGCTGAAAGTAGAATTTGTCGATTCGTTCTTTCACCTTCAACGACTGGGTGAAACCAACGATGGCGTACTGCGTTCCACCGTAAATTGGCGCGATGGGGATGCCCTCGAGGCCAGCTACGGACGACATGTTCACGATAATCCCGCCGTTGCCACCCTTGTATCTCCCCATAGTGTGCAATCCCAAGATCGTCGCGTGAACGATACCTTTCTATCAGCAGGAAATGAAATTGATTGTCCTAACTCCCCTTTGTAGTCTTGGAACACTCTCTAAAGTCTGTTTCGACTCTAAACCAATCAGCGTTTTTTCTTTTTCTGTTTTTTTTAGACACGTTTTTTATGCTCAGATTAAAAATCAAAAAAGAAGTTGTGGAATATTTCTACACGCGGAATGGAAATATAATTAAGATAATTTTAATTAATCTTAATTCGCTTACGTAGTTGACGTCGACCATTATTTCCCAGTCAGCATCGTCCATGATACCAGCGATGTTCACAAGAATATCTAGCGTCTCGTAGCTGTCGATTATCTTCTTAAACGATTCTGTGCGTGAAAATGCACTATATTGCGCCATATTCGAAAATTAAGCATCATATCACTGTTGTTAGAATTTTCTGCTAAATCATACGTCGCAATTCTACGTGGATACTACTGCCTTGAACATCAGGGATGTAAATGGCATGCAAGAAAGAAAATTGTAAAAGATATTTTTAGCATACGTGAGAAATATTTTACATTATTAAGGATGTAAATGGCATGCAAGAAAATTGTAAAAGATATTTTTAGCATACGTGAGGAATATTTTACATTATTAAGGATGTAAATGGCATGAGAGAAAAGATATTTTAGCATACGTGAAAAATATTTTGAAATTATAAAATTCTTTACGTTACGTAAAACGTAGTGACGTGCGATTATGTACCTTTAAGTTGCTCGCTCTTTGACACGTCGCAGACGACGAAAATGGCACGATCCTTGCCGAATTCGTTGTTTAAATCCGCGGCTGCACTTTCGCCACCAGAATCGCCTAGATCCAACAGAGCTACCGCCTGAATGCACATGAATACTCTTGTCACGACTTGTAGAAACTTGGAGAAACCTTCATGTATTTTTTTCAGACACGACTGTGACCGATGTGAAAATTTACGCAGAGATTGCGAGATATTCATTACAAACGTTTATTTAGCAAAAATATTTACACGCAGCATTCAGTAACATTGTCTCTCGCGTAACTATTTGGGACCAAAGGTACAATCGTTGATTAAATTCCAACCTAAGCGATTAAACTTTCTACGCAATAAACGTCCTTTAATGTAATAGATAATCGATTCTTCAAATATTTCTACGAGCTCACGTAAATTTACGTCGCAAAATGCTGACGTAAACAATAATAAATTCCAAGGCAAACGAAGGAAAAGAAGAAATCATGTTTTCCTCTCTGCTTTTCAATTCACGGAGTTGATTAATCAGGCTTCTCAACGACTTTGCGCGAATTGGCGTTGGTCGGTGTCGAATCGAAAGAGGCTTAAATCAGTGGTTTTCCCAAACATTTTTTGGCCATGCCCTAAGCATCTCTAAAATCCTAATGCCCCACCCTTAGTGACACATAATTGTCATCGCTCGAAAAGTGAATTTTTGACTTTTACGGAGGATGCCATTTTAACCTCTTCAAGGACGAATTTTTTAAAGTGCCAAAAAAATTATTTAATTTATTGTTTGACCATTTTATTCATATCGATTTTGTTCATATTCGGTGAGCCAGAAAAAAATTGGAAAAGACAGTATACAAAAAAAAAAAAAATAATAATAATTTCCACATATGTGAACGTTAATGATGAATGAAAAGATTTCAAATAGAATGAAATATTATCAGTGCTGACACACGACGAGTGTTTTGTTTCTATTGTTGAGAGATTCTGCGGTGAATAGTTCTCCAACAGATTTTAATTTTTCTTTTTTCACTTGGAGTAATTTTAATTAAAACAAAAAAAAAAAAAAAAAAAAACTAAACGCACACCATGTGTGTCAGTGTCCTTGAATTGTCCGTGACATTTTCACATTCAAAGAAAGATCGCAAAGAATTCATCGTTAGTGAGAAAGAAAATCAAATTATCCTCCTCTCTCGAAGTTAGATCAACGAAATCTCGAAATTGTCGAGAGAGGCAACGAGAGTTCACCCCACAGGGCTGTGTTACCTTGGCTCCGTTTCGCAGGAGTTTCCGCGCGGTGCAGAAGCCGATTCCGTTCGCCCCGCCGGTGACGAGCGCGATTTTACCCTCGATGCTCATGATCGAAGCGAACGTGGTTAGGCGCCGTGGTTTCGTTTCTCAACAGGTAACGACGCGACGCGACGGTGGTTCCGCGCGGCGTGCACGCGCGAGACCTCGCCAATCGAATATATCCTGGCGGCCGGTGAAATATGAGAAATCGAGAATCAATCGTACGGATTAAATGTCTCTCTCGTGGATATGAAGTGTCTCTGACGCGGGGATATATAACGTGACCGCGGATCGTACCGGTAAACAGGATCGAATTATACGCCGATCGTCGAGGGAAAAAATTCGGCGCCAAGTGTCCACGGACACCGATGTTTATTTCTGTCGGTCTATTGAGTTACCGCGCTCCGTTTCAAATCTCTCTTGACATTTGTTCCAAGCGGCGTCCAGAGATGCTATAATACTCGAGAGACGTTGCCATTACAGGTATTAGGTTGGTATTATACAGGGTGTTTCGTAACTTGTGGGACCCACTTCGACAGCTGATTGTACGCCTAAAGATAATGAAAACAAGTCATATAAACGTATGTCCTATCCTGTCTTAGATATAATGAATTTTATAAAAAGAGCAAACTCTAGCAAGCTAGTTTTACCAGGGATTTTCATAATAATCATAATTGGGACCCACATGTTATTGTGCATTCAAGACATCAACACCAGTTTAGCATGGGCAGGAATAATCGATAAATTTTTCATTGGACCTTTTTTTCTTGATGGGAAACTAACAGGCACAAAGTACGTTGATTTTTTGAGCACGCGTTTACACGAAATATTAGAGCAAGTTCCAGTCGATATTTGTATGCGGTTTACGCATGATGGAGCTCCGCCGCGTTTTAGCCGAGTGGCAATTTTTAAGTTTCTACACTTTGCAAATAAATGGATTGGTCGTGAAGGTTCTATTGCGTTTGAATCGATTAGATTTTCATTTGTGAGGACATATAAAATCTATCGTATACGCAACGTCGATTGAACATGCTGAAATACTACGAAATAGAATAGAGCAAGGCTTCCGACAAATTCGAGAAACACCAGGAACGATAGAGAGAGAGTAACCAGATGAATGACAAGACGCGTGCATGCAAGGTGAACATTTCGAGCATCTTCGTAAAAGTAATTAAAACAGAAACTTCATTATATCTCATGAACGAAGACCGATAGAACGTATATTTATATGACTTTTTGTTGTTATTTTTAGGCGTACAATCAGCTCCCGAAATGGATCCCACAAGTTACGAAACAACCTGTATACTATAAATTGTCCGTCTTGTGTATAAAAATATTGAAACGATTTCGACGTGATTCAATGCATTGTTCGAACTCTTAACAAGTACAATAAGGAGTTCTCTTCAAGTTCGTACGCATCGAATCACGTTGAAAACGTTTTCTCTTTTTATATTCATTAATACTGGCAGGAACTGATTGTGCGAATTATAGAAAGATAAAAAATTAATTGTACGTTGGCTCGATAATTTCGTAATTGTTTTGTTTTCCTTTATATCACGTCAAAATTAATCTAACAACAGTGTTAGATTGATTAATATTAATGTGACAATTACGAATGATTAATATTGAGACAATTAAGATTGTATCTAACAATTATCTATTGTGCAGATTATGCGCGCGTTCATAAGAATATTTCTAATATTCATTTATAATAAATAATAAATAATACGGAAAGTTTTAATTTACGACAGTCTACAAACGTGATTCACACGTCTCTGTTCAGAGTGATTTGCAATCATACGTTAATACAGCCACTATCAGTTGTGAAATGTACTCATTGGTACAGATTAATTTAAAGGTCAAAGAAAGTTTAGATTATTTATGATAATGAATTTCGTAATTGTGATACAGCCAAGCGCGAAAAAGAATGCTCAACTAAATTATTAAGTTTAGGAACTTTGACGAGATAAGGTTGGATTGGGATCGTCCGCGACACGCGCATCGCCATTTTCTTCTTTTTTCTTTTTTTTTCCGGTGAACTAAATCATCGCTTTACTCACGGACTCTGGTCCGTGAAAATAACAAATTAAAATAAAAATTAATTAAAATACTGAGAAATTCAACTTTAATTGGAATACTAACAGTGTCGCAGAGATTTATCTCACTTTTAATATTTTTAATAAAACAGAACGATTGTCTAATATGCATACAAACATGTATGTATACGTATATTATAATTTTATATTAAATTTATTTATTATTATATATTATATATTATAATTAAATTTATTTATATTATATATATATTATTTAATATGTATGTAATATGATTGTCTATTACGTACACATTATTTATTTCAGAAAAAATTCATTCGCAATTTGAATATCAAACAATCAATTGTTTTGCGTTTGTTGAAAGATTATCTCGTTGTCTGTACATATATTCTTTTTTAGATTCAGCTTGAATGTAATAATCGCATTTGCTGAAACGCTGACGGCTGCATGTTTCAATAGATTTCACATCTTCAACATGTTGATGAAATTCGAGAGTGAATTATCAAGTATTCTTTGTATCTCGTAGCAAACAATAATTTCTGTATTTTCTAACTTTCGCTTGTTTGTATCGTCAGAGTATGATACGAATGCCAATTCTGTCGTAATTCTCCTATATAAACAAACGAGTGTATAATAATTGTATAATTTCCAGTTATTATTTTGTTATGCTGAATCGATTATTAAATTAATTGATTATTTAATTCAATATTAATTATATTACGTAGAAATCAAGGAATTGCGCGTGCCTTTCAAATTTTCTTTTACCGCTAAAGTGCTGGTAATTATCTATTGGTTGTATATTTCGTCGCAGCATAAATTGAAAAAAAAAAAAAAAAAAATCGTGGACTCAGAAAGACAACTTCGTCGTCATTTCGCTATCCAATTAAATCAATGACTTTGAAAAGTCGTGCATGTTGGGTCTGCAACGACGATTTGACGATTAATCAAAGTTCGCTCCTATCGGAGTCAGTCGTCTGGCTTTTGAAGAGTTAATTAGAAAATAAAACTTGATGCAGAAGAATGTAAAGTTAAAGAGTGTAAGATGAAAAAAAGTTCGATCATTAGTTATTACATTAAACCGGAAAGTGATAGACCTTCGCGATTAATCATAATTACTGTCTTTTTTCTAACAAACCCGGAAACACTTGTTAAGATGTTACAGAAATTAGCAGTAATAAGTTATTATGGAAATTAACATGAAACAATTTTAAGATCGACACTTTCGAAGTTTATTATCGTTGCCATTCTTCGATTAGGTTTGGTCATAGATCCTTACATCGATCAAACTGTCAAATAATCTCGCGACTATTGACAGTTTATAGAAATAACAGTTTTGCATTTCCAGAGAGAAACAACGTAAGAACGTGTTCTTCATTGACAATACATTATCGTACAGACATAAAATATATTATTTTAATTGACGATGATTCATAAGTGATTGGACAGGTGTACAAGAGACACACGTGTGCTAATTTATGTAATATAGTTCGCGAGATGTACTCAATTTATTGCATGCAGGTAATTGCCAATAATCTTAACCTTGGGGACGTGTTTATCTACGTGTTCTAATTATTTCACACTCATATTGTGCATAATTGCATACTTTTTCAATCGTGAAATAATGAGTGACATTTGGATTTTTTCCCTCTGACGCTTAAATTTCTACTCTTGTTGAACGAGCAAACAGTATCGTTAAAAATGTCCATCACGTAATTAAACGTAACACCATGGTACCAGATATCATTTAGTAGTAGCGATTGTTTACAGTTTATCAGTTACTATTTTCAAAAATATGCATCTTGACTTTAATCTTCGTTCTCGAAGGGAGATGACGAGAGTGAAGAAAGTATCCCAAGTATTCAGGAATTTTTTCTAAAATTTGTCAAACAGCTGTAGCAGTCGTTGCAACGTGCAATTTCTAAATTGTTAAAATCATTTACATCCAGTCAAGTTTGGACTGTTTCTTAGTCTCGTTGACCATCGTCACCTTCACGTTTCTTCTTCTTTTTTACACACATTTCCTTCTCCGTGGGTGTACACGCTCTAGGTTCGACGCAAGGTGGTTCTATTTTCACTGGGCAAGGCTGAAATTCGCATCGAGTTGATCTTTGCTTGCTCGTTTGATCGCGAGCGTGTAGAAGAAACGATCGAAATGAAAAATCAATAACGACAACGGATTGACTTTACTCGTGCTTCGTAGACCTTAGGATCGACCTTTTCACCTTCCTTCTCCGGGAAGTGAATCAACCGAGGTAGCTGATGGACGCTGACTGCTGGCTCTACGATCCACGCGCTTCCGCTTTTTGCCCAGGCTAGCACGTAGCTCAACGCAGTTCCAATCTGATACTTCCTGCATGCACGTTCGAAAATTATTTATTTACAGAAATATAAAAATAATCTCACGACGGCGATAACAAAAATTATAACACCAACGATGGTAACAACTCACGACTTTGGTATACAGACTGGCATTTCGCATGTTCGTTTGTTCGGTATGGGCTCTGGAAAATCCGGCAGCCCTATGTCGGCGAAGAGTTTGTTCGTTGGACAAATGGCCACCACACGAACACCCGTTTCGTCTACTTTGTGTTCTCTCTTCGTTGAGGAATAAAATACATATCATATGTTATTTCACGTTTCGTCGACAATCGTGCGTGTAAGCTACCGCGTAAGCTCGCGTCACTTCTATAGCTGGCTCCTTCTTGCAGTAAACCGGAAACGGATCGTCAGGCCATCCCATGAAGCCGAAAATGCTCGCGCAGTTCACTATTATCCCGCCGGTGCCACCTTGATCTCTCCCGAGAAGCTTCACGCCCACTCGAATCGTTTTCACCACGCTGTTCTGTAAATTGCGTTCATTCGTGCATCATTCGCGCGTAACAGTGAATTCTAATCTTTACGGACTTCCTTCGACGAGATCGGGCACGTAGACGGCCGTCGTTCTTTGTCGAGATCGTTGAAAAGAATATGGATGGTCTTCAGTTTGCAGAGAGCGCGATCCAAACCAGCTACATTTAACGGATCATAAACTACCTCGAAAATTTCTGCTCTACGCTCGTGTTTGTTAACTTACCTTGAACGTGGCAATCAATTTTCATGTCGTAATGAACGAATCCCGCGCGACTATTCCCGTGGCTGTCGCGCAATCTTTCCACTGCGATTTGTCCTTGATCGGGATCGTCGTCGGCGATTATAACAGTCTGCAATTGCGTAAATTTTTTTCTGAGATTAATTGCAAATCGTTAACTTTCCGTTGAGTCATGGACAGACGGCAATTATGTCCATAAAAGCGACTGATTTGCATTAGCAAGTAGTCGTTGCAATTTACGCATTAGACTTTGCCTCATCGATTAAACTTCGTTCAATTCGCAACGATCGTGTAAACATGCGTCCGTAGGATTTGACAGTTTGGATCATAGATCATTTGTATTGGCAAGCACGGAATGCACTAACACGTGCTCCTCTGCGTAAGAGATGATCAGCCGCCGCGAAACCGAAACCGTCGGATCCACCGATCACCAGAGCGTTCTTGCACGAAGGATCCAGAATCGGTTTAGGTGGTTCGTCACTGAAATTCCCATTAAAGTTTCATTAAAAAAAAAAAAAAAAAAAACA
The DNA here is from genome assembly GCA_036937485.2 of Tetragonisca angustula. Classification (NCBI taxonomy): domain Eukaryota; kingdom Metazoa; phylum Arthropoda; class Insecta; order Hymenoptera; family Apidae; genus Tetragonisca; species Tetragonisca angustula. The sequence goes on along the minus strand of JAWNGG020000046.1, from coordinate 156,829 downwards.
GGAAAAGATTGTCATTTTTGCAAGCTGTTGGTAGTGAAATCTACCAGACGGGCTTCGTTCTCCTCGACACGTCGCCGTCTTTGCCCTTGCCACTTTTGCGACGCGCCGTCGGAAAAGTCGCGTGAAATCGACACCGTCCGATCTTCCACAGAGTTCTGAAATGACAGAACGGAGCATCTGCGATCGGTGGAAAGACTAACAATAAGGAACAAGGCACCGACTCACGACAGAGAGTATCAGATTCAAGCTCACCTTGAACTCCTCCTGAAAAGATCGAAGAAGAGCGACGACGCACGCTGCGATCGCATGCCGATCTTTAAACGCGTCCGCGAGCTTTCTATCGTGACACAGCTGAGCAAAACGTCGAGCACGGAAGAATGTTGGCGACGAGAATTTAGAAAATTCGAATTGACGAGGTTACATCTCGCGTGTGTCAGAAAAAAAGAAGAAAAAAAAAAGTTCACACGATGACGTTTGTTTTTCCTGTCGGTCCGCCTCTTTTAAAGGCGTTTCCACATTGACTGGCAATTTATGTACGACTTCCTTTTTTTACGAATGGCAATTTGCAATGGTAATTTGCATCTGTCGATTGATTAACGTACTAGTTTTTCATTAGAATCGGATAAATCACGATAGTTCTTCGATTTTTGTTCCAAAAACCTGCCCCAGATTGAATGGCTGCTTTTTCCTTTTCTTTTGTAAAAAAAGCTATGCATTTTTATTGGCTAGGCTTGCAACATACATACCGAGCAAATGATATAACAAAACCAACAATTTCCACTAGCTATTCGATCGTGCCGTCGATTAAAAATTACGCAATGTTACAAATTACAAATGTGCTTGGTTGACCTTCGACCGGATGTCCCGCGAATCGTCTCCCGCATCGTTAATACGTAATGTAGCAATTCGCATGTAACGACTATAATCTTCCAAGAATCTACCAATCATCCAAGATTCACTTTCCTCCAAGCGATCGATATAATTTCGAGAAATCGTTCACGCGATCGGAAATATGCTAACAGTGAATTGTCAGAACGTTAGACACACACACACACACACACACACACACGTATATACACGCTGAACGATCGTTTAATTTCGAGCAGAGTATAATCGTTCCGAGAAGATATTAATCGTGACATGAGAAAGAGGGGAAGAGCGAGATATATTATCAAGGACGTTCGATCGAAGATACAATTGTTACTTGTACGTCAAAGACACCGAGCTTAGGCCTCGATTTCACCGTGAATCTAAACATTGGTCGTCCCCCGTATTGAAAATATTCGTATAAAAAGTTACGCGCACGGTTATGGCTCCGGTTCTTGGACAAATCTTTTCAATCGACTTCTAACCGCTTGATCGGTTATGACTTTGAAAAACAGTTCGTTTCGTTGTCGCAGCTGGCTGGATCCGCACGAACAATCTTTTGTCAATGTTTTATCAACCCTCTAATATATAAGTGAAATCTTAGCCGCTTGTGAGCATTACAATCAATTGCAGTTTCTTACGTCTTGATTTTGAAATAGTCAGCAGTCGACTTCCGCTAAATGAAAATTTACACGTAGCCCTTTAGTCGTCAACGAAAGTCGTAACGTTTCTGCAAAATTCGATCGTAGAAAATTCCACGCACTGATTATGCAAACGATTTGTGTCGTTTCCACGATTTTGTTTCACTTTGTGATTAAATTATGGTAATAACGATTACGAAAGAACAGCTCGTTGAATTCTCATAGAACAGTTACAGTTGATTACACAGATTCTGACACGCGGATGGAATAAATTTGAATTTATTTCCCCGGAATGTTTCCCTCTCGTGTCAAAATAACTTGGACGATAATATCGAGACGATCTACGATCGAACTCGGTCGTTGAAAAAGTACAAGGTAGAAAGGTCAAAAAGTTATTGGTAGTAATTTCGAAAAGGGTACCGGTCGATCTTCTATTAACAATAAACTCGCTCGCGATTCTCCGAGATCCACGGGTTGCTCTCGTTCGAGAAATTACAAACTGGACAGTCTAAACGTACTTGAGGTATCGATTATTATTTGCTTCTCGAAGTTCTCTTATATCGTCTACTCTCGCCTTATTATACGTCGCCGCTAAGCCTAACGTGAAAAAAAAAGAATGAAAAAACGCTTCGTACGTTTCTCGAACGTCGTTGGGAACATTTCCCAGCTGAAAGATTAAAACCTTGTTCGACTTTTCAAAGACGGCATAATTTACGTTACGTATGTATATATATATATATGTATATTTCTTTCTTTTTTAAACGTCACGCTCCAGTAATTCGATCCAGGTAATCATCGGTGATCGAACGATGATTTTACTTGTCTCGTCGTTGAAAAAAAAAAAGAAAAACATCGAACAAAGTTTAGTCTAGTTTGAGTAAAATCTAATCGAGTTGCGTGCTAAAAAAAAAAAAAAAAAGAAATGAAAATCGAGGACACGTTCTTTCGAAAGATTTTGGAGAAAGGCATCGTACACCTTTTCAAGCGTGTGTCACTATGTTGACTATCTGAAGCAAAGGTTCTCTGAAGATCCTTTCAAAGTTGTGCAGAGTCGCGCGTACAAATCATATACGAGTCATGTACGAGTCGTACAAATCATATAAAATATCATATAAAAAAAAGTACTCGGGGAAAGTATCTTACAAAGTGGTCGAGTCTTGCTGGGAACACGTGGCAGTTGCGTTAAAATTCAGTCCGTTTCGATTCCGACTTGCTTTCAATCATTATCGAAAAACGTTGTCCAATCAGCATTCGATTCGCGGTACGCGAATGTATCGAGTTCATCGTCGAGGCAACGATCGACCACGCCGATCGCCAAGGCAGTTCGATTTCGAGATTTCAACTGAAAATAATGTACGCTTTCGTTCGAATCAGGCTTTCAGTAACACGATACTTTTTATCGGGAAAGGAACTGCTCCGATTTCGGAAATTACGAAAATTGTCGCAGTCGCGTGTTCAATTTGCTGTAGCGATGCAACTGAAAATCGTCGATAGAAAGATACAATCTGCACAGAATATTCCAAACCCCGAAAAATTTCTTCTTTTCGAGTTGCATTCGTTGTTACAGCGAAACGAGTAGGTTACGCGACCAACTGGACGACAAACGTGCTCGATTTTTCGACTCGTCGATCACTTGTTGCTCGATCAGCATCGTGTTTCATAAGAATTTCCTTCTCGAAGGAGAATGTAGGAACGGACGCTCGAGAGAATCCCGTCAAAAATATTATATTACCGCATTATAGTTGTCAGAATGAACTCTATTCCCTCTAAACCTAACACGAACGCACAGCAACATACATAGACACGTCGTCGTCATGCAAATTATCCTCCGTAATCTTTGGTAACACGTTCGATGCTCCTCTGAACTTGCACGCGCTATCTTCATCCTGCGCAGCATCACACGCTCTCTCAACGATCGATTCATGGATCCTCTAAATTGTCGTTAGATCCTCGAGGATGATCTCTGGCGAGAAATTCGAATTAATAGCGAGATCCAAGAAATTTCTACTCGAGTTCTCTCTCTTTTCTATGTGTAAACGTTTGCAACGCGACGACGACGATGACGAGAGAAAAAGAGAGAGAGAGAGAGAGAGAGAGCGTGACTGTGTGTTCGGTGATTTGTGAATTTGTGGTTATCGTTACGGTGAACTTATGGTACGGCACATTATGTCTGCGTTCAAGCGAGAAAGAATTCACGCGGGACGATGGCGTGGGCTTTAGTTTTTCGGGAACGTGATCTCGTGAGGTGGTTGATCCTTCTCCACCATCCAAACGCTTCCGCTCTTCCCTGTGTTTAGGATCTCGATCAACGATTTAGCCACGTGCTCCGATCTGAAATGAAAACGTCGAAACGTTTCGTAAGTCTGACGCGATCGTTCGTTGAATTCCGTCGTAAGAAATTTGAAACATCGAATCGTTATTTTTGTACTTTAGCTCTTACGAGGCTTGTTGGAGAAATCGTGGAAGAATTCTATGGTGCTTTTGCCGCGCATGATGCGTACATATATAGCTATCGATCGTGCGTGTATTTATAAAGCTGTAGCAACCATTTCCGCGTGATTCCATTCTTCACTTCGTGAAATGTTGATATAAAATTTACGTTAATATAATACAGAATGTTGTAAACAACATAAAATATATTATATATAATAATAATATTAATTATTACAATAATATAAAAAACATTAAATAAATGTTAATATAATAAAGAAAGACTGAACAATAGCAAAGAATTGTCTCTAATTGTTCAAAGTTTCAAGACAGATGTATTAAAATGTACAATTCGTTTGTCATTCGAGAAAGAAGATTGTTAATACCAATGTATCGTGACGAGATTATCTTTCTGTTTGACAAAGCGACAATCGATAGCAAGTAATTGTTTCTAATGTTTAAGACTATTTTTCTATTTGACGAAACAGCTGAACAACAGCAACGAATTGTTCCTAATGTCTAAAATTTCAAGAAAGGCTGGGATAATATATCATTAAAACGAACAATTCGTTGGTTATTCGAGAGTATTGTTAATACATCACGATAGGATTATTTTTCCATTTGATGAAGCAACTTGGTTATCAAATATTCTAACTTACAATAATTAATAATATTTAATAGTGATTATATATTTATATATTTGTATATATTAATATTTATATATAAACATAAAATATTATATTATATATATATATTAATATTTATATATCTATATTTATAAATATGTAAATATTAATTTATATATAAATATAAAATATTATATTATATATATTAATATTTATATATCTATATTTATAAATATGTAAATATTAATTTATATATAAATATAAACTATATTTATATATATATAGTTATACATATGTATTTAACAGTATTTAAATTATCGTTACCTTTGAGGAACTGAACTGGCGACGTCGCGAAGCCAAGCGTCTACGTACCGGGGCCAAAGTAACTGTTTACCGACGTCTTCCAGCAACTTGCTATCCGTCGCACTTGGACACAACGCCATCACCTTCACGCCGGTTAGATCCACGTGATACTGGTGCTGCGGGCCAAACGACAACAATACAGACACAACAAACCGATTCCCGTGAATTTGAAATGTTCGTGAAAGTGACAGATTTCGCAGAGAATCTCGAGTCTCGCGGCGAACGAAAGTTTTCTGTTCGTGGAAATGTACATATACATATTTCGAAGATTTCCCACCTCGATTTGTCATTTCTCTTTTTTTCCTTATCGATTGTTACGAAACAACAGAAACTCCGGCTCTACTCACCCCGAAGGCTCTGGTGAAATTGACGATTGCCGCCTTGGTGGCCGAGTAAATTGGAACACTGGCGTAAGGGTTGATGCTGACGTTGCTTCCAATATTAACCACTATTCCACCCTGGCCACCTCTGTCTGTCCCCATATACCGCTGAGCGAGCAGAGTCCCACGGATCACGCCGTTCTGCGATAATTTCGACAAAAGAAATTGCTCGCGCGGTTCTCGAGCTTTCAATTTGAACTGTCCTACTCACCACGTTGATGTCCACCTCGAGCTCCCAAAACCGATCGTTCATGATCCCAGCGTTGTTAACAACGATATCGATGTGGCCGAACGTCGCGAATGTCGTTTGAAACGATTCTGCAAGATCGAGATCGAACGAACGTGGAAATTAAATTGCAATTGAATTTTAAACGACAATTATCGTAATTATGACTGGCGTTTTTCATTACGTCATGGATACTGTCACTGTTTTGGAGTTTAATTCGGAACGGTTGTACTTTTACAGGAATCTTTACCCTCAAATTGCGAATAGTCCGTGACATCGCACTGGCAGAAGATCACGCGATCCTTCCCGTACTCCGTGGACAACGTTTCCGCCAATTTCTCACCCTCCACTGTGTTTATGTCGCATATAGACACCTGTGTGAATTAAAGTCACGTCAATTCTCGAACAACAATCCAATTGCACGGGACAAGTTGCAAAAGTACGAGTTGTCTCTCGGACTATATCTCGTCTATATCTCGTTTACACGTAACGCACGATAAAACGAGTCGTGTCGCTGTCGTTAACGTGAAATTATTATTCCGTAGGAGTCAGCCGAGAGAAGCCTGAGATAAAGCTCTTTCGTCGAGGAGTCGTCTAAATATACGCGCGATATTTTTAGGCACGAAGCGCCGAAACGTCCGCGGGACGATATACTAAATCAAGGTTACATCCTTAAGGAGGATTTCGCGACTACAGCCTCTTCTTCTTGTCCCTCTATTAATACAGCCTTTCTAGCTATAGCGTGGGTATATCGTAGCTTTCCTTCAACGAGGAGGATTCAACGATGTAAAATTTTCTCCACGAAATTTTCTTTCTCGATGCTGGCAAACATCGTAAAAGCATCGACTCGACTTTGCCAACTAATTGCACATTCGGAATTTTTGCACTGGCTGGGAAAACACTGCTTTCTACATTGATTGAATTTTACTTGCTTTCTTTTCGTTTTTTTTTCTTTTTTTTTTTTTTTTTTTCACTCACCATCGCGCCTTCATTCAATAATTCCACGGCACAGGATTTACCAATACCGGAAGCGGCGCCCGTCACCAGGGCAACTCGCCCTTTCACGTCCATCTTCCACAGACCCTTGTCAATTGTCCGTCTGTAAATGAAAACAAACGTGATATCCTCGTTTTTTTCTTTTCTTCTACATGAAAGTGCATCTCTCGCACTGGCAGAAATTATTTGAGGCGACATTCGTCTACGTAGGAAAGTGACTTTATTGTTTTTATATCTATTATCATTTATTATTTTAAAATTTATTTTGCCACGTTCGGTTTCAATTGACAAAAACTGTGTTAGCTCAGTGTCTAAGCAATTATTCTCTCGGAATAATCACGAATATAATCTTTCTCTGAGCAGTCAGATTTTTTTGCATGGAAATTCGTAGGAATCGGGTTGGATTTCGCGGCGGGTCCGCTTTGACGAGCGCGTGCAAACGACTTCCGGTCTGCTGCGACGCGTGACCAGTCGCACGGGCGAAATCGAATTTTCACCGTCCTTGTTACAACTACTGTATTTCGTACTCGGCTTCCCGACGATGGGGGGATGCTCGTTCGGAAATAAAGCCGCCGTGACTCACTGAATCCGCTTCGTACGAGCTTACCACACACGCTTCGACGCCAGACTCCCGTCGATGCCGTGTCTATCGAACCCCGCTGGCACGACGAGACCACGCCGTTCGAAATGATCGATCACGCGACGTTTAAATATTTTTCTCTTTTTTCTCCCTCCCCAAAAAACTGTGATCCCCAGCGCTTCGAAAAGAAAGGTCGATTTGCAGATTTAGTTTTTTGACAATTCCTCGAGAATCGAGACTTTTATGCCGCTGAAACAGAGAGTAGGATTCGACGAAGGATACAGGGCGATTCATATGAAGTGAAGTAATTTTTAAATGAGAAATTGTGCAATACAAACAGTTGTGTGGTTTTAAGGGAAGAAAAATATGGCGTGCCAATTTTTTGAGGGATTTTCATTTTAAATTCCAAGCGAAGAAAAAGAGTATTCAAACTGCTCCTGAACCTAACAGTTAAGGAGACATTTTACGATAATTTCTCGAGGATGAAAATTGCTTGCCACATATTAATGTTCATAAAGTATCTCCTTAACGATTAGGTTTAGGACAAATATTTTTTTTACTTGGAATTTAATATTCTTTCGATTTATGGCGAAAGAGATATGTCGTCCAATTGAAAGGAAATGAAGACGACCTTGAAAAGCACGCACCTTTTGTGTCAAACAATTGTTCATTAGACGCACAATCCAGTGCAAGTTACTCGTGAATCGCCCTGTATAATTCTACACTTTATATTCTTCAAACGTTGCAATTTCTCAACATCTACATTTTAAAACATTTGAAATTTAACACGACACTCGTCACGCGAACAGTACCAGTGTAATTAGATTAGTAGACGGTGGATTTGATAAGACTCGAACTGGAGATTTCACTGTGATCAATCGCGAAGATCAATTCCGGTCGCAATTTTAATGATTCTTTCGAGCAAACTTCAAACGTAATCATTTGGTTCCCCCCATGAATCAGAGATGTTATCTTCTCTCTGTAATTTACATAATGGAAATAAATACATTGTGTGGACTACTAGCTCTAGCCAAACGAAGCTTTCTTACGACCGCGAAACACGAAAATTTGTCGAGAGCCTCAAATAGAATGCAGGAAAGGTGCAACTCGCGTCTCATTAAACTAAAGTATTTATAACTGAGAAACAAACTTATCGTGGAACTTTGAACCTTCGTAAAAAAAAAGCGGATCTCAAAATATTTGCACGAAAAATTCAGCGACTGACTTTCCGGCGCGCGAGCGCGAGAGAAAAGAGTACGCCTAACGCAAAATAAACACGCAAAGCAGAATGGTAGAAACGGAGTGATGGAAAAAAAAAAAGAGAAAAGGGAAGGAAGAGAGCGGATGTAGAAAGAGGAATTTCACGCGGACGGAGTCGAGGATTTCAAACACACCCCTCTCTGAATCAACCCTATCTCTCTCTCGCGCACGAGAGAGGAAGAGAGAGAAACACGAGCATCACGCGGCTTCGTTTAATATTGCAGACGGCCGTGACACGAGCCAGCTCGTGTGTGTCTGCCAACCGTAGATAAACCTACGAACACCGGGTTTCGCTCGGTGAGCATCAAAAAGGTCCGATCTAAAAAATTCACGAGGAGAGCTCGATCGCTCGATATCCGGCTCTGGAGAACCGCCGACAGAGCCTGGCACGCATCTCCTCTCCACTTTCACCTACGCCTATCTCCTCGAAAACACTCGACCACCATTAAGCCTCCCCACTCACCCTCCCCTCCCCCCCCCACCTCCGCGCTGTTCCTTTATCTACGGTGCGCGTGTACAGGCATTCGGACACTTGCAAATTACTGCAAGAACACTGCAAATGCGATCCATGTGAAATTCGTGACACAACGATCGAAATTTGGGGAGTTCTTTGTCTTGATGTAATAGCAAGGGGATTGGGCAAGCGGTGACTGGGATAAATAGCTTTGCGTGACGAGAGTGATAAAATATGCAGCGGGGGGAGGGTGGGGGGGGGTTTGTTTTCTATCGTTTGCTACGTAACGATCTAACGATTTAACGAACGAAGCGCTGGAAATGTTGGCGTCTATCGTTCTAACAGAAGGTTCGGCGATAAGATAAAAGAGAAGGAGACGAGATACGCGTTCGTGGAACCGCAGATAACGCGGCATTTCAATTTTTTTTCAGCACGAAAGATACACTTTAAATTGTACGTTTGTTACACATTTCGCGAACGTTTTCTCCGTCGGAACGAGAAAGGAAATTGATCAATCAGCTCGAAGGATTTTGCGAAATTGACCTTTACGAGCGTGATGCATACATCGTAGTGAAATAATGTGAAATTGCTCTTTGTAATTTTTATCGAGAATACGTTTTTTTTTTTTTTTTACTCGTTATTCATCACTAACTGAGCGAATGTTTCTGCACAGTTTTTACGTATCTTCTTCAATATATATATTTCGATAAATATTACTGTAAATACTTTCTTAAATATTATTAACAATATTACTATAAATATTTCAACATATGTGATAAATATTACTATATATACTTCAACATATATTATAAATATTTAACGCACGATTTTTCCTGGATTTCTGAAAGGCTCTCGTACTATGTTTAACATTTAAAAGAAAGAATGTTCACGATACTGTGTTCGAAATTGACGGGCAGATCGAGGAACGACTCTTAATCAAACTTCACGTTAAAAATTTTACGAAATTATTATTGTAATATAAAGTTGTAACAACAAAGAGATACGTATTAGTAGGATTTGCATCTCAAGAATGGGAAGAATGCATCCTCGCACTCTCTATTTTTACAACTGTCTACGTTTTCAACGTTCCAACGACTTTGAACTAGAAAACTAGATCAATCGAAATTCACTTTTACCCTCGCCGATGACGGTTCACTTTTACCCCCAAACTGCAGGACGCATCGATTTTGCAATCTTCGCTCTCAGGTAATACAAATCACAGTTTGCCTCAACTGCAATAATCCTATCCTCCAAGTAGAATGACTCGAAATCTGTCACGCACCGCTCCATCATCAAACGTCTCGCCGAAAAACCTTTCATTTCAAAACTCGTATTCGCGCTTGGAAACTTGCAACGAAGTGTAATTAAAAGACGCATCGCGATTCCACCCTGGACGATCCGAGGGAACTTGAAACACGACGAGAGCTCGAAGGAACCGCCCAAGTAGGCTCCCTCGAAAGGGGAAAATTTCGGATTTTTGCAAAACTATCCTTGTACCTTGCACTTGAGAATCCTTGCCTCGACGAGTCAGCCGTCCCGCAACAGGCAGACCGCGTCGAAAGCGAAACGGCCGATGGAACGGCGGCAACCGCGACCGAGGGGTGCTTCTCGAGGGGTGGATGTGCGCGCGTCTCTCTCTCTCTCTCTCTCTTTATTTGCGAGCTGGTTCACCCCGACAAGGTGTGGTTGACGGCCGCGGACGCACTGGCTCGCTCTCAGCTCCGGCGGCTTTCACTCGCCCTCCCAGCGAACGCACACACCCGACACTGCCTCGATATTGATTGGCGGCGGTCGTCTGCCACGTGACTTTTACGTGAGCCACCGCCGCCGCCGCCACCGCCACGCACTTACGCACGCACTTTCTCTCTCTCTCTCTCTCTCTCTCTCTCTCTTTCTCGCGCGCGCGCTTTCTCTCTATCCTTGTCCTGTTCGCTTTCGCGGCTAACTGCGAACGCGTCCTCGCCCTCACCCTCGCAGAGCCCTTAACCTTCGACCGTGGTGGCTTTTTGTTTCGAGGCCACGGTACCGGCTACTCCATTCTGGCCCGATATATCGGCAACGACCCCGCCCTGTCGCCACACCTGACCCACGGCCACACGTTTCTTCTTCCTCGCTCACTTCCCTTTCAGAAAAAGAAAGAAAGAAAAAAAGAATGATTTGCTGTCTGCTCGAAAATCGGCAATAGGAGGATTATCTCTCGAGCTGCTTCATCAAGCTTTCGGAATGGACGTGTGTTGGATTTTTGAAAAGCAATTGTAACAACCGAGTCTGGTAATAGCCAGACTGCACGATCGTCACACCCTGCTATTTCGTACGCCACGTCCCTCGTTCGGGGCTGCGTGCAAGGGGTTAAATCAAGCGTTCGGGGGTTGCAGATTCGCCCCTTTGGCCAGAGAGGATGTACATTCATCGTACAATACAGATATGGCAATTTACCAAAAGACACACCGTACCTGATGCACGCAATGACGAATGAAACGAGACGCGAGTCTCGCGAACGTGGCCGCGGGCGGGCCGATCTCGATCAGTTGAACGGTGAAGTCGGTGTTCCTCTGTCATGGCCGCGACTATCCGGTTTGCCGGGGCTCGCATCGCTAACCATAACGAATACAGTGCGGTGGACGAAGAAGAGGAAGGTGTCGCGGTACGCGGTGGTAAGGTCGGGTCACATGGTGGCCAGCGACGCGGGGGTCGCGTGGCTGGTCCGCGAGGCGATGGACGGCCGCGGAAGGATCAAGCTTAAGAAGCTGTCACGCAGCCTGATGTCGCGGGCCGCCGTTTCCGCTACCAAGCTGAGGCACTGCGTCAGAAAGCAGCCGGCGAAAATAAGGAAGTGCATGTGCCTGCCATCCAATTACGCCCTCGTCGAGTTCCCCGTGGTCTGGTCCGAGCTCAGGTTTGTCGATTCCCCCTCCCCCTCCCCCTTTCCCAGCTGGCACCCTTCGCTCTTTCCATCACCGTACACTGTACGTAGGATGTTTTCATTAGCTAGATAAACGCCAGCGGAATTCGCTCGGGTATTTTCTGTCTATTCTTTCTCTGTTTTCTTTTCTTTTCCGAATTTAGTCGAATTCAATCAGGCGGCACAGGATTTCTATCAAGGATACTGTAGTCGCAAGTCCACTATATACTGTATAAAATTAACGCATTGGCCGTCTCGGTAATTTCAGTCATCGAGTGACGTTTCTTCTTCGATGCAGTTACAGAGGTCCCGTCATTTCTGAAAAAAACACGCGCGAACTGATTTCAGAGCGAACCAACAGCTGTGCGACGGTGCGATAAGATGCGCCACCGGCCAGGTTTTCCCGGTGCATCGGGCCATTTTGTCCGCGGTCAGCCCCTACTTCAAAGCGCTTTTCACCAACAGTCTGAAAGGCGGGAAAACGGAGATCACGGAGGTGGCGATCGACTCGGTACCCGGGCGAATTTTCAGCCTGATCCTCGACTACGCCTACACCGGCACGTGCAACGTGAACGCCGACAACGTCGAGCAGCTGTTACCACTGGCCGATCAGTTCGAGGTGCTCGGTGTCGTTCAACTCTGCTGTCAGTTCCTTCTGCGGGAACTTCGGCCGGAAAATTGCTTGGGTTAATAGACATTTAAACGACATTTCCCTTCGTTCGTTTCCAGCCGACGTTAACTTCCCCCGGTTAAAATCATCGCGTGACGATCTCTTCGCGTTTCGAACTTTTTCCGCTCGTTGAATATTTCTTTCTCTCTCTCTCTCTCTTCTTCGACGCGGGGACGCGCGCATTTCACGCCAATTTACTGAAAAATTTCCACCGCAACCCGGCAGGCATCTTCAACTTTGCCCGCCACTATTTCTGCCGCGACCTGGAAGAGAAGGGCCGGAAATACATTTGCCATCACTTCAAGCGGATACTGCAGGAGAGCCCTGAATTCGAAGAGCTGACGAGCAAGGAGCTCAAAGCGATTCTGTGCGACGACGAGCTGAACGTTAAAAACGAGGAAATAGTTTTCGAGGCCATTAAAACCTGGCTCGAGCACAACGTCGAAGAAAAGAGGCCGTATTTACCCGGGCTGTTGAAGTGTGTGCGCTACGGTTTGATGAACTACAACTTCTTCACCAACAATGTCCTCACGTGGAAGATCGTCGAGGAGGACGAGGTGAGTGCTTCGATCGATCGAGCCATTCGTTCCTTCGAATCATCCCAAAAAAAAAAAAAAAAAAAAAAAAAAAAGGAATCTCTCTTATTTTCGATTCTCACTCGTTTTCATCATCATTCTCCGTCCTTTCACAGTCGTGCCAGCAAGTGCTAGCTCCCGCTGATCAGTACCTGAAAGAGCAGGAAGCGAAGCTGGGCAGCGGCGAGATCGACTTGAACAATCCCCTGGCCAAGCCTCGTATCCCCTACGAGATCCTGTTCGCGATCGGCGGATGGAGCGCCGGTTCACCAACGAATTTTGTAGAAACCTACGACACGAGGTTCCGCTCACTTTCCTCAGAAACGCTTCCCGCGAAACGCTAGCTTTCAGTCGTCGCGATGAGCTTGCAAACCGGCCGTGAGCGAAAATCGGCGAACCAACAGATCGCAAATATACGTACACACGTCCGTTCGTCCGGATAGTTTCTCATTGCGTTTGCCAAAGACTTAATCGACCGATGTACTCTCGAGTAATTAATTTTTAATTACAGAGCTCAGTTGCTCACTTGATTCTGCATCGATCGTCGAGACTGTTTTTCTTTATACTTGGAGTATACAGTTGTAATGACAACAATTACGTTTGCAAACGACAGCTTTTTTTTTTTTTTTTTTTTTTAGACGCGATGCTCCGACAAATGGAAAATAATTTTGATTATCGGTGCCGCTGTATAATAAGCTGTTTCTCTCGTATATATTCGTTTGATATCAGCGGGACGAAAAGTATAACATGGTCGTGAACCGGCCCGAGACTCACACATTCGTGTGTAATGTGAACTCCAGAGTTGACAGATGGTTTCTATCAGTGAGCACGGACGCCACGCCGAGATCCTACCACGGCCTGTGCACGTTGGACAATTTGATCTACATGATCGGCGGGTTCGACGGTAACCAGCACTTCAGCACGGTCAGGTGCTTCGATCCGGTAACGAGGGAGTGGCGTGAACGGGCCTGCATGCATCATGCGAGGTGTTACGTCAGCGTTTGCACCCACGGTTAGTGTCTCCGCCGTCTTTCAGGACGATGAACTTGCACTTGCAACGCGACACTCGGATTGTTCCCACGTTCTTCCCAGTTTTTCGATAAATGTGGGTGTCAGGAGAATGAACGATGGTCTCAAACGAGATTACTTAATTTCGAAGTAATTGTAATCCAATCGGATTTTATTGTGTATCTTTTGTTCTATTCTGTCTCTCGTTGCTTTATTTTCACTCTTACACTTTCACATGTAATTTTGTAATTTTTTGTTTTCACGTTAACTTTTACTTTTGAATCCATTTGCAGCGTCGCAACGACGTAACAGTGTGGTTTATCGATGAATTAATTAATCGACAATGACAATGATTAAATGAAAATGATAATTAACGAGTCTCAACAATGTCTTGTTTGCAGCCCAATCGATATCTGCTGTTTGAAAGATAATACCAAATTACGAAATGTTACAGAATTTATCGTATGTGTAATATAAATAGAAATAGATGTACATCTGTTATTATAATAGAAGTAGATATATATCTGATGCAATATAAATAATAATAGAAATAGATATATATCTAATACAATATAAATAATAACAGAAATAGATATATATCTAATATAATATAAATAATAATAGAAATAGGTATATATCTAATGTAATATAAATAATAATAGAAATAGATATATCTATCATTATACTAGAAATAGATATATATTTAATATAATATGAATGATAACAGAAATAGATATATATCTAATATAATATAAATAATAATAGAAATAGATGTCTATTATTGTACTAGAAATAAATATATATCTAATATAATATAAATAATAATAGAAATAGGTATATATCTAATGTAATATAAATAATAATAGAAATAGATATATCTATCATTATACTAGAAATAGATATATATTTAATATAATATGAATGATAACAGAAATAGATATATATCTAATATAATATAAACAATAATAGAAATAGATATCTATTATTATACTAGAAATAAATATATATCTAATATAACATAAATAATAATAGAAATAGATATATATCTAGTATAATGTAAATAATAATAGAAATAGATATATATCTAGTATAATACAAATAATAATAGAAATAGATACATGTTTATCTATTATTATACCAGAAATAAATATATATCTAATATAATATAAATAATAATAGAAATAGGTATATATCTAATGTAAATATAAATAATAATAGAAATAGATATATCTATCATTATACTAGAAATAGATATGTATTTAATATAATATGAATGATAACAGAAATAGATATATATCTAATATAATATAAATAATAATAGAAATAGATATCTATTATTATACTAGAAATAAATATATATCTAATATAAATAATACTAGAAATAGATATATATCTGATATAATATAAATAATAATAGAAATAGATATATATCTAGTATAATACAAATAATAATAGAAATAGATACATGTTTATCTATTATTATACCAGAAATAAATATATATCTAATATAATATAAATAATAATAGAAATAGGTATATATCTAATGTAAATATAAATAATAATAGAAATAGATATATCTATCATTATACTAGAAATAGATATGTATTTAATATAATATGAATGATAACAGAAATAGATATATATCTGTTATTATAATAGAAATATATATATTTCTATTATACACAGAGATAAATTTGCAATACGATAGAAATCAGAAAGAAGAAACCTCCCGGTCTAATCCAATTTAATATAATCGAAGCACACTCGAGTCCGCCGCAGCGTTTAGCAATAGACGAACGAACGTTCGGACGCTCGATTATCATATTGAAATTTCAATTAAAATTTCTCCTTGGTTAGGTGGAAAGATATACGCACTCGGTGGTTACAACGGCCGTACCAGGATGAGCTCCGGTGAGAGATACGAGCCGCAAAAGAATCAATGGGAAATGATACCGCCGATGCACCAGCAGAGATCGGACGCGAGCGCAGCAGCCCTGCACGACAAGATATACATCGTCGGCGGTTTCAGCGGCCGCGAGGTTCTAAATTCCGCGGAGGTGTTCGACGTTGAGTCCAACCAGTGGACCTATATCCACCCGATGATCAATCCACGGTCCGGCGTGTCTCTGGTCGCGTTTCGCGACAGTCTTTACGCACTGGGCGGCTTCAACGGCATCATCAGGCTCAACTCGGGTAATTTCGACACCATCCGACGCGTTACGATCGGCAGAAAATCGTTCTTGGTAGTTAAATACTTTCGATCCCAGTCGAAATTGAATTCTACGATTCTACGGGCTTGAATTTGGCGGGGTCAATTCTTTTTTTCTCTTCTTTTCTTTTTGCATTGTATTCCACTCGCCACGAGTAGGTAAAATTTTTGTTGTGGAAAAAAATCTTTCAACGCTTTGAGAAACGTTTGAGCATTTCCTTGTCTGCTAAACGACGCAAAAACCGTTTTCGTGAAAAAACTGAGACCAGCACTGTAGAAACGAAAGTTTCATTGCTACATGAAGTCTCTTGTTACGAAATTGTAACAGTCTAAATAATTTCTCGAAATATTGCTAATTTAATGCACATGAATTTAGCCTCAATACAATAGTTGTAGAATATCCTTCAGTTTTATGATTTTATATATATTTATTATACTTTATAACTGTATCCTTTAGTTTTGTAACTGGGGGAAAAAATAGGGATACACGGATACACGTTGTTTGCAAACAAAACTGCACTGACTGCAAAACTGTTGTTTTTTTATTTTTGTTGCAACCAATGACGTAACTAATAATAAGCATTATTATTGATATTTCCGAAATACTCCAAAGATTCGAGTAACGTGCTTGCTATTTGTGAAATTCCTCTTTGAAGATTTTTAAACTTCTGTTCGCCGCGTAATGGCGTGGGTCTGTTGCACGTAGAAGTTAATGTCCCTGTTGCGATATATCGATCGTCTGATCTCGCAGGGGAGCGTTACAATCCAAACTCGGAGGATTGGCACGCGGTTCCGGAGATGTTCAGCCCCCGCAGCAATTTCGCCACGGTCATTCTGGACGACATGATATTCGTCGTCGGTGGTTTCAATGGTAACCTCAACAAACTCGGAATATTACTACGAATTTTCGTCATTGAAACATTATAATATAATACACTGGCGGCCACTGAAACGCTGAATGGTTTGAAAAAGTCATGACTCGTTCGTTTTCATTTTTCTTTCTTTTTTTGTAGATTATAGAAAAAAAATCCATTAATTATATTTCCAAATAAAACTAATAACGATAATATATAAATGAAATATATAATAAATAATAAATAATAATAAAAAATTAAAAGAGCATCTGTTTGTGAAAGTTATCTTTGTTTTATGTCAATCAGCCTTTCAGTGACCACCCTGTACATAATAACAGACGATAGAATAGAAATAGTAGTGACAGAACGAGATTCTCTCTGTTGAAACACGCAAACAGAGAAACTCTCGCGACCTATTTCCCATTCAAAATCTAGTTTGCGGCTAGTGGTCTAACCGAGGGTCTTCAAATGAAAATGCAATTTTATTCCACGAAAGGTTCCACGACGATTGCGTACGCGGAATGTTACGACGCGGACAGCAACGAGTGGTACGACGCGTCGCCGATGAATCTGAATCGAAGTGCGTTAAGTGCCTGCGTTATCGCCGGCCTTGCCAATGCGCGGGAATACTCTTATCACGGCAAGGCGCGAGATCTCGGCCAAGGTTACCTACAGTTACCTGCAATTCACGTTGTTTCAAATAAACGCAGAAAGTTGTCGAATGTTTGTGTCAACGCTAGAACTAACTAACGCATAACGACGACTGAAGCGTAAAATTCCCATCAGAGGCATTAAAGTAAAAAAAAAAAAAAACAGGAAAAAAACAGGAAATCTTTACAATACTTACAAATAGGGTGCAATACACGAGCTTTTATTTATGTATTTTACGAAGAGTCACTCGAGTCTCCAAAAGTGCACGATATTTTCCATCTATGAAATCTTATATCCAACGTAACAAACGAAAATTGTCGATTGGTCATTTCGGCCATTTTGCTAGTTCTAGTGTTAAAATAGTCTGAATAATACGCTGAGTGAAATTCTGTGCCAATGTGACGTTGCAAAAGTACGAAAGGATTGCCGGCACAGTTGCAATTTCGATCGATGACACGCTGGAGAGGAAAACTTGTCTTTTCTAGGCCAAGCCTCGTCGGAAAGTCAACAGAAAACCATCCAGGGCGGTGAGGGCGCTGTGGAAACGAATGCAGACATTTCTACCGAGGAGGAGGAGACCGTTAATTTCGACGAACACGTTCAGAGAGACGTCAGCCCTATGAACGAGATGGCTGAAAGCGTCGGCAATTATCTGGGATAATTCGACGATTCAGGTTCTTCAAAATTTAAAAAATAAAAAAAAAATATATATATATATACACACACACACACACACATATATATATATATATATATAAAAGAAAAGAAGATATTTCGTTTTCGGGACAATCATCGCGCGAATACGCGAGATTTTTGTGTCGCCATTTTTATCGTAAATTGTGTCGATAAAATTATACATACAGATTGATTGAATTACATTTTGTACAGTCCCTCGATACGCAAATGAATGAAAACACTCGTGGCGATGCAAGAGTCTCAAATGTTCGTGAAATAAAAATGGAAAAAGAAAAGAATGAAATAATTAAAAAAAAAAAAAAAATTAATAGCTAGGACCAGATGCCTAGAAAGAAGGTACATGGTAGGTACGTTTAGAATGTTTCAAGTTGATCTTGTTTTTTATAGCTCGTTTTAACGCCAGAACGACCGATTGAGATGTAAAATTTCCACTAGAGACGGTAAAGCGAAAGAAATGGAATAACTAAAACGCAAGCTTTTATTTATGCATTTTAATATTACAGAAAATTTTTTAAATCGCCAGAGACGCACTGTTTCACATCTACAAAATTTCCGACAAAAATCGTAAGATCATTTTGACCATTTCGGTAGTTCTAGCGTTAAGGAACAAATTTGCGCGTAAAGCGTTATACGCAGCTTTTTAACAGCAATTAAGTCTTCCAATTTTTATTTTAAAATTCGCTATTTTTGTATGGTATATATTTTTTTCCCTTTTTTTTTTTTTCTTTTTTTACTCCGGAGGACACTCGAGCCTCGTGAAACTTTTTTTTCAGATTTCCCCACAGCGAAGGGTTACGGATTTTATCGATTTGCGTACTAGCGACTAGCTTATGTATTTTATTACGACTTTGAATATTACTTTCTCTCGTTCAGAGTACGAAGATACACCTGCATGGCTGGTTGTCTCGCACGTTTACCACAACTATTTTTCCTCGCCCATCTTTTCGAGTAACTAATCAAAATTGCTATCTCTTTTCTTTTTTTCGACGCGAATACATTTCCCCGCCCGTGCACGTGTATCTCTCAAAGTGACGCATTGTCTTTCTCATTTTGATCGAGACTCTGATGTGCTTTGGTCTGTTATTTTAATCGAATAAAAATACACCAACCACAACAAGACCGTTCCATTTATTAATCCGCGAAAGTATATCTGAAGTGTCGAAAATTTGATCATTCGGGAGGAGGACCTGCAAAGGAAACGTCTGAAATTCACAGCTCTAAGTTTATAGAGCAAACAATAATTTCAATTTCATAGAAAGATTAACAAAAAGGAAAAAGAAAAAAAGGAAAGAACGAAACACAGAGAATTCATACAAAATGGTAATAATAATAACAACAACAACGAGACGCTGCGTCCTTTTTTTTTTTATTAATCTATCTCATTTATGTATACGTAGATTTATTCACTTTTCATATGCATCCATATATTATGTATAGTGTATACATTGTTGTTACTTGTTCATTTACGTTGCGTTTCCGCAACTACAAACGTTCTCCATCGATTTAGTTCCTCTCTCTCTCTCTCTCTCTGCCTCGTTTCTTTCTCATCTCCTCTTGTCTATTCTTTTTCATTCGTCCCCCAAACCTACACCGTTCGATCGACGATCGTTTCGTCGCGAACATGTCGTTTCGATTACTGTATTGACGATCGTTCTCGTCGAACGAGTACAGCGACGAGGCCTGTCGAAACGTTCCGACGATCGTGCAACGTTATCCGGAGAAAAACGTGTCGCGATCGATCCACTGGAAAATGCTTCTGTTCTCCCTTTACTCCCTCTTTCTTCCCTCGATTTCCGGTCGAAACGATAAACAAAACAACGCTCGCAGTTTCGAGAAAGAACCCGTTCCTGTTCGGCCGAAATCACGGTCGCTAAAAGACGATATCAAAAAGACGAAAAATGTCTCTCGTAGCTCGGCGACTAACAGCGAAAAATAACGAACGTCTCTCCCGGGGGGTGGGGGGTGGGGGGTGGGGAGTGGAGGGATGAAGAGGACCTTTCGATCCATCAATCTCTCGATTGAGGGAATTTCGAGAACTTCCTTTCGAGTTATCGTAAAATTTCGTAAAAAGGAAAAAAAGAAGGTTCCTCCCTTTTCGCGCTTCCATCGAGGAACACACCCTCCAGAAATCGACCGAATTAATTTTCCAACGACAGAAAATTGACGACCCTCGTTCCTTCTTTTCTCTATACTAACGGTAAACGGGCGTGTTTCTGAAATCTCTCGATAACATCTTCTCGACGTTCTCCCGCCATTGATTTCGATCAATCCTCGCGTCTTGATCCGGGGTAAAAACTTAACGTTATTTAGGGGGGGAGGGCGTGTAGGTTGAGAGTACAAAAATCGGTAAACTCGCGCGTTGAAACGTACAATTAAGACGCAACGACGGTACAATTGAGCAAACAATAGGACAGCAATGAAAATTCCTCCGAGCAGAGTCGCATTCGAACCATTCGGTTTCGTGTCCTCGTCGTGTCCTTCTTTCCACCATTTCCCTCTCCTTCCTATCGATCGACGAATTATCGGCTAAAACGCAGCGAGAATTCGTCGCTTCTTGACGCGTGGCGCGTCTCCTTTTTTTTTTTTTTTTTTTCTTTTTATTTATCAGCGTGAAACGCGGGAACGCCAAGTGAGACGACCACACAGCAGAAGAAAACAGACGACGTCGCAGGAGACGCGTCTCTCTCGCGTCGAGAAACGAGATCGTTCGTATAATGACACGATCTCGTTTGAAATATTACAAATAGATTAGGAAAACGGTATACGGTACGAGTGTGTGCGACGAACGACGGCTTTTGGTGAATCAACGGGGACTGGCGAGCGAAGAAGAAGCGTTCGTTTTTCTTTTCCTTTTTTTAAGAATCTTTACTCGACAACTTTTTCCTTTTCGAACTGATTGTTGATTATCCAATTGCACACGATCCACTATAAACACTTCGCGTCACGTTCGTGTTTTCAAAGTTCGATGATAAAATATAACCAAGAAATCGGTCGTGGCAGCGGCGAGACTTTCATTTCGCTTCCAGTCCACTCGATAGTCCGACTTGATCGTTGAACAGCGACAGAGCTTCTTAAGAGCGTAAGAAAAATCAACGGAGAGACGGGGACGCTGAAGATCGATACAGCTGAACAGTTTGAAAAGTTCCCAAAGGCTCTGTGTGTTTTGTGCTTGAACAATTGTTTTACGAACTGTGACGAAATTCTGACGAACGAAGACCGAGTACAAAGGGTGTTTTCTTCTGGTCCTGATGAAGCGGTACTCGTTTCTAGAAATTACGAAGAACCGTGTGACGAGTCGCGCCGTTTCGTGGTCTGTCACGATTTTTCGCGAGTGTGCGCAACGTTTCCTTTTTCTTTTTTTTCTTGGTTTTTTGGTTTACAACGACGGTGTAAACGGCTCGCGACGACAAATTTCATGAGTGAACGTTTATATCGGGCGCAGTGGATTTACACTTAGGTGGATATTACAAGGAGAATCGCCGTACGACATTGCAATTTCTCTTTTTCACTGAATCGTTCTCGTGCAACTGATTTTAATTTCAAGTAGAGTTAATAGCTGCGTTATTGCGTATAATAACGTGGAAATACGTGTGCTAACAAGTAACTCGAGTAAAAATTGATACAAATGCGCGACAAATTTACATAACCCCGTGAAAGTACTCTCGTATTTTAATTGAACCAAATTAATAGTTGACTACATCTCGCAGAAAGCTACTAGACCAAGTGCAATTCGCGAGACACTGCTTTCCATTCGATTGCACGGAAAAAAGTAAATTACCATAATCGTACTGGCGTATCTCGTCGACTCGTGTGCCCTTTCTTTCTTCTTGGAAAAAGGACTCTCTCTCTCTCTCTCTCTCTCTCTCTCTTCCCATTCTTTCGATGACATTTACGATCAGCAATTGGCAGACGCGACGTAGCCGCGCGTCTTCGTTGCTTCGATCTTACGATTATAATGTATAACGTTTTTTTTTCTTTTTTTTTCTTTTTTTTCTTTTTTTCTTTTTTTTCTTTACTTAGATTGTTCTGAGCAATTGAGATCTAGTATTGGAGGGATTTCATATACCTGAAAATGTTTAGTCACTTGCCTCGTTCTCCTCTTGTACGTCTTTGTTTCCTCTTCCGTACCTCCTGCTGCTCGCTTCGTTTAATTTTTCACTAATCGTTTGCACTGATCACTCATTCGAACGCAAAACATTTCTTTCCCTCCCCCCGGAAATTCCTCACGAGATTCCTGGTCGTGGCCATTCGTCTCTTCGCCTTCCCTTCTCGCAGTGTCACACGTTACCATTTTGTTCATCATCTTGCTTCTTGCGTTTCGTTTTCTTTTTTTTTTGTTTTTCTTTTTAAATTAGAATACTCTCTCTCTCTCTCACTCTCTCTCTCTCTCTCGCTTTCATACTTGACGCGTATCATCCATCCTCCGCACACCGCAAGCACTCACACTTATCTGAGAGTAACAATTGACATGCGTTTCGTAACTTTCCTAGCGTCTAGACAATGTTGTCCCTGCATTGTCTTATTTGTTTCTTTTTTTTTTTTTTTTTTTGTCTTAACAATATACACCGTATATTTCTTTTGGATTTTCCCATTTTTCTCTTTTTTTCTTTTCTTTGTTTTTTTTCTTTTCTTTTTTGTCGACACCAGGCTACGTTAAAGGGAGCCACGGGTGAAATCCGTTCAGGCGATACACGTCGCTGCGTTCTCTCTCTCTCTCTCTCTCTCTCTCTCTCTCTCTCTCTCGAGCCTTAAAAAAGAAACGGGGAAAAAGGCGAGTTTGCTCTTTCTCAATTTTTTTTTTGTCTTCAACTTCTCGTTCGTCTTCGTTCTTCTCGCTGTTCCGTCGAACGAGATCCATTCTCTCCTCTCGGTTCACGCAGTGACGTTTCAAACGGATTCTGTGATTCGGAATCGATGGACGCGATGTCGATGACTGAGATGATTGATCGTACGCGATCCTTCGCTCGTGGATCACTCGCTTGTCTCTTCTAGCCTGGGTTTTTGCTCGACAGCCTCGTGTTTCGCGGTAGGCCGAGAACTCGATACTTGGAATCGGTTGAGATCGGCGTTCAGGCTCGCGATTAATTAATTATTACAATGCACGTTCAATTACCGATATCTCTATGTGGAAACGTTGTCGCGTCGTTTGTTCGGGAGAAACACTCTGAACGGAGTGGCAGAAGCAAATGAAAGGCGATTGCTACGGGAATGTCGACGATGGGAAAACGTGGATTAGAAGCAGAGCACCAGTATTCAAATGTATATATATACAAATATATATATCACACTTATCACCACGGAAGAAAAATTCAATTCCAGTTACTATGTTTACATATCGTACGTCAATTCCCATTTAATTTGAGTGAAATCTGAACAAAGCCAGCTCAACTGTTCTCAACCGATTCCTTATCATTCTTTGTCTTCTCTCTCTCTCTCTCTCTCTCTCTCTCTCACGCCTGCTGTGGCAGAACAAGCTGCAAGTAGGCCCGGTTCATTCGTTTTACGATCGTTACGATGGCCGTCGAAGTATGAATCGTCGAAATGGAGGGCGAGGGACGCGCATCGATCGGAGATGATGACACTTAGGAACCTAACTGTGTGCGAGAGAAACTGATCGACGACGTTTCGTTTAATTTCTTTTTTTTTTCTCTCTCTCCTTTTTTTTTTTTTTTTTAAACATACGTGGCCGCTTCTGTGTAAAAACGCCGCAATTGCCCCGCCTCCGAACGATCTCGGGTGTCGATCGTTTGGAAGAAGAGAAACGGAGCAAGCGATCGGCGAGATGGGGCGCGGTTTCTCAGTTAGAAGCGGGGCAATTATCGAGCAGAACGCGCTAATTAACCCTAAATGCGATCACGGAGACGACACCGGAGAGTCACGTACGAGAATCCGCTCTCGAACGTATCTCTCCTCGTTTGTTTTCGTTCTCTCTTCTTTTCTTCTTCGCTGCTCATCTCCCCCGGCGGCTGCTACTTGAATTCGCTAGCGTTGGAAACTTCTAGTTTTTTTTTTCCTCTGTTTTCTCTCTCTGCGCCCTCCTTTCTCCACTGCTCCCTTTCGATCGCTAGGCAATCCGTTCCTTATCTGAAGTACTTCAGGCCGGCCACCAGCAGGAACTTCTCGATGAAAAGCTCGGAGTCGAGGACGGCGATGTGCGCGGCTCGGCCGATCAGGGCGTTCGCCGTCGCTGGTAACGCGTGATGCACGTCGTACCTCACTAAACTCACCCCCGAGGTGGACATCACCGGGTAGAGGATGTTGTGCACCATCTCCCGATACGCTGCACCTGCAAACCACCGTGCAAACAACGATTGAACTCGGGTCGAGTCTCAAAATCAACTTCTGATCTTTCTATTCTTTTTTCTTTTTTTTTTTTTTCAAATTCCATTCCTACTGCTCTATCGCTACTTTGTATTCATTCTGTCTGAATTTTATCTTCGTTGTTTTCAACTATACATTCATCCTCATTTTGTTTATCTCATTACACGCCACTGTAATCGTCACCCTCGACTATGACACTGTTTCTGATCTTATTTTCTTATTTTCTTTGATCCAGTACTTTTTTTTTTTTCTGTAATGTCTTCGTTGCTACTTTATGTGACTAAATGTTATATATATATATATATATATATATATATATATATATATATATATATATATGTATCACTGTAATTATTATATTTATAAATTAACATCGACTTGCTCATCTCTGTATCACGACACCTGCCCTTGATCTTGTTTCCTTGCTACTTTACTTGACTAAATCAAAGTTAGAAATTAAAATCGAACGTGGTCGAGGCTGGCACGGAGCCAACGAGTTTCTTCTTTCGGCGGGGAAATGGGACTCTTTGACGAAGAAAAAGACTGTAGGATTTCCTCCTGGCGGAAGCCTCTTACGGTACCTCGAGATTGCTCGTTCAATAAAATCGTATTACCACGGACAGAAATGGGGGATGGAAAGAAGCGAACGGCGGTTCGATTACCTTGATCGGTCGAATCCCGTACGGCGGCTTTGCAGAGCTCTATACGAGCAGAGTGAAGCGGCACGTATCGATCCTGCGCGCTGCCGCACAGCAGCACGTGTTTGAACTTCTCGAGGTTGCTCTTCTGGCTGAGGCGGAACATGAACGACCGTCTGACATCCGGCGCGTCTTTCATCGCCAGCTGGAGCAACGAGCCGGACTTCTTCAGCTTCTGCATGAACCACATGCCTGCATCGACACACGGGACAAACGTTCGTTTGCAAAGTGATTCAAGATGGACGAGCGACGATTAGTCAATGAACTGAACGGAACGTTCAACCTCACCTGCGTTCACCAGTCCGCTGGTGTTGTACAGCGTGCCCAGGTGCGGGCCGCTCAGGCTGAGAAAGGTGTGCAAACGTGGAAGAAGCGGCCGCAATTGAGGCCGCGTCAGAGCGCTTCTTATGATGATGGTCCCTAAAGAATGCCCGATGAAGCTCACTTTCGTCGGGTTCAGCCCCGACGTCTCGATGTGATGCAGAATCTCGGCTACCAATCGATCCGTCATCGTGTCGAAGTCCGAGAATGTGTCGCCCTTTTGAGAAATTTCCACGAATGTAACGTGTGATGTACACAGAGCTTCGTTGAGTATTGATTAACGTTGAATCTTGCCACGGACTTTCTGTCCCAAATTGCAACATCCTCTCTCAGTTTCAAGTATAATGTTTAAATGTAACCCGGGCGAAAACAAACGGCAGGTTTGTTACTTCTTATTACCAATCATTTCTATGATTACATTATCTTAAATTGTAAGTCAATAATTAATGAACTTTACTAAAATAAAATAATTCATATAAAAATTAATAATTACAGGTGAAATTTAAATTATTAATATATTATAGATTTATGTGTTAAAATGTATGAAAATTAAATGTTAAACTAGGAGTAGATACCCTATTATTCTAATATAAGAAATACTTTTATAATTAAATGTTAAATCATTAATATAAAGTAATACGGCGTTTTAATCTTTTTTAGGGAAGTTTATTGTTTAATTTGATAATTCACGATAAGAAATACTCAAATTATACTTACGTATTGTTATTATAATTTATGAATGAAAATTATGTAAATAAAAAAATTTTATACAATAATATTTTAAATCAAAATGTAGTATATTTAAGAATATGTGAATTATAAAAGATTTAATTTTTGAATAATTATTTTTAATATTAATTTGAAAGAGGATTTAATAGTAAATTAATTTAATTTATTTTAATTGGATTAATGATTTTCATTTCGATTAATTATATTTATACTAATCACTTCTATTCAGCGATACCGACGACGAGTTCGGAAAAGAAAAGAGGAAAGCGACGAATCGTTGTGTACGGTTCGGTCACTCGTTATGGTCCGCGTACCAGTTGCCAGCGCAAGGGAACAATTGAACCAGGAAGGGTAAAAGTTAACTCGTAAGAAAGGACTAAGCAGACTCTCACCTGGTTCCTCTCGGACATTAAAAAGTCGAGATGCGCCCCGGGAAGGCTGAGTTCCAGGTAGGTCTTGACCAGACGAAGGTCAGCAGGGTTGCCATCGAGACCGTGCACGCAGATGATGAGATGGGCACCTTCCGGCGAGAACAGCCGATACTCGTTGCTGATGTGGAAGTACGGCATGGTGGAGGCCAGGGTCGTATAGTCACTAAGAGGCACATTCGATCTTAGAGGTTTTACCGACGACGGGGTCAGGAAGTCACCGTATCCAAGGGAACGGGCACGTTTATGGAAACGCAACTGCGCTTCCTTGCGTTCTCTAGAGGGGATCAGGTAGACAAAGAGAAAAAACTTAACTACGGAGGAACGGAAAGTTTGCCGTACTTTGAAGAGAACTCAAGAGCAAGCAGAGACTCGGCGGGGCTTGCGAGAACGAAAACGAAAACAGAGAGCAGCGCAGAAAATGATAATCGCACGATACGAAAGTATTCAGCTTCGAGTTGCTCGGAAAGTTCGAGAACTTGGTTCTCTTCGTGTCAATCCTTCGGGATGTGCCTTCCCCGAGCTTCGTTCGAAACGAACTTTTCGAGCAAGCCACGCGGCTGAGAAACGGAAGGAGCTACATGGAGCTGAAGAGAACCTTCTAATGGCTAATCTACGTGACCAGTCATGTGAACCAATCATCAGCGAAACGAACTGCGTGTAGCCTGATTGGTGAAGCGTTGGGAGGCTACTCTAGAAAACACTTTGCTCTAAACTGTTTAAAATCATTCCCCTAGTCGCCTAAACTTAGGTTAGGTTGAACAGTCGTTGACCCGAATCGGCCCGAAGCGAAGTCCGTCTCAACGCACCTGTAGATCTTCCCCGAGAAGCTCATCTGCCTCTTGAACTCCTCCTTGCACTTCTTGAAGTTGACCGAGTCGTCCAACGTCGACTGCAACAGTTCCTTGCCCTCTTGGTAACAGTCCAGACAAATGTCTCTGGCCCCGTACGGTGGATCCCTCTCCCTCTCCCTCTCTCTGTCCCTGTTCTTCTGCGGACTGCACGGCGCGGTTTTCGTCTGCTTGGGACTCCTGACCGGCTTCACCGTCTCGTACACGTGGTACAAAGGGTTGTCGATGATAGCCGGCGGGTCGCGAAACTCCTCCGGCGGCGGCGGCTCGTCTTGAAACATCTTCGGCGGCGGGAGTCGCACTTCCTCGTACGAGTGCTCCTCCACGGTCTCCTTGGCCGGCGTCGGCCTCTCCTTCCTCGGCACGATCTTCGACAGTTTCTGGCGCAGCTGCTCGCTCGACAGCTTGGCGTTGCGACGCTGCTCCGAGCTGGACGTGTCACCGCTGCTGACCCATCCGGAACACTCGGACGTGAGGTTGCTGGAACTGGAGCTGGTGGTCGGGCTGCTCGGTCTGCTGGACGGCGGGCTGAGAGGATTCGGAATGACGGGAAGGTTGTTGCTGAGGCTGTCCTTGCTGTCGCGTATCGGCATGCAGGGCAACGACACCGCGCTTCGCGGCACCACCACCTTGTTCTGCGCCACAGGCACGCTCGCGCACCTCAGTCGTTTCACGCTTGGCGCCGGGGTGCCGCTCGACACGTCGGACGGCGTCGTTCCGTTCGTCGCCGGTGCCTCCAACGGGGACTTGATCGGCTCCACCTGCAAAAGGCAAACGTACAAGGTTACAACGAGCAATCTGTTAGCTTCGGTAAAAAGCAATTTTAAATAACACTTTTGATATTACTTAAATACATCAAGTAATATAAAAAATAATTTATAAGTAATATTAAGTAATATTAAAAATAAAATTGCAAGTAATATGAGTAATATTAAAAATAATTACATTTAAGTAATATAAATATAAATATATTACTTATTAATATAATATAAATTATAATATTAATATAAATATAAATGTATTTAAATATATTTAATACTACTTTTCCATATTTAAGTAATATCTTTTATAAAAGTAAATATCTTTTTAGTAAAATACTACAGTAAAGTAGTTTCATATTTAAAGTAAAGTAGTGCAAAATTTCATATTTCAAAGTTTATTGAACCAAACATGTGTGTAGTTTGTAACAATTTCAAAATGCATCAAGCTTCTTCTTTTAATTTCACTCATATTTCCAAGACTTTTAAATAAATTCTGAATAGACAAATGTCACAACTTTTAATTACAACACACTGGCAAATATTATCCACATCATCCGATTAATATTACCACTTATATACTTGGAATGTATATAAAAATGGATATAAATGCCATTTGTATACTTGGAGTGTATATAAGAATGAATATAAATACCACTTGTATACTTGGAATGTGTATAAGAATGGATATGAATATCACTTGTATACTTGGAATGTATATAAAAATGGAAATGAATACCACTTGTATACTTGGAGTATATATAAGAATGGATATGAATACCACATGAATACTTGGAATGTATATAACAGTGGATATGAATACCACATGAATACTTGGAATGTATATAAGAATGGATATGAATACCACTTATACACTTGGAATGCATATAAGAATGGATATGAATGCCACTTGTATACTTGGAGTATATATAAGAATGGATATGAATACCACTTGTATACTTGGAATGTATATAAGAATGAATATGAGTACCACTTGTACACTTGGAGTATATATAAGAATGGATATAAATACCACATGTATACTTGGAATATATATAAGAATGGATATGAATACCATTTATACACTTGGAATGCATATAAGAATGGATATGAATGCCACTTGTATACTTGGAGTATATATAAGAATGGATATGAATACCACTTGTATACTTGGAATGTACATAAGAATGAATATGAGTACCACTTGTACACTTGGAATGTATATAAGAATGGAAATGGAGTATATATAAGAATGGATATGAATACCACTTGTATACTTGGAATGTACATAAGAATGAATACGAGTACCACTTGTACACTTGGAATGTATATAAGAATGGATACGAATACCACTTATATACTTGGAATGTAACTGTACCTTCAGTATGATCTTGTTGTTATTCTCCACTTCCAGAACGCTGGTCGTCGACACCGGTGGCGGGGGCCTGTACTTGGGCAACGGCGCCACCGCGGGGTCCTGATAAGCCGGCGGTGGTGGTGCCGGTTTCCTGTTCCTGTGGCTGCACTTCCTCCCGGTCTCCTCGGCCGGATGATCTATGTCCAAGACCGGAGCAGAGTGCGGCCTTCTTCCGTGCCTGTCCTTCCTCTTCTCCACGCGTTGCTCCTTCTTCGGCTCGGACATGGCCGTCATCACCTTGTAGAACATCTCGTTGGTCAGCTCTTGCATCTTGTCCTCGCTGTGCGGCCTCCTGTGCTTCTCCTGCGCCTCGCCATAGCCCGCGACACCGTTCCGCGGACTCTTGACCTGCGGTGACGGCCTCTCCTCCCTCCGTCTCGGTCGTTCCCTTCGAAAGTCGCCGTACTCGTTCCGATCCACCTCGTCCACCAGTCGTTCCGTGCTCTTCGGCCTCCTCGTCATCCTCTCCGCCTCGCCGTGCGTTCTCCCGCTGGTGCCGTTCGTCCGATAGAAGAAAGAGTCGGTGGTCGTGGACGAGTAGTTGGACCTTTTGTAGAAAGGGTCGGCCATCATCGTCGAGTGGCCACCGCCGTTCATCGAGTCCTGCATCGACTCCCGATTCCGCTGGTTCAACCCCGAGCTGGTTTTGCCGATCGTGTGGTACCTGCGTGACTCCAGCCCGTTCGCCTGACTGTACTTCCCTCCTGACTGATGCGCCTGTTTGCGCGAGTTGCCGCGATACGTCACTCGGTCCAGCGTGGCCGTGTGAAGGGGCTGCTGTTCCGTGAGGAACGTGTCGCCGTTGACGTTCGCCTTCCCTGGCAGAAGGCTGTTTTGGTCGTTGGCGGTCGACAACGGTTGACGCGTTGCCAATCGGTGGCTGCGTGGCTCCAGTCGAATCCTCCTCGTGTCCAGAGAATGGTAATCTGCGAGAAAGTGGGTCAATGGTGAATTTAACAAGCGTTGGACATTTGCGAGCTATGCGAGTCGCTCTTCTCTGGACGCTAACCGATTCGTTACAAACTAGCCACTGTTGCGCATATTTGGTGCAATTTACACTCCTGCACAAAAGTCTTAAGACACTTTTATTTTTAATATTCAGTACTTATTAGTATACATGTTACAACAAAACAAATACAATACAATGCAATATGTAATAATATAATAATAAAATATAACAGTGTATTATATATTATACAGTGTATTAGAATAGAGTCTGTTTTACATTTGTTGCATTTAATTATGCATATTGTGCATTGCATTGTGTAATTTATAATTTACATTTATTGAATTATTTTTATCATACAAATACGTACCATTTGTCATAAGATTTCTAAGCGGCAGTGTGATTTTTGTAATCCACAATTGGACCTCGGTCTCAACAATTGATTATTACTATGTATAAAAAAAAATATTACGTTCCTGCAGTTGTCATATTTCATTTAAAAAGAGTCGATACGAAGTTTTGACTTTTGTTACAAGAGAAAGAAACAGCGGAGCATGGAAGGGGCTCGTTGGCTGCCAATCTAAATAATATTTTACCGACATATTTTCCACAACTATGTTACGAAAGAGGAACAGATGTCGCAGAATGTCAGCAGGAAGGTGTTGTGAAATTGACAGTCTAGTCTACTAACGCGGAGGAGAATGAGCCGACAGCAAGTGTGACCGTGTGATAAAACGTGAAAACTTGAAAAAGGAATATCAAACGAAGTATGTATTATATTCTCTCTCGAGAGTGTTTCTTCCGTTTTCTCTACCGTAAATTCAAAGGGAGAGTGCAAGGAACTACCACCTCTCGTTAGAAAACGTCAGAGAACCCTGTTTTTCCCTGTTGCAAAGTGTCTGTTTCAATCGTGCACCGTGAACCACCGCGTGGTTCCTACCAAATCTAAAAATCGAGAAACCTACACCTAGATTCGTCCAACTTCCACTCTTACAGAGTGTCCTCCTCGTCTACGAAAGAGCGTCTACCTTCGACGACATTGGGGGCCTTGTTCTCGTTCCAGCAGTCGGTCATCTGACCGTGGTCGATCGTGGCGAGGCACGTGGGCACCGCGAGCGTCTGCTCGCAGGACTTGCTCGACGGCCTGTAGCCGGGCAGCTGCCCACCGGGCGGCAGTTCGGGAAACATGGCAGCGAGTAGCGAGGTGATGGAGGTGTTGTGCGGGTCGGCCTGTTGCCTCGGCAGCACCAACATCTGCGTGGACTTGGCGCGTGGCAACGGGACCACCGGCGTCGAGCCTAACGTTGGATTCGGCGCGGAGCAGGCTTGCTGCCCCGAAGGAGGGAAAAGCGTGCTACTGGACGGTGGCGTCGACCTCTGTCTTCCTCTCGACGGGACGGTCGCCGGCGGGGTGGCGTTCCGCGTGCCAGCCCTCTGCCGCGGGAACAGCTGCGTGGACACGGACCGAGGCAGAGTTTTCGGCGAGGTCCTCGGTTGAATCGGGGCGATCTCCGGGCCGAGTTGATCCAAGGACTTGCTGTGCCTGGCAGGAAGCGTGGAGGGAGTGAGCGTCAATCGACCTTGCACCGAGCCGATGTCCTGGGCCGCGCCTTCGCTCCTCGGCGACCAAATTCCCATCGATCGTGACTCGAGGATCGCCGCTATGCCGCAGCTGCAGTCGTCGATGCCGGGGACTGCAAGAAGATGATTCCCCGTTCGAATTTCCAATTTTCCAGAAGCCAAACTTTTGAGAAGCACCCGACTCTTAATCATCATTTCTGCGCGTGTCAATCAAGCGGAAGGATAATAATTTCCCCCAGCCGTCAGATACTCACCGCTGTTCCGGTGCCTCTGCTTCATATCCACGTACTGATCCTCGAAGATCAAAGGCAGGGAATGAAGGTCGCCGTCCAATTCCGGACAGTGGACAGGCAGAGGCGGCAACGAGGCCAGGTATCGCGATCTTCGCGCCGCCTCGCTCACCGCCTGATACGACTGGTAGTTCGCGTCGTAGCAACCCCACGCCGACGTCCTGGGATTTTCCAACACGAAGAAACCTTCCGCGAAACGTTTCACCTATGATTTCGAATATTGCGACGCTCGTTGTTAGGATGAAGCTGAACGTTTCGCTGAGTGATGACGCAAATTGCAAAGAAAAGAAAAAGAGAACGCAATGCGAACACTCGGATACTCCTGGTGGAAAATTTCGAAATTCTTCGCGGAATTAAATATGTATACGCAGGACGTCGTTGGTCAAGAATTGGTTACAACTTTCTACAGTTTATTAACGAGATATTGGGCGCAACGTGAAATTATGATATTTAATTGTGAGATTAAATTGAGTGTATATAATTCTTTTCAATTTTATACCGCATCCATTTTCACTTTACAATTCAATTAATATAAATAATTACTGAACTCTGAGAGATAAAATTAAAAAGATATATGTATGTATACGTGGAACATTTTTTTCAATTTTATATGGCATCATGTTACACACATACACATACACATAATTATATATTTGATATATCAATATTATAACAATATATAATATATAATAACAAACGTTAAATATTATATGTACATATAGACATAATTAAGAAATTTGAAAGCAATGGAAAATTGTAAGACGCTGGATTATTACCCTCAGTTGATGATGGATCCTCGCGAGATGCTGATGAACGGCCTCCCGCCCGGAGAACGCTTCTAAGAAGTGCTGCCAGAGAACGATATTTTGTGCGCAGAGTTGAGCGATATCGGTTTCCTCCGTGTCCATCATCTGCAACTACGCGACGACCACTATTCTCCACGAGGAAGTCGCAAACGAAACTTATCACGCGTTATCAATCAATAATTGGACGCGTTTGATCATCGAAGAACAACAACGCATCGAGTTTCAGTGTCTTTTCGTTTCGTGGCAATTTCGAGGAAACGTTACGACGTTCTCCGGTTCGCCGACAAGCACAGTCTCTCGGGAAGATTATTACGGCAAAGATTACAGAGGAAATAATACTTAAGCCCGATTAGGAAGTCCTACCAGACACGGTCTATACCACTGATTTTATTACTTCTTCCACTCTTTACGGATAGGGAAGTCTCTAACGTTGAAACCAATACGTTTCGTTTCTCAAGAGTCCCAGCCTCGAAGAGAAGTTACGAAGCAACGAACGTTCAGGAAAACGAATTCGATTCGAAACGAACGGAAACGAGACGAGTCACGCGTTGAAAGAACATCGAATTGACTCGCAGGGGAGGGAGAGAGAGAGAGAGAGAGAGAGAGAGAGAGAGAGAGAGTGAGTCTGAAAGGCGAGAAACATGGAGGCTGAGGCGCAGAACCGACCTTGGTAATTTCTTTGTGCGTGTTCTGAGCAAGCTCGAGCGCTCTTTGCTGGCAAGAAGGTAGCAGCCGCGCTAAATCAGCCAGGTCGTTGAGCAAAGATTCCCTCGCGGCCAAAAGTAACCTGATTACTTCCTGTTGAACCAGTTTCGCGTGCTGTATCCTCGTGGCCGAGCCGACGCATCTCGTCGTTGTCTCCTGCAATAATTACCAACTTGTCTCGCTTGTCGAGCACCAGCTTGTCTCGACGCGACGCGACGTCGATTTAAGGGAAAGAGAAAAGAAAAAAGGAAAAAGAAAAAAAATGAAA
The DNA here is from genome assembly GCA_036937485.2 of Tetragonisca angustula. Lineage (NCBI taxonomy): Eukaryota > Metazoa > Arthropoda > Insecta > Hymenoptera > Apidae > Tetragonisca > Tetragonisca angustula. The sequence goes on along the minus strand of JAWNGG020000046.1, from coordinate 122,322 downwards.
CTCTGAACCGAAACCACCACCGGACGCGGTGACACTCACGATATTTCCTAAATGGGCGTTGTTGTCCCCGTTGGCCGCCGACTGTTTGAACTGCAGCCACGGTTTCCCGCCGCGCGGCGCGCTGCAAGCACATATCATCCGGTTAATTACGGCTCTCCCGGTGTTAATTGAAACGCAATCGAAGCTCTATCAACCGAGAACCGGGAATCGAAAACGACGGAAACGAAAGCAAGAAGAGAAAGGATTAATTTATCTGAACGAAAAGTTTTGAGTAAATTTAGAAGAAAATCTTGCAGTGATAACAAATCAAATTTTATTTTCTTATTTTATTTGTTTAATTAATTTACAGAAAATTAAACAAATTAAATTAAAATTATTTTATTTTATATTATATATATATTTTTTTATTTATATTTATATATATATATATATAAAATTTAATTATTTGTCTATAATAAAAAATTTTAAAATTTTTGATAATTCTTTTAATTATTCAATAATAAAATTATTTTATTTTTATATTTATCATTACATTTATAATTTTAATACTTTTAGTTTCATCAAAAATTTGTTATTTAAGAAAAAAAATAACATTACGAAATAAATTATTATAATAAATGAAAAACTTTAAAATATTAATTCTATAAAATATTATACAAAATTAATTGTTTTAAAATCTTCAATTGTTATTATTGTAAATAATATTAAAATTATTAAATTTAATTATATTAAAATTATTTAATATAATTATAAATAAAATTATTAAAACTTCGAATGAAATCATCTGAGACGTATTATTCCTAACATAGAATAATTATTTATTGAAACTCGTCTAACAATTAATCTTATAATAAATAATATAAAAATTACTCTATATACTGTTTTATTTATGGATAAATTAATCACAATATTGATGATTATATACAAAAAATATAAATATAGGCCTGTAATAAAATATTTTATTTAACCTCAAATAAAATATTTCCTGAAAACTTAATTTTAATAGATCGCTGAAAGGTCGAAACGAACCTTTAAATAATAATTTATTTAGACCTTTACGATGTTGTATGTAATTACGATATTGTATTGTAAAACTTAAAATTTTTCGTTCGAATAAATTTATTACGACGAATCTTCCCAGTTCACGAGCGGATTGTTAATCTAAACGAACGAAAGTTCTCCAGTTTCTTGGAAACTTACCAGCTCTGGACATAATGAAGTATGCTCTTCCTGCGCGCAAGTAACGCACAAGTATCGAATCGAATCGGCGTTTTTCGCAAGCGGGAAAGAGAAATTTTAACAAACGTTAACGAGTGAAGAGAATTTCTGAAATTGTTCACAGGGGTGAACCATCTCGAACACCGTCGTCGTCGAATGAGAAAGCAAACTTTGCTGAAAAATTTTTGACAAGTGAAAAAGTTTCGAGAGATTTCAAAAGCAATCTCTACCTTTCCCTCAACCAGATCTTTTCTTGTACATTCTTTTCTGATGCATTAATCGGCGGTGTTAATTTCCCACGTAAATGTTAATTTTTGTACGACACGTCGAGAAAGCTGTTAATTTAAAAGGTATCTCAACCCTTGTTCTTCATACGTAGATGTTATGAAAAAAAAAAAAAAAAAAAGTTAAAATAGCTCCCATGAAATTTCCAACTTTTCGACACAAACAGGTCGATACTATTGTTCCTTTTACACAACAAGCTGTCGTGTTAAATAAAACGAGAGTGACCTTGAAATCTCCGAAACTTCCGCACCACGTTACGTATATATACAAATAATTTCTCTTAAAAAAGGCTGTTTGAAACAAACGAGGGTGTTCGAAGCTCTCGACACATCGAGTCACCTGGGTTCACCCAGGTGCGTGTAAACCGGAAGAGTTACGAAATAAAAAAAAGTACGAAAGAAAAAAAGGGAAACGAAGATTGAATTTGGTACCGACTTGATGTAAGGTTGATGAAGGGCGACGAGACAGGCGTGGATAGTGATGGAGACGGCGGCAAGATGAAAGTAGTCGAAGAGCACCGGCAAATGATAGTGAAGCCCCTTGGTGGGCGCGAAGTTCAGCTGCAATGCCCTACAAAGCAAAAAGCAAACGAAGCTCGTCAAACCTTCAAGGTGGAAGCGTGAAAGCGCGCGCGGCCAAGGTTATCGATCCCCCCCTCCCCCCTCCCCACTCCCTCCCCCTTTCCCCTCGTCTATTAGGTCTGTGGGGAAGTTCTGCCTTCGCGTCGCGCGCTTCTGCTCGAGAACCATAATGGCCGGAAGGAATTTACGGAAGTTGCGGAGGTCGGTGTTCCTTCAACGATCTGAGCGTTCCTTTCTTTTCCCTTTTCTCCACGTGATACCACGAATCTCGTCTCACCGTAATGCGACTTTTAACGACTACGAGTCTTCCTGGTCGAAATTAGCGAATATCCAGCCTTGGATTAAACCTTGAACAGTTTTACGGGGATTTACGAGAGCTGCAGCTCGCCCGGCAGACTTTACCAAATTTATTTATTTATTTATTTATTTATTCTCGCACGACAAACACCGTAACAAATATCTTGGCGCGGAACGACTCATTGTACAAACAGACTTAATGCTCAAACGACCGGACGTTTAATTAAACGCAGGGAATAAAGGTTAATTCACATCGGCGACGTTTATGCTTGCTAAAATTAAACGGGAAGTTAGTGAGAGATAATTTAATAAGACTTAGAGTATTCGTGCAAATCTTTGTACAATTATTGTTCATTGAGTAATTTTTTTGAAAGATGAGTATTTTATGTAGATATCATAAGAAAGTTATATACTTAGTACACTGTACTTAGTATTCGTACAATTGTGAATTTTAAACAAAATTTCTTTGTATAATTATCGTTCACTGACAGTGAGTAATTTTTCTGAAAGATGAGAATGTACATATGCATATTTTCAGTATTTTGCAGAGTAGAAATCATAAAAAAGAAATTATATACTGAGTACACTGTACTTAGTATTCGTACAATTATGAATTTTAAACAAAATTTCTTTGTATAATTATCGTTCACTGACAGTGAGTAATTTTTCTGAAAGATGAGAATGTACATATGCATATTTTCAGTATTTTGCAGAGTAGAAATCATAAAAAAGAAATTATATACTTAGTACATTATACTCAATATTCGTAAAATTATAAATTACAAAACAAATCTTTGTACAATTATTGTTCATTGAGTAACTTCTCCGAAAGATGAGAGTATGCAGAGAGTAGATATCACAAAAGTGATATCAAGTACTTCCTAATAATAATTAATTACTACGAGCCTGCAATTTTATATTATTTAAAACTACAGTAAAATTACAGCAAAGGAGAAAACATTATTATCAATTTTTCTATAATCGACGCGTTTCACGAACTATTAAAAAATCAAGATCCATTGTACAAAGTAGAAACTCTAGAAAAAATAACTGAACGCCAAACGGGAAATCAATCGATCTATTCTCATTAATATGGTTGTTCGAACGATCGAACGAAATCCGAGAATCGACGTCGCAAGTATAATATAAGTTCCACTCACAAGTATATAATCGCGATCGCGTGATATTACAGACCGTGTGAAAATTCAACGCCGGTTATTCGAGCGTCAAGACGAATCCTCACCTCCCTTCTGATCCGTCTCGTCTTCGTTACGAACCCTCTCTCACGATTCTTCTCTCCCGCGTGTAGCAATCTGAGAAAAACCGCAATATCGTTTTCCCTTCGCGGTCTCGCGAGCACCTTCTCCGTTGTCTCCAAGAAGAAGAGACACACACACACACATACACACATACACGCGAAACGACGGTTATCTATCTCACCTAGACGACACGCAGGCCATGTTCCCCGGTTGCGTTGGCTCGCTGAACCATAGCTCGACGCCGAGATTGAAGTGGGTGCGGGAGAGAACCTCCTCGATCTTGTGGCTGTGCACGAGCACGTGGGCTCGGAATAGGACCGAGGTGCCGAGTGTCACCTCCTCGTTCCTGTAGAGGATCTGAAAGCGCTTGCTCGTGCCAGGCGCCTCCAACGAGTCTGCAACAACGATTCCCACCATGGTTCACGCGTTTCTTCCGCTTCTTCGGAGTATGTAGTCCGCGACTATGCGATATCTTACGGTCAGGCAAGTGTGAATTCTGAAATTTTCTTTTTTTGGGGGCGGGGGGAGGGGGGAGGGTTCTGGATTGTTTGATCATGATTTATTTGAATGACGCGTGGAGGAAAATTAACTGATACAAATTATTGTCGGTGACATCAGCGAAAGTATTTTTATAATTTCAAACGAATGTTTTATATAGTCTGATTTTGTTATACCTCTATCATTGTGAATGAGATTGAATATTCTAAAATTTCGTGATACGATGCAAATTACGTTGGTGACACCAACGAAAGTATTTTTATAATTTTCAACATAATATTTATTTCGTCCGATATTATTTGAGAATGTGGAAGAGATAAGATTAAATATATTATTATAAAATTTAAGTAATTTAATGCAAATTACGTTGGTGATACCAGCGACAGTATTTATACAATTTCCAACTTTTCTACTTAGTTCGAGTTTATCATCGACCTGTGTCACTGAGAATAAAATTAAAATATTCTAAAATTTAGTGATACGATGCAAATTACGTTGGTGACACCAACAAAAGTATTTTTATAATTTTCAACATAATATTTATTTAGTTCGACTTTATTTGAGAATGTGGAAGAGATAAGATTAAATATATTATTATAAAATTTAAGTAATTTAATGCAAATTACGTTGGTGATACCAGCGACAGTATTTATACAATTTCCAACTTTTCTACTTAGTTCGAGTTTATCATCGACCTGTGTCACTGAGAATAAAATTAAAATATTCTAAAATTTAGTGATACGATGCAAATTACGTTGGTGACACCAACAAAAGTATTTTTATAATTTTCAACATAATATTTATTTAGTTCGACTTTATTTGAGAATGTGGAAGAGATAAGATTAAATATATTATTATAAAATTTAAGTAATTTAATGCAAATTACGTTGGTGATACCAGCGATAGTATTTGTACAATTTCCAACTTTTCTACTTAGTTCGAATTTATCATCGACCTGTGTCACTGTGAACAAAATTAAAATACTCCAAAATTTAATGATCCACAAATTACGTCAATGATGAAAGTACTTTTACAATTTTCAACTTTTCTACTTAATTCGAGTTTATGATCGATCTGTGTCACTGTAAACAAAATTAAAATACTCCAAAATTTAATGATCCACAAATTACGTCAATGATGAAAGTACTTTTACAATTTTCAACTTTTCTACTTAATTCGAGTTTATGATCGATCTGTGTCACTGTAAACAAAATTAAAATACTCCAAAATTTAATGATCCACGAATTACGTCAATGATGAAAGTACTTTTACAATGTCCAACATACTCGTCTAATTTTCCAGGTGATGATATGGGTGGAGATCGAGCATCTGATGCGTGGTTTTGTTTCTTTCTCGTTTCGCTTTTTACCGAGATAGAAGAGAGATGCCGCAGTTTCAGTGCACACAATCACACACACACACACACACACACACACACACACACACACACACACACACACACACACACACACACACACACACACACACACACACTGAATGAAGTGCAGCAACGAGATACAAGCGATCCAGGGGAACTTTCTAACGCTATCGAGTGCAAGCTAGGTTTGAACTAGTTCTAGCCGTTGTCTAACTCGATAGGGTGAATTCGAGCGAGTTTTCTCACCGCCACCGGTGCCACGGAAGTTCCCGCCTCCGCGGCAGGAAAGTTCTCTGAATCGCTGGACACGCGTTGTCGCGGGGAAGAGGTGTTAATTCGTGGAAACTCGGCTGCCATTGATCGTTCGACTCTTTCGAGTGGAAACAGGGGTATGAGGAAGATTGGTCGTTTGCTTAGGCGACGTTTTATGAAACAGTTGAAGCTAAAATTGACTCGATTGCGCTCGAGATAGTTTTGATTTCAAGCTGTACACCATATTCATGGTAATTTTTTTAGGAGGGTGGAGAATTTTGAATCTGTTACGCGGATTTTGCACCATTTTGTCAAGCAAAGTTCAATTTTTTGCAAATTAAAGTCACCTTTTCGCGAATCAAATTCATCTTGAAATAATACATAGTGAAGTGACATGTTTTATTACTTTATTGATAACCCATTGAAGAAGTGTTTTCAAAAATTAAATTCCGTGCAAGTGACCCTTCAGAATCACGAATATTGATCAGTCCATTGCAATCACTCCTTATCGAGTGTCAAACAATTGTTATATAAACGTGTATGTAAAACTACCCTTGACAACACTGATACCTTTAACGTTGAAATAAATATTCTACGTTAGTTTTGTGTCACTTTATGTTATTATCACGTACGTGCATGCAATCGAATTTTTACTTCGGAACGGTAACCTCGTCAGTCGGATTTTACAACGATTAGAGGAAACAAATTCGTTCCTCGACTTTGCACGAGGGTGCAATTATTTTCATCACAGTGACTAGAAATTCGTCGATGAACGAATTGATTTGCACGAAAGTGAATTTACACCTGAAATGTTGACAAACTGGTGTTGCCTGAAAAGAACGTGGCAACTTGATAAAGTGAAGAACCAGCAGCCACACCGGTTCGAGGGAATGCCGGAAGAACTCGAAAGAGATACTCACGATTGCGCAGCTGGTTGACCTCCACCTTGACGGGCAGTTTCGGCGACACTCTGAGGGCGGTTCGTATCTGGTAATACCTGCGAAATTGGGAATCGTCGATAAGCGAAAAGATGGGCGGGGTGTGGGGGTGGATAAGCCGTGGCAATTACGCGGCAGAGCCGTCGCGCACACACGAGCCGATCTCCGGGGTCTTTCCTTACCCACGCTGGAACAGGTCGACATTGTAGAACTTGCAGAGCTCGAGGGAGAACTCGAGAGTGGCCTGTAGATCGCTCATCTCGATCGCGACGCCACCCCGTCTCTCACTTCCGCCCCTTCCTCGTTTCGAAGCACCCTTCTCTTTTTCTTTCTTTCTTCTTCTTTTCCTCTCTCTTTTAATCGTACGAAGACCAGCTTCGTCTGCCGCGGCGATTCACGAGGGACGAACACTGTCGTTCAGGGCCTGGACGACGACGAGCTTCCCGGCTCGTACCTGCCATCCTGTCCGCAACTTTTCAACGTCGAAGCCACCCTGCGAATGCAAAAGATCGGTATCTCTCTCTCGCTCTTTTTCTCTCGGGGCAATCGATTGATCGCACGCTCGGAGCAATCAGCCCCTTGAATCGCGTCCAAAAGGTGCTTGAACCGTTCAGTCACGGTTAGAGTGGATAAAAGTGTATTGTGCGCCAGTTACGTGTGGATACGTTCTCTCTCTCTCTCTCTCTCTCTCTTTTCTCTACTGTCCCTTTATAAATATTGAGCTTTTCCCAGAGTATTTTTCGATCTTTAACCAAATGTCGAGTGTCACACTCGATACTTTCAAACTGCCGAAGAAGAAAAAAATAATTGAAAAATAGTTTAGAGTAGTAGAGGGTTAAAATTGAACAGATGAAGAACAGAACTGTGCCAATGACGATGAAAAATTGTTCATGATTCAACGCTAGAACTATCAAAGTGGTCAAAATGACCAATTGATAATCTTTTGGAGTAGTTTTGCGGACTCACAGAGTAACGTTGCGGTTTTTTTTTTGTTTTTTTTTTTAGAGATTCGAATGATTTTTGTAAAATAAAATATGAATAGAAGGTATCGTGAATCTTTTCCTGTTTCTTGCACTCTGACTTCTTTGACTCAATTTTTATTATATGTTTACTGTAATCCTCGTTCTAGTGTTAAACTGACGTGACTAAAACAGTTCGTTTCTTTTCGAAGACGATTCCACGTCGAACACTGTCAGAACATCGACAAATTTTTTTCACGACTAAATCCACCATGACGCTGTAGATTGAAATTTTCTCTTTGCAACGAGATGCCTCGAAACTCTCTCTTAAAACTCTCGTCAATTTCATTGAACATTGAGCGTAAATTTCGTTGAACGACGAAATGTTGGGACTTCTCAAGTTTCGTTCAATAAAAAAAAGATCATGCTTCAACTTTCAATGGATCGTCGCAGAAAAGAGTATCTTCGATCTTCGAAATGACCTGACTGCGAAAAATATTTTCCAACGTTCGATTACGATTACAACTTTCGCGAGGAAAGAAATGTGTTCTTACTTTTTCGCCCGCTATATATACATATACACGTCGTGGAGTCATCTTTGAAAAAAAGCGAACTTTGACGACTGTTGAAAATGAGACCAAGTGGATCGATCCACGCGACCATCACTTGCCAGAAGCTACGTCAGTTCAAATTATCGACAATTTCTCATTTTCGTTGACGCTGACAGTCACGCTCCTCTCTGTACATTTTTCTCGAGAGAGAGAGAGAGAGAGAGAAATCTGTTGCCTCGAAGACAGACGGAGGAGCGTGCAAGTGGGAAATTTCGCTGTTTGCTCTGGTCTCTTGGCTGGAAACTGGGCAAAGGGGGCGAACGCTTTGCAATCGGGTCTCCACTGGCAAAAGGAGTTTCGTTCCCATCCCCTCGCGTTCTCGAGCGCCTTCTAATTGTACCGACGGCGAAACGATTCGAGTTTAAAGTGGATTTAATTAGTGTGCCGAGTTCGGGAGTCAAGTGGAAATTAACGTCTGCTGGACTCGTGGTTCGCCCTGGTGATTTACCGCGCGTGTAATTGCCGTTGCTTTTTAACTTTCGTTAACGTTGTTACGCTACGTGCTCGCGGCTTCGACCCCCTAATAAATTTCGTCGAATTGCCAGGGCAATTTTCGCGGGAACCGCAGTTGCTCGCGAATATTTATAAGATGGTGAGTGACCCACAGAGTCTTGAGAGGGATACATGGGACAGAGAAATAAGAATGTAACACTTGAATGAAATAGTTAAAAAAGAAAGAAAAAAATAGTGAAAATCAATAGTCTAGGGGTGGAACGCATTGGAGAGAGGAACAAGTACGTAACACTCTAAAAGAAATAATAATAAAAGAATAATAAAAGAAATAATATAAATAGTAATAAGTGAAGTCGTAATAATAATGAGTCAAGTCGTAAATAATAATAAGTCAAAAAATAATTTAAAAAATGACATAATAATAATAATAAGTCATACATAATAATAGGTCGTCATAAATAATAATAAGTCAAAAAATAATAAAAGAAAAAAAAAAGTGAAGTCATGCATAATAATAGGTCGTCATAAATAATAATAAGTCAAAAAATAATAAAAAAAAAATAAGTGAAGTCATACATGGTAATAGGTCGTCATAAATAATAATAAGTCAAAAAATAATAAAAGAAATAATATAAATAATAATAAGTGAAGTCATACATAATAGGTCGTCATAAATAATAATAAGTCAAGAAATGATATAAATAATAATAAGTGAAGTCGTAAATAATCAAGTCACAAGTAATAATAATAAGTCGTCATAAATAATAATAATAAATAACAAATAAAAAATATTCTTGCGGGGAGTCACGTACGTGACACTTTAAAAGAAATAATTAAAAAAATTTAAAAAAAAAAATAATCAAAGACCTCGGGATGAGTATCATAATTCGGGAAAATTTCAAAGATTCGGAAAGAAGAGGTGGCAGTATCGTAAGTTTGGTGAAAAAGAGGCGGCAACAGAAGCGTGTGAAACGTTTTATTAGAAGTCGCGTAATGCAGGTATAATCCGTCTGTATCGGAGGGAGAGGGGGGAGGGGGGCGGCAGAACAATTTAAACTCTCGATCCACCTCCAGCCAATCGTTCCGATAAATCCCAGCGCATATATCATGCACCGGATAATCCCCCCGGCATTAACGAAACTATCAAGACAGCGAGCGCTAAATCACATTAAAAGCCCGTGACGAGGAGAACGACGGCTTAAAGGTAAGCCCGCGAATCCCTCGGCGCTCGTCAATTAAATCGTTTCCTCCATTTGCGCGGAATTAACCCCTTCGCGGTAATGTGCAAAAGCCGAACGAAAATCAAACGTACGCGAAACGTGTCTTTGTGTGGTGTTTTTGGTTCTCAGTCGACGAGAACCAAAGACTCGGCTCTGGTCAAATGGATCAGATTCTGTACAGATTGTGTATGTATGTTTGAGAGTCGTCGACAGCCGGGAACGCACTTTGTCCAATCTCTCGCGTTCAAACGCTTTCAGACGCGTGCTTCTGACGCACGTTTCGGGATCGTGCGTGATTGCTCGTTCCCGCAATTCCTCGTGGAACCGTCGACTTGTCTAGTTGGAAAGTAGACACTAGTCTACCGATCCATATCGACCGTCCACTTCATCTCGAGTGCTCGGTTGCCCCCTCCTCCCCAAGTGAATCTGAAGGAGCTGAAATATAACTTGAAATGATTTATCGAGGGTCCACGAGAGTTCTCCGGTGTTGTAAGACTAAACAACAACGAACGACTTATTGTGAGTATAAGTGTATATATAGATGATTGTGGTAGATTGATCTCGCGATGGTACTGCGAGAAAAATTTAAATGGGACGCGAGGAACAGCACGTTCAGTTGGAATGATTTACTGGCTGTTCAAGACTTTCTATAATGTCAAACAGGGCAGCTTGTATTTCGTAAAATTGAAATTAAGTCCACAAATTAAGTGCTCAGTCGTCGCAAACTTTTAAGAATAATTATTAATTAATTAATTAATTAATTTGATTCGTATGCTTGAATAATAAATATAGAAATTTCTAATATTAAATACAAATTTTGAACAATTGATGTTCAATTTATTATGAAGTTTCTCAGCAAAATTAAAATTAAAATTAAATGTCCAGAAATTGAATTTGATGAAAATTTTTCGTCCATCATTATGACGCCTGTTTGTTACGTTCTAAAAATATAGATAAGTAGAAACGGAAGAAAAAAGAAAGAAAAGGAACGAAACTTGTCCAGGTTGAAAACGAAATGCTTTTCTTTAACTTGTGGGTTTAAAGTCAGTTTTTAATACACGGTCGAGATTCTAACAAGTCAGAAATTTCCATCTTTGCCATAAAATATTCCGTTCTTAACATTTTCCCGATATTCAGAATACATTGATGCTGTTTAAGATGCAGCATCGCGAGGTGCATTACCTAAAAAAGGTATTAAAAATTTAAGTTCAACCACCCTACAACGTCTGATTACACTCGCTGCCAAACCATTGCTCTAAAATACAGAATTGCTTCGTCTCATCATTCGAACCATTAAACAATCGAGCAGAATCGCAAACACTCGCTGCTTAATCATGCACCCTCGTTTCTGTCACGTTGTTGTGTAACTTACACAATATCCGTTGCTTCACACTGTTTAACAATTATTCTATGGTCGACTTGAAACCTGAGTCCAATTATGTAAATCTTCTTTTATTACTTTATCTGCACTTACATTCAGCGTTATCAAAAAAATTTAGGTACGAAAATTATCTTGCAAAAAGATGGCAGGAACACTTATTGCCCATTTATTATCTGCACTAACCAAATGGAATATTAGGAAGAAAAATTTGGATACAAAAATTATCTTCCTAAAAGATGGCTGAGCCATTTATTGCTTTATCTGCACTTACATTCAACGTTATAAAAAAAAATTTTAATACAAAAATTATCTTGTAAAAAGATGGCAGGGCTATTTATTGCTTTATCTGTTGCACTTACATTCAACGTTATCAGAAAAATTAAAATACAAAAATTATCTTGTAAAAAGATGGCAGGGGCATTTATTGCTTTATCTGCACTTACATTCAACGTTATAAAAAAAAATTTTAATACAAAAATTATCTTGTAAAAAGATGGCTGGGCCATTTATTGCTTTATCTGCACTTACATTCAACGTTACCGAAAAAATTTACGAAAATTATCTTGCAAAAAGATGGCAGGAACACTTATTGCCCATTTATTATCTGCACTAACCAAGTGGAATATTAGGAAGAAAAATTTGGATACAAAAATTATCTTCCTAAAAGATGGCTGAGCCATTTATTGCTTTACCTGCACTTACATTCAACGTTATCAGAAAAATTAAAATACAAAAATTATCTTGTAAAAAGATGGCAGGGCCATTTATTGCTTTATCTGCTGCACTTACATTCAACGTTATCAGAAAAATTAAAATACAAAAATTATCTTGTAAAAAGATGGCAGGGGCATTTATTGCTTTATCTGCACTTACATTCAACGTTATAAAAAAAATTTTAATACAAAAATTATCTTGTAAAAAGATGGCTGGGCCATTTATTGCTTTATCTGCACTTACATTCAACGTTACCGAAAAAATTTACGAAAATTATCTTGTAAAAAGATGGCAGGAACACTTATTGTTCATTTTATCTGTACTAAGTTGAATGTTACCAAAAAAAAAAAAAAAAAAAAAAAATTTAGACACAAAGATTATTTTGTATTATAAAAGACTATTATTATACAAGATGGTGAAAGAACGACAACAAATCTATTAAATTAATAAATCTATTAAATAAATAAAATTATCCGACGAATTGGAAAAAAGGGGGAAAGCCGCTACAAAAGAATTATAGATATATACAAGATCTTTTACGAGATTTCACACATCACACACGACCTAACGCAACCCTCCGGCATTCATCAAAACCACGAACTTTGATCCGTGAAGGTCGATGTTCACTCGTGAACGCTTCGACGACCGATCTTCATCGAACTTGCCATCGGTCTCTCCCCTCCGCCCTCCCTCAAAAAAAAAAAAAGAAAAAAAAACAGCTTTCGCCTTTTTCACGATCGTGCCGCTGAAAAACCAACGAGGCGAGCGCGAGGCAAAGCTTCTCTGACAAAGCTTCTCTGAAAATTCCTCCGAGCTGTCCTCGGCGAGCAACGCCTGGTGGCGTTGGCGCGCGCCACTGTCAAGGACACGAAGGCCGGCGTGCACGCTTCCTCGAGCGTACGGAGATCAACGACCGCACAAGCGGGGGCGTACGCACGCCACGGAGAAGCCAGGTGAGAGGGTGGAACGGCCGAGGGCGGAAAAAGTGGCGGCGAGCCGGTGACATGTGGCAACGGCTCTCTTCTTGACTCTGGGCTACTCGCGTAGCGCGAGCGCCCGTAATCTCGTTTTATTGCCACCTCCTCCCTTCACGCTGGCGACGCTGCCAAGACGGTACGCGTGTGCAGCCGCGGTGTGTTTGCAGAGTCAGCTTGTCAAAGAAGCGGACAGCGCTCCACCGCGTTATTTTAAGCCGCGTAATGACGGCCCGGCTAGGCTAGACCCGCGAGCGGATCTTTAATCGGGTACGGATCGAACAAGTTACGGTACGTTTTAAACATTGTTACCGTATGTTTTAAATAAATATTCGGTTCATTTGTTTGAAAGGTGGATCGTGGTAGACGAAATGACGAGTAAATGTTTTGAAAAAACGTAAGCTTCTGACGGAGCGGAACATGTAAAATGTAGGAACGAAAATTTTTCAATTGAAAAATATTCTCGATATCTTAAATATTACATTTGGGGTTTCGTTCGTTTGAAACGTGGATCGTGGAAGTTTTTCGAAGAACGTTACCAATCCCAACTAAATAGTTCTGGAAAATAAAAGTTTCTGACAGTAAAGAGTAAAGCTTGCAAAGTACAAAAATAAAAATTCTTCAGTCAAAAAATGTTTCCGACATTTGTAGCAGACATTATTGATGCTGAATACTATTCGGCGATTAGCACACGGATTTTTAATTGAACGTTTTAAAATTATGTTCCATAAAATAAATTCATCGAGACTGGCATAAAATTGCGTTATATTGCAAAAATCAATAATTCTTAAATATTCAGGAGAAACCTTATATATATATATATATATATATATATATTAAAAAAAAGCAGATTCAATTTTAAAGTGAGTGAAGAAACTATTTATTGGACCATCGTGAGTAGTTTAACCGGCTATCGCTCGTTCAATCTGCTGGCATAAAATGACGTCTCTGGCACGTCTTGCGTTTCCCAAGCCAAAATCTACAATCTACAATGACGTGCCAGAAACGTCACTTAACGCCAATGTGTTACGAATATTTTATTCACTCTACGAGTAATACTTAATAGTTTCCAGATAACACAAAATTCACAGATGTATTTTCTTCATTTTTTAAAATCATTGTTTCGTGCGCAGAGATTTGGGAACAAATGTCCTTCAAAATAAAAAAAAAAAAATTTTCCCTTCATTTCCATACACACAGTACAATTGAATGTACTAATTACATTTTCTTTTTTTTCATTATCGCGAACTATATGTAGCTTCAAAAATATTGTACGTGGCCATTTTCTACGGAAGAATGTAGGACAATGCGAGCAGTGCCAGCTCGGAACCATGAAATAAAATTACCTCGGTCGCAACCACGAAAATCACCGCGTGTCTCCCGTGAAATTTTGTAAGAATTTCCCGGAGTAAGACGCTCCTCTTAGAAATTAAATTTGCAGAATCGTCTACGTCGCGAGCGCAATTGGAATGCACGTTGTGCCAAATTTTTAATCAACGATCAAGCTGACAATAAGAGAGTTTTCATCTCGCGATAGTGAGGTATGGTGATTGTCAAAATTGTTAGCGGTAGCAAAGCATATAGGTCTGCAAGGGTGAAATCGAAGGCTAAAGTTTTGGAGAATTTCAGAGGGGTGGTACGCGGAGGAATGTCTCTGCTTTCTTCCGGTTCATCGTCTGGGGTGAATGTTGATAGAATTATTATAAACGCTGGCCGTGGAAATTGAATATTGTCTTTGCGCAGGAACGGTGTATTTTTACTTTCCACGGGGGGAGATTATTTTTGTGTGACGAGATGAAAGTGGATCGCATTATTAAGGAGAAAGGGTGCAAGAGATGCTGTGATATCGTCCTTGAGACTCGTTGCGACCATTTTTTGGTAATAATAAAAAGAATCTGCGTACCAAAGGGTAAATCTCTTAAAAACTGCAAAACATTTGTCACTGAATATCGAATTTTGACAGTTAGTAAAGAAGCTCGCTTAAACAATCCTACTATCATTTACTAACCTGAATATTTGACTGAATTATACCAAATTATACCAAAGTTACCAAATATCATATAAACTGTATGCTATAGATGTAAATATACCATGGATATTAAATTTTGACAGCTAGTAAAAAATAACTCGCTGAAAGAATCCTACTAATATTGATTAACCTGAATATTTGACTGAATTGTACCAAATTATACCAAAGTTACCAAATATCATATAAACTGTATGCTATAGATGTAAATATACCATGGATATTAAATTTTGACAGCTAGTAAAAAATAACTCGCTGAAAGAATCCTACTAATATTGATTAACCTGAATATTTGACTGAATTGTACCAAATTATACCAAAGTTACCAAATATCATATAAACTGTATGCTATAGATGTAAATATACCATGGATATTAAATTTTGACAGCTAGTAAAAAATAACTCTCTGAAAGAATCCTACTCATATTGATTAACCTGAATATTTGACTGAATTGTACCAAATTATACCAAAGTTATCAAATATCATATAAACTGTGTGCTATAGATATAAATATACCATAGATGTTAAATTTTGATAGCTAGTAAAAAATAACTCGCTTAAAGAATCCTACTATTATTTACTAACCTGAATATTTGACTGAATTATACCAAATTATACCAAAATTATCAACTGTATGCTACAGATATAAATCTATCTGATACCATAGATATTAAAATTTGACAGCAGCATAATCCTCTTTTTCACGTTGACGATTCCGTGTTTAACGTTTCACGACGCTTGCAACGTTAAAAATATTTTCATCGAAAAATATTCGTCGAACGTGGGCGAGATTGATTTTTCTTTTTTTTTTTTTTTTTTTTTCCCGGAGCGAAGTTCCAGCAACTAGAAAATTGAATCGGCGGACAGAGTTATGAAAACGTGGCGAGATACCGTAAAAATTCAGACCCGCTGTCTCCGGGCCAACTTTTCTAAGGCGTATTGCGTGTTCCTCCGTCCCAGAAGGGTCGAAGGTGCTAGTCAGATGGCGGAAGTTTCGAGGAGAGTTTCGCAGCTTACCCGCGATAGTTTTGCGTTTTTTTGTAAACGTAATTCGAAGTTTCGTGGAACAAACGCGCGCGAAGAGGCGAGTTTCGCACCCCTGTAAAAATTTATCCAACCCTCGGAAAGAACATTGAAAATTTCACGGACCCTGGTTTCACCGAGAAACAAAGTAATCTTTCTCTTTTCTTTTTCTGTCTTTTGTTCTTCCAATTACAGTTGGAAGGAAAAAGAAACGTGCAAACATCGAGAAGGAAGAAGAGAAGTTCGAAATACGCGAACCTTCGAGCAGCAGAGTCGAATTCGTGTCGCTGAATTAAATGACGTTTGTTTTTTAATTAAATAACGGGAACGTCGATTTGACGCTCGAGTGGCTTCGTCAATTCGTTCGATATTAATGAAGCAACAACCGATTCGGCCAAACTGTTAAGCAGCAGATGCACGTATTTATTTGATTTATCGATTTCGTTCGATCCCCTTTTTCACATCGGCGAATGCGCGAAGTCACGCGCGAACGAGATAACAAATCGACCGCAGTTGCAATTGTACTTATCAAAAAGACCAACGTTCGTTTCGTTGTCGAAATTATCTCTCATTATCGCAACGTGGCCTAATCGTTTCCTCGAGACACGTAAATTAATCTTTTTTCGAACTGTGGGAAAATTTTCAAAATCATCGGGCTCGTCACTCTGGACTATTTGCAAGATTATCGAGATCGTCGCGCTATATCAACGAGAGGGAAACGAGGGCTCGCGCGAGGAAACTCTCGTCGTTCAGTCGCATTTTTTTTTCTTTTCTTTTTTTCTTTCACGAGGCAGCGCAGTTTCGTAAATTCCAGAACGGCTGGTTCCGAGCGATTTTAATCGGGGATGCTTCTTGCTCGTTTTCGAACGACCGGCGATGGTATTTCTAGACGCGAGGCCGACGCACTGTGGCCCAGTTTCGAGGTACTCGTCGTTTCTGGCCTACATCGGGCCTCGCGTATTTACGCGCGATACCATTCGAGGCCGTGAAAATGTTTCCCGCGCGCCGAACCAACCGACAGATGCTCACCAGCCAACGTACGTATGGAATTCCACGTTTGATTTATTACCCTGCGAAAGGAACAAAATTCTAATCGATTGCCAGTGAATTACAGTTTAGCCTATATTTTCTTAATCGAATATTTGAAAAAAAATAAGTATTTTCGTGGAAACTAAATGATACGAAATTACTGTTTCCATAAATAATTTACTGAAAAAGAAAAAAAACAAGATTCTGTTGTTTAAATGTCAGTTGCTTGTGAATTTCAGTCTATATTTTCTTAATCGGATATTTAAAAAAAAAAGAAGGTATTTTCGTGGAAACTAAATGATACGAAATTACTGTTTCCATAAATAATTTACTGAAGAAGAAAAAAAACAAGATTCTGTTGTTTAAATATCAGTTGTTTGTGAATTTCAGTTTAGTCTATATTTTCTTAATCGGATATTTAAAAAAAAAGAAGGTATTTTCGTGGAAATTAAATGATACGAAATTACTGTTTCCATAAATAATTTACTGAAAAAGAGAAAAAAACAAGATTCTGTTGTTTAAATGTCAGTTGCTTGTGAATTTCAGTCTATATTTTCTTAATCGGATATTTAAAAAAAAAAGAAGGTATTTTCGTGGAAACTAAATGATACGAAATTACTGTTTCCATAAATAATTTACTGAAGAAGAAAAAAAACAAGATTCTGTTGTTTAAATATCAGTTGTTTGTGAATTTCAGTTTAGTCTATATTTTCTTAATCGGATATTTAAAAAAAAAGAAGGTATTTTCGTGGAAATTAAATGATACGAAATTACTGTTTCCATAAATAATTTACTGAAAAAGAAAAAAAACAAGATTCTGTTGTTTAAATGTCAGTTGCTTGTGAATTTCAGTCTATATTTTCTTAATCGGATATTTAAAAAAAAAAGAAGGTATTTTCGTGGAAACTAAATGATACGAAATTACTGTTTCCATAAATAATTTACTGAAGAAGAAAAAAAACAAGATTCTGTTGTTTAAATATCAGTTGCTTGGGAATTTCAGTTTGGTCTATATTTCCGAGACATAAAAGCATTTTTGTGAAAATGATACGTCAACAAAATCTGTTTCCATAAACCGTTTACTAAAAAACAAGAAAAGAGAAAATTCAAATCAGTTGCCTGTGAATTTCAGTTTCGGTCTCTATTTTCTCGACATAAAGCATAAAAATATCGGCAATGTTTTTGCGAACACAAGTGATCTGTTTCCACAAATAGTTTACTACATATAAAGGTAATGTGCACAGTGGCACAATTTCCAGTAGTGACTTGTATAATAGTAACAATGCGAGTATAATAGAAAAATTCGAGAATCAAAGGAGCTATTGACATATACGAAGCGGAAAATATTTTTAATGATTTAAAAAATGTTTCCAATAACGTTCCGATATTCGACGCAGATCAAACACTGGAACCATACGCGCGCCTACATTCTTTTCACTTCTCGAATTTTCATATTTCTTCTACAATTCATTATCTTCTTGTACAACTCGTCATATTTTTGTGAAATGATTCATTTTGCCAATATAAAACCGTTTACTTTCGCAAAGAGTACTGCCAAAAAAAGAAAAGAAATTATCAAACTCGGCAGTACTCTTCTCACGCACTGTTAAAAAAAAGGAAGGCAAAAGTAGATATTAGAAAATAGTCGAAATTATAATTAAATAAATCTTTCAATTGGTAATTAAATGTAATATTTACACTATATATATATATATATATATATATATTTACTACAAATTTAAATTAATGTGTAATAAAATAAATATAAAGTCAATCAAATAACATCTACAAAAAATGTCAATGCCAAATTGATAATTCAAAATTAATATGACGAGTTAGTGAAAAATGCGAATCAAATAATCGAATCAATGAAACAATTAATATCAATGTAGAAATCCTCTGCAAGTATCGAGAGAAGATCGATAAACGCTGAAAAAAAATGACACGTGGAGAGAAAGGAAGAAAAAACGAACGAGGGGGAGTGGGAGGGAGGTTCCTTTTATAAAATAACTCGTTCGACACTACAAAAAACGTAACCAAGCAACAACGGCGATTTAATTCCAGCACGTTTCCCGATCGCGTAACCTCTCGAAGCGTGTCCAAGCGAGTGCAGCGCCAGCGTGGAAAATCCTTGGAATAGCCACGGATAACGGATCTCTACGATCTTTTTTATCGGCTCGGACGTTTTCCCTGCGGCATCGGGCCGGGATTAAATTAAGTATGAACGGGGTTATAAATAAATTACACGGTATTTTTCGAAGCGTCTGCGGCAGCGTGTTTATGGACGAAATCGAAGCTGTTTTATGTACGTGCATCTCTCTGTGTTGTGTGTGTGTGTGTGTTTGTCGCACTTTGGAAGTTACGCGAACGCCGACGAGAGGGTTCTCGCCCTCTCTTGGCCAACGCAGCCTCGAATTTCCCTAAAATTTTAACAAGCGCCGGTCTCACCCTGTCTCCCTACGAAGGAGACATGCACGCGTTCTCGGATTCTCTGCGCAATATCCGGCTCCGCCTCGAAGATTTATCGCGACGTAACGCTACGTGTCTCTGAACAACGTAGAGAAAAAGTCCGTTTAATATTCTGTTCTCTTATGAAAGGATGGGAATATTAATTCGGAGACGGCCGAGTCGCGAAATTATAGATCCGCGATTCCTGGAATGGTACACACTCGGAAGACGAGCTTATGCCCGTCGAATTTTGATGAGACTCTCTCCCAAGGACAACTTTTCCCAGGAATTTCAAATTAGAGGGAAGCGAGGGTAAAGAATTTCCGATCGGAAGGAGTTGTTGGCTGTTGAAAAATTTGGTCGCGGAATGTCTTTTCGTCGATGGAATCCTCGAAAGTAAGAACTTTAAATCTAAGACAGATTGCATAATACCTCTGAAGTGACGATAATGCGTCGATTCAACACGCTAGTTCACAGAATCAAAGAATCGCTGAATTTGTTCGTCCTCGAATTTCTAAGAAAATTATTTCCGACGCTGCTATTTTCGAAGCTTCACTTTCAAACTTAGAAAAGTTACGACTCTGAGATCTCGTGCAATCTCTAACAATAAAAAAATTGAGTAATGAAATTCGTTATTAATGAAAAATCATGCTTCGATTATTATTTTACCAATATTACGTGTATTATATTACGAATATTATTATTACTACTCATTATATATATTATTTATATTTATATTTATTTTATATATTTTATATTCATATTTATTATACATATTATTTATATTTACATTTATTATACATATTCTTTATATTTATATTTATTTTATATATTTTATATTCATATTTATATTTATTTTATATATTTTATATTCATATTCATTATACATATTATTTACATTTATATTTATCTTATATACTTTATATTCATATTTATTATTATTACGAATGAACTGCAGTTCATCAGAAAGATAATTAAACTTGAAGAAAAACATTTTGGTCTTCGACTTTTGGCAAACTGTTTTCTGAATTTCTGCGAACTATGAGAGCCATATACCAGTGAATACCAACACGGTGGGGGGATGAAAGTCGACAGACTTTCGATAAAGCGGAAGCGTGAACAGAGGAAAGCGAAGAAGCCTCCGACCTGGGGGTGGATTGAAGTCCCATATCGATTAGCATTTCGTTCACGACTGAATTTTCGTGGCCCTCCTCCACCCTTCTTCGTCTTCGGGTCGTCAGCCTGACCTTCGTCTCTCTCTCTCTCTCTCTCTCTCTCTCTCTCTCTCTCTCTCTCTCTCTCTCCACTCAGCGCAATCGTTCTTGAGATACTTGCGATTCCGTGTTGCGCTGCGAGCCGGACTTTCATAACTTCCTGGCATAACTCCCTCCGCGTTGCCCCTATCGTTCCCAATTCCAACCGATTCCGCAAATGTTTTTCCTCCAAACAAACAGAGACTTTATTATCCTCGTGGCGAGGCGTACGGTTTCTGATCGACGTTCGACGATTTATCGAATCGATGGGGGAGCGTTAGGCTACTTGGATGACGGAGAATTCGCCAAACGTGATACTCTTCGTCTGTGACAGTCTTTTTCACTGTCCCAATTGAGAGTTTTTTGTTTCAAGATTTTGTTGCAATATTTTCTCAGTTTCAAGTACGTTTAAATACCACCCGGGCGAAGCTGATAATAAATTTGTTGGTTTTTAGTTCCTTATTTGTTAGTTTTTATTAATCTTAGTAACATTATTTTAAAATAAACAATTTTCTTAGTTTAATCCGTTATTTTAAAAGCGACAGTAAACTTTATTAGTTTTTTAATTATTTAATTTTAGTAAATTTGTTTTAAAATAAATATTTCTTTTTAGTTTAATCCCCTATTTTAAAATACAGTGAACTTTATTAATTTTTATTAATTTCAGTAAATTTATTTCAAAATAAATAATTCTTTTCAGTTCAATCCCTTATTTTAAAATAAGAGAAAGTGACAGTGAACTTTATTAGTTTTTATTAATTTTAGTAAATTTATTTCAAAATAAATAATTCTTTCCAGTTCAATTCCTTATTTTAAAATAACAGAAAGTGACAGTGAACTTTATTAGTTTTTATTAATTTTACTAAATTTATTTTAAAATAAATAATTTTTTTCAGTTCAATCCCTTATTTTAAAATAAGAGAAAGTGACAGTGAACTTTATTAGTTTTTATTAATTTTAGTAAATTTATTTCAAAATAAATAATTCTTTCCAGTTCAATCCCTTATTTTAAAATAACAGAAAGTGACAGTGAACTTTATTAGTTTTTATTAATTTTACTAAATTTATTTTAAAATAAATAATTTTTTTCAATTCAATCCCTTATTTTAAAATAATAGAAAGCGACAGTGGCAATATGATTCCGATAATACGAGTTCAAGAAGAAAAAGCGTCGAAACACTGTATACAGTTTGGTATATTACTCGTGTCCGTGAACCAGTTGTCAAAGAGCAAAGAGTTAATATCAGCGAGAAGAAAGAAAGAAAGAAAGACAGGAAAAAGAATTAAAAAGTACGAATTCGTTTGTTTTTAAAAATTAGGTAACTTCGCGTATTTCGTCGCATGACATCTCGCGATTGTGCAAACAGTTTCGGTGGGAAAGCGCCCTCCGGTATGCCGGTAGAAACGCGAGTAACAGCGAGATTGATTAATTTAATACTCCTATCCGCAGCTACAGGTTCAATCGAGCCGGGGTGAAAATACGATAACGCATCTCCTGTAATTTTCGCAGCTTCACGTGGATGATCGTATCAGTCAGTCACTTCCAACTATCCTCTTCATCTCTCTCTCTCTCTCTCTTTCTCTCTCTCTCCCTCTCCTCGTGACGGTTAATAATGCAGAGAATATTTATGATCGAGCCGTGCACGGTTTACGATTGCATCGCCAGCTTTCAGACCTCTTTCCCCATCTGCAATTCAACTTACGTAGTTCCATTTAAATACCGATCTCGCCGATGGAATGCCGCTCGATAATTCTCGTTTGCTGATTCTTTTTATGATTTGATTAATCGTCCCTTTCTCAATTGCTCCCTCGTCCCGCGGAAGCGGAATTAATTTTACGACGTGTACACGTCGCCATCGAAACTAAACAAAACGTCACGTTCTTCCTTCTTCTTTCTTCTTCTTTTTTTTTGTTTTCGTTTCTTTTCAGAAAATTCAGAATTTGTTGAAAAAAAAAACATTCCGCCAATTTCTCCCCAATTGTTTTGTTTCGCCATCGAAACCTCGATGTCAATTAATATTTCGTTAATGAGCAAAGTAAGTTACAAACGTACTACATGTAGATAATTTATGATAAATGCAATGTGAAAAGTTGTTATGCAAATGCTAAGAGAAACCAAAGTCGATCTCAAGGCAATCCAAGGGGGCTGAAATAAATATACACATTTCGTTAATTCGCTCACATTTCTCCGCGAATCGCCAAGTCTTGCAACGATTGCAGAGTAAAGAATCTTCTTAAAAGAAAAAAAAAAAAAAAAAAAAAAAAACACGACCTGGTTTGATATCGGAAAAAAGGGCTGCCACCTAACGCGTGGCTCGGAAGCAAAAATAAAACCTTCCGATATCGGTGGGACGTGCAACAACGCGACGCGCGTCGAGATGGCGTAAAATTAACCGCTTTCGACGACGCGGAAGCGCAAGGGCGCGGTCCTGTCCTCGCGGAAACAGCGTCAATCGCGTGTTACCGATTGGTCGAAAAAAAAAGGTGGTTCGATCGCGACAAATATCACCAGACAGTTTTAATATCATTTTCCCTTTTTCTTTTCAAAATTATTACTTACGTACAAAAAAAAAAAAAAAAAAAAAAAACCAAGAAACACGAAACGCTGTCGTCGGAGGGATTTTCGAGAGAATCGACGTGCCTGCAACTCGGTTGGCAATGGCGCTCGATAGCGAGCGTCTTTGACCCCACCGCGTCGGTCGTTTGCCCGAACTTTTCACCTCTGACCTTTGCCAAGGCAGGAGAATGCTCCTCCATTTAATCGGGCGCGCGACCGCGTTTCGCCTTTTCGCGTTTCTTTTTTCTCTCTCTTTTCTCTCTTGTCGCCTCGTGAGAGATGCGACACTGCCTTCTGGGAGACTGTATCGTAACACGCGTTGGGAACGACCCAACTTTGAATGCGAGCAAAACGCAAGAGTTCGATCGAAAATTTTCACCTCTCTTCTTTGCTTTCGCAAATTCTTTCCCCCTTGCTTCGCCACTCCCTAATTTCAACCTTCGATTCGAGCTCTCGGTCGTCTTTCTCAGACGATCGTGGCCATTCGCCGCGAGAGGAAATTCACTGGCGAAGGGACGAACGTCTAAATTGCCTTCGTTAGGAACACCGACGCGTGTCCCTCGCCGTTTTAACAGCGACGCTCGGAGTGTAACTTCGTTCGAGTAATTAATTCCAAGGTGGGAACGACACTTTTTTCTCCGTTTTTCTTCCCTTACTTGTTAAGCTGACATCAGGCGCAAATTGTACCGGCACCGGAGACCGTGGAAACGATTTTCTTTCGTCGACGACGGCGAAAAATCTTTTCAAACGATCGTCGCAGCCACTTGTCTCTTTCATACCGTGATCGTCTTCGATCTTTCACGATCCGACAAAACTGTCCCGTCAAAGTCACTCTTCCACCCTCTCGCTGTGTTTCGCGATCGAATGATCTCCTACTCGCAGTAATAAAATGTATTTATGCCTTTTGTCCTCGCGATCCTCGTTCCTAGCGAGCTCGTCGACGTTTCGAGGGAGCATTAATATGTATCTACTGGCGGAAGATTCCACGAGTCGAACGTAGGTCGAGGGTTAGCGCGACTGTGCAAGAGTCTCGAAATCGTGGAAGAACAACACGAATCCCGTGGATTCGAGGACGTTTGCCTCGATTGCGATCCGGATGGACCGGGAATGAAATTTAAATCTCAGTGGCTCGAGAGAGACTGAGGGGGGGTTGTGACCCCTAATTGCCGCTACGCGCGATTTATTAGCGATTAACAACTTGCCGTGCACTCGTTCGCAATTTTCTACAGGCCAGACAGGTAATTAAACGTCAATTGCAGTCGCGATCCGATTGAACCTCGATGAGACGCGATTCGAAGTGGATTGTTACTTTTTTTTTTCTTTTTTTTCCCCCTGTTCCTATATCGTAGTTGTTATATCGATCCGGTTCAAAATTAAAGTTGAAACAAATCACATTCTCCTGTGAACATTCGCTTCGACATGAATATTTAAACGTGCTCGTTCAACTTGGGTGTAAGGACCTGTTCGATTTAAATCCGGAGTCAAGTACGAAATAATCGGAGCCGAGTTGTTTCATGTCTTCTAACATTTCACCTTGAGAATTTTCTGTCCCAAAATTGCAACAGTTTTCTCAGTTTTAAGTATATTTAAACGTAACCCAGGCAAAACAAATGGCAAATTTATTACTTTTTAATAATATCTGACGATGCAACTTCTATAATAATTTAGTTTTCGACTCGTCAATATTTAGTTTTCAAATCGTTAATAACTCACGCAAGAGATTGATCCGACTTTAACATCTTGCGCTGGAATGACGTGCCACGCACGTCGAGAATTTTTTTACCTCAAAATTGCAAATTTCTCAGTTAAGTATATTTAAATAGGGAAACAAATGATAAGTTTGTTACTTCTTAATAATTTCCATCCAGTGATATCACACCGACGAGTTCAAAAAGAAAAAAAAGCGACGAATTGTATACGGTTCGGTCACTCGTTACGGTCCGCAATCAGTCGCCAGCGCAAGTGGTTAAAAAACGTTCGCGTTATATTTGTGAAACAAATTGAAATAAATTGAAATAAATAGCCAAGAATTGTTATCGTCGACGGTAGAAATTGCTAGGAAGTAACAAAATCTATTATTTGTTTTATCTGGGTTGTATTTAACCTCTTGCGCTGGAATGACCGTGCCACGCACGTCGAGAACTTTTTGCCCCCAAATTGCAAATTTCTCAGTTAAGTATATTTAAATGTAACCCAGGCAAAACAAATAGTAAGTTTATTACTTCTTAATAATATCTGACGATGCAACTTGTATAATAAGTCGTAATATTTAGTTTTCAAGTCGTCAATAACCCACGCAAGCGATTGATTCGACTTTAACCTCTTATGCTGGAATGACGTGCCACGCATGTCGAGAATTTTTTGCCCCCAAATTGCAAACATTTTCTCGGTTTTAAGTATATTCAAATGTAACCCAGGCAAAACAAATGATATAATTTGTTACTTCTTAATAATTTCCATCCGGCGAGTTCAAAAGAAAAAGCGACGAATTATTGCGTACTGTTCGGTCACTCGTTATGGTCCGCGGACCAGTTGCCAGCGCAAGGGTCTCGGCCAGGAGAAACGCGCGTATTTGGTCAGACGTCTAGACACTTGTGTCCGACGAAGGGGCGCGCATCTCCCCAAAGACCGAAGCGGCGAATGGTAATTTATTTCTCAGCCAACATCCTGCCACTGCGCGCTGAATCACGCAAACACTGTCCGTGATCTGTCGAACTTTTCTTCGAAGCGTTTCTTTCGGCAAAATTTGTTTTGGGCAACTCTACGGGAAATTCGTACATTCCGGAAACATGAGCCAGGTAATCAGAGATGGAAAAAGTCAGGGAAAGTGAAGTTATCTTAAACAGGTTCTATTTATTTGAAAACGTGAATCGTAGATATTTTCTTTAGACGAAAAAATGTTCTCACGTTGCAAGTGTGCGTGTTTTGTGTTCTATGCGCGTGTGAACCTCGAAGGAGGGGCAAACATTCTGAAAAATAGTAATTTCAGACAGAGTGGAACTCTGTTGTGAAATGTAAAGGTAAAAGTGCCGGAGGATAATTTGTTCGTCGATATTAAAACGCTTCGCAATGTTTGTAGCAAATGTTATTCAACGAACAGTGCTCAAACGTGAAAATCGATCAAACCGTTCTAAAATAACCTGCTTCCGCGGGACTCTTATTATTATTTTTTTACGACAGTTTCGAAAATATCTGCCCCACGAAAACGCTCGTTCGTTCAAGAATATTTGAATTTCTATTGGAACTCGATATGTTTCTTCTATACGCAGCGGAGTATTTTTAAAAATCCGTGTGAAGAACTTGTCGAATTATCGATGGGCTTGAGATTGAGCGACCGACGTCGAGAAGAGATTGCAAGTTTGAAGAAGAACGTATTTATATCGGTCTCTCTCGCGGGCGTAAGAAATGGTGGCTTTATTTTTGCCCGACAAATCTCCTCGACTCAACCGGGGAACGAATTAAAGAAACCAAATCGAACCTGACACGGGCGACTGATCGAACCGTGCCGCGATCGCGGTGCCAAGAACGACCCACTTCCACCGCCCTGCAGTCCATCGTTCGCTCGATCAGCGTTTTACCAAACGTCACGCTCGGAATTGCATCATCCTTCACACTCCTCGAATCTCCAGAGTGTCGCATTCTTTCGAGCCATTCCCAACGTACCATCCTTTAATTTCTCCACTGTTTTACCGTCTGCAACCCTTGGCAAAAAGTTTCCAATCAGAGACGCTAATTTGTAAAAAACATTCGTGTTTTAGGAGTGCAAAATTGTATGAAATATTGAAACTGATGGGAAGTTAAAGGGGGCTCATTGTAGAGTAAAATTGCGTTATGATAAATTTCAAATTTAGTTTCATTAATATTAACAGTTTGCTTTTTTCTTTGACTTTATTTGAACGAGAAATTTTCAGTTTTGTGCAATATTGTAAATTATCCAAGAAATCTAAATAAATTAGTATTTAAGGGATTCTCCCATTCTCTTGTGAAAAAAAAGGAACAAAATGTTACATGGGAAAAAGTTTCCGATCAGAGATGCTAATTTGTAAAAAACATTCGTGTTTTAGGAGTGCAAAATTGTATGAAATATTGAAACTGATGGGAAGTTAAAGGGGGCTCATTGTAGAGTAAAATTGCATTATGATAAATTTCGAATTTAGTTTCATTAATATTAACAGTTTGCTTTTTTCTTTGACTTTATTTGAACGAGAAATTTTCAGTTTTGTGCAATATTGTAAATTATCCAAGAAATCTAAATAAATTAGTATTTAAGGGATTCTCCCATTCTCTTGTGAAAAAAAAGGAACAAAATGTTACATGGGAAAAAGTTTCCGATCAGAGATGCTAATTTGTAAAAAACATTCGTGTTTTAGGAGTGCAAAATTGTATGAAATATTGAAACTGATGGGAAGTTAAAGGGGGCACATTGTAGAGTAAAATTGCGTTATGATAAATTTCAAATTTAGTTTCATTAATATTAACAGTTTGCTTTTTTCTTTGACTTTATTTGAACGAGAAATTTTCAGTTTTGTGCAATATTGTAAATTATTCAAAATTGTCCAAAAAATCTAAATAAATTAGTATTTAAAGGATTCTTCCATTCTCCTGTGAAAAAAAAAAGGAAGAAAATGTTTCATGTGGAGAAAGTTTCCGATCACGACTCAAATAAGCAGCTAAGTTAGACATAAACACGAAGAAAAGACCGTAAAAGCAAAAATGTAATACAGTTTCATTACAGTTCGTAGCCATATTTTCTTCACACACAAATGTTTTCTCTTCCTCTTTCTTTTCTCTTTTTTTACAAATTCTGCATTAGCGTCTCGGAAACTTTCAGCCAGGGGTTGTAATCTGTTCGATTGCTCTCACGCCTGCTGAAAAACTTTGACTTTCACCGCCCCCCGGGGGATGAATCACGTCTCTCAACATCGACGAAAGGAAAGAAATGATTCTCGAAGGGAAGACCGCGATACATCAAAATAGAACGTAAACGCAATTGCAAACGAGATGTCGAGACAAGGATCGTCAACACGTACGTACATATTTTCCAACCACCGGAGCCGATGAACTGCCGCGTGGTTCAACAAACCACGCGAGCGTGGCTCGAGAAGTTGCAACCGTAAGGCGATAAAGCGTGGTTTATTGCGACGCGCGTGCACACACACACACACACACACTAGCATCACCTACGTGCTTCCCCTCTCGCAGGCCACGACGGAAGCGTATCGGGGTCTATTGATAATGATAACGACACGCACGTAAACGTGGGCTGATTGTGAGCGAGCCGTCCCCACTTTCCGGCCGACCGATTCGACGCAACGATAACGCGGCACTGCGAGCTTCAACGTCGCGTTCCTTTTATCGACGCTCGTGTCAGATAATCTCGTAATTAATTATAGCAACGTGGCGACGTATTGGATGGAAGCGCCGGTCTTCAACCGAGCCGGCCGCTGTCTGACCCATTACTCTCTTATCTGCTCTACTATCGTTGACGCGACGACACTTCATTTCGTGTCTTTTTCCACCTCAAGTTTTCCTTTTTTCTTTCTCATTTTTTTTCAAATTGGTTTTGATTTTAAAAGAAATTTGAGGTTGACGGATCGATGTTGCTGAATTTTGAAGAGAGTTCTGCGAAGTTCTACTGGATGTTCTTTAGCCGTTAGCAATCTTTTTTTTTTTTCAGTTCGCTAAAAAGCTTCTGAATTATGGTTATAACGCTGTGTATTAAAACTGTTACGTTCGGCCAAAAGTAATTGCGTTCTTTTCTAATGCATGAGACGAACACACGTGTGTATCTTAAAATGTAACTAACTTCATTTCAAACCGAAAGTTTCGTTTTGCGATTTGATAGCCGATTGTTCGAGCTTGTCTTGGAAAAAAGAAAACGCTGTGCAAACTCATAAAAAATTATCTATACATTTGTGGTGAAGAAACTACAGGCAGTGTTAGTTTGTGAAATTTGTCTGTCGACGAGGATATCAGATCGTTCTTGGAACTATTTCTTGTCGAAAAAGATAAAAGCGCGGAGTCACGAAGCTGCCACTGAAAGATGGCAAATGCTAATCGAACAAAATGGTGTTTGACAATATTTTGTCCAATAAAGTTTCCATTTTTGGCGGAAAATCTCTTTCGTTTGTCATGAAAACCAGCAGTCGTTTTCTATTCTCAGCCAACTTCCATCACGTAATAATAACGATGAGGTTACAGAAAGGAAACGCGAAAATTTTGGAACGAGGTCTTGATAGACAGCGCAGAATTTCAGAAGAAAGAGATTACGAGCTTTTCTATAGATTGTGTGTCTTTTTTCACGCAGAGTTGGCCCAAGATCGAGGTGTAAGATCGTCCGTGGAAACGTCAGAGAGAGAGAGAGAGAGAGAGAGAGAGAGAGAGAGAGAGATGGAGGGGACACAGTGTGAAAGAAGCGGCGAGGTCAGGGTTTTGCGTGAGAGTCCGACGAGAGCTTTAGCGAGAGCGTTTCAGCGAGCTTAATTATTACGAGTCGCCGGGGTATGTTTAACAAGGAAGCATCTTTTATACGTTCAAACTGCCACTCGTTACACTCGGTTAGGTATAATTCTTTCAATTGGCAGAGTGGAAGGTTAACCGAGTCGGATGTTTGTCTGTTGGAAGAACGAGAAAAAAGCAAGAAAGCTGTTTGTCGAGGGAAATAAAACGCCGGGTCGTAATTTAATTTAATTTCAAGAGGGAATAATCAAGGTTTCACTGAAGGAGAATCTTGCAAGATTTAATATCCACCCTTATATATATATATATATATATATATATATATATTGATTCTATATGAAAAAATAAGTTAAGATTAATAATATTATAAAATATAATAATATTTTAGACAATAAAATAATTGTATATATATTGAGTCTATATGAAAAAATAAGTTAAGAAAATAGAGAATAGAATTTTTCTGTAAGATGCTTCGTTTTCGAGAAGATCGAGTTTAAAAATTTATCGAGCATACGCTGGAATTTGACTGATTCTAAACGCAATAGAAAAGAATAATTAACAGGTGATCAGCGCAAGAGAATGAGTCAGAAATGTGGAACAAAGTTTTTCTCCATTCGAAGCTTCAAGAAAATTAATTGTGCCCACGTTTCGTTAAAAATTGCCCTGTTGCTTGATAAATTTCCAAGCTCAATTTTCTCAAAAAACAACAAAGAAAAAAGAAAAACGAAACATTTTGCAGAAAAACTTTATTCTACTTATTTTTGACAGGTAGAGTAACCTCTTGTTAATTCATCTATACTCGATTCTCTTAAACTCGATTTTCTTAAAAACTAGAAATTTTGTTCTTCATTTCTGACTCATTTTTTTCACACGAAATGTTCCTTTCTGAGACACCCCGTATATAACTACGCGACGAACGGGGAAAAAGTTTCTCTCTGAAATTTTTGCTTGCGAACTTCTCCGCGCTTTAATTTCTTATTCGATGGAAACCGGAAGCAGAAGTTGGAGAGTCAAGGTTCTCCGATTTGTCGCATTTAATTATGGTTCCGTTGAATCATATCGTCGTTGAATATTTATTTTTAAACGTCGGGGAAACGTTTCGTTTCCGAATATCTCCGATCGAACGCAAGTGAAACGGTGAGCTTCTAGAAATTCACGGACTCGAGGACTCGCTCGTAAAAAACAGAGAGATGTCATTAAGCGCGATGAATGACCCTGTTTCCGCCGCGGTACGTGACAAATACTTCCGGCCTTCGAGGGTTAAATAAGCACCGCGCGAAACATCAATCATTCTGGCCTAATCTCTCGCGCACGCTTCACACTCTCTCTCTCTCTCTCTCTCTCTTGCACGAGAAATACGAGCAGAAATTTACCCGGGTGACATTGACGATATTAAAATATCAGCCGACAGTGATTAAAAGTGTCATTAAAATATTGTCAACTTAAACAATTCGCTTATTTACTTGGATAAACTGAATCATCAATCGATAACGATATTTAATAACGAATCGAGCAGCGATAAACGACATAGCTATCCGAATTGTTCCACTTCCATTACAAGTTCTGGTCGTTCTAATCTCTTCTCGTATTCCGTCCCCCCCCCCTTCTCTCCCATGGGAGAGGGAATCTGGGTTCAGATATTAAATTGATAACGCGAGATACTCTAATCCCGGCCGTAAAACTGAAAATCGATTACACGCGTAATAACAGCCTATCGCTAGCTTCCGTTATCGTTTCCAAAGCCTGAATTAGACTTCTCGTTCCGATTAAAACGACCACGTCGAATTCAGCTTGTCGTGCACAGCTCTGAACTGAAATTTGACTACGTTGCTTGCACGTGTCAACAAAGACTGACGGACGAATCAAAGAAAATTACGTTTCTAAGAAATGAACAACAGGTAAATGTTGCGAGTTAGAGCCAAAATATATACATGTTCCATAATAAAGTGATTGAATCAACAATTCAGATTATAGCAATTAAACGATAATTAAACCAATAGTTTACAATGTTTATAAATATATTTTTATCGATATTTAAGCAATTAAGACTTTAACAAGTGTAAAATTGTACAACCTTGACTCGCTACTCTTTGAAGAAAATCTTCGAAACTTTTGTCAAATTGTAACAAAATGATAAATTTTTTCTTTTTTTTGGCGTTTCTTTGAAAAATTTTAGTTGGTATTTACGGTATTTACAGAACTCGACATTTTATTTTTTAAAAATTGTCCCGCAAAAACAACCATTAAGAACTCGAAATGTGGAGAAAAGAACTTGAATTTTCATCAGTTCATAAAAACAAGTACAAATTAAAATGACTAGTGATAAAGCTAATTTTTTTTTTCAACATTGTATCAGACAATTCCCATTATTTTTAAGTGGATATTTTGCTGCTTTTGAAATATTCCAAAACGCGTTAAAATTACAAATATATATATATAATTCTTTTTACCTAAATTTTACCAGAAACAGCAAAAGCGAAATTTTTCTTCTACAAAACTCTTAGTATACTCGACGTTAAACAAAGAAATTCCATCGTTCACTATGACGCTTAAGTTAAAGCCTTCAAACACCTTCAAACATCCTTCGACTTCTAGGTTGCATTAAAGTGAGTTTGCCTGCCGATTCGCCGATGCCGGCGCATATTTCAATGCTTGTGGCCACACAGAAAGAGTAATTAGACTTCCTCGTCCCACACTTTCGACTATTTAACGCTAATAATCCAAAATTTGCTGCCACGATCCACCGTTCTATCGCCTGAAGCTATCTGGAGAGGAAGCACTCGACGACAACCCGATTTCGGAGTGTGCGCGTGTCGCGAGATCGTTTCGACGAGGAATCGACCGAGCCTGAGCAAGCATTCACGGCACTCGCGCCGCTTCTAATCAACGGGATGCCAAGGCGAGCCAAGAATTGATCACGCACCGACGCTGAATCCACCGATCTGGCCGCCGGTTGTTCCCCGATCGGTCGCCACACCCGTCTTCGATCGCTACTCCGTCCGAGATTCGTCGATCGAAACGGACCGCACGTCGCGCCGGTTCACTGACCACTCGGGTCGGATCGAAGTGGAAAATGACCGTAGTCGTCCGGCGGGATGCTCGCTAAGGTTTCAATTTGGACGAGAGGCGACGCGCGCGCGGATTTATACGTGAATGGGGAATGTCGCGTATGTAACGAATCGCTGGGATCGACACGCGATCGTCGGCGAACGCTGTTGTCTGTTTAACGCCGGTGAATCAGGGGCAGAAGCGTCGAGCCTCGCGTTCCATTATCATTCATTAATCCTCCAATACCAATTAATATTAGTTGTATATGAAATTTCGGATGAATGTTAGAGATTTTTTTAATAATCTAAATTATTTCAGTATCATACATTATTGTCCAAATATTGACTTCGCTTTTAAAAGAATTTCTCATTTTATAAGAGATATAAATTCAGGATGATTCATTCGTTTAATTCGTATAAACGGAGCATCGTTTTATTTATTTATTTTTTTTTTAATTTATATTCATATTGGACGAAATTTATTTTATCATTCATTTAAACTTAATTATGTTTGATTAATTGGTAGAATAATTTTATTTTTGTCAGTAGCAACTACATTTTTAAGATATGTATTACCATGAGGACAAATATCATTTCGAGGAGCTATAGTAATTACTAATTTATTGTCAGCATCACCTCCTATTGGACAAATAATTGTTGAATGAGTATGAGGAGAATTTTCTATCAATAATTCAATTTTAAATCAATTTTTTTATTTTCATTTTTACAATTATTACAATTATAGTCGTGCAATTTGGAAAGGTTGTTGCCCATCCGACGACGAAAGATGTATCTTCTTCTTCTTCTATCATAACAGTGACGAAAGATACATTTTTCTATAAATGTAATTTTTTTTTCTTTTAGAGGAATTTATGCCTTTTTAAAAAAGTTATTTCATTAATTTCTTGAGCTGAAATGACGAATATTTTTGTCCCAAAATTGCAACGTCTTCTGAGTTTCAAGTATATATAAACGTAACCCCAGACAAAATAAATTACTTCTTAATAATTTCTATCCAGCGATATCATACCGACGAGTTCGAGAGAAAAAGAAAGCGACGAATTATTGTGTACGGTTCGGTCACTCGTTATGGTCCGTCAATCAGTTGCCAGCGCGATGGGTTTAACTTTGAAAGTGGCTCAGGTCCATTCACAGCCATCGAAAGCGTGTCATTTTTTAAACAATGCTTATTATACTAATTATACTCCCTTGGAAACACAAACATATTACACTACCATGTTATCAGTTACCAATATTTCTAAATCTATTAAGTCGTTAAATATTTCGACCCTCTAAATATCACTATATTTCTATTTTCTTTTTTAAATAACAAAACATATTCTAAAACGTTCGATTTATGTTACTTGTACTTGTTGATAAAAGTGTGTAAGAATAATGCGTGTAAAACAGACTTTGTTTAATAAAGAGAAACTTAACAATTTTTACAATTTAACCCGGACTTAGAGTACGCGAATACTTTACAAGCAAAAATCGTCGACAGAACAGAATCAAAGCAGGAGTGTGTTCCGTTTGTTCGTTCATCAGCTAACCGTGCGCTTGGAAATGGAAATCAAGACAAAGCGAAAGTTTTTTTGCGAAATTGATCGTTTTGCGTCTAAATATAATTTCGATGTAACAAAGTACGTAAAGAGTGGAGTTTGCATTATATCATGCCATTCACAAGTGAAGAGAAAATTTCGCCTAGGAAAGTTGAAACGAACACGGCCGTGCATGCGAGCCACAGTGGAACATACTAGTGGCGTGTCAGGCGTGTCAGGCGTGTCCGATCGGTGACCGTTTCGTTCCACTCGTCCGCTCGTTCCAATCGCTTCTCGATGAGGATTCGGAGATCGGGAGGATCGTCAACGCTGGTTAATGGAAGGATTATCGAACTACGTGCTGAGCTCTTCCCCGGCCTGCACGGCAGATTTATTTATAACACTATGAAAATTCATGCGGTAAATCCTGGGCTTTGAAACACGAGGCCTGTCGTATGAAATATGCTTCTAACCTGTGTTTTCGCGAAATTTATATGATGCTCCAGCACGTGTATCTGTGTGTGTGTGTGTGTGTGTGTGTGTACGTTATCTAAGTGGAGCAATCCGTGCGTTATAAAATAGAATTACGTAAAGTGGTCAGGGATTTGTGACTTCCTCCGACTGCGCGAGTTTACGCGCGAGTAACAGGAAATTCGGATGTACAATGAATAATTAACGATTGTTTTCCAGATCAACAGTGTTCTTTTTCTATTATCGGAGGGACGGGTAGATTCGTCTGACTTTTGTTTTGCAGTCAATGCGAACGATATTACGATCCCTTGTTAAAAAGTGCGCCAACTTTGTCGAGATCACCGACACTGCTGAATTTCAAGTTCCAGAGTGTCGAAGTTGCGAGTCCGAAAGAAATACCTGTCTCTCCTTGCAATTTTTCTCTTGCTGTCAGACGATTTTCTGACGCTGCGACGATCAAAAAATTTGCACCGAAACTATCTATATTAACTATGTTAACTATCTATGCTAACTCTGCAACGGGATATAAAGATGTTTGGTCCATTAGCGTAATTTTGTAAATTGTAAATAGAGAATATTAAAGAAAGTAGCGTGGGATAAATTAACTCTTTAACCCTTTAACTTTAATATTACAACTTTTGTCAATTCTCGTAAGCAGAGCTCAAGTTTTATTGGCACAATAGACGCCCTGCAATCGGACAAGCCTTCGCGAAAAATTAGCAAAAGCTACGAATAAAAGTCTCTCGAAAATCAAACGACGAATTGTGAATTTTTTACGCTTCGATTTCAGCGAACGTATCGTCGTGTGGTGTGGCATTGGAACGAGACCTTGAAACGCGACGTAAGACACGAGATTCAATCCCGCACGTAATTCCGACGATCGGGCTGGCAAACGACCTGGCCTCGATCCAATCTGCCCCGTTCCGAAAACCATTTCATCCCCCCATCCAAAAGAAAAAAACAATAAAAACCCCGTTCGATCCTCGTGGCGGAAGATCAATCGAAAATGTCGTTCCGCGCCGACGACCGCCTAATTAATTACTGTCACGACGCTTCCGTCGTTGTTGACTCGACGAAGCGAGTTTTCCCGTTTCCAGGCCGTCGGTTCCGCGTCCGTCAAACGATCTACCGTCGTGTAAAAACACGCGTGTACACAGAGTGAAACAACCGATCGAACATCGATCGTGACATTCGTCGCGGTTGAAACTATCCTAAACGATCTCCTCTCGATTTTTGTCCAGTCCAGTCGAGCGTGCGAGGAATTTCTAAGGACTTTTCGCTCGCGATCTGCCGTTTTTACCGGCGAGATGCAATTTCGCGACGATCGACGATCGCTTAATCCGCGGAGGGAAGAAATTAAACGTAAGGTGGAGTGGGAGGACAGCCCGCGGCCATTGAATTCGCGAGCTGACGACGATTTTCATCCCCCTCGATGAGCTATTCATCCTCCGCGGGTGGAAACGAGACGCTAATAAAGCATCATTCGAGAAAGCGAAAGAGATGAAGAACCCGGTCGGACAAATGGAACTGGAGGGGGATACCAAAAGATACCTCGATAATGGAACCCTCCTCTGGCCATCCAAGCGTTCTTCGATATCCCGGTGATATTCGTTTCGCCATATTGTTGTGTACGAGTGGCCCCCGTGGATCGTTGGCCGCGCGGTGGCGCGCGTTCGTTTCATTTTCCCCCGGTACTCTCCTCGAGGGTAAGAACTTTCCATCGCCTTGATGAGAAAACAGCCGGCGCCCGGGTCAAAAGCAGACAGACGGGTCTTGCATCGAAACTTGCACCGTGGATGAAGAAACGCGGTGAAACGAATTGCGTGTACACGCTCCGTTCGTTCCTCTTCCACTTCGGGTTCGGAGGGAAAAAACCAGGCTAGTGGGAAATTTTGGGGAGAGTTTTTCCCGAGACAACCCTGTCGAACGTCGACAGCTAATGGGATCAAGTATGGGGTCGATGCATCGGTCAATTATCATCAGCCAAAGTTCTTAAAGCTATTAACTACAATCGAAAGAATATATATCATATTATATTTTATAATATTATAATAATATAAATATAATATATTATAAAATGTATTATATTATATTCTACATAGTCTACGTAGAATATATCTTATAACACTAGAGGTACCGAAAACTAAAAGTACAAAAATTGAGTCAAAGAAACTAGAACGCAAGGAACAGGAAAAAGGTTTGTAACACGATAGTGAATCTCTAAAAAGAAAAGCGCAACATCGTAAGTCCGCAGAATTACTCTAAAAAATTGTAAACTGGTCGTTTCGTGCGACGTTCCAATCCACGACGAGTCACGCACCTAAGCTCTATCCGACCAGTGATCCAGACACAAATTCAACGATAGCCAACCCGCTCTTAAATCATTTCAAATAATATATAATATTATAATATAAATGTAATATACATTGTAAAATGTATTATATTATATTCTACATAGTCTACGTGGAATATAATATCTTACAACACTAGAGGCACCGAAAACTAAAAGTACAAAAATTGAGTCAAAGAAACTAGAACGCAAGGAACAGGAAAAAGGTTTGTAACACGATAGTGAATCTCTAAAAAGAAAAGCGCAACATCGTAAGTCCGCAGAATTACTCTAAAAAATTGTAAACTGGTCGTTTCGTGCGACGTTCCAATCCACGACGAGTCACGCGCCTGATCCAGACACAAATTCAACGATAACCAACCGGCTCTTAAATCATTTCCAACATGTTTGTAACCACCGTTGTGCAGCTTTTCGTGAGTCTCGCCGGCCCAAGATTTCCATCGGGCGAAAACCTTGCTCCGTATGCATTGGCGGAGCATTTGCATTGCAAATGCAGCTTGCGAATTAACATTCATCGTGCATCGGGGGATAAGAAAGAAAAACTCGTTGTATATCTCGTGTTCAGGGGCATTAGCGGGTAAGCGGGGATTAGCACGTAAAAGCTAGAATCTCCTATCCAACCTGTGGCCGGAGTCGTATCTCGGCTTATCGCGTCGCCTGATAACGAGACAAGGACCGCGATACGCGTCGTCACGCAATATCATCGACGATTCAATCTTATCCGGCGCCGAGTAAATCCGTGGCGCGAGGATAGGACGGAGTCACTTACACGTGCACACGTACACGAGCTCGTGGTAAAGCCGAGGGAATTGTTGTCTTGCTCGCAGAGAGCTGACCGCACAGAGACCGGAATCGCGAGAATCGATCGTTCGTGCGAAACGTGGTTGCAATGGTCGTATCGGCAGTTCCCGTAACCTTGCGAAATTATTGAACGAGTGTCGTCATAAGTTGGGGGCACGTTACCGTGGAGAGAACGACCTCGGGCCACGATCATTCCCTCCTGGCCTGGCGTATTTCCTCGTCGCGTAAATCAGAGGGCACGTTGCATCGGGGAATTAAATCAACGCGCCTCGCTTCGCTGATGAAGATGAAGGAAAACGAGATGGATGGCAGAGGAGGGATAGAACGAGCGAACGGGAAAGAGTTTGTGTGCGGATGTGTGTGTGTGTGTGAGAGAGAGAGAGAAAACTAAAATAGACGGAGCAGGGAAGAGAAGGAAGAGTGACTATGGTGGGGGGATCAATTTAGAAGCCGTGACTCACTCAACACGGTGACGTCGTTAGTGCACCCCTTTCGTTCTCACCCTCTCTACGCTACCCCTAAAAAGAGAGAGAGAGACAGAGAGAAAGGAAAAAAAAGAATAATCCGGTCACAACTCTCTCTCTAAGCGAGAACTAATCGAGGCCAGTGCACACTACCGAGAAAGAGTGAAACGAGTGGGAGGATGTTCTCGACTCTCTCCGGCCGGTCGACGAGCCTCGAGTATTATTTCTGGTATTCGTGTATACCGCTGTGTTACACCCGACGAGACGAGGGTCGCGGAGGTGGCACGCGGAAAGTGAAGCGGAAAGGGCACGAACGGGAGTCATCGTTGTGCGCGATAACACCGGTCCCGGTCCCTTGTTACGTCAAAAAAAAAAAAAAAAAAAAAAAAAGGAAAAAAGAAGAACTCGACGGAGAAAAAGAGAACCGGTGGATGTGAAGTCGAGATTTACCTACGCCCATGTACTTCACGCGCCAGTGACTCCTGTTTACAGAGCCGACCGGCGGCCTGGGTGGAAAAAGAGGAACGCGAAAATGCGAGCATAGAGAAACAAGGAAAATTGCTGAGGGGGGAAAAGAGGGGGGGGGAGAAAGGGTGCGAAACGAGGAAGAGGATGCAGAAAAGGGGGAAGTATCCAACGCATCCTCTCGCACCCCTTCCGCTCCCGCGCGCCCACCGGAGCCAGCGTCCCCTCGCCCCAATTACCGTGCCCGTCGCTCGCACCACCTCGTCCACGCTCGTAATTTGCATCCGACCTCTATTTCCTCCGTAGCCGTCGAACTAAATCCCTCTTTCCCAAATCGTCCGGGAGGAAACCGAGGTTGCTGCGACGTGGCAATCTCCTGCTCCTGGGATAACGTAGGGGACGACAACGAAACTAACTGGTGGAAGCCAGGACTCGCCTGGTGTTTTCGAGTACGGTTAAGAGAGAGGGGGAAGGGGGAGGAAGAAGAGAGAGAGAGAGAGAGAGAGAGAGAGAGACAGAGAGAGAAGGAAACAGCAAGAGACGAAATAATGATCGAAGAAGGAAATTATACATATGTATTATACGTATGCATGTACATCCTGGAAGGAGATTGTTGGTACTCACGAGGCACACGATCAACGAGGATCAGGCTCTCGGTTAGGAGACGTCGACTCCCGGATCGTCGACCGACGAGCATCCTACACACCGATTCCCCTGTTCCGCGAGTCCTGGCGTCGAGGACCCGGATGATCCTCCCGTTGTCACTCCCGGCAACACCCACTTTCTCCTCTGGCCTCGTAACCTCGAGGGCCACTTTTCCTTCTCTCCCTCGCCGCCGTCGTCGAACGAGGCGCAGCACTATTCTGACAGCACCACCACTACCACCACCACCACCACCGCGATACGATTCTCGACTACGAACGACTACGGGCACTACCACGATAGGAAAACCGCCACCACCACCACCACCACCACCACCACCACCGCCGCCGCCGCCGCCGCCGCCACCACCGCCACGGCCACCACTACCACTGCCACTCGCCACCACGAGTAGCACAGGCACAGCAGCAGCTCGTCGTCGTACTATCCGCCTCGATACTGGCGGATCAGTTAACAAACTGGCGACCAGTTACGCGAGATTTCGCCCTCTCCTCCCTGCCCATCTGAAAGAGATTTCGTCCACGATCGCGAGTTTCGTCAGAAACGATCTGTCCAGCCAACGACGATCGTGGCGTTGCCCGAGTGTCGCCCCTTCGTCGGTCAACTATTCGCGTTGACACACGACGCGTGACCATCGACGAAGAACCCTCTGAACGCGAGCCACACGCGGCGACCTGCGAGCATAGGATGAGTCCCGTAAGCTCGCTGCGGAAACGCCACCGTGCGAGCTGTGACCTATCTACGCGCCTGTCTGCCTGCTCTCTCTCCCAACTCTTTCGAGCCACGAATGTGAATATCCCTTCGCGTACCAATCGTGCCCGCCTTCTGGCCAGTCACGACACAAGTGTATACGCGATCGTGACACACGCGTGTCCGTGACACGTCCCAGCATGCGCCCTTCTACGCGCGCCTCGTATCGCACGCGCCCGAATCCGGCCGAGTTCGCTCGAACGCAGTTCGGTGTCGCTGCTTCCCATCGCCGCGTCTAGGGAGTTTTCTCTCTCTTCGAAAACCCCTCGTCCAAATT
The DNA here is from genome assembly GCA_036937485.2 of Tetragonisca angustula. NCBI lineage: Eukaryota > Metazoa > Arthropoda > Insecta > Hymenoptera > Apidae > Tetragonisca > Tetragonisca angustula. The sequence continues at coordinate 81,685 of JAWNGG020000046.1, read as the reverse complement.
CGAATTTTCGCGAAAGTGCAACCTCGTAGCGATCTTGGCGAGTATATTCGTTTTCGTTCGATTTCTAAGACGTACCTTTCGTCAAACGTGTAACGCTGCTGGCGGATCGTTTTCGAATTTGGCGCCAAGATCAAGGCTTCTAGGCACGTTCTAGGGACTTTTCACGTAGCGCACGACACTGACCTGAGAGCGTCGTACGGACGCGTTTCTTTTTTCTTTCTCCTTTCTTTTTTACTTTCGAAATTCGCTTGGACGAATGACCGACGACCACAAAAAATTTCAACGCTGTTCGCGTCGCGTCTGTGAAAGTAAAGAGTGAATTTGGTAATAATCGCGGTGGCTGCGATTCGACTCGGTTGATAATGCAGTTGGCAGTTATGGCTACCGTTTAATTAATGCCCAAAGCTATGGGATGACGTACGATTCGTCCTTCGTGTGGTAGCTTTTCGTTCGAGGCTAGATCCCGCTGTATGCTCTCGTCCGGGAGGTTCGTAACCGCCCGCGGCTAGGCATAGTTCGCATCGTGGTGTAGTATGATGGCACGGTAACAATGACGGAAAGTTCGTTTCTCATTGACGAATACGGTACTAAATCTAATATGTGCGGTTTCTGCAGCAAGAGCTTCCTCATGTTCCTGATTTACGTGATTGTGTTTCACTGTCTCATGTGTGAGTATTTGTTCGCCGTTGTGCCATACGTCTCTCCATCCTCTGTGCTTCGTAGAACGTGTCACGGATGTAAAAACGCGTGACACACGAGCCTGGCACATATTTTATATATTTTGGACATATTTTATATATTTCTGCGTCTATCTATTGTTGTTACACTCGTAATTAATTCTTATTAATCTCCCACCGTACAAAGATTATTCAGAGCGTCACAAGTGGGAAGAGTTGAGGAACGAGTTGGAATCGCTGGTGAGCAAGGAACGAGACATGTACAGATTGGTAAACAGCATCATCAAGAGGCTAGAGGCGTACAACCTGTTCAACAAGGAGAGGCTGGAGTCAGCGGTGAAGCCCACTATATACGCCATCACGCCTACGTTCGCCAGGCCTGTCCAGAAAGCCGAGCTCACTCGTTTGTCGCAAACGTTCCTCCACGTGCCAAACTTCCATTGGATCGTCGTCGAGGACGCGGTAACAAAGACCACGCTGGTCACGCGATTCTTGGAGGAGAGTGGTTTGATTTACACCCACTTGGCCGCGGTGACGCCGCCTAATTACAAGTTGGGCCGAAACGACCCGAATTGGAAGAAGCCGCGTGGCGTCGAGCAAAGAAACGCGGCGTTACGCTGGCTTCGCGAGAATCTCAGACCGACTGACAGGGGCGTCGTGTTTTTCGCCGACGACGACAATACTTATTCGATCAAGTTGTTCCACGAGGTAAGAGAAACATTAACGTTAAGCGACGGTCCAGTGTAATTACGTATAATAATATATGTATATAATGTCCACCGCAGATGGAGAAGATACAGAGGGTGGGCGTGTGGCCGGTGGGCCTAGTCGGCGGCTTGATGGTGGAAAAACCGATATGTAATAACGTTACGAGCAAAGTGATCGGTTTCAACGCTGCCTGGAAGCCGGATCGCCCGTTCCCCTTGGATATGGCAGGTTTCGCGATCAACCTGCGACTGTTACTAGAGAACAAGGACGCCGTGTTTTCGTACGAAGTTCAAGGCGGGTATCAAGAGAGCGAGATACTGTCGCAAATTGTCACTAGAAACGAACTGGAACCGTTGGCCGATTTCTGCACCAAGGTATTCCTTGATGTTACATTTCATTCCATTTTCTATTTTAAGTAAACAATTGTCCATTGTTGTGCTTATGTGCAGGTGTACGTATGGCACACTCGAACAGAGCCACCGCAGTTAAACGTGGAACAACTGTTGATCAAGAAAGGTAAACGCTCGAATGTAGGTATCGAGGTGTGATCAAAATGATATTAGACAAGTATACGTCCGTATATATTTTTCAATTACCGAGGAATCTTGCATCGACTTAGGTATGTACGACGTTATATAAGTTTGCGAAAGATACGTAGTATATTACATTTTCGAACACGAAAGAGAGAATGAATTTGATACGAGCTTTTCGTCGTTCGTATTGGGTCATGTACTTTGTAAATTTGAAAAACGATGCGGTGCCATAAAGCGGATAGCCGCTTGTAGCTGCGTGTTCGATAAGGCCAATGTAGACACGACGTTAATAGAGTTTACACGAAGCATGCTTGCCGATAGTATGCGCAATGACGCGGTTTGCTTGAATTACATACTATTGTTAAGCAAGTCCTGTTTTACGGGTCGTTCGCTTTTTATATTTTCGATGGTAATGCTGTTCGATGGAATAAAAAAATTTTCGTGTAGAAGAAAAAGAAAAAAAAAAAGAAGATAATGAAACGATGATGCAGACGTAAATCATTTGACCTTGAAAATGTTCTTTATCCTTTATTAGTCGAGTACGTTTCCTTAACGCGTACAGAAAAAGCATACATAAAAAATATGCCTTACACCTACGAACTTTAATAATGTTTTTTTTTTCTTTTAATAATAATATTCTTTAAATTGGAAGATGCGCAGTAATACTTTTTGTGGGAGAAGCTATTTGGGCTACGGATTTTGGCAACGAATATAAAATAGCTAGATAAATGTGTCTTCTTCCCCTCGTCGAATCTCGATTCGGTTAGGGTTCGAAAATACTGCGTGACGATCACTATGAACAATCCGCCATATTCTTTTTTTTTTCTCTTCTCTTTTCCCATATATATATGTATTTCTTGTATATAGTATGTACTCGTTGACTTATAAGCTAATAAGTACTATATATTTGGCAAAACTCTGTGTTTACGGTACGTAAAAAAGCTACCTGCGCGGAAGGCATGTTCGCAGACAACAATGTCCATTCGAAATCTCCTTCTCTTTAGATAAAGCTGCGATTGTTTTAAAGAAATATACACACGTACGAATTTGTCATTTGCGGTTTGCTTTCACTGCCACTTCTTTTCTTCCCTTTCTATACCATTTTCCCTTCTTGCGAACACACCTTCCGACCTCGCATACGACGTTCTAAACTTATCGAACCCCCTCCTAAACTTATTCCCAATATTTTCTTAAAGATTAGGAAACGTTTACAGGCATTTACAAAAACTTATCACATTTTAACTGCATTTTTCTTGAAAAGCCACCTTACACATTAGGACAAAACTGATATTATTTGAACATTGTCGAATATAATATATATTTATATAATATGACAGCTTTCGATTGTTCTGTCTCTTTTCTGAAGGAAAAAAAGGTTTGGATCCCTGTTACAAATGGCAAGTATTACAATTCAAAGTGAGAAAACGAAAGTTTGTTTATGAAGATTTCGCTGCTTCGATCAAGCTGTGCATACACGGTAGAGAGAGACTTAATTGTCGAAAGATAAGATTTGGAACTTATTAAAACGCCATCATCACGGTCGACATGTCGAGTACAACTCGTTTCGGAAACATTTCTCTTAATTTTCGTATTTTACAGTTTTTTTTTGTTTTCTTTCTTTCTTTTCTTTTTATATACTGTTCTCTAACTGCATTGATAATCCGATCGTGACGATACACAATCCTCTCATCGATTAGAATTTCATCGCAAAAGCTGCCCAGTTCTCGGTTAAGATTACTTTCTTACATACAAAGTAACTATATGTTTAGGATACACAAAGTACTAATGATAATAATTAAAAAAAAGGAAAAGAATTAACCAAAATGACAGAGATACCAGGGCTGCTCTTGCACGCGACGCCTCGGCGACGTAATCTTTACATTGTAAAATGTACACGGTAAAAATTATCGCGATAAATTAGGTCGCGGATAAAAGGGAAAGAGTCGTTTCGCGCGAGAGGTGCTCACCTTGAAGTAGAAAACGCAACTAGGTATGTATTAATCGCGAATAAACATCAATCATGTTGATCGACACGGCAAGTATATCGTCGTATTCAAAACGCTGAGCGGCAGAAGTATTTTTGTAAAAAATTTGTTCATGGCTATACGTAGCGATAACTCTTGAGAGAGACAGAGACGCGCAAACGACGGACCAAAGTTAAAACCATCTGTTAACCCAAGTTGCTTGATCGCCACTGATAACCAGTATGATTTGCTTTCCATATGAGGTCACGCGTTTAAAGGAATCAGTCTTTAAAATCAAGTCATGTAAATCGATAAATTCGTTTAGAATCGTGCCGAATATAATAATAATAATAATAAAAAAAAAAAATCGCACTCATCTGTGTTGTGGACCACGCAATGCGACTTCTAATCGGAGAACGTGAATGAAACTTGTCGAGGGAATGTCTTAACTTCTAAAAGTATATACACAGATCGTAGGTTCTCATGAAATGGCGAGAACCTCGCTGAAAGAGAGAGAGACAGAGAGTAGTAGCAGTAGTAGTAGTAGTAGTAGTAGTAGTAGTAGTAGTAGTAGTAGTAGTAGTAGTAGTAGTAGTAGTAGTAGTAGTAGTAGTAGTAGTAATCTATTCCCATCGTTTCTACTTCGTTCGCGATACTTCAGCAGTTTATTTCTACGCTAATTGTCGAACAACGTTAACGTAGAAGAAACGACAAACGGAATAGACGAACCTATTTGTTTGTTTTTTTTTCTTTTTTTTTTTCCTTTTTTTTTTAGTTGCGTGCTGTGCACATGATAACACAGTGCTACCCAGCGTACTAGACTGCGATTATCTAAAGTAAATGGTGCCTCGAAGCAACGATCGCTAATTATCAAACTTCTACCAATTTCGCGATTAATTTTGTACATTCCTTCCATCTCGTGCAAGCGATCTATCTAAAAAATCCTTCTTGGAGTATTCGCGAAGTCGATATATCGACAGTTTTCCTCTCACCCAGAAATCACGATCTTCGATCACAACGCGTTTCGTGTTCGTTTCACACCGTTGTCACGTTACAATTTGTCTCTCGTACGCTTCGATGATTACATTTGGCGAGAAAGGGGGGTGGACAGAGTGTGGTTCATCTCTCTTATACATACACAGAACTACCGGGAGCTGATGAAAGATCGTGCAGGCAGGCTTATACAAACAAATGCTACGGCGAATCGTCGAAGTTCGCGTCGATCGTTGAAGATGCCGCGCGAACGAACCCAAACGGACGCCGTGAGTTTTCGTTCGATCGCGGCGAGATGGCGCGTCGTGGATACCTTTCCTCGGAGAACTTCGGGACGCGTCTGTCAAGGTCACGTTGCATCCCATACATGTTCCCGCGCGCGTAACTCGAGGTAGAGTCGCGCGAGTCGTTTCTGAAAATTCGAATTCGATCAGTGGTGAAGAGATCCTTGGCACGAACCGCGAGGCTCTTCGTTCCGGGATATACGGGGGCTATTTTCGTTCTTGCGTGTTTCTTTTTCTTTTCTTTTCTTTTCTTTTCTTTTTCTTTTTCGTATCGTTCGAGAACACATCGGCCGGAGATACGCGCGTGTTTCCACGAGTGAATTACAATCTAGTACGCCGGAAGAATATCTAGACAGCTGAATCCTTGCCGACGAAACCGGTCTTCGAGACGGATCTCTTCCCGTCGAACGTGATGGATGTTTCACGGCGTAGGCCCGAGTCGATGATCGGCGTGATCTTCTTCTCTTCCTTCAGCGGCTCCTTCTCGTCTCTAGAATAATTTCAATAGGAAACGCCGTCGGTTATTAATGGGCGATGGATTTCGGTGGGAAAGCGGTTCTTATTACGGTTACTCTCTAGTACCGGGCAATAAAAGAGCATGTCGAGATGCGGCGCGTTGGTGCAACATCGAACAATACGCATTAATGCATGCCATCGCTCGTTAGTATCGTGTTACTTGCTGTCGGTGACGTCGTGATCCCCGATTCTTCGTTCGTATGATGTGTATGACATGATGAAACGCGAGTGATAAGTGCACACGTAGCCGAAACGGAAGAACTCGTTTGCACGATAGAGAATATTCGCGTGAGTAAGTTGTCCAAATGTTCGGTACAATGTTTCGACATTTATTTACGATGTGAAATTTTTTTTTTTCTTTCTCACGGAGCTGAATGAAACTGAATTACCTATTTTCACGAATCCCACGGTCGAGTGGAACAGGGTAAATTAGAGCGAGAATGGTGGTGATTGTGCTACGTGGTTAACGAGCAATTAATATCACTTCAGAGTGTTGATATCTCATGCAGCATAGCCAAAGCACGGGCGAATAATGGCGATAGTTTATGCAGCGCGCATAAAGAGTGATAGAGGGAGAGAGGAAAGAGAGAGGAGACAAGTGTTAAATGAACTGAACATGGTGGATAATGTACAGTGTTCTTTTGTACGAAAAGTGGTTGGCGGCAAAACAAATTGCATTCGAAAGAAGGGCGAAAGATACAGAGGGGGGAGACAAACAAGATCCTTTCATGCTGCAATTCTGCTTCATCGACCATTAATCTCGTTTCAATTGATGCCATTCTTCAATTACTGTGTGTCTGACGTTTCCAGGATGTTTACCAGCATCGTGGAGCCGAGAAGTGAGAGATAGAGAAAGAGAGAGAGAGAGAGAGAGAAAATAAAAAAATAAAAGTAGGAAGAAAAAGAAAATCATGCGATGTATAGAAAGCCGTGTCAGAGAGCCCCTTCGTGAGAGGCCATGCTTCTTACTGATTTTCACTTATGTTATCTCTCTTACATGGCAGTGTGTTTGACCAATTTAATGGTATTTTTTCCACTACCCGAGTCTTGGATGGCCGTGACCCCGGCGACATTGGCCATTTTTTGGTCGCAATACGGCAATGGAAACCGCCAACCGTAAAGACTACCGGTAAAGAAAAAAAAAAGAGACAGATGCGAGAGGGTCAAAGTGTCTCCTAAACACGGCGGGCTAGAGAGCTTTTCTCAACCATTTTTTTTTTTTAACCACGAAACACTCCACTGTTATCACTTTTGCGGGGCAAACACCTACGAGCTGTACGCGTTTCATAATAAGGACGTGCCCGGTTCCGATTTGTCGCGTGTCCATTAAATGCTATCGGGGCTGTAAAGGCACCTCTCCTCGCGGTCGTTTAGCTTTTTATTCCGTTTTATACAGAACGAAAAGACAGCACCTCGTCGAAAGTGTTCCCGTGAACAATTTCAATCGATCTCGCGGCAAGAATATATATGTGTCTCGTTACTTGGAACTTGTACGTGGAACGGAGTACAGGCTACAATATAATTCGCCTCCAACCGGGACCGAGTAATTATTTAGGTGGAAAATGTTAACGTCGACGGAGGAAAGTTTGAAACTTTTGGCTGCGAACTCGAATGAAAATCTCCGTTCTATTCTCCGGGCCGGAGTTTCTAAGATAAGGAACTGCCCGAAATTATTCTTTGGAAACTTTACCGGGCGACTCTATAGCAAATCGGCACCGAAGCTTTCATGAATATTCACGTAAAATCGCGAGTCGTTCGGACTAAACTAATTTGCACGTTAGTCGCGGCTTTCGGGTCGCGAAAATTCGACGTTTGCGATGCGATGCGAAAGAGATTCTCCCCCCCTGAGGTTCTTGTAAGTTCGATGACACGGTAAATACAGCGCCAAAGACTTGCCAAAGCACAATGTAAAAAATATATATATATATATATACATATGTACAGGGTGTTTCGTAACTTGTGGGATCCACTTCGGGAGCTGATTGTACGCCTAAAAATAATGAAAAAAAGTCATACAAATATATGTCCTATCTGTCTTTATTTATGAGATATAATGAATTTTCTGTTTTAATTACTTTTACAAAAGATGCTCGAAATGACCACCTTGCATTTGAAGACAAGCCTGCACGCGTCTTGTCATTCATTTGGTCACTCTCTCTGTCATTCCTGGTGTTTCTCGAATTTGTCGGAAGCACACGTTTAAACTAAACTGGCGTCGATGTCTTGAATGCACAATAACATGTGGGTTTTCTTCGTCCCAATTATGATTATTGTGAAAATTGAATATCCCTGGTAAAACTAGCTTGCTAGAGTTTGCTCTGTTTATAAAATTCGTTATATCTCATAAATAAAGACAGATAGGACGTATATTTATATGACTTTTTTTTCATTATTTTTAGGCGTACAATCAGCTTCCGAAGTGAGTTCCACAAGTTACGAAACACCCAGTATATAATATATATAAGGAGGTCGAGTGAATCGATCTAAATATCGTGAGTATGTTCCTCGTACGTGTACGTGTGGCGTGTTATCGGGGGGGGGATTCAATTGGAACGAGCCTCACCTGCCAAGTTTCGTGTCCTCTTCGTCCACTGGCTTCCGGCGGGAACGTTCGCACACGTAGTATATGATTCCTGCGGCAAAAATTTCATAGTCAGCCGATCGAAAATTTCGTTCCGATTTTCTCACAGGCTCGATAAAGTCTACGTTTCCAAGCTGATTTACGCTGATTAGCTAGATTAGCCGGCGCTAACGTTGCAATTTCGCGCGCTTCTCGGGCAAAATCCGCGTTGCAGAGAGACAAATAATTTCAGATAAATTCGCGTCGCTGCGTCGGGCAAATGAACGTCGCCATTTCAGATAAATCCGGCCCCCTCCCCCTCCCCGCAATTTTAGATACGACTAGGCTGCGAGGTGCTAATAAATCCGCGCTGCGCGTGCATATAATGCCGCGACGTGATATCCCGGGATTTACGTCGAAATACGGCGGATAAATTTATGTCTGGGAAATTAGGCGCACGTGCGACGCGATTGTTAGTAAATTCGTTTGCAACTTTTGCCCGATAACGCGCCGCAATTGTGTTAATTATAAACTGCCGGTTTCAACAGCCAGCTGTTGTGTTTCAACTCTCGCCACGCGACGCCACACGTTCAAATCACGATTTTTACTTTTGAATCCGTGCCTGTCTCGATCAAGAAGCACGGATCGAATCGAAGAAAGATCGAATCGCCACAGTCACGACGAAAGAAAATGTTTCTCACCTGTCTTGTGCGCGCAACAGCAGACCACGTCGATCACGATAATAATAATGAACAGTACCGCGATCACGATACCGATTATGGCTGCGCTCGATACCAGAGGCCCCTGGTGATGAACCACGGTCGTGTCTATATCTATTGAAGGACAAGAATGAATCACATGTCAGACAGATGTTTAGAAAAAAATAAAAAAAAAAAAAAAAAGAAACACGCGCTCGTTTGTTTGCAATCCGTTAGTGCACAAGCATTACTCAACGATGTTTGGTGATGATGTAAAAGAGGAAAATCATTTGCAGTTAAAGTGTGTAATTTCATTCCTCGCTGCTGGAGATTTCGAAGGTTTCTTGCCGTGCAGCAGATATTGATTACCTATAGGGTGGGCCAGAAATCACTTCCTAAATCCGCAATTTTTGTTATTGTACATTTGTTACAATCTATCGAGGGGAATAATTTTTTAAAAGGTCACGCGTGAACTTTTAAAATTTAATTTGAAATTAATAAAATTAGTGTTTTCCTTATATTTTGTGCTTTATTAAAAAATAAATGGGAAGAAACTTTTGGCTCATCCTGTAGTTGTAGTTAGAAATTAATTGGTATGCACGCGGAGATTCTTCGTTTGGTACGACGCGAATATATTTTCTAATTTAGCGATCTTTAGAGAAGATGTGTTTCCGACAAGAAATCTCGTTTAAGCACGGAATTAAGGGCCGAACTTCTCGCGCGTTTGAGAAATCCTGCATGGCAAGAAACCTTTCGAACTTTGCTTCCATCCCGACAAGAAACTCCCTCCCGTAACTCGCGTAAGCTCTCTCACATCCCTCGAAATCGAAATATTGACGAGTAATTCGAAGCGATAGAGGGTCCATGGTCTACGAGGGCACACATCACCAAACACGTCGCGCGAACGATTAAATTTTAGTCTCCTGAAAAGAAACAAGATCGGCGCGGGGTTCTCGGGGTGTGGAAGTGCCAAAAATCCGTCTTCATCAAAGCGTAGACACGTAAGGGTAGAACCAAGGGAGAACTAAACGCGCACACCAAAACCAAACCAAAGCGAGCCAACGTATCAACATACAGTATAGTGTGTATACCAATGAAAGAACGAACATGATGATATATCGGTCGTCGAAAGAAGCGGTGAGAAGAAGCGGTGAGGTTCAAAGAAAAGAAGAAGAAGAAAGAAAAAGAGAAATTAAAAAGATACGAAAGAATGAAGAAGAAGAAGAAAAGAAAGAAACGGAACGAACAAATGAACAAACAGAGTAGCCGAGTGCACCAAAACGTGTGACAACAAGCGCGAAAACATAGCGGAAACGAAAGAAGTGACAAAAGGGGGTGGCCGGTGAAGCCAGACCTACCCCTTCTGCCGGACGCAGAGACAGACGAGTGCTGAGAGAAAGCTCAAGGAAGGGGGAAGAAAGCTTCATTCGCTACCTTTCTCTCCCGATGTTAGTTTCTACGCGTCACTAATCTAAATGTGCTACACCTCCACACACAGAAAGCTCTTTTTATATATATATATATATAATCTGTAATTTTCTTTTTTTCCACTGAGTGCCTCTCTCGCGCGCGCTCTCGCTCTCTCTTTCTTTCTTTCTCTCTCTCTCTCTCTCTCGCTCGCTCGCTCACGCTCGCTTTCTTGGCGCTCAAAAAAGTCAACAGAGAGGGACTACTACGATATATATGTATACTTAGCAGATGTATGATACACATTACGCCCGTCGCTCGAGACTCTTCTGATGTGTGCTTCAGCATATTTACCCGTTTTCTCTTTCGGCGCGTGTCGCATCCCATTCGTGTACTTTTCTCTTTCTCTTTCTTTCTGTCTCTCTCTTTCTCTATTTCTCGTCCTTTTTCTCCTTTTTTAGTTTTCTTTCTCGGTTTTTCGATGAAAACAGGTGAGTGAGCGGGAAATGAACGAGACGGTCAGAAAAGAAACCATCACAAATTGCTCTCGGCCTCTTTCTCTCTCTCTCTCTCTCTCTCTTTCCCATCGGGCCTTAACTCCTCGATGCGTATCACATTCTGATCACCAGAAGTGGACGACTCGATTCGATCTACGATGCATCGTCTCTTGGAGACTGTTCGTTCGACGCTGTCCCACGTTTGTCCCGATGGACGCTGATGAATGAATAAGGCCGTTCATACGAACGCTTCCGGCCCATCGATCGGGGTTCCTCGAACAGACTGCGTTGGTCTTCTTCGTTCTGTCCTTCCTGTTTGCCAACACGTTTCCTTGGCGTTTGCTCCAACCGATCCTTTGTCGGATCGATTGCTCGTCAACACGTGAAACGACGTACCCTTCTAATTCTTTCTCACTCGATCCATCGCCGGACGAATAAATAAAAATTCGATTGAATCGCGAGTGACGGAGTTCTAGTTCTAGCCGTAATTTAGTTTATGAGAATCGCATCAGTCCGGGAGTTCCCGATTGTCGACGTACATAGCTCATTAAAGGAGTACGTTTCCTTCAGCGATCAGACGGTTCGTTTTCTTTATCCATTCTCGTTATTCTCCATTCTTACGAACGAACGAAGCTTCCGTAATCCTCTTTGCAGCGATAGAGAGAGGAAAAAAAAAAAAAAGAAAAATAACAGAAGAAACATATTGCCTGCAATCGTTCCCCGGGAATTTAATTTCGTAATTTGTTACGTTCGTTTGTTACCCCTTTCGTTCTCTGAAAAAATGCAAAACGATTCGCCCGTAACGATCTCGCGAGACGAAGGCCGATTTATATTTCTAACAGAAGGAAGATCGAACGATCGAGAGGTTGCATCGAGGGGTTAAGACCGATCTTTTGATTCGACTTGTCTTTTTTTCTCTTTTTCAATTTTCGTTCTCGTTCAGAAAAAAACAAACAAAAAAAAAAAAAATCTACGCAGCGAAGCGGAAACAATTTGATGGTGGCTTCTCTGCTGGCTGATCCATTTGATATTTTTTTTATTCCTTAAACACTCACATTTCCATACCACATATTTACAATAAGTGTTTCGTCACAGGGGGGAGGGTGGGGTGGTGTTGAAACGGTGACACGTTCGCCCTCGTTATAAATACGAATGTATATATATATTATATAGTATATTAGGCACTAGGCTAGCACATAATCCTTGCACGTGTGTGTGTGTGTGTGTGTGAGAACGTATTTTTTCTTTTTTTTTTCTTTTTCTAGACTTCTTTTTCATGTACACATAATATTTATATATACGTTTGTACATATACATGTATATGTTGTATACAGATCGCAAGTGAATATGTATTATATCTGTCGTGTTCGAAAACGCGTTCCTCGCCGATCCTCTTTTCCTTCCGTTCCTTCGTTCGCGCGAAAACCATCGTTACCAAAAAAAAAAAAAAAACTGGAGCGGAGTCAGCACAGACGAATAAAATCTTGTAATTTTCAACACGCGTGTTTAAAAACTGACCGAAACGAGTGCCTTTTGTAAGAATCTTCGGAGCCTCTTTCGAATTGAAAGCTACTTTATATATTTATACATATATTTATAATATTCTGCATCTCTTTCTCACTGATTTTTCGAAACTTTCTCGACGCGGTAGACAACCGTGGGAAACGTCGTCTCTCAGATTTGGGGAAACTTTCGCTCGCTCGAGACTTACTTTCGTTTCAGGAGTCACGCGTTGGCTCGCGTCGCGCGAACGACACAATCGCAAAACGGTAAATCACAGCGTCGACGTTTGTACTTTTTGTGTTTTGGATTGCTCGAGAGAGTTTTCAGCTTTGGAAGATGATTAGACGCGGCTCACCCTCAGTTTCGGATTAGATTCAGATCGAATCTCTCGAGAGTTCTGACGTTTTCTCCGCTTCTACTCCGTACAGAATTTTTCAATCGTCCCAAAAGAAACACCATCGACTACGCTCCCATAAACTCTTGCGTGCGCTCGTCGAATTAAGAGACACCAAGGAAAGAGAGAGAGAGAGAAAAGAAATTTCTCTTCGAGTGCTGCAATTGACAAGGATCGTGGCTGTTATCATTACACGCTGTTACCCTGAAGAACCCGGCCACTTTATCTCCCCTCCCTCGGGGGAAAATATATCCGATACGAGATACAGACGAGAGGATTTAGAGTGCAACGGTCGACGAGATGGAAAAAGAAAAAAAATATTTCCACGGTGGTGGGCGACTGGCGGGCAGCAACGAATTTCATTCCCAAGGAACGAATCCGCGCGGTGGGAATCAAAACGACAGCAAAATTTCCATCCCTCCTCCCCCCTCCCCCAAGCTGGATATGGTTTCGTCCATTTGAACGCTCGCGAAAATTTCGTCGTTTTTACTGGCCGTTCTCCGCGCCGGAATATAAACGACGGCTGAAATTTTCGCGCGAACAATGCGATAACTTTACGGGTCCATTAACCGAGTCTCTCGGAACGAGCTCTCGTGCTTCGTGCTTCGTGCTTCGTGGGTGAAAGTGGGAATTTCGAGAATAAATAACAGCGACTGCAACGAGATCTCCGCGAAGTAAGAACCTTTCCAGGAAGAGGCACAAGTGGCGGTACTTGTCCAACGATCGCGTTTTATCGCGTGTTCCTCGCGATGCACGTGCCACCCGGCGGGGCCCACTTGACATTGCACGCCTGCCTGACTCGCGCTTCATATCGCGAGCCTCTAGCCTCTTTCATCCTGACGCGTCGCCTATTTATAACGGGCTCTCTGTTCCACATCGTCTTCCTCACTCGTGAAAATATCGACGCCCGAGGATAACAATTAGCCAGTTTCGTCACGTAGGGATTTTATGTGAATACGTATCGTTCGGTGATGGACGGAGGCGAACGATTTTTCGCGAACAATTATCACGAGCTACAGACAACGTGGCCAGTGTCGGCGGAGCGTCGTGTTGCCGTGCTTTTTCTCCGCTCGGCGAGTGGAGAGAGCTGGGAAACAGAGGGCGTCTCTCATCGCCGGGGCATCGTTTGCATCCTCCTCAGAAATGATCTCAAGCCGACACAGCCGCGTCGTTTTCTGATCCTCCCGACCGAGAAACAGTTTTCAAGTCGCGAAATTTCGCTCCCGCGAGGCACGAAGAGAAACTGAAGAGAACGAGCAGGAGGTTCTTGCGCTCTCTCTCTCTCTCTCCCTTTATTATAAGTTACGGGCCACGAGGCCAACATCCGGAGTTTTAATTGAATTACAAGCGAACCATTATCTCGAGTTCCACCGATTAATCTCGAAAATCTGCCTTCTGTCCGCAAGTTTATCGAACTTTCTTCTCCTGTGGTTGTTGGAATCTCGCGCCAGAGCGGAGCAAACACTTGAACAAACACTCCTCGAAACGAAAGATACAGGCTCTGCACACGAAATTAATCGTATTGCACGTTGACGTACATTCTCGCGCTCCAGATTAAATTCAACATTTTGCAAATCAGGTTGTTCTTCTACGAATTTGTTTTCTCCTTCGAGCCGTTGTAATGAAAATAAAATCTTGATTGACAAGTTTATTATTCCGAGATGAAAATTTTTTATTGTCTGTATGTTTTTGACACTTGAGCAAACATTGACGTAAAATATTGGTATAAAATTATTCAACATTGAAAGTAGTAATGTTGGTAGTTTTACATACATATTGCGCGACAATTTGGATTGAACGTTCATGGTCTGAAGGACTTCAAGGCCAAAGTATTTGATTTTTGAGAAGATTTCCTCACTGTGACTCCCTTGAGTGCACAGGGTGAATTCAATTTGCAGAAAGGCGAATACAATCTGAACCTGTACAACGTTGAACAGGAAAAAAGAAAAAAAACAAATTACCAAGAAGAACAGTAACGAAAAATTCCACTTGCTAAAACCGAGATGTAGCGTGAAGTGATTGGTCGAACGAAAATGAAAAAAAAAAGAATTCGATTGAACGGACTGCAGATGGAATTCATTTATTCGAAATCTAACGAAGATCGATCCCTCCGGCAATTCCCGATCGCGAGATCCTCAGAGAAACGTCGCGCCGCGAGTCGATCGTCCGGTACACGGATGATTAAATCGTACGGAGGGGAAAAATGGTGAAAATTGAATCGGGTCACCGCGCAATTTTCACGCGCGGTCTTTTATTTCCCGGGACCGGTATCGTCCAAGCTCGAGCGACTCCGCCGCCATTAACGCGCCCGTGAATTATCCAGGCCCACCGACGTGCGGTTTACCCGACCGACCATCCTCCACGACGAGAGACAGTCGCCCGATTTTCATCGATTTCCATCGTTTTCCACGGGCAAGAGGAGAGCGGCGTTTCTGTGCTGTCGGTCCCTCGGGCGAGCCAAGAGAGCCGAAGCCTATCGTTTTCCTCTTTTTCTCTTCCTCCTCCTCCTCCTCCTCCCCCTACCCGCCGAAACTCGGTTGGTAATTGTAACGGTGAAACATTCGCGAACGAACGCCAGCGGAAAAAAAAGAAGAAAGCGAGATGCACGGCGCAATCTCGACGATTCGTTCCCCCCTCCTCCTCTCGCTTTGTCCGTCTACTTCGAAAGCGATTTAACTTGGACGAAATTACATTAGGACACGGTTGAATCGAGTCTCCATTCTAATGGAGCCTCGCGGACGTTCGGCCGTGCTACAAATTAAGAGAAACCTTTTTTTTTTTATTCCTCCCCCCACCCCTTCACTCCTGACGCGGCGCGCTTGGCATTCGTTCAACTCGAGCCCCTCTCTCTCTCTCTCTCTCTCTCTCTGGCGGATCGATTCGAAAAAGACGAGGAGGGGCTGCTGCTGCTGCTGCTCGCCGAAACGATTTTCCCGCTCGTTTCCTACGTGGCGGATTTTCCCCGGCCGAGCGGTTCCCTCCCTCATTGTCCTCGCCTGGCGCGCGAAAGCGTTCCCAACGCGCGCCGCGATCTCTGTTCAAAAGCAGCCACGAAGATGAAAACGCTTCTACTCTCGTCTAACTCTCTCTCTCTCTCTCTCTCTCTGTCTTCCGCCGAGACACCAGCCCTCTCACCAGTTTCTCTCGCGCCAGCCGGATGCGTGCCAGAGCTCCTCTTTGGCAGAGAGCGAAGGCTGAAGACGAGAGAAAAGGAAAAAATGGCGCCGAAAGTCGACGATTCCGGTTTCCGAGACTCGAGAAACACGCGAACTATCGCGGTTCCGGCGGAGAAAACGTTGCGATCGCCTGGCTTCGTTAAACGCCGTTTCTTCTTCGAGAGGAAAACTGTGCCCCCCCCTTTCGTTCGAATCGTTGTTCCGTTCTGCAAGCAGATCTGCTCGTGCCTCGAGATTCCGTGATATGCTTTTGAGAAAACGTAAATTTTGATCGCGAGTGAAAGTTGGTAAAGTAACGGTTGTTGGCAAATGGGCCTGAATTTAGCACAGCTCTCGCTCTGCCAGTCGATCCATTCTGCCTCCTCACCGGAACCACGACGACACATCCTCCTTTCCGTCGTTTGATTCTATTCCCAATTCGACCGGAAGATTCTTCATTCACTCGTATAATACACCTAATGTACACTCGTTCGGGCCATCGAAGATCGCATCGCGTTTCGAAGGAACGTAAAGGCGGCTGAAGAGGAACGCGATCAAATCGTGCACAACCCACTCGCGTCTCCTATCTCCGCGGTGGAGTCGGTAGAGACATAACCTCGTTTACATGAATCTAAAAAAACGCGAGGCTCTCGGGGGCGAACGCTCGGCAACATCTCGCTGGCGACAATACCTTTTATTATTCGTGGAAACGATATCCCGATGCGGGTGTTTTGTTGTCGGAGGTCCGCGAAGAGATCAACCTTCGCCGGAGCGAAATCTTTCGTTGTACTTGGAGATTTCTTCGAAATCTCGTGCAAACGATGAGAAAGCGAAAAGAAAGCTTGCACAATCGATCAATTTGGAATCGTCACGCGTCGTTGCGGAACACAATCAATTTCATTTTCACAATTGCATCGCACCGGAAAATTCGCTGCGTTTCGTATATGTATCTCAAGCCAGCGTTTCGTCGCGAAACGGAGAGCGAACGTTCACCCAGCCTCGTTCTTACAATTCCTCTTACATCTAAGCACACGCTCGTGCGTGTTTGCGTATAATCGCTGATCACGGAATCGTGGAATCCCTCGATACGAGTACAAAGGTACGTGGTGTGTGTGTGTGTGTGTTTTTCGGTCGGAATGAGAGTGTCGCCAACGAAAGAAAGAAAGGAAAGAATTAAAAAAACAAAAAAGAAATGGGAAAAAGAGACACACAGGCGAACAGGCGTTTTTATTTGGACGAAAAGAAAAAAAAAAGAAGGAAACGCAAATGGTAAAAGAGTCGAACGATCAATTTGTAAGAACGCGAGAACGGGAATAAAATGGAGAGAGAGAGAGAGAGAGAGAGAGAGAGAGAGAGAGAGAAAGAAAGAAACAAAAAGAAGAAAAGAAGGTACACGTATCCGAGACGATAAAAGCGCATGCCATGCGATCGCAGCTTAGTCTAACGTCTAGAGAGTTAACCCAAGGCAAGTGAGCGGGACACGTTTAAGGGATCGAGGTTCGACGACCCTGTCGCATCGGTTGAACGATGACTCCCGGCGATCGATACTTGTGGACAGCAAAGGGGGGC
The DNA here is from genome assembly GCA_036937485.2 of Tetragonisca angustula. Classification (NCBI taxonomy): domain Eukaryota; kingdom Metazoa; phylum Arthropoda; class Insecta; order Hymenoptera; family Apidae; genus Tetragonisca; species Tetragonisca angustula. Next base: position 64,227 of record JAWNGG020000046.1, on the reverse strand, counting down.
CATTTGTATTTCAGACGCGACAGAGTCTTCTGTGTGCACCTCGAGGCCCGACGCCCGGTTTATTTGCCTCCTATGAAGCACCTCTTCTTCTTACTTTCTTTTCTCCTTTTTTTCTTTTTTTTTTTTCTCGTCTACTTGGCTTCTTCACTCGGACGAACGAGAGAGGGGGGAAAAAGAAGAGGAAGAAGAAGAAGAAAAAAGAAGAAGAAGAAGGTGAAAGAAAGAAAGAAAGAAAGAAAGAAAGAAAGAAAAACAAAAATCGACGCGAGCAATCGTGGCGACGTAATTTGTAATCGACGGTAATACTAATGGTAATGACGATACACACACGATACAGAAACATTGGTGTGATCAGGTAAACTAATCGACGACGATATATGGATAATATTTAGCGACGACGTAATTGTAACAATAATAATAATAATAATAATAATAATAATAATAATAATTGTAATAAATCATAGCAGCAGCGTGCGCCATGAATTATAAAATAATGGTAATAATAACACTAATATTAATAATAATAATAATAAATAACGCTAATAGCAATGGTAAACTTAATGCTAATGTTAATGATAATGATAGTAATAATAACAATAATAATAATAATAATAATAATAATAATAATCGTAATCATAACACATATCATGCGCACTAAACACGTATGATCCAAGAACTAGTCAAGCAGGGTTAAGTTCAGTTATTTGGAAACAAAAAAAAAAAAAAAAAAATAGTTAATCAAAATTTCCCAAGAGAGAAACAATCGGTGACGATTAAAAATTTCCAAGGGGGAAGAAACAGAAAAAAAAAAAATAATAATACGCATGTGTATCAGCCGTACACAAGAGGAGAGAACAAATCGTGTATGCAATTGGCTGAAGAAAAAGAAAAAAAAAAAATGAACCCAGCTAAGAAAAACTAATTGCACTAAGGCGCAATTTGAAAGTATAAATGGTTAAAAAAGAAAAAAGGTGCTCTTTCCCGGTTTTTGTTTCTTTTTTTCGTGCGAATGCTCCGCTCGTTTGGGTTTCACTCTACTCTTGTTTTATTTTATTTTTTTTATTTTTTCTGATCTTTTCATCAGACTCGTGTACACCTGGATCGTGATCGTCGACGATCACGCATCGTCGTCGCGAGTTCTTTCAAGGATTTCACGGGGAGGGGGAGGGGTTTCTGTTCACACACAGTTCCGCGCAAAAAACACGCGAAGCTCGATCTAAAGTATATCTGCAAGTGTGTCTGTTGATTTCTTTGGCTTCAGACGTGTGTGAAATGTGAGAAAACCAAAAAAAAAAAAAAAAAAAAATACGTATACGTATATTATAGCCACAAATAGAAAAAGAAGTAAAATAGTTAGCCATAGGTCAGGCTACGCGAAGAGCGCTGGTTTCACTCGGACGAAAACGGATTTTTCGCGGACGATTTTCCCCCGTTGTTGTTTTCCCTTTTCTTTTCGAACTTTCCTCTCCTCAACGGACGTGCGTGCACACCGCGAAAGAAATCGTTCCCGTCCCCGTAACCCTAGTCGTTGTTTCCTCCTCCTAGTTACATAAACGTCGGACACGTTCGTTGCAAATCGAAGCGCGAGAACTCGCGAAAAATTTCCCTCCAAAAATATTTGTACTCTACTCTAAGCGGCGAGAAACAGAAGTAGATACACCTGGCAGCACTCGACACAGGGCGCGAGATATAATTTTCAACCGGCTTTTCGAACGATCTCTCCTGTCATTTTCTTTTCGACAAAACCGACGAGCCTCGAATCTCCAGGTTGCTGCGTAATTCTTTGTCCGCGCAGGTAAACTATCGCTATACTCGTCCATCAAATGCAACAACGACTGACGTACGTCGACTATTTTGTGTAGTCTTTGTGCATAAAAATCTTCAATGCAAAACAGTTTGGACGGAGGGGATGAAATAATTTTGCGGCCGATTTTATAAAACACGTAACCAGTGAGATTCTTCAGACATTGACGATCCTTACGAAAGAGCTGAAACGTGTAAATGCTTCACGTCGTGAAACATCGAGTTTGCAGAGCAAAAATTAGGCAGCAGCTTCGAGATGCGTATGTATTTCTTCATTCGTCCACCCTTCGAAAGATCGAGAATTCGATTTCGCGAAACCGTTCGTAAACCTCGAGTTCTAACACTAGGCATTTGGCAATTTCAGGCAGTACATATCTCAGCCCCTTAATGTATGCTAATAAAACCGATCCGCGCGCTGCACGCGACTGTGCATCCGATGCATCGGTGATCGTGACGTTTATCGTTACATACTTCGATTTGGAAGCATTCGCGAAAACAAGATCCAGATCGTTATTGTCGTGGAATTTAAAAAAAAAAAAAAAGAAAACGATTTCGAACCTCTGTTGAAATCTTTTGTCGCAAAACTGCAATATTTCCTTAGTTTTAAGTATAACTCAGGCGAAACAAATAATAATTTCTATCCAGGTGATATCGATACCGACGAGTTTTAAAGAGAAATACAACGAATTATCGTGTACGATTCGGTCACTCGTCATGGTCCGCAATCAGTTGCCAGCGCTACTGCCAAGTAATGAGACAAATGTTCTTCTCGATATAAACGTCAAATAATCGAACATATTTAGGTATTTATATTTAATTATATTTAAAATTTATATTTAAAAAATTGCGACTCGTTCCCAATGACTCGCGAGCATCCACGATTTTGCGAACCTTCCACTCGAGCTTCCTCTCTCGCAGAGAATAAAAGGTCCACGATCACCGATCCCCGCCATCGATCGCGCGCGAATCTTCGAAACAACGAAATCTCGCCTCGACACGTAATACAAAAAAACCGCACCTCTGAAAACCGTACAAAAATTCGCTAAAAATTCGGCGCGAGCGTATACGAACAAGTATAAGACGCGAAGACACGCTGCTAGTCTACACAGTGGACAACGATCGTTCCCTTGTTCGACTCGTTGCTCTCTTTTCCACTGTTTCTCTCGCTGCAGCGAACGTCGTCGTCGAATCCAACTTACCCGCCAACGTCCCTAACTCACGGAATGTTGTGCACCGTTTTCAAGTGACTCACATTACAATTATTCGTTAACCATGTATATATATATACATGTGTATGGTTCGTGTTTGGTTTGCGTGTTACATATTTCGCGAGAAAAAAATTCGACGAACACGGAGAACGTATTACACGAGAATCTCTCTCTCATTTCTTTTTTTCATTTTACGTTCGTGCCCCTTTTATCCACACTGTGTGTTTTCTGTCCTCGGTTGTACTCTCCTTGCGTGGTGTACGATACGTCTCAATATTCGTACGTTCGTATGTTCGCATACCACTGTCTTTAAAACGTGTGTACACTATATATATATATACATACATATATATATATATATATATGTATATATATGTATGTATGTATAAATCGGAAAGATCGGAGCGTGAACAGTGACTGTTCTTGACGTTGATCTGTCTTAACGTTTCTCTGTTACTTCAGATTTGTTTCGTTTCTGTTTGTTTTTTTTTAAATTATTTTTATTTTTATTTAATTATTTATTTATTTTTTGGAGTTTGTTTTTGTTTCTTTTTAAATGGCTAGGAATAGGATCGTTATTGCTGTGGCAATGGCGGTCACGGCGAGCTTGCAAGTACCTCCAGCGGAAGTAACTATATTGTAGTCCAGATTGAGGTCCGTAGATTCTGAATGATAAAAAGTGACTTGTAGAAGGATCGTTTTTTCTCGTTGTGTCTTGAATATTTTTTTTTCTTTTTTTTTTTTTTGAAGGGAAAGGAAGAATGTCTAACACGCCTAAAAGATGCCCATGTTATCGTATTATGTCTACCGGATAGTTCATCTAAAGTCGCTTTTCTACAAGGGTCAAGGGGAACTGAGGACTCTTTTTCGACAATACACAATAAGAAAGAGAAATCTACAACCGTGTACCAATTTGCTTGCGTTTCTCCAATCCGCTAGTAGTATCGAACATCGAAGGGAAGAAACTGAATTCGGCGCTTGTGACGCGTCGGAATTTGACCCTCAATGACCCCCTTTTCCCTCCTCCTTGAGTAGTCAAAACAAAAAAAAAAAAAAAAAAAAAAAAAAAAAAGAAGGAAAACAGAGGCGAAGTGATTTGTAAACGGTCTCTCTCGTTGAAGGGTTGAAAATAAAAAAAAAAAATAGAAAAAAAAGGGACGACATATCAATCGGTGCAATAGCCTCGTGCAAGTATGTATGATATATATACGTATACATATATATATATGTGTATATATATATATATATATATATATATATGTGTATATATATATATATATATATATATAATGTAAAAATTTCAAAGAGAGAAATTACGATCTGACATATGTAAGAAAAAAAAAGAAGGGCACTAATCAAATATACTGACGTAAATATATCCGAAGATGAAGAAAAAAAGAAAAACAGAAAACGGCCAACGAAACACGTGTAGAACACGTTTCGAAAGGTACGACACGTCTCTCACGAAAGTATCTCAACGCGCACTTGCAACACGTCGGTACGAGACATTTCGAGCTATGCTGTAGTTGAGATATTTTGAAGTTACGAAACATTCGCAGTTCACAGTGAAGAGAATTAACACACACGCATACAGTGCGATGACAAGTAGCTATTTTAAACGCGAAAACAAAACCGCGAAAATCTCCAAGCTCGCGAAGATACTCGCTGAGGATACGTTCTGCGTTTGGGATACTTTCGGTGAGTGGTGCCGTACCCGGTTACAAACGACGTAAAAAGAGAGAGAGAAAAAAAAAGAAGAGAGAGAAAGAGAGAAAAGACAGGAGAAAGACGAAGAGAAAGAGAGAGAGAGAGAGTGAGAGAGATAGTTTGAAGACAGAAACTTACCCATGGCTGTTTTAAACTTCGCGGAGCCTGGCTTACTGAAACCCATCGCGTTGTGCGCCATCAATTCCACTTTGTAGTACGTGTTCGAGGACAAATTCTTCAGCCAGTGCCTCAGCCTTCCTTGGGTCTTCACGTCCTCCGCGCGACAGGTGTCGTCCAGCAGCTGCCAGTCGCCCGACACGCGTTTTATTTGACAGTACTTCACCCGATACATATCGATCGGCTCGCCGTTATCGGCCGGCGCCAGCCAAGCCAGCTCGTATCGTGTATTGAACCTGGACAGATCGTACTCGCCGGTCGGCGTTATTATCTTCGGCTCGTTCGGGAACGTCCTAACAGGCGTGATCTCCTGGTGATACGCTCCCCAGTTGCCAAGGCCGACCTCGTTCCTCGCCGCGAATCGAAACTCGTAAGAGGTCTGCGGCTTCAGACCTTCCAGCACGTAGAACGAATCTGCAAACAACAAAAGGGTGAAACGGATGGAACCTTAGAGAGAGAGAGAGAGAGAGAGAGAGAGAGAGATGACTACAGTCATGAATTCCAATTCTTGGAATTGGGACCATCTCCGCTTTAGGTTAAACTCTTTCTTTTTTCAGGCTAATTTCTGGAATATAACAGTCTTCTTAACACGTTAAGCACGGAGCTGATTTTGCCGCGCTATCCGTTCAGACGGATTGTAGAGTATAAAGAGGCTAGATATCGCTGTGACGACATTGTTTCACTTTTCGTTTAGGAAGTAGCGAATGTAAAAGTATACAAATTATAGACTAAACATGAGATCAGAGTACATATTGGAAGGCTACCTTCGAAAGACAATCAGTTCTACAAAGACACGAAAATATTACTTTTTGCAATACGTGCAAAGTCAAATCTTATTTTCGTTTAGAATGTTTCAACAAACTTCATTGAAATTACAAAAAAATATTTTTCAAAAGACAATCAGTTCAGAAGTATACAAATTATAGACTAGACATGAGATTAGAGTACATACTGGAAGGCAATCAGTTCTACAAAGACACGAAAATATTACTTTTTGCAATACGTGCAAAGTCAAATCTTATTTTCGTTTAGAATGTTTCAATAAACTCCATTGAAATTGCAAAATTACAAAAAAGAAAAATTATTTTTTAACCTTGATTCTGTCGGTCCCACGGACAAATGCCGACCAAACGAAAAGTTCACTGTCAATCCCCAGGGTATTGACGCCGCCTGAACGAAAAGTTCACTGTCAATCCCCGGGGATTGACGCCGCGTTTAACGCGTTAACTGACCAGTTTCGGTCCCGACTGTTGGACACTGTACATATCGGAGGATGGGTAAGGGTTGATTCGCTTCTTCACTCACCGACGGTCCACGTCTTGTTCCTCGCCTGCATCCAGGTCTGGCCTTCCTCCTTGTACTGAACGGTGATGGTTCTGACTGGTAGTTCGGGGTTGGTGCTAGGCGGCACCAGGTCGAATCGAATGGTGGTGGCGGTGATCTCGGCCATCTTCGCCTGGAGCACCTCGCCCGGCTTCGTGGCCTCTCTCAGCTCGATATTCCGCTCGCGTGTGCCGTGCGCGTTCGAGGCGATGCACTTGTAGGTGGTATAGTAACGCTTGTCCAGCGGCACGATCATCAATGTGGATAGCGGCCCGTTGCCCAGCTGCTTGATCATGTTGTCGTTGTCGATCCTCTGGTCGCCGTGCACGGTCCAGCGGATGGTGGCGTTCGGTATGCTCTCGGCGATGCAGCTGATGTTCACGGGCTTCTGCTCCCACGACCAGACGCTTGTGTTCGGCATCGAGGCGAACGACGGCGGGAACTCCACCGTCAGATGACCGTTTCGACGCGCTTCACCCCCGGCGTTCTCCGCGATGCACTCGTACAGGCCGTCGTTCGATCGAAGGGACTCGCTGATCGTCAGCCGGCCGACTGTCTCGCCGGTTATGTCGTCGGCGCTGTTGGTCAGGATGATTCGATCGTCGTCCAGCTGCGCGCCCTTCGCGTACGGTTGATCGTTGGTCAGCTTCCTGAACGTGACCTGCGGCGGCGGCCTGCCGAACGCCTTGCACACCAGGCTCGCCTCCTTGTCCTGCACTACGCTGCTGTTCAAGAACTCCATGATCTTCGGCTTCACGATCACGTTCACGCGGATGTTCGTGTTCGCCTGGCCGGCGAGGTTCGTCGCCGTGCACTGGTACTCGCCGGCGTCCTCGCGGTTCACGTTCGTGATCGTCAGCACGCCTGTGTCCGAGTCCACCCCGAAACCATCGGCGTTCGACAGATTCTGATGGGTGAGCGACTTCACCCACGTGAATTTCGGCGGCGGTTTACCGTGCGCCTTGCACTGTATGCTCGCGTCTTCGCCCTCGATCACGTCCACCGGGCTCGAGAGCTCCTCCACCGTCGGCCGTATGTGAACCTGTTCAACGAAACGCAAACTCTCGCAAACCTGCTGATATATACCTGTGTGGCGGCCGTTGCGGGAATAATTGGCGCACACCAACCCAACCCGGCCGCGGGATGGAAACTGTACCGCACACATCGTGTACACGAACAAACCAGAGAGAGGTGAAACGGATTGGGAGAACCTCCTGCCTGATATTTGATTTCACTTGGAGCGCTTACTGGGTAGCTTTTTGTTTGCCGCATTGTTTGCCTTGCATAATTGGATGGTACTTTGGCTCTTTGGTTCTTCACAGTCCTTTACACTCGATATTGCGCGCCGGTTTTTTACCGGTTTGTTACTGAATTTTCGCCTCGCTCGTTGTATTATGTCGTGCGCTCGAAATTTACGGATATTCTTTCAGTATTTGTGGGAAGAGGTTTACACTTGACTAAAGGGGGTTGGGTTTGATGAATCGTGTCAAAATATATTCCAGTCATATCATTTGAACGATAGTTAAAACGAACTGACTCGATAAATAATTTAATTCGTATTAATTTTGACAAGAATATCTATGTCTCTCGAAGAGTTGTAAAAAGTCTGAAATTACATCGACAGGCTCGATTGTTACGGCCGAAATAATACAATTGCACAATTATTCATAAAACTCCTGTAATGAAACAAATGAAAATATTCTACGTGTAAATCATTGACAATTAAACTAAACAGATTCGTGCAATTACGTTTCTGTCCAAACACAAAAATTGATATTGATCTCGAAAGAAAGGAAAAAACCCTTTCTTGTCTTTCCAGCCCTTGTAAAAAAAAAAAAAAAGACCAAGAAATACGAAAGTCAGTCCCTCAGTTACACCGTTAAAACGATAAATAAAACTTAAAAATTATTCGCAAAACATTTACAACGACAGTTGCGAGAGATAATAATTAACATTTCTCAGATGTCATCGTAATTTCTGAATACTGTCGGAATAATCACGTTGGAAATACGCACCTCGACACGAATTGGCCGTTCCTTCAACTCTCCTGTAGTCAGCACGTAAGCACGACAAGTGTAAATACCGTCGTCGGATTCTTGAACGTTCTTGATCTTCAGGGCATACGTGTCTATAATGTAGTGGTCGTTCGTCTTAATTAATTCGCCGTTGTACAGCCAGTCGACCGAGGGCGAGGGCCTCGCCCTCACTTTGCACTGAATGGCGTAGTCTTCTCCGAGAATAGGGTATTGATTGGGCGGTGCATTGTCCCAAGTGATCGCAACTACGAAACAGTAATTACTCCTCGATAATTTCCCGTGTCTCTCTCGCTTCTTTCGCGAGGCTCTCTCGCGGCCTCGAGAACATTTGCCGAGCCATTTCTCATCGAAACGTTACAAGAAGCATTCTCTCAATTAATACAGACTACAGAAAGAAAGACTCGGGACGAAAGTTGAAATATAAATATCTCTTTTTTGTCTCGTTTCTTTGTAAGGAAATTACTTGCACTTTAGAAAACCGTTGCATTTTCGCGAGAAGGAATGAAATTGTTGGCAAAGTTTGTTTGCCAAACGAGATTTTTTACAAGCTCGACGGAGATTAAATTGTTTCACTACGTCGCGGTCTCGAAACAAAGATTTTCAATTAAAGTTAAACGGGAACTTTTCATGCGTCGAATTTCAAGTTCGGAGGTTTAAATGTAAAGACTCAACGGCGCACGACTTTTAAATCGAATCGAGAGAGTTGCAAAACTCTCTCCTCTTCTTTCTGCGATTCACGAGGAAACCAGATTTTTGCTCATCAAACTCCGTTCTGAAAATATCTTAACCATTCTCGCGTGGACAAAAATGAAATTTCACTTGGTCGAGATTCGCTCACCTATGGTGTCGATCGTCACGGACTTCTGCAGTTGAATCGAGTTCGCGTACGTAGCCTTGCACGTGTATTTGCCAGCCTGCTGTTCTTGCAGAGAGTTGAAGAACAAAGACAAGCTGTTATCTTGGAGCAATTCGGTGTACATCGGCGGCTTCGAATGGCCTGGCGTGCTACGTGGGATAATTAAAAGTCACTGTTATTACGACAACTTTACTACGGGCGCCGTCACAACCATTCTAACGACGATAACACACTATGTGACACGGTGATGACGGTGAGATGATGACAAGTGAGATGCGTGTCGCTGTGAATGTGGAGCGTTGCACAGTGAATATGGAGGAATCGGCTCGGTGTTCCACGCTGATCGACGATATTTCTAAATGATCAACCACTTGACGCTCACGATGCACAGAGTGGTGTGATATGGTACATACAAGTGTATGAAAAGGGATCGACTCTTCATGCAAAGCGAATTAAACCAGAGGTGGCTAACTGGCGGCATTTGCCCCCACTTTCCTTACTAGCGCTACCCCCCTCCACTGCGTCGAGAGTCACAATACTCGTATTGCATGTACATGTAATTTCACAGAGTCACTGAAAGACTGAATGATATAAAACAAACTTTTACAAACACACGTTTTTAAAATCTTTTATTGTTTTATTTGGAAATGTATTTAATGGATCTTTTTCAGTGTTATGTGTGAAAAACAACATCCCTCAAATGACCACCATTTGTATATATGTAATATATATTTATACGTAATACCACAGAGTCACTGAAAGATTGAATGATATAAAACAAAAGTAACTTTTACAAACACACACGTTTTTTAAATTTTCTATTGTTTTATTTGGAAATGTAATTAATGGATTTTCTTCCAATATTATGTGTAAAAATACCTTCAAATAACCACCATTTTCCTGCTCACAAATACCCGCTTTTTCAAACCCTTTAGTTTTTCAGTGGCCACCCTGTATATACATGTATACACGTAAATTCTTTTCTTTTTACTTTTCCTAGCTGCTAAATTTAAAAGAAAATAGGGAAAGTAATTTGACCAGAGTGGGGATTAATTTTCATCAGTGGAGGGAGACTGAGTGAGCAGTTCCGCGCCGCCTCTGATTTAAAAGCCGTGGGCTCTGTTTTTCATCTTTGAAAAACTCACGATTCGGTGAGAGTAAAGATCAAGAACAATGTCAGAGAACGTAGAAAGAGTCGTGTGCAAATCATCCGAGCGCGTCAGGCGGTTAAAGAAAATCGACGACGTGGTAGATTCAATGGCGCACGACGCACTTTGGGCGATCGATCGATCGAACAAGAACGGTATCCGGGAATACCGGAGGCGCATTCCAGAGCTCGTAAATCGTTGGCAAAACATCTAATCCGTATTCTAACGCGAAACAGCGAGCCGATATCGGTGAAATATCGTTACGAGGGCTGTACACGCGGCCGAGGAACCCGTCGAATTCGGATCGATGTGAGGGACTGGCTGTTGGTGCGGTTTCGAGGGATCACACAGGCCAGGATTCGCAAATCGATCGACCTTAATTCGACGTAAGAGCCAAGATCGAACCGGGAGACCTCTCCCCCTTCACGCGGCTCCTTCGACTCTCAGAGAACGCGAAGCAGAGAGAGAGAGAGAGAGAGAGAGAGAGAGAGAGGCTGGTCTCTACCTGATTCCTGAGCTGTTGAACGCGGACAGCCGGCAATTTCGTCGTCGTCGTTCGTGTGTTACGCGCACGACCCGGTGAAACCGGCGGTACAAACGAGACGCATTCACATGGATTCACACAATTTAACAACACCGCATGACAGAGTACTGGCACGGAGATAAGGTTCTGGCAACACAGGCAGAGATGCTGAATCGCGTCGTAATGAATGGCTTCGGATGCGGATCCGAATGGCTGGCTTCTCCGACCGGAGATACACGCTTTAACGAACCCTTTCGATTACGAGGTGTCGGAGAGAGTTTGAGAGAGAGAGAGAGAGAGAGATCGGTGATTTTGAGAGGGAAAACCGCGGGTAAAAATGAACGCGGTTGATTCATGGGTTCCGAGGTTAGAAATCAACAGCTGGGGTCGAACGATGCTGGATCGCGGGCTCGAGGTTGGTCATCGTTTCGTTTCCCTCTACGGAGGATCGTTTTATATCGATTTAATTACTTGCATTTCTACTTGTGCGTAATTTTTGTAAATTCACCATCCACCAGCGTGAAGGGTTTTTGGCTTGGCTCTCTGTCTCTCACTTTTGACTTTCTGTCGTAGAAAATCCCACGAGAATCGTGGAGAGTTCTCCTACTTGCGGTTGAAGTCTGCGCGAAAAAGGTAACAGCCAACCTTCAACCGCAAGTGGTAACGCCTGCCGTAACGACCAGCCGCGCATCCCGATTACCCAACTTCAACGTTTGCCTAACCTCCGTTCCCACAAGCATCCACGTACACGTTAGTCGAAAAAGAAAACGTTTCGCGAGAAAGAGAGCGAGAGAGAACGATCACGGGGAACGAGTTGTTCTTACAGCAAAGTTGGACAAAACACGATGACGATTAATACGGAATCGAAATATCAGTCATTGATTAACAAATAATTAATAATCAATGAAAAACATATTAAGTTTATTAATAATATTTAATTTAAAAAATCGCGAATTGACTGCTCGACGACAACCTTAATAATTTGAAATTCAACCGCTCAATAATTTGAAATTACCGATTAATAACTACAGATTATAAAATTTAATCAAGATTACTGACTTTTCCTTTAAAAGCGATTAATTAAAATTACGAGCACGGTGATTGCTATCTAATGATATTGATTATTGCCCAACTCTGCGATACACCGAGATGTGGCACGCGAAATCAGAAAACCGCGAGAAGAGAAGAAAAGGGGAGAACGAAGTAGAACACATTGAAGACAATATTTTTATAGTTAACAACGTGTGTGTGTGTGTGTAAATTTGACATATTTTACGTTTCTCAAATTATCCACAGCTCACGATAAAAAAAAAAAAAAAAGATTCTCAACACGTTCGAGACGGCGTCGGTCCCCGCGGATTGACACTTCGCTATTCGTTCAGCCGGTGTCGGTCCCCCCGCGGACCGACGCTTTGTTCTTCGTTTAACTGGTACCGGGCACTTTATCGAGTCTGATGAATACACCTCATCTTCGTTAATATAAAAAAAACCTATAATTCATATAACCAAATACAGGTTCGTGTGAGGAACCTGTTGTGAATGTAATTTCTCCTTAATCTCTCCTTAATTCCCCAACTATTCAGAATGGCGCCGCGAGTTAGTGTCCGGCAACGTAGGGAAGATAGTAAGCGGCGTTAGTCCGACGATTATGCAATAATAGGCGTTTCTTGCCGCCTAATCGGTGAACACCGGCCATAAGTACGATTAATGAAACGGTTCACGGGGGGTGGGGGTGCACGCGTCTCTCGCGCTGAATTTATTGGCCATTACTCCGCCGCGACGAGCGGGCATAATTATGCAAATCGCTCGGGGTCTGCGTAATCGGGCAAACACGCGAGAGTCCGACGAATCAGTTACCGAGGGCGAACGCTCGTTCCGGATTGTTTGATCCCGTTGTTCAGTGTTTGCAAGACGCACGCCTCTCCCCCTCCCCCTCCCGACACGTTATTTAACCATCGAAGGATCGATCACGTCGAACGGAAGATACGATCGTACGAATGGACACACAGATGGGTGTCTCGTTGATCCAGTGCCCGTTCGAGTCGAGCACGACGAGCGCGTGTGCTGGCAAATTCTCTCCCTCGCGACCTCTGTTTTGATTAATCGTACGGCAGACGAGCGACAAAACCGGCACAATTACACGCTCGAGATCAATCGGAGAGTGGCTCAAGGCCACTCTCCCTTTCCATTTTCTGAACATACCGGGCAGACCTGGGTGTATTGAAAAAAATCGTCAGGTCTGTTTAAATTGCTTATTTCTGAAATAATCGATGTGGTGATTTATTTTCGTATAGAAGTGAAGTTGATTCATTTCCAATTAAATGATTTATTCGTCGTTTCGTGAAATAAATTGTTCACCATTTGCCAGAATCTTTGCTTGTTGTTTGAATAGAATCTTGATAGAAATAACTGATTTTGTAAAATCTTCAAGCAACGTTATTTTTAAATTATTGAATTCTGAAATAATCTATATGGTGATCCATTTCGTACAGAAGTTAAGTTGATTTACTTTCAATTAGAATCTTGATAGAAATAACTGATTTTGTAAAATATTCAAGCAACGTTATTTTTAAATAATCTATACGGTGATCTATTTCGTACAGAAGTTAAGTTGATTTACTTTCAGTTAGAATCTTGATAGAAATAACTGATTTATTTCAAGGTATAACGTCCAACGTTTATTTCGCATTTTGTGGCTACGGCTTATAGTTAGTTACGGCTTGTCCGCCAGACACAAGTTGAAATGGATATCGATATTTTGACGTCGATGGAAGAAATTTAGATTTATGCTCCGTAACAAGTATTTGCAAAAAATGATACTCCCTTTTCATCTAAAATAATTCTCGTTTGCAACTTTAACAAATGCCTCCCAAATTTTGTCCAATTGACGGATCAAACTAGTCCTTCTATCAAAAGCCAAGACAATGAATTATTTCGATTTTCATTCATTGTTTACTTCATTCGAGTATTTACAGTTTCATCGGTATTTATATGTCGAATGTTCTTTCAAAGACGAATTTTCAATTCAATTGAATAAATATCCTCAAATAATCAGTTCTTCTTATTTATTATTCTGCGAATGAATTGTTCGCGTGGCATCGAATTCCTTTGATCGATCAAACGAGCTACACACCAATGCTAAACAACGTTATTTCAAAGATTATCGCCCAGGAGAAACAGAAAGTAGCAAAGTTTAGAAAGACGCTTACACGGTTTATACTCTCGCGAGAAATTAACCTCTTTCTGTTCCAAAATTGTAAAATTGTCAGTAAAATTTTAAGTAAAACAAAAAGCGAATGATAAACTTATCGCTTCTCGATAATTTCTATCCAGACGAGTTTTAAAAAGAAAGCGAACGAGTTATCGTATGATTATCGTACACGGTTCCGGTCACTCGTTACGGTCCGCAATCAGTTGCCAGCGACAAGGTGGTTAAACTGCGTCCATCGCCCTCTAGCTCGCGCGCGAGACGAGCATTATCCGTCCCGATTAGCTCGAAAAAATCGCCGCGTACGAAACGGGCGTAATCGCGCCCGTTTCAGGTGTGTCTGTCGCCGTTTGTTCGTTGAACAACGCGAGCCAAGCGTCGCTTAACATCTACTTTAGCAGCCACGGGTTTCGTTGGCATCAGCGATGCGGAGGCCTCAGATGAGGGGGAGGGGGATGGAGATGGGGCTCTTGGCTCTGTTTAACCGTTCAAATACAACGCGAAGTCAGTTTGGCTACGGAAGGCGGAAAACTTTCGCGAACAGCTTAATGAGCAACGCTTAGCTCGCAGAACAATCGGGCGGACCTGCAGCAATTAAGAGTTCCGTGCAGAGGGGGGAGAGCTGTAGTAGACATAAATCAGGGGAGGGAAAGGTTAAAGGGTTGCGCGCGATGATATTCGTGAACGTGCGTGTGTGTTTGTGTGTCGAAAAGAAAGAGAACAGTGTTCTAAGTTTTGTGATGGAACGGAAATTCTAATGTAACTATATATCATATATAAATGTACATATATTTGTATTAAAGGGGACGACCATGGCAGAACAGAGACGGACTGGCAACGACACTACGGGGTAGCGTGTAAAAGTCTTGAATGGAGTTTTGTATACTCGCCTTTCCATCGGCAAGACGACGAGTCTGTGTGCAAGATAAGTGACAGAAATTCGTTAGATTAGTGCTGTGTGTCGGGTCGGTGTTCCTACCTGTGTGTTTTATTTTTACTTTATTTATTTCTTTTCACAGTGAAGGGAAAATATCATTGGGAAAAGTTAGTCAAGCGCTGAGTAGGCGATAATTTTTCAGATGGAGAAAGAAACTTTCAAATTTCCATATCTTTGTTCCTCTATGTTTTTCCTTTTTCAAATTCCTAGAAAAACACGAGCATCGTTCTCGAATCTCCACTCGAAAATTACGCCAGACCCACTGTTACACTCTTTCTTTTTTTCGATTGTTAGCTAAGGGCTTTATTATTGTCGCGAGAAGCTGAAAAGCGTGAATTCTCCTTGCTCGTGTACTCTCGTCCGACTTGACGAACGTTTGCCTGGCGCCGTGACGACACTCGTTTTACTCTACTTTTTACATTTCTCCCGCGTTCTCGCAACGATCCGCTCGAGTTATGACCGCGTAGCCACGATTCCAAGATCTCTGATCGGATTTGTCGATACTTGCAAAACGTCTCGACGAATTTCAATCGTCAGTTTCATTTAACAATCTATTAATTATCTAAATTATTATATATATATATATATTTAATAATCTAATTATAACAAATTAGAACATAATTAAATATAATAATTATAATATAATCTATTATAATAAATTTAATAATCTATATTGCAGTTATTTAAATCAAAAGTCACTAGAATCCTGCTTGAGAAAAATTCAGAGATACAAGCCACGTCAATTCTCAATTCAATTACCTCGTCACGTCCGAGATTATTCTTAACCGTCGACGAAAAAGTAAAGTCAAATTATCTTTGACAAATCTTCATTTTATTTTCATATGCTTATATCACGTTAATACGTTTCACCAATTTTCCTTGGTAAAAACATATTTCAACCTCTTGCGCTGGAATGACGTGCGAGAATCTTTTGTCCCAAAATTGCAATATTTTCTCGGTTTTAAGTATATTTAAATACAACCCGGGCAAAACAAATAATAAATTCATTACTTCTCGATAATCTGTTAAAATATCCAGCGATATCACACCGGCGAGTTCGAAAAGAAAGCGACGAATTATTGTGCACGGTTCAGTCACTCGTTATGGTCCGCAGTCAGTTGTCAGCGCAAGTGGTTCAATAGACCAGATAGATCGTACGAGTGGTTGCTTTCGCTCAGACGAGAATACACCGCGCGGATGACCAGAGAAAGGGACCAAAAACCAAGAAAAAAAAAAAAGAAAAAAAAAAGAAAAATCGTTACGCTCCAAAGAAATTACGGAATTATTTCTAAAGACACAGAGTTGTACGCTCCGAGTTGTACGCTCGTGACAGTTTAATTAGAGGGACTTACTTGAGCGACTCGATCACGCGATCCTGAGGATCGATCCACTGCATGTCCTTGATCAGCTTCGTGTCGTCGACGTTCGGCTTGCACGTGAGAATGATGCTGGAGCCGATCGGCCTCGTCTGCGTATCACCGTTTGGCATGATCTCCAGGGAAGGCTCCTTGGCGTGAGCTGCGGGCAAAATCGAGACGCAAAGTCGCTCGTTAGATCGTTTGCGCGTGAGAGAAAAGGAAGGAAAGGATGGATGAGATCGTATCGTCGGGTAATTGCACGTAATTAGGGGAAATCGGCGCCGATTTTTTCGTACATACACTCTCGTATCCGCTTGGTAATCAGGGACAGTTTTTCGCGCGAAATCGGCCAATTTCGACTAGGTAAGATAGGCGTTTAAGAGTTTAAGAGTTTAAACACTATTGCGTAAAAATAAGAACGACTTTTCTCGCGTTTCTTTCGGGAAATTTCGAGAAGAACGCTCTCTCTCTCTCTCTCTGTCTTTCATGTATATATCATCATATATACGGGACTGAGCCCGGCATAATCTAAAATTTATGATGATATGACGTGTCTTATACGGCGAAACGCAGAAACGTTTGTTGAAACATATTGCGGCAACTTTTACCGTGTCTCGAAACGGACGCAGGAGGCGAGCAACAGAGGGCGAAAAGAGCGAGTAAAAAGTGGTGCAAATTGACACAGAAAAATACGCGCAAACAGAGAGAATGCAACTCGGTGGTCCGAGAACAAAGAGCGGTCACAGGGGTGGGGAAAAAAAAAAAGAAAAACGGAAAAAATTGTCCGCGGTTTGCGACTCTTTTTCGGGACACACAACGGTGCTTGGAAAATGTCGTCAGTCAGGTCTCATTTTTTACAAAAATGTTATTTTCATTCGCGAGACAACGAGTTTCCAAAGAAGCTTCTAAAGTTGTATAACATTTGCACGGAAGTTTACGATCGAGAGAAAAACGTACACTAAATTGAAGGAAACAACAAGTGGAGCAAGCAATGTGATATACGAGAGAGAGAGAGAGAGAGAGAGAGAGAGAGAAAGGGGGATTACGTGTACCTAGAGGGGGCTTGGAGAAAATTGTCTCTGACTCACGACAAACGTGGTTCCACGAGACACCATATACCACCGTCGCAGCGTGTTATTGTGAGTCACAAGCGCTTTCAAGTTGCAAACCCCTAATCAGAACGGTTGTTCGAGTTGTTCGCCACGGCAGACTTGAACGAGACACGAGACACCATTCGCACGTGGTTCTGAGAATTCAGGAAAAAAAAAAAAGAAACTTCGTTTGAACCTTTCCGATATTCTCGAACGATGACTTGATGTTCAAAATTTTACATTTAGATTAATTAGATTTTTTAGAACACCACGAGTTCGAAAATATTACGATTTCAGACGATTCTAGAACAACTTGTATATCTCCATTTCGAAACGAATTATCGTACACATAAACGAAATGTCAAAGGATCAAGAATTAGCCCATTTCGACCAATAGGGGAATCGTTGCCTCGTTGGCAATTTCCGATAATTTCTCGTCACTCGGAGAAAATTCTAGAAACTAGAAAAATAAATTATTGAACAAATTATAGAAACTAGAAAAATAAATTGAGAGAAATCTAGAATATATTCGATTATAAATGAAAAGTCGAAGAATTAAGATTACCACGTTTCGATCAATAGGGGAATCGTTGGCAATTTCGGATGATTTCTCGCCAATCAGCCAAAAATTCTAGAAGCTAGAAAAATAAATCGAAAAAAACGTGGAATATATTGAACAAATTACAATTGTAACAACAGCTTCTCGATGAAGTCGAAAGAGGAAAAACAGCAGAATGGTACGAAAAGAGGCCATTTTCAATTTCTTCGTCTCATCGAACTACTTGACCAACGAAGTGATCAAGATTTACAACCAAGGAAACAAGTAATTAAGTGAAATCACTGTCACGATATCGAGAATGAACTCAAACACGGATCCGATCGGTGGATGGCGCTGGCAACTGGTTTGCGGACCGTAACGAGTGACCGAACCGTATACAATAATTCGCCGCTTTTTATTTTTTCTTTTGACGTCGTCGGTATGCTATCACCGGATAGAAATTACCGATTAGTAATAAATTTATTCTGTTTTATCTGGGTTATACTTAGATGTACTTAAAACTGAGAAAATGTTGCAATTTTGGGACAAGAGATTAACCCTTTGCGCTGGTAACTGGTTCGCGGACCGTAGCGACCAAACCGTATACAATAATTCGTCGCTTTCTTTTTGAACTCGTCGGTATACTATCACTGTGAAATGAAATTATCGATTAGTAATAGTAAATTTATTATTCGTTTTATCTGGGTTGTACTCAGATATACTTAAAACTGAGAAGATGTTGCAATTTTTGGGACAAACAGTTCTCGACGTGCGTGGCACGTCATCCCAGCGAAAGAGGTTAAATGTAACTCAGGCGGAAAAAATAATAAATTTGTTACTCCTTAGCAATTTCTACCGTCAACGATAACAACTTCTGACTATTTAGTTCAATTTGTTTCAAAAATATAACGCGAACGTTAACCGCTTGCGCTGGCAGCTGACTGCGGACCGTAACGAGCGACCAAACCGTATACAATAATTCGTCGCTTTCTTTTTGAACTCGTCGGTATGCTATCACTGTGAAATGAAATTATCGATTAGTAATGGTAAATTTATTATTCGTTTTATCTGGCTTGTACTCAGATATACTTAAAACTGAGAAGATGTTGCAGTTTTGGGTTTGGGTTAGGTTAAAAAAAACCTCGCGCTTGATCTGAACCTTCTTACCTAAATGACCAAAGACGCGAGACGGCGGCGTGGCCCTGAGGACGTATATGCAGAGCACGGAAACGCAGATGGACGTCTCGGCGGCGCTCATCGTCGCGACGCGGCCGGGGGCCGGATGGATGCCACGAGTGCTTTTATAGCGACGCACGTGCGTCGACTATGACGCCGGAATGCGGCCGGTTATGCCGCGGCGTGACACGACACGCAACGTGCACCCCCCAGCGCGCCGGTACGCGCCAACAGGAAGCCAGAATTAAGCTAATTAATCGTGACGAGCGAAAGTACGGAATTGGCCTAACTGGGAAACGTCCCGAGAGCCTCTCTGTCGTTGGTGTCCGCAGAAGCCTGGGACTTGCTCCCAGATATATGATACAAGACGGGCATTTGGACTTGATTTGTTTAGTAGTAATTGAGAAATATTATTCGATTTATTATGTTGGTAGCTGAGAATCACACAGGGTGATTAATCTTCTCGAACTGTAACGATGCAAAAAATATTTTTCTCCTAACGTGAATGGTATCGAGTGGTCAGTAACTGGTAAGAATCTTCCTTTTTCATACAACTGTGTACGTTTTTTTTTCCTTCTTTTTTTTCATTATATCGTGTAGCTGGGAAAAAAGAGTACGTTCAGATACGCAAAGGATTTTGAAAACTTAAATTTTTATCGAGATCACGGAGCTTGGCCAAGACGTAGATAAACCATTTGCTTACTATTTGTCACATCGTCAATGATCAATCTCTTCTAGCAGCTTGAAAACCGAGTATTTGCATATCTCTAGAAAATTTTATTTCCCAAAGTGTTGCCAAACAATTTCTTTCCGAAAAGTTTCGTCATTTTTTTCTCATTGCGTAATGTCCAAATCAAGAGATTCAGCCTCGTGCGAATTTCTTTCTTGCCATCCGATTTACTCTTACTTTCCCGAACAGTTTCTCCGAAAAGCGCCCTTCATTCCCAAAACTCGCCAATTGAACGTATCCGTATTCAAAACAAGCGAACAAACGAAAAAGAAAAAAAAAAAAAAGAAGGAAAGACGATTCATTCTCGTAACATGTGTGATGCAATAATTCGTCGAAAAAGCCACGGCACGTCTGTTCGTCGCGCGTGACGCACGAATTCGCGCCTGACGTAACCAATTTTCGCGTGTTACGAAAATTGAAACTGTGTCAAATGAAACGACTCGTTAAAAACGAAAAAAAAAAAAAAAAAAAGAGGTGTCGTTCTCGCTTTACAGCGTCGTTCCGCTCGTGGGACGTTCGGGCGAGATATTCGCGCGCGTCGAACACCACGGCAATTAATTCAACGAAAGAGGGAACAAACAGACTCGTTCGCCAGACGGAACGCGAGGATGTTTTCGTGGAAAGGAATTAAAGGGAAGACAGTACCGGCTACGTATATAATTTCCGGTCGGTGGACAAGGACTGCGTCTCGGGAGAAACTTCTTTAATTGAGACGTCGGAGAGAAGATGCGTCGAGACTTGGAGATGCCCGGACACTCGTTATCAAAGTATCGGAACTTTCACGACGTGTTTTCGCAAAGCGCTTCCTTTCTGCTATTGATTGAGAGAGAAAGAGAGAGAGAGAAGACCAGGGGACGTTCTCCTGACGTCGAACGACTCGGAGATGCAGCGTGAAAGACTTAGGGGGAAAAAGAAGCTTCTGGCGATGGATTTTCGATGGGCGGTCAAATGAAAAATTGAAAAATTTCACTTCAAATTGTTCATCGTCGTTTCTTTCGTTCATTTAACTCTGGTACAGGATGGAAAGAAAAATTTGTCCGTGGCTCATCACGTAGATGAACTCTACATCTTCGATTCGATGGAGATACATGTAAAGAATCTGCAGCAAAGTTGACTTTAACCTTGAATTTTTTTTTTTGTTTTCGCATTGTATTTTACTCATCACGAAGGTAAAACTTCCCCAAGGAGGTCGCAACCTAACAGTTCTCTTGGAGAATAAAAAGTCTTGGTAAAAAAGTTTCTTAATTATCATTTGACACTGCGTGCTAACAGCGACTTTATGATTCTGGATGACGTGGACGTGTCTGTATTACGTAACGTTTATATTTCGAGTAATGTTAACAGTTAGTTTTATCATTTGACTGTTTAGACTCGCACAACTATGACAAATCAAATGTTAGTGTGAGTTCAGAATGATAAAGTCGCTGTTAGCAATGTTAAACGATTAAGAAATGGCTTTTCGCCATTTTTCGAAAGAACTATCAAGTTATGACGAGTAGAATGCAAAAAAAAAAAAATTTTGATCTTGAAATTCAAGATGGTCGAAGGTGTAGAGTTCTATGATAGTTACGGATAGACCTTTTCTTTCCACCCTGTAGACACAAGATATGAAAATACATACAGGGTGATCGATTAATTCTTCTAAAAAAATTTTACGTTTCGAACAACAAACACATCTTTCCGGATAACCGTGTGGAACTGTATTTTACTGTCATACGATTAATTCGATTAACGAACAATTCTTTTCTACAATCAAACTCACTCTGTGCATTGTTTCCTATATTAAATGTGCAGTTAGCTGTATTACTTTGACCAGATATATAGAAAACACGTATAAACGTTAAACGTTTACTATTGAAGCTGTAAAATTCTCCCAACTTTGTTATGAAAATGAAGTTTCGATTAAAAGAAAAAAAAAGAAAATAAAGAACCATCCATCTGTCGTCATTAGTAACAACGTTTGTTCCGAACTTTGGAACCAAGGTATCGGAGTGGGAGAAGTTAGATTTGCAAAGCAAGGTAGATAGGTAGAGATAGGTAGTTAACGAGTGAAGCAGACGGTACGTAATTCGAGAGAATTCGTCCCCGAGCTTACGACGAAGATGACTCAAACGGAAAGTCCAATTTTCGGTCTTATGGTCTCTGCTCGTTTCGCGATAAGAAGTTCAGCAATCGACTGGGAGGGCGGCGGGAGACAGGTCTCGGGGTTCGCAACAAGGATTACGGAACCCCCTGCCATCGTGCTTTGAGGAGAGAGGGAAACATCACTGGCCCGGGACAGCTTATTTGTTGAAGTCGACATCGGGGGAGAAACAACGGCGCACGGGTCGCGATAAGGCTCGCGAATTCATCATTTCCGGATCGGATAGTCAAAAGAGGGGAGAGAACGTGTGACGCCAAAAGAAAGGGGGGGAGAGAGAGAGAGAAAAAAAGTCCTCTCTCGTCTTTCTACGTAGTGCCTTTGGGCATGATTAATAAAGACTCTGGCGTAGTAGACGTTCGATTATATAAACGAGAGGCTCGTGGTAATGATGCCTCGACTACCCGCCGGGAAAAGCTTGCCCGCCACCGAATGGCCATTATCGTTGCTCCATTATCTCGTGATTTAACGAAATTTCCGGTTGGAACTACCGGCCGAGGCTTGATGAAGCCTCGCTCCGTTTTAAACGATATCAATTATCGTTAGATCTTAATTGTTTGCACGAGGAGTCTGAGATCTGCGTGTAGTCGGTTATTCAGATCTCAGTTTCGTCGACGTTTCTTTTTTTGAGATGCTCCAGAGTACGACGATATTAATATGCGTATCGCACTAGACACGCCTAACCTGCTTTCTGCACATTTTTTGGAGCAACGGGGGAACTTTGTACAATGCATATATGCATTTCTTTAATTCACATTGATAAAATATTCTTGAACATCACTATATATTTTTTGTAGTAATATTTAAGAATCTACTTATTATGTATTTTAGATTTCTACTATTATTAATTTTACATTTTACATTTATATTAACACATTGAGGATGGTACTATTTATTTTATAATTTACTATTATTTATTTCATAATTTTATATTTTATTTTACTATTATTTATTTTATAATTTTATATTTTATATTTATATTAACACATTGAGAAAACGGTATGCTCTGATAAACATATAGCCTGTATTCTCTCGTATTTTTTGAATTATTTAATATATGATTGAAAAGGTTCAAGAGAATGTATAGCATTTAACAAGTGTATTAAAATTGTTATTTTTCATTTTAGAGGTATTTTATTAAATAAAATGAAAATACCTGTAGTAACGTTTTTTGGTGTGGTATGTTAGGAAACAATTTCCCTACTTCTTGAAAAATATATAACATTGTAATATATAATTATATATAACGTCCCCTATAGCGCGAAAAATCGTTCACCGTTCGCAACGTTGAAACACGAGAATTTTCGTCTCCCGTCCGACAATGTGTTAAAAAAAATATTGGACTTGCAAATATATTTCAAACTTTGCCACAAGTGAGTATTGTGCAAAAACCGGGGATGACCTGATGCAATTTCTAAAATTGCGTGACATATGATTAAAAATTGCTGCGCTATAAAAAAAAAAAAAAAAAACGACTGTAGTCCCCACTCTTAAAGAGTGCTAAATATCCAGGTCGCAAATATAATAAATATAAAGAAAAGAAAAAAAAACACGCAAGTCTACCCTTTTCGCAACCCCTTTTTAACTCGCCCACTTTGTTTTCTGTCGATGTATCCACACACCATTAATATCTCGGCGGCAATATTCCGCCGCGGCACAATGGACGTCGTCCGCCCCCCAAAAACCGCGCTTATAATTTATGGCTCGGCGAAACACGTCGACTGTTACGTCATAACAGGGCCAGCGGAAGATAGCCCCGCGAAACCGCCCACTCATCGTCGCGCCCTCGATCATTATGATGTTATACGAAACTCATTCGAGCCGAATATCGTACACAAAGCGAAGATTTACTTTCTCCCCCTACGTTATCCTACGATCGTTTTACAAATTCGTCCCTTCGTTTGTTCGTACAAACAGGATACACTGAGTGTGTTTACAACACGGGGGGGACCGACGTCGACATCCAGCCGCTGAAAATTCGCGGATTCGTCGTTTCGAGGTCAGACTCGCAGCAGATGCCAATCTGACTTGGTTTCGCGAAGAAATCTGGTAATTGGCCCGGGATGGTGAAGAAAACGGCTCCGAGAATCAGCCGGAAGGGTCGAAGAGAACGAAGGGAACGAAACAGGAGTGCGATCTCTCCGAGAGTGATAAAGGGATATGGTTAGGGATTAAGAAGAAGAAAGTAGGTAGGTGTCACAAAAAAAAAAAAATAAAAAAGAAAGAAAACAGGGGGAAAATAGCGAATGAACCAAGGAGAGAAAAGTGAATCGAGAAGGACGATGATGATGATGGGCCACCAGCATGACGGCTGGCGAAAAAAGGACAAAGAGGCCGGAGAAGATCGAAGAGAGAGAGAAAGACGGAAACTACCACCCTCCTAGGACATCTTATTTACGTTAGTTAGGGTTTGTTGGCACAGTCACCCGAGGGGCCATTCAATGGATCCGGCGCGCCACCTCCCCTCCTATTCCCAAATGCATAACGCCGTACATACACGATGCCAAGATTCTCTCTCTCTCTCTCTCTCTCTCTCGCTATTACGCGCCAAACACGATCGAACTCGAGGAAACGACCACCTTCGGAGAACCAGATGATAACCGTGCTTCGTTACTCGCCCGCCACCCTGTAGACGCGGCGCAGCGGGAGCTCGGGCCGAGTAAACTCGGCGACATGTCACTCGAGCTGGAAGAATTCGATCTGCCGAGGGTCTGGAAACAGAGGGTGGCCGAATAGAAACGAGGCGAGGGCGAGGAGAGAGGATTTGATCAAATTCCGATATCGAATTGGCCGGGTAAGGGTGAAAAACGAGAGCGAGCGAGCCTCGTGGGGGATTTCCCTCGAAATTTTCCAAGCCCCGGCGCGCTACACACACTTGATGCAAACTTGTCAGAACGAGTTGGCCAAGATCCTCCTCCTCAATTGTTAGTTTTCATCCTGGGCGAAGTATGGAAATGGGCGCATATCGCGCGCAAAGTTCGACAGAGAGAGAGAGAGAGAGGAACCATGATGGAAACTCGAGACAACTCGAGAAACGCGAGAAGCTTGAAATCCAAAATTGTGCACGAGGCGCGATTGGAAATTCGGCTTCCACGCCGGTATTAGTGTTAGTGGAACGAGCCACGGGCTTTCGAGTTCGCGAAGCTGATTTGTCGATCGAATGTTCGCTTCGGAGTCACAGTTCG
Organism: Tetragonisca angustula; assembly: GCA_036937485.2. Taxonomy (NCBI): domain Eukaryota; kingdom Metazoa; phylum Arthropoda; class Insecta; order Hymenoptera; family Apidae; genus Tetragonisca; species Tetragonisca angustula. The sequence continues at coordinate 39,083 of JAWNGG020000046.1, read as the reverse complement.
CAGCGTTCACTTTTTCGCGCCCGACTGACACGCACGTCGAGTATATTTGGCCGAAAATTGCAATATTTCCTCAGCTTCAAGTGTATTCAAGCAAATGAACAAATCAAATAAATTAAACGCAATTGATTAGATTAAATGATAAATAAATGAGACAAACGATAAATTAGTCATTTCTATCCAGTGGTGTACCGATGGATAAAAGAAGACGAATTGCTGTACACGGTTTGGTCACTCGTTACGGTCCGCGCAACCAGCTACTAGCGCGCGAGGTTAAATCGCGTCGAAAAATTAAAAATATCCGAATGTGAAATTGAATGGAACAGTGTCACGCGAGATAACAGATCGAACAATTCGACGATATCACGAGCCAATTTCGAAGAGAAAAAGAAGAGAATAAATACGAAAATTACGCGATTACAATTGCGTGATCTCAGCCCTTAATGTCAAAATGCGCGGCGATTTTTCGTTGTACCGGATTCGATTCATTTTGGTCCGATGTCGGACAAATTGCGTTGGGGAGAGGGGGGTGGGGGGGGGGGGTCGGCGAAATAAAACACACGTTTCGGTTATTTCTTTTTTGCATATCGGGGACGCGCAACGCCATCCAACTACCGGAATTAATTGAACGGTCAGGCGCGCCGCATTGAATTTTTTCACCGGTGGAAATCGCCGTTGTAACGTTACGAACGAACACACACACACACACACGGAGTATCGAAATGCCACCGGTGTAACTTTTAACGAAATTAATATCTGAGATATCGACAACCTGTCCTTCTGCAATCGACCAATTCCCTCCACCTCTCGCTAGGTACAACCTAATAATTAATTGTAACGCGAGCTGGCAGCCACGCGAGGAAAAGAAAATTTCAAACCATCGTCGAAATAATCAGTTCGAATTATTCAATTCGTCCCAATGGCAATGTCCATTAACCTCGCAGTTGTATAAAACATTCCCCTTTCCCACGTAATTGTCGCGATAACGCGCCATTTCTTAATCCCACGGCGCGAATGTTTAGTCTCGTTTGCCTGCAAGTCGATCTCAATTCTTTGTTCTGTCACGTGACGTATCAGTGCGGAATCATATTGATTCCCTCGTGGAAATTGAAGAAAAGGAAAAATCTTCGAGTCCGATGAAATGATTCGCGAGGCAAGAGGTCAACAGGATGATACGGACGATTCGTAATAGTTGTGCGCTCGAGCTTGTCGATTGGCAGATTTTGTAACAAACGAATCTTATTCCAACCCTCGACTGTCACATCTCACACGTCATTTCCCCCCGAAGAGCTAGTGGAACTTTCCGCTCCACCCGGTGGCTGCTGACACACACGATTCCAAGTGCTGCGGGATCGCGAACACTCGCGGAGGCGCGCCTCCGTAATCGAGTTCCCTGCTGTATTTAAATCGATCGTCTTCGCCGGAGAACAAAGGAGTCGCCCCGAAAGGAAGGACGACGTCGCGTCCCTTTCCGCGAGGACAAAGGAATCGTCGACGGAAGATTGGATTCGAAACCGATACGTCGAAAAGACATCGAAGAGGGTCGCGCGCTCTACTCCCTCCCCAAACTCTCGTTTGCCCGAAAGTTTCTCGATTAACCCTGGCGAACCGACCAGCCTTCAAGAGAGAGAGAGAGAGAGAGAGATTGGTCATCTCTTGAATCCAGTCCGCCAGACTGGACACTTGCACGTGGAAATGAAAAAAAATATCAAGATTTTAACAGCTGGTCACATTCCGGTGGTGAAAAGGAAAAGAAGTATTTGTCTCGTCATCTCAGATATCTCAAGGTTTAGATTAGGCAATGTCACACGTGAATGTCGAGTGAATGTCAATATTTCTGAATATTTTTAGCATCAGCTTAACAACTAGAGAAATGCACGTGGGCCAAAAATCACTTCTCACTAAAATAAATTTACTTGCAATATAAATTAAAATAAACTCACTTGTAAAATTAAATAAATAATCACTTTTTACTGAAATAAACTTACTTGTAAAATTAAATAAAAAAGAATTAAAAACTATATTTCCGTGTTTGAACTCAATTTCAATTCAAAGTTAATAAAATTTATAGTATACAAATTTTATAATATTATAATATTAATCAAATTTCGTCTTATATTTTTATGTTTCACAAAAAAAAAAAAAAACAAAATTTTCGGCCCACCCTATGGCTCTCTCGCGTAGAAAATCAGAGTTTCCCAAATGATCGTCACCGAAATACTTCCAAACAAATACTTCTCCAAATAAATTCGCTGAGACCCCCCCTCCCCCTCCCATGTACAGGTTGTAGCAACCGGTATTTACGAAGAAGAATTAGATAAGAACTCGATCCAGTAGTGCGGGTCGCTGTCGGCTCGGCCGATCCGAAAAGTTTCTCGATTAGGTCGCAGCAGGAGAGAGGGATCTCGTTTCGTTGTAATCTTGTCTTGCGAACGTTCGCGATTAAGTAGCTCGATATAACGTGGTATAATGAAGTGGTCGAAGGGCTGCGGCCGGCTCTATAAACCGAAATTACGCGCGCTAATGCGAACGGAGTTACGCGGGGAGGAGAGGTGAGGAGAGGAGAGGGGGAGGTGCGGTGGTTTTCCAAGCTGGCGAAACTTCGAACGGCGCGAGTTACACGCGGATTATCCGGCGGTACGCTTCGTTGACCGGGGAAAGGTGTTGCGTTATTAATAGCAATTAAGCAAATGGACCCTGGGCTCCTGGAATTTCATTAGACCAAGCTGCAACCGAGCCTCGAGGGTGCATGAATTTCTCGTTGGGCGTCGGTGTGAATGACAAGCGGTTGATGGGGCCCTCTCTGTCTCTCTGTAGCTTCTCTGTAATGGAGTTTCGATTCTGCCCGACTGACTGACTGATTGTAAGACGAGCGTCTGAGTAGCTGATGAGACGTTGTAGTCCGCTGTTTCGGCGGATGTAAGTCTGCCGTTCCGATTGTTCGCGGTTTCACGGGCGAATTAACTGGCTCATCGAAGCGTACGTAACGTCATTCGATGTTTGTATTTGCATAAAAAAGTTTTCATTTTTTCATTTTTTAAAGTTTTCAAAATTCATTTGCTCGTGTGTATCGTTTATTAGCAAACGAGAAAACTTTCAGAAATTATCTAGTATTTTGTATATTAAATTTTTATACAAAAAAAAAAAAAAAAACTACGATTTTCTTTTATAAATTGCGTGAGTTTTTAGAAAGCCAAAATACCTTTTTGGCTTATTGTATCAAGATATTCACAAAGTCAGTACTCGAGATTCAATTAAGAAGGTATTCTCAATTCTAGGACTGTTCCTTACAAATTCGTCGTTCAAAAAAAGACACTAATTTCATCAGTCTGCACAAAGACGGTATTTTCAATAAATCTCCCAGATATTTGACAAAATATGTTCCACAAAACTACCCCCAGGATAGTCTTCACCCTTTCAACATCGACGATTGCAGAAAATACAAGAAAAAATACGCATTAAATATTTTCTTGAAAATTACACTCATGCCAAATTTTATCAAAATCGGCGATACACACTCCGGCATGTTCCCTCGTTAGACAGAACTACGTTTGCACAAGTATCCCGATAAATATTCTACAATATTTAATAGTTCATATTTCGTAATGTCTCGTCGTACTTTTTGCCGTCTTGAATCCGACAGATTTTTTTCGTACTTGACGTAAGAAGGCAGTCGAGGGTGAGATTGCTCGATCGCGTGTGTCAAAATCAATACACGTGGCCTTTCGAGCATTTTTTTTTTTTCTTCTCCATTGATTCTCGATGGACGTGCTTGTTCGACGTGCTCGTTTAGCTTTGATCGCGTGAGAAAACGCGCGCGAAAAGGGCGCAATAGAGTCTCCCTGCGCGGCATTTAATTAGAGCTCGGCTTATCTCTTCAACTGAGAGCGAGAGGAGGGGGTAGGGGAAAGAAAGAGAGAGAGAGAGAGAGAGACGAGTTTTTATCGTATTATTTGTCTCTTCACAGTGCGACACACACTCCGATTTAGATGGCTTCCTTCTGTTGCCTCTGTTCGCGGACGGTTCGCGTGGCTTTGATCGAGGGAACGTTTTGATTCGACTACGCCCTCGCAGGTTTCACCGTTCCATCAGAATTTAATCGCCATTGAAACGAGAATATCGAGAGGCTGCCTCGGCAACTGGGTTTATTGAAAATTAGTCGCGTTTCAACATGAAATGAAACATGCTTATTTAGTTTCAAGCTGTTTTCGCAGCTGTTTTAGTTTCGTCGCGATTATTTCTCATTCTCGGAGAACAGACCCTCTCGAAAGTACAAGTTGTCGCTCCTTCGCAATTATTTATTTTAATTTTTAAAACCTCTTCGTAACAATATTAAATATAAGATTGTAATATTTAAATATAAGGTAATAAATATTATAATAATAATATTAGAAGTATAAGATAACAATAAATAGAAGAAAATTGCTTGAATTCCTATTCTACGCTGCTTTCACGTATGTATACATATATGATAGAAATATCGTCGATCTGTGCACAGCTCTGTCAACAGACGAAGCTCCAACTTCCAACGAACTTCCAACTGAATAAAAAGTGCAGCTAACCGATAGAATTCAGGCGAACGCCAGTTCCGACGATTCGAACCGGGATGGATGTTAATTTCCAATTAATATCCATCGCGATAAGACGCGCGCGTGGCGTTTCTTCGACGAAGTTCGTTCATCGTTTGAGGAATGCGATAGCCGGGTCCGGATTAAATTGAGAATTCCATTGAGCAGGGATGATGCAAACAAGCGTATCAAAATACACGGCCACACGGTATTCATACACTCGGCATTCGTAAGATACGTATACGGCGGGCATAGCGAGAGCAAGGGATTCGATCTTGTTATTAAAAGCGAGGCAGCCGGTTATGAACTTGCCAGCGAACGCGAGTGTGGATAGTTCCACCGATTGAAGATGGGGGAGTGGAGGATTGTAATTATTCGCGGAAATATGCGAAACGTGCATCACCAATTCTCTTGCAACTTCCGACCGTGCAGAGGGGCAAGGGAGAAACTTGAAATCTCGAATTTTCCAATTGTAACGTTCGCACGCCGGTCGATTAAATTTATGTTGATTTCTCGTCTCCCTATGAGGCATCCAACGACACGGCCGAGATTTCCACGACGGCGGTTAATTAAAGTGAAATTTATACGGAGGAGGGTGCAAAAGTTTCGTTCGAATTTCCAATAATACGTTGGGTACACTTTCGACAATGTTGCCACCTTTCGCGACTCTCGCACGAATTCAATCAAATACTGCGTCGTGTTTTTTTTTTTTTTTAATTACGAAGACTCTGTGTCCAATTTCATCGCTGTTAGCGGGTCGAGTAAAAAACACAGCTGATAATTAATGGGTTTAATATATATAAATTACGAAACGTATAAAGTATCTGTCTCTCATTGATTCACTCTCTCTTCCTAGGACATTTTTTTTCCCGATCACAATTGTTTCTCTCCACGATGCTCTCAATCGTTCTCGCGTACTTCTCTCTCATTCGTCCTTCCTTCGACCAACGCTCACAGACCATATTACACTGTAATTACATGCATACTCGCCACACTCGTCCTTCCTTACAAACATTACGTACTTTCACTCAACAATGTATTACGATCCGTGGTAATCACTGCCACAGTCACTTCGTTTATTGCTCAGCGTTCTTCGTTTTGAAAGCACGAAAGAATTACTCTACAACATCTGAATCATGCTCTCGTCGAGCGAAGACATTCACAGTGAATCGAGAGAGTTATTCCTTTCCCAAAATCGATTCCTTTTCCCTCAAAAAAAAAAAAAAAAAAGAAACGGACACGTTCTCGCTGGAACTGCGACGAGGCCCGCGCAAACACGTGGGAAACTAATTGCCGCAGCGTTTGAAACAGCCGGAACAATGAGAGCGTTTAAGCCGCGCGGCGACAAGTTTCCGGGGATGAAATTCCAAACTGTCTTCTGTAAGCCACACTTCCGTTTGAATATGATCCGTCGTCGTGCCCTCCTCCTCCCCGCGTGCTGCGACAAAACCACCGGATATCGATCAAGCTACATTTCCATAGTTCCGACTAATTTTATTCATCGGCACACGTTCGTACGCGACGATTAGGGGGGCGATTGTTTCGAACGGTTTCGCGCTCCGTCTACTTGCGCGGCGCTTTCGAAACGTCGCAAAACTCGAATTACGCGCGCGCCAGTAATTGACAAAGGTTTCGAACGTTTACGCGGGATATCCGGTTTAACACGCGTCGCGTGTTACGCTCGACTCTGGTTGGTTAACGAATGAAACTGTACGAAAGCAGTCCAAGTATTCCAGATACAAGTCATTACGAAAGTATTGTTCCGTACCAGAATTCCAAAAACAGAATTTTCCGACCACGGTGTTAGTATCCCTTTACGAATATTGCTAACTAGTTCAATGTTAACCACCTTGTCTTAGAAGGATTGCCCTTTTATTTACACTATTACACTATCGTCTATATTGTTATATTTCCTTTATTTTGTGTTATATTTGTACATTAATCGTGTGACGTTGTTGTCTCGATTGATTCCCTTTCTTGACTGACCGTCTCGAATCTTTCAAACGCTGTCGACTGTCTTTTTTTTTTTTGGAGTGTATGTCAGTGTGAATGCGTGTTGTGTGAGATGTAAGCGAGGCGAGTGTAGTAGCGAGTCGTGGATGATGGTGTGTCATAGTGCGCGAGACAAGTATCTGAACGTGATCGAATGAAAGTATATTTGACATCAACCTCTTGGAATGACGCGCCACGTCACGTCGAGAATTTTTTTGTTCCAAAATTGCAATACTTTCTCAGTTCCGTGTACACTTAAGTGATAGCAAAATAGGCAAAAGAAATAACAAATTTGTTACTTCTCAAGAATTTCTATCTATTTCTGAGTGACATCGCACCGATGACGATGAACGAAGAATCATTGTATACGGTTTGGCCACTCGTTACGGTCCGCAATCAGTTGCCAGCGTGTCGAAGTATTCCAGATACAAGTCGTTATGATTAAAACGAATATATTCGTACAATTATGTTTCTGTCCAAGTAGAAGCTTGATTACAAATAGAAAATAAAGTATTAATTTTAGCACTTGTGTAAAGTTTGAAGTCAGTCGTATTTGACGGGATCGATTCGATTGTCGACATTGTTGAAGTAATATGGTTGTATGATTATTTGTAAAATTTCCATAACAAATGAAAATATCTATTAATCCTATTTTTGTAATGTCTTCTGTAAAACTTTTATAATAAATGAAAATACCTATTAATCCTAGAACAACCGTATCAAAACACTCCACGTACGATATAAATCACAATTCAAACGATAATTGAAATAAGTAGACTCGTACGATACAGAAATTAATATCAACTTTGACAAAAATATTCTTTAAGCACTTGTGAAAAACGAAAATCCAAAATCAGCCAGATTGACGTGCTGTGAGCGCTAAGAGTAATACAATTGTTTATAAAACTTTTGCGACGACAGCAATCATCGTTTCAAACATCCCGCCGGGGAAATTGTTGAGAACGTTTTCTTTTTCTCGTATTAATTTAGGTCGTAACTATGTGTATTCGCAAAATCCCATTCCTCCACCATTTCTATCGTCATCGTAATAAAATTGTGCAGTTTCGTCGAAACGAGCACGATATTGCAGTTTCTCCTCTTTCGAGGACTCAATAAGATTGTCATTTAAAACGATTGCGACTAGAACGCAAAGAGCTTTCAATATACGGTCGAATAATTGTCCGCGCGCGATCCTCGTTTCAAGCAGCAAGTAGAATCAGACTCTTTCTCCTTCACTGTCAGACATTCTCCATCATCGACTAAAAGAGGTCTCGGTCCGAGTACATTTATTTGCACGATGATCCTGTCACGCGCATTTGTTAAATCTCCCTTTTCAATAGATTCTGTTTATCAAATTTTACGTCTCGTTTCTGTGACGTTGATCTCCCCTTCAGTTTCCTGTAAAAAAAAAGAAAAAAAAAAAGAAAACGTTCCAGCTAGTTACTCCATTAACTCAAAGCGTTGAATTTTGTTCCCTGTTTCGCTGTTACTTCAAACGAAACCCTCCTCCCCTCCAAAAGAAAAGCTTTGCCACGACTCTAACCCACCGCTAATACGCGCGCTAGCCTAAATGAAACGGAACGAAATGAAATTAAAGTAAAATTAAAATAACCCCTTTACACGCGCGCGTGTGGCAGGGAGAGCTCGTTTGCGCCGTAAAGCTCGCAAGGGGAGAGAGACAGGGGGGTGAAAATCCGTCCAAGCTCGATTTTCCGCGAGGTACGAGCAAACGAGGCGTGCAACACGCGTTTAGCCCCGGCATCCTCTGCATTATTATTCCGTCTGTTGGCGGCCGCCTGTTCTCTCTCCCCCCCCTCTTAAAAAAAAAACAGCCGCCAAAAAGCCGCGAACTCAAACGGCTCTGAGAGCTGATTGCCAATTTCGTCGAACATATTTTTTTTCCCCCGAGCCGTCGAACATATTTTTTTCGTTTATCATCCCCCGCGCGAAGCACGGACACGCCTCGCGGGAGAGATCCATTATAAACGAGAGAAGAGAGAGAGAGAGAAAGATGCTAAATATAATGCCGGACTCCAACGAGACGCATCGTCAAAAACAAATCCGAAAATGGATCCGCGGGGCCGCGAACCCGCGGCTGCTTTCCTACCCCTCGCGGCGCGAGTCACTCTGTTAAAAAACACACGCAGACGTGCATACGCATGCGATCTCTCTTTCGTTCGCGCGCGTGTGTGTGTGGTTTTTTTTTTTTTTTTTTTTGTTGGAACGCGAGGAACATAGTGTTCTGGCCGACCACGTTCTTGTTTCAGCACCTGGATCGTTGTAGGCAACGTGTGATTCCATTACGGGGTAAAAAGATTTGTTTCGGCGGATGAAGGTTAATTGGAAAGAGCAGAATGAAAATGATTTAAAGTGACTTCGTTAAGAAGGGTTAGACAGCTGGTTCGTTAATTTCGAACATGATTTTATGCAAGTGAGGATACTTTTCTCTTGAAGATTCAGAACAGTGTTAAAAAATATTTCTCTTCAACTAAGTAGTAATGATGTAACTGTAAAGAGCTATCATTTTGAAGACTGAAGTCTCCTCTTTGCAACTTGCGATCGATTCTTTGTCGAACGTTGAGTATTAGAATTGAACGAGCCATCCTAACTTTCCATCCTTTCGTTCAAAGTTCAATGAAACAATGGAAAAAGAAAATCGTACAGCGAATTTTAAGAATCGTAAAGAGAATCATCGCGATCTTCAAACCCGCACTCGCTCTATTATATTGAAAATCTAACTCGAAGCTTCGCACTTTGAAGCGAGAAATGGATCAATTTTTTTAATAATTCTCTTTAATAAAGTCGCATCAGCTCAAATTATCGCCAATGGGTGCCCTTCATAATTATTTAATTTCCCGTAGAAACTCAAATTTAACAAAACTCTAGACGAGAGTTTCCTTTCTTTCACTCACAAAGAATTGGAAACGAGACGTTCCAAAATTATTTTAATTGTACGTGGCCGCGTGTATATGTGTTTTTGCACCAATATGACTTTGTTCCAGTTTCGAGACGTCGTACACAGCAACGTCACCCCCGAAAGAAGTGAACTGAGTGGCCCCCATTATCCGAGGTTCTGCAATTTAAACACGTGCAAAGTGATTCCCCGGGCTTAAGAGCAATTCCAAGAGTTTCCAGCGCAGTTATCGTCGTCGGGGAAAGATCGGCCCGTTCCCATTCTACGTAGAATTTCCCGCATAAATCTGAGTTCGAGCTCGCCAAAGCGGCAAGTTGAAGTTGAAGTAACGATAGGAAGTTGCAAGTTACGGCGGCGGATGGCGACAAGTATCTGTTTAGTTTTGAAAAGATAGCTCGATCTCTCGCTCGCTCCCCGGAGAGAGAGAGAGAGGGAGGGAGGAGTCAACTCTCTCGAGAAGTCGGATAATTTCCTTGTGTAAACGTGGAGGGGAGGGTGAGGGCGAAAGTTCGAAGGTTACCAGTCGATGCATTGTACGTAAGTACGTTAAAACTGCCAAGTACACGTTCAACCGCTCTCCAGCGAGAGAGAACGCGTTCTATCGAGTGTTTCTTTTCATTTGCAATTATTAAGGGGATGAAAGGAACGCTCGACGAGGTTCGGGGAGGGTGAGAAATATCGTGGAAACTGGCGAAGTTTCAAAACGAATTCAAAGCCGTGTCTTTCAATAAAAGGTATACTTCTTGCTACAATTTTTACACTCGTGGCAAATATACCTTTATGCTACGCTTCTTGGTATAATTTCTACATTATTATACTTTTTACTGTGACGAAAAAGTAAGTAAAAAATTATAATTAAACAGTAGGTAATATTAAATAATATTAGTAAATAATAATATTAGTAATAATAGGTAGTATTAAATAATGTTAGTAATATTAAATAAGTAAAAAATTATAATTAAATAATAGGTAATATTAGTAAATAATAATATTAGTAATAATAGGTAGTATCAAATAATATTAGTAATATCAAATGAGTAAAAAATTATAATTAAATAATATTAATATTAAAGTAATATTGAATAATATTAAAATAATATTAGTATTATAGCAATATCGAACAATATTAAAATAATATTAATATTAAAGTAACATTAAATAACAAGTAATTAAATTTAATAATAAAAAGAATTCAAAAATAAGAGTAGATAGTATTAAAAAGAATCGTTCACATTAATCTATATTTTACATTTCTTATATTATTTTATTTCTCGCACCATACTATTTTCTTACATTATTTTTTATGTTGTTACATTATTTTCTTTCCCTCGCGTCTTTTCTTCACGCAGAAGAAAAAGTAGAAACGAAATGAGACAGTCAAATGCGTATTAAATGTTTATCACATTTGTATATGCAGCGCGTATATACATACGTGCTTATTATATCCGAGAAAACGATGCGAAACAAAGTCACGATGTAATTCCTTTCCCCTCCTTCTTAAGCAGCGCAAGCAATTGCGCGAAGAGCGAGAAATCCTTGAAAAGGAAAACGCCATCGCCGTCAGATCATCCTTCTCTCTCTCATGACGAATCGAGCGCACATACACACACACACACACACATACATCAACCATCCCTAAAAGGCGGCGTCCTCAAAGCGGTAAGACTCGTTAAAGGCGAATCTGTTCTCTCCTTCCTTTCTTTCTTTCTTTTTCTCTAGCTAGCTGGCACTCTGCTGTTGCTGCTCTCGTTACGCGAGCGTGCACGTGCTTCACACGAGCACATAACCGTCGGCGCAAGCGTAAGACAGGAAACGGGGGGGGAGGGGACAACAGAAAGGAGAAAGAGTTGGCGAGCGACGATCATTGGGAAGGAAAAAAAGAATGAGGGAAAAGAAGGGCTCGCGATACCGAAATTATGGGGTTCTTTGGCGGAGGGGTTGATAGGTTGACTAGTTGAGAACTGAACCTACGCTGGATGGACAAGAGCAAGTTGCATCAGATTGTCGCCATTGTGTCGAGGAAATTGGCACTATACTAGCACTGGAACTACCAAAGTGGTGAAAATGACTAATTTATAATTTTCTATGGAAATTACACATATTTTATACTCGAGTGACTTTGATAAAATATATTAATAGAAGCTTGTATCCTTTATATTGAATTATTAACTTTCTCCTGTACCTTGCGGCTGAATTTTTTGGCTATGAATGTTATACTTTTTCGTCGATAGTTCTAGTGTTAGAGAGAAAACTTGCGAATGTCTCCGGAGCTGGAAGAAGTCGAGGGCTCTGATTAAACTATGAGATTTTTTTTGTCTCTCCCGCGTCTGCGTGTAATCGCAGCCGAAGAACACGAATTGGAGGAAACTGATTTGAAAAGTGAAAGCAACGAGAGACAGCGTCGATTCTAAGAAAGAAAAATTGCACGCTTGCGGCTTGTCTCTATATTCTCTCACTTTGGTAATTAGAACAGATTCTTTTTAAAAAAAGAAACTTCGCCAGGGGTGGAGAGAGAGAGAGAGAAACAGAGGTAACAAGAATATAAACTGGTTACGATCAAATTAGTAATGGTCACGAAAACGAAGTTGGTAGTTGTCGCAGCTGTGAAAAAAGCCAGACCCAGGCTGAAAGAGGAACGATTATTATTGCAGGCGTTGTGAAAGATAAGCAACGGGGGTATAATCTTGGTAATAACGTGAAACCGCAACCGTGACAGATAAATTCGTAGGAGCAGGTAAAAAAAAGAAGGAGAGAAACGCGAGGTTTCGCGATAAAAGTTCACCGAGCAATCGCACGATTAATCTCTCCAACTCACTTTTGAACTTTCGTTGTCAGAAAAAAAAAAAAAAAATATGCAACGTCGTGCAAATGTACAATTTCTTAATTTCATTTCACCAACGGAGGATTTCCTTTCGCATTTCCTCGACCGAAAATTTCATTCGCCGCGAGTTTGAATTTCTGTCGATTAAGGGACATCGTTTTCCGACGAATATTTCCTATTCGATAAATAAGGAACAAGGGGATACTTTTACAATTAAAACTATTTCATCCGACTAAAACAGTTGCCAAGGAAACGCTTTCGTTCGTTTCGATTCCCGTGATGGAACGTACATTCGCGCTCCACGTATTTGTCACGTATACATTCTACAGATTCGTCGAACGCAAACATGCGACCTCGGCCCCTCTTATCTTATCGAGCGCAGCTCAAATATTGTAACACGTCGTGCGTAGAGCAAATTTCATTCACGTGCCTCACGGTAAATTCAAACAGGTCGTTTCCAATCAGATTCGTTCTAATCTTTCGCACCTGACTATCTTTTTTCTCTTATCGCGATTCCTTAGGATAATATACATTCCTTTTTCTTCTTCTTCTTGCTCTTGTTTGGTCTTTAATATATAAATTCAATAATTGTGTTTATCACTGCTGAAGAAATTGAACGTTTCGATTTGAAAAGGATCATTTATATTTAACAGCTCACTGCAGACTTAAAAATGTATGATTTTTTTTTAAATCCCTTGTGACAGTTTGATATTCAATTTTTCACAGACATCGAAGATCCCGTTTCCCAAATTTTAAGTCAATCTGCCCAATGATGAGTAATTAAATGGCTGCAGCATAACTGACTGTGCAAAGGTAGCGTAATCAATTGATTTTTAAATGAAATCTGGAATGAAAAGATTAATGAAATATATACTGTCTCATGTTTGTTATATGAATTTAAAATTTTAATAAAAATGTTAAAATTTTTTTGACGGGACGATAAGACCCTATAGAATTTTATATTAACTCAATTTTGTGATTAATATTCCCAATTATAATTTTAATTAATAGTCCCAAATATCATTTACGCCGATTAAATCATTAGATTGACTGTGGCATAATAAATCAAAAAATTGCGTTCATCACTGCTCAAAAGACTGGAGAGGCTTCCATTCGAAAAGGATCAAAGGATCGATTTATATTTCGATTTATATGCAGGCTCAAAAATGTGTGATTCTTTTTTAAATCGTTGGTAAAAATCAACGCTGCAACTTATACCCAGTCCCCTAAAGTCGAACGTCCTTGCATCCAATCAAGTTTGTCCTCTTTGCTTTCGCGCGCAAAAAATTCTTTTAACAAAGAATCTTTCTTCTCTTTTAGAGAAAACCTTTCTCCTTTTTTCCTTTTGGAGGAAATCTTTGTCGAAAAACCTTTTCCTCTCAGAGAAAACCGTCGACGAGAAATTTTTCTGTCTCGAAAGAGACTTCAAAGAGATGTGGATGGATTTCATCACTGGTGAGAATTCAAAGTTCAGTCTCTAAAATGTTCTTGTTCGTTTCAATTTTCAGGATTTGTCTCTTCGTATAAAAAATTCCCTCTCAAAGCGATCACAAGGACGCCTCAAAGGAGTTTAGCTCAAACAGAGAGAGAGAGAGAGAGACACCGAGAACTATTTTTAAAAGTTTCAGGAGACGTCAAAATTTTAGTAACGAAGATTCGAGAATTTCAGAGCTTTTTCTTCTACATTTTAAGAAACACGAATCTGCACGAAATCCAACGAAACTGTCGAGGCAAGTTGACAAAAAAAGAAACGTAACGTCGAAACCAGAGAAAGAGAAAACATATAATAAATAATTAATAAATACATATAATAATAAAAAATATATATATATAATATATATAATATAATAAAAAAATATATAAATATTGTTTATTACATTAATATTTTTATTATATTATTATATAATATATTTATATACTTTTTATTATATATAACGTAAGAAAAAATACATAATTCTCCATAATTCAAGAGTCTGGAGATCCAGCAATAGAGTTCCTCTCCCCCTCGCCAGGAACTCTATAGAGCTTCCGTTCTGCGGTACACAACGAGGTACAACGGAAAATCGGATCCGGATCAATGGGATACCATAAAGACACGTCCGGGGAAGCCTTATCTCTGGCCGCGTTCGAATGAAATCCCATAGGAGGCAGCGAACACCGCCGATTACGCGGGCTAAAGTTTTGCAAGTGCACGCGTCCCATCGAACCTCTCTCCCCTCTTCTCTCGCAGATTCAGTTCTTTTTATCGCGTCGCTTTATCACGATGCCTTAGCCGCAATTTTCCAGCGCGTCGATAATGCTCAAGTCCCTGGTTAGTCCTTCTTCTTCTTCTTCTTCCTCCTCAACTTGCAGCACGAACGCAGCTTTGGATCGTATCGCGACGTTATCAGGATTTATTGTCGGGCTCTGTTTCAGTAGATCCAGCTTCCCCCTGCGTCCAGTGGGAGCTTCTTCCTCGCCTTGACGTTACGTCATGAGTCGTCGGAGGCGGAAGCTCGAATCTCTCGAACTTTGAAACAATTTCGAAGCTTTTGCAAAGAAAAGAAAAAAAAAGAAAACTGTGGAGAAGCATTTGCACACGTTCTTCATAAACAGACAGATTTTTGTGCGTTTGTGAGAAATTTGTAAAAATATGTAAAGAATGTATTACAGTGATGTGTAAAAGAAATTAAGAATTTCCTATTTTTCTAATTTTTCTAAGTTCGTGAAAATGTAAAAATGCCTAGAAGAAGCGGGGAAATTAAGAACAAATTTTCATTCAAGTCCTGTTTGATTTTTAATCAATAGGTGATGTTACTACCCATAAATAAAATTTTATTTCGTTTAAATCATATTTTCTTTTTAAATTGTTGCCACTAGATGGCAATATTTATTAAATTTGAAAAGAAAAACGATGTTACTTATATACTACTTCTAATACATTTGTGAAGATTCGAAAAATCTGCGTTGTAATGATGATTACTAGTAACAGAAAACTCAGGATGATTTTCGTTCAAATTCCATTTCTTCAATTACGTTCATGAGAATTTAAAAACGCCTAAAAAATCTACGGCACGATGATGATTACGAGCAATAGCGGGAAACTGACAGAATGAATTTTTATTTAAACTCTGCCCCTGCAATTTGCACGTTCGTGAAAATGTAAACATAATTAAAAATTCACGATGCAACGACGGGACGAAATATATAATTCACACGCAATGTAGCAAGCAATTCGTCACTATTGACTCCATCAACGCTGACAGTTAAACGCCAGTTATCTCAGAGACCAAGGAACGAGTTTTAAAATTGCTCACACTTTCCAGAACCGTTCTCGTCAAATCTCGCAAATCGCCATTGGACCAAATTCAGGAAATTCCAATTCAAATTAACAGAATGGCCCATTGGACGAGTTGCGAGTGAAACGTTCAATTCAGCAGAACGCGAATGGCACTGGTATCCGTTTGCTTTGGAACTCGACTCGCGACTGCAACGGAGATAGAGCGTCGATAAGGAGAGAATTCTCTCTTTCATTCTCTCTCTTTCTCTTCGCGGGACACACACGGGATCTTGCCTCGAAACTACTGAACTACTGCCACGATCAACGATCGCGGCAAGTGTTTAGAAGGCTAGCCATGTCGGTGGTTTGACCGCAATTTCTTACAACCAGATTCTTTTCCACTAACGCACGTAACAACTGCGTTGCACGATTTTTCACTCGACGTGCCCATCTTTTTTCCCAAGAATTTCATTACCTTCGATTAAATGTCCGTCGAAAACGTTTACACGCTGGAACATTAAACTCGAATATATTTGGCATTTAGGAGAATTTACATTTACATTATCTTCTCGTTCGTTAGCCTGCTACCGATTGTCATTAATCGATACTAGTTCATTAATTATTATTGTTATTAGTAATTTACATTATTCGCCGGGACGTTCGTACCCGCTCGCATTTTCAATATTTATGTCCCGCCAATTTACATTATAATATTCAATCCGACGCGAGCGCATGAACGAATAGAACGCGCGCGTTTATCGGGCTTTGTATTTATGACGATCGCGATAGAACGCGACCACGGCGATTAAAATTAGCAATTTATATCTTAAACCGATTTGTGGACGTTCGGGCAAATTACGGGCAGGTTGCGCGCGATTTTGAAACTTACTCGCGCTAGATGCACGAACTGTAATAAATACGTGCTTGCGACGAGAGGCAGAGATTTAAAACGAACGATTCCGATTCCGTGTGGCCCGAGGGACACGAAGAGGAATTTCCACCGTTCACGCGAGCGAATTCATCATCGCGTGAGAAATTAAAATGCAGGACAGATCGCCAGAACAACGAGAAGTAAGAATCCACCGTGTGAATTGCGATTCAATCCGCCGTGGAGAGCGGAGTTATTGTAACAAACAGAAGAATACATTAAACCGAGACGAGGGGAACGAGATAAAGGAAGTGGCCTCGCGTGATCACCGGTGATCAATAACACCGCGATGAATAATTCGGCGACAATAAAGACAGGAAAGGATTCAAATAAATCATGAACTGCGGGTGAAAACCTTCTCTCGACGTACGTAGGTGTAATTCGATCAGAATGATGAAAGAAATATCGGTGGAAATTCTGCCGTTTGATAGAACAAATTCCAGAATTCGTCCTTTCGATTAAATTATTTAAAATTGAGAGAAAGAGAGAATTCCTGCTTCTCGCAGACGATAATGTAGCGAGTTCGTCGTCAGTGGGTCAAAAATGGTGGGTCAGATATTTGCTTCTGAATCATTTTCATTTGATACTTTCGCAACTTTCTGCAAAGCGTGTACCAAGATAAGATGTACCGATACAATATTTTTCTATATTCTTTTCTATATACAATATTTTCTATATTGTACATGGGCAATATGCTCATTTAGAGACACAGGTATAAATTTTACCATTTGCGAAAATAATCCAGAAGGAAAGCTACGAGAATTTCGCGATTAAGAAAGTAATTGCACTTACGTTTGGTATATAGGAATAATCGCTTCTAATCGTTTCGGGATTGACTGTAATGAGTTTCAGGCATCGCGTGAAATTTTCAATCATCTTGAAACCATTCAGAAAGTGATACGTTTGAAATCGTTTTCAGTCTGATATTTATTTATTTCTCTGATTTGTAAGTTTAAAATGTATCCAAATACACGTTTGGTCGCAAGTGTCAAATCAGTCGAAAGTAGCAATCACGATTTCGAGAGATGGCAACCAAGCGTCAAGATATAATTTAACACCAGGACTACCAATATGGCAAAAATTTGTAATTTTCTTATTGATCGAGAAATTCTGTCGACTCGTGAGAATATATTTTTATAGATTCGAGTAACTTTTCGTCAAACACATTAATAAAAAATTTGTGTTCTCGCGTTTATTCCTTGCACTTGAATTGAACTTCACACGTAAGTCTTATAGTTTTATCATTAGTTCTGGTAGTTTTGGTGTCAATTATTTCTTTGAACTGTGACAAAGTAAAACGAACTAGGAAACTTTCCTATTTCGTAGGAAAATCGATAAGAAAAAGATCAAGACAAATGTCTATTGCGACGAAATTCGACACTCGAGCAAACTCAGCGTACACTCACGTTCCAGAGTACGTACGTAATTCACGCGATCGAAGATTCAGGTGTTAAAGAGCCTCCTCTCGCAAACGCATTTGGAATCTGGAGTAAACGAGGGCCTTGGACGCGTTTCCCTTTTTACCATATGCCACCGATAAACAACCGAGAAAAGGCAAGAATAGCAATTTCGCTGCCATTTAGCCGAAGCTGTTGCACGTTTCGATAGTTCCTCTCGTTCGAAGGGCCATAGGAAGAGTAAATGTTTAGAAAGACAGCTTCTTTCGAAACATTCTCTTTCTCGACACACACACACGTACGTACCTTATTTCTGGGAACTCTCTTTTCACCTCCTGGACTTTCAAATTTTACTCGATGCAAATGTCGACATCTTCGTTCCCGTGTTAGCCTCGAGTGTGTAACAGTTGTATAATATTTTACAATTATACAATCATATAATTGCATGTATTTTACAACTATATAATTGTATGATATTTCCAACGACGCAACGAGTAGCAGGATTTCCCAAAGAAACGAGCCTCTGTCACAATTCCAAGTCGCTTCGAGTATCCCTTGTTGCAAATATTATTCCCGAGACGCCTCTGAACGAGACTCGAAACAACACCGACGGAGGGGAAAATTCGATTTCGACGAGGGCGAAGTAATAATAATAATAATTTCGGAAGGAGCAGCGAAAACAGATAAATGGAAGGCGCGGCGTTTCGTTCCCAAGCCTTCTCCAGCGTCGCTAGAAACGTAAACGACGTTGCGTTCAATTTCACGGCGATGTACGCGTTCCCGCTTCTGTGCAACTCGCCGAAAGCGAAATTACAGGGGACTGTATGCACGAGAGATACCTAGAGATGCCCCTCGATCGTGTTTCCGCCGTCGAACGTCTGAGAATTCGCGATATTCCCCGCGAGAAACGCGCGAATCTAGATAAGAATGCGGAATATTTCGACCCTTCGTTGGTCAACGCGCAAACAGAGGGGCTTTTCTGTTCTATTTCCTCGGCGCGTAACACCGCTTCGCGAATTAAGCGCGCTTCTCCTTTTTTCCCCTCCCCCTCCTCTCTCTCTCTCCTTTTCACTGTGCAGTCGAGACGCCGGATACGCGGGATTGAAGGAATTCTTTCTTCCGGCACGGACGTCCGAGGCACGAGGTGTCGCCAGAGACACTGGCTGCCAGGGAATAAAAGGGGTCGAAGATTGTTCGGTTCGCTCGTTTATTATATTGTCGGGATTCCAGCTGAAATTCCCGATGCTATTTCGTTTCAATCTTCCACTCTCGTTGTTCGGAGATAATGATAATTGTGAGAATTATCGTGTACGTCTCGGAGTGTTTTGTACGAACTTTATTTACGTACGAACGTATTTTGTAAGAATTGCAAACTTGAGCTTGACGTTGAATTTCAATATTTTTTTTTTTTTTTTTTTTTGCATTTTGCATTCAAGAAGATAAAGGAGCTGAGAGAAACCCAACAAAGTTTTCTCTCGAAAGATGAAACGAATCATTTAACACTGCGGACGCGCGCGTGCTAACAGCGACTTTATTTTCTGTTTTACGTAATTTTCGTATTAGCTTTCGCTGCGACAACGTTTGATTCATCACAGCAGTAGCGTGTGAGTCTAAATAATTAAATAATAAAAATAACTGCACTCTTATATTATTCGAAATATAAACATTATATTCACGCGTTCGGAATCACAAAGTCGCTGTTAGAACGCACGCGTTCACAGTGTCGAACGATTAAGAAAACTATTGCCTGTAATTCCTTGAAATGATTTCACCTTCGTGACGAGTGTAATACAATGTAAGGAAAAAATTTTTATAACCTTGGAATTCGATGTGTCTCCTGTGCAGAGTACATCTACGACAGCCACGAACAAACTTTTCTTTCCACCCTGTACTTCGATCTTTTTTTAAATTCCTCTCAATTTCTTTGCACCGGTGTGTGTACCCTGAATTCCTCCGATCAATTGGCAAGATAATACTGCAGAGGGAACAAGAACGACGAGCGAAGCTAAACACGTACGTGGATTTTTTTTTTAACATTAATAACATTTTACCGAGTGTGCGTAGAGTACAAAAAATGCAAAATATGTGACGTTTCGTAGGATGCTTTGTCTCTCAAAAAAAAAAAAAATTTTTTTTTATGACCTCGTTACTATCATCTGGCAAGTGCAAATTGTTTTCATGCAGCCAGTTTTGCATCGCAATTAATTTCAACGAATAATTGTCGTAACTTCGTGAAAAGAGATCATGTAACAATCTACTTGGTCTCGTTTTAAAATGTAAAGCTTCTCCTTTCAGTACTCTGAATTCATTTTTTTTTTCTAATGATATTTCAATGTCATAAATGTTAATAAATGGACAAGTATGAAGAGTGGTTAGTAAATGAACACGTGTTTTTTTGTAAAGTCTCACATGTGAAAACACTGAGAAATTTTGTTTACCACTGAAACCATCACAAATATGAAGATTAATGTTTTACTACATTCAAAACAACCTCTTGAACCTTGCTGCACAATTTTCTTCTCAACTTTTTAATTTTACTGAAACTTTGAACGTTAAAATTCAAAAAATCCAACATTTTGTCTTAAAGTTCAATAAAATTGCAAAAAAGATTCATTAAGATTAAAGGACTGTTGTAGAGAGAAAATTTCAATTTTTCAAAATCACAGTGGACCAAGTTACGTTGAAAGAAATGTTTTTCTAATGTCTCAACAGACGCTTAAATTTCTACAATTTCCAAGAGAAAAGAAAACAATTACTAAAACTGTTACTATTAAATAATCGTTGGAAAAAGAGGAGCTTGGTCAAAGTAGAAGCTTTACGCTTCAAAACGAGACTCTTGCGTGGCTCACTTTTACAAGAACAGTTAAAAGCATCGACAATTAAGTGAAAAGGAATTCGAGAGAATCGCTGCTGCTGCCCGCGAGAGAACAGGTTGCGTGATCTGTTTGTCCCGCCTGTTCCCTTCTTCGACTGAACTATTCCAATCGTCCGCGAAGCGGAACGCGTCGAACGGCTATCCGTTCTCGCATCTCTCATGAAAAACAGAGACACCGGGCGACGCAATGGAACGTCGTAATGCTTTCGTAAAATGCGGCACCACGAACGGAACTTGAATAAGAAAAAAAAATAAATAAAAGAAAAAGAAACCTCTCTTGTTCTCTTCTAGGAACACGCTTATCAACGTTTCAACAACTCGTCCCTTTGCGCTGTCTCGCGGAAAAATCCGAACGCGGAATTAAAAGCGGCAAATAAAGCGAGAGATCCCGCGATAACAGCAGCTCGTGCTGCTGAATTAATGCCGCAATCGTAAAAACAGCTGGCGAACAACGGGACGCGACAGTTGCTGACGTTTGGGAGAAAAGAAACTTCGAAAGGTATTTTTTTTTTTTTTTTTTTTTTGAAAAACGCGATACGAAATAGGAAAATAGATTGTCAACGGGGGGGGAAGGGGATTTTTTTACTACGAATGAATATTTCCGACGATCGGCGTCGACGCCGCGCCGATTCGATTCGCGACGTGACAAAAGCTACGCGTTCGATTGAAATTAAAATTCAGAGAACGGGGGATAAATTCGGCGAATAGCTGGAAATTTCGAAGAGTGGTATTCGAAGCGGTGTAAAATCGAGCGAGAATCGGAGAGAAAATGGAAACGGAAAATGGAAATCAAATTTGTACCCTGGGCAATGTACGTCGGAACGTTTCGTTTATCGATCGATCGCGGCGATTTTTCTCTAACACGGTCCCGATTAAAACTCAGATTCAATAAAATACTAATAAAATAATAAAATGGAACAGCTCGAGAAATTTCGAATGTCGAATGTTCAAACACACAGAATAAATTTAAAATAGTTTAAGAAATTCTGGAGACAAACGGAGTTTGAAGTTTTAAGTTAGGTTAGGTTTAGGTTTGGTTGGTTAGATTTTAGATCAGGTTGATTACGTTTTTAGGTTAGATTGATTAGGTTTTAGGTTAAACTGGTTACGTTTTAGGTTAGATTGGTTAGATTTTAGATCAGGTTGATTAGGTTTTTAGGTTAGATTGATTAGGTTTTAGGTTAGATTGATTAAGTTTTAGGTTAGATTGGTCAGATTTTAGATCAGGTTGATTAGGTTTTTAGGTTAGATTGGTTAGATTTTAGATCAGGTTGATCAGGTTTTTAGGTTAGATTGGTCACGTTTTAGGTTAGATTAATTAAGTTCTAGGTTAGATTGGTTAGATTTTAGATGAGGTTAGATTTCTAGGTTAGATTAATTAGGTTTTAGGTTAGATTGGTTACGTTTTAGGTTAGATTGATTAAGTTTTAGGTTAGATTGGTTAGATTTTAAATCAGGTTGATTGGGTTTTTAGGTTAGGTGACAATAGACGGGCACAAACGATCCATATTTCTCCCGTAGTCAGTTGCTTCTTGCAAATTTCCGCTCCCCTCGATCCAAGGCATGCATCAATCACTCGCCCTTTCTCTCGTTCGCTTTTCACCTGGGAACACGGCCGCGTGCTCGCACACCGAATAACGCGGTTCCGGGGAAAAGCTTTGAAGGCCCTGGGCTTTTGCCACGTATACACTCGCGCCAAAAATATGAAAAAAAGATAACGTTTCTCAATGTTATCTGCGGGAAACGTTGTTGCAGCACGTCCGCGACTCCAAAGGCAGACACACCAAGTTTGCAAAGAGGAGAGGAGGCCCCATTGATTTCAATCGGATCCTTTTTACAACGTTGAATCGCGCTAAGCGAAAATTACCTGACTTTTATCTCGTTCAGAGAAACAGAGAGGGGATTTCTGGCTTTTTTTTTCTCGGCCTCTTTCGCCAGAGGTTTATGATTTCTCGTGTAGAGAAATGTTCTCGAATGCGGCAACTGCAAGATTGTAACGCAACGGGCATAAAAGTCGAACTATTCCGTACGAATCGTAGAATCCTTCGTGACTTTTATTTCACTCGCTTCTCTACGAAGGATTTTTTAACCTAACGAGACGCGATGCTGCTTTCTTTCGGTTTCTTTTTTCTTTAAATTGGTGCAATTTAAAATTTAAAGTTTCACAATTTAAAACTTAATTGTAATTGGCGTGATCGATATTACTCAGTGACCAGAGATAGCTGATCTTCCAGCGAATTTTCAAATTTGTTCCGCGACGACAATTTATCGCACGTAGGTGTTATAAAACACGTCCGATTACGCTGACCCTACACTAGTCCCTGTTCTAACGCGATACTTGTCATAATTGATTCTCAAGATCAAGTTAAAAAAATTTTTCAAAATTAGTTGAAGAGAGGGCAGGGAAAAAAATCAGGGAAAGGAATTTTCCAATGGAAAAACGGGCGATTCATCGGTGGTCCAGCAGCCGGACGGGGGATTACGTCGCGAGAATACGGAGCAGAAGATAAACACGAGTTACACAGCCGAGACAAAAGGAGAAGGGACGAGGTGGAAACGTTATGAAAGATTCAAAAGGTGTCGCCGAGGGGAGGATCGACGTGTCGCGCATCGATTGCGAGCCGGGCGTAATTGCACCCGGGCGAGAGAGGTTGCAGTAACTCGATGATTAACAGAGGAAACCCGTAGAAAATATCGGCCTAACGTGGATGCAGTCGGGAAGTTATTAATTACCGCCGGCAATTGATCAAAGAACGCATAATCGGGGGCCGTTTGCGAGATTTTTATGGAGATCGAGACGATGAAAGATTAATAAACACGAGAGGAACGCAACACTTTGGAGGAGAGAAATTACACAAGCTGAAAAGATGGATCTCGTTCGAACTGGTGGAAATTTCGGGCGAAAGGTAATCGACTGATCGATGATCAACGTGATCGTGACTAACGTGATATCGTGGCCCGTGATTGATGATTACGGTTACCGAGCAGTGATCCAGTAATCGTGATTAATGAACAATTAAAATAACGCAATCAGTGACGACTGACTTGACGATCATTAATCGCGAAACGATTGCGTCTTTGTTTAAATTATGGTACATCCAACGATACTGAACGGCGAAAGGTAAATTAATTACAATTTGACAAGTCAAATGCAATCGTGTCGAGAATAATTATGATTATCACGATTATTTTTAGCAATCGATTGCAGTGACATTTTTTCTTTTTTTTTTTTTTTTTTAGTTGTTTAATTTGATGATTGACAATGTTAATAAATTGTCTTCAGTGCCGTAACAAGGAATCGCTTCTCATCGATCCTTCGTAATTTGACAAAAACGAGAGACGAGGTGTACTCAAAATCTTCAATGGCCAGTTTTATCTGTAGAAAAGTGCAGCATCGTATCGCCTTGCAAAGTGCACCGTTTGATTCGTTCGACCTCAAACAGTTTCAACCTGCGGCCAACCAAACCATCAATCGATGCCCGCAATCGATGGCTGTCTGACAAAACCGACTCGAAAAAAAATATCCGTCTAGCCTCGATGGATCCTCTTCCTACAGACACCATCCAACCGGATGCACTTTGAACATCACAGACACGAAAGGGAGACAAACGGCCACGAAAACCGCGACACTTTTCACGTGGCGTAGAACCTAACTTCACCTTCCGCGGAAATGATCTCGGCGCAGGAACGTCGATATTCGTGCAACAGGTGTGAGTCAGAGCAGAGATTCTTAGGACTGGATGCGCAAATCTGAAGTATGCCACGCGGCATGCACGAAGGTATGCGCGACGTGTGCGTTTGAAAAATTGAAAACTCGACGACAGGGACGTGTGAATCCTCTCTTTTAGATTTTAAATTCGCGCGTATACATTTGAAACAATTGTAAGTTCTCTTTTTTTCAGATTTTTTTCAGATTTTTTTTTTTTTTCTTTTTGGTTGTACAAGAGATAGAAAAGATTAAGAAGGAAAAATTTCAACAACTGAAAATTACAGTTCATTGGAATTTGTAAGTAACAGAGTGAACTATCTTTTCTAGATTCTAAGTTGGTTTTGCAGAAAATAGGAAGATCACGACGTACGCATTTGGAAAATTGGAAATTCTCTTTTCTTTTCAGATTTTTTCGGTTCTACAAGAGATAGGAAAGATTAAGAAGGAAAAATTTCAACAGTTGAAAATTACAGTCCATCGGAGTGTTGTGAATAATAGCAAGAGCGGTTGGTTTGGATCTAAAAACGAGATTCAGCATTTACTTGCTACTTGCCTGCCTACAAGAAGCATCTAGAAATACCGAGAGCACCATAATGGAAGACGTCTCTGATAAACGACTCTTAATGTCCGAGACTAATTCTCGGACGATTATCTGTCTTTTAAAACGACGTGTACTCTTGGCTCTTCCATTCCCGCGTGGGGCACAGTCGTATCTTCATCCATTTTAAATCACGACCGCCTACGAAACTTGGTTATTTACATATCCACGTACGTATACCGCGGGATATCACTTCTTTTCCCAGCAGACGATCAATCTTCATTCGCTTTTTACTGCGAGCATTGTCTACAAACTGGATGCCGTATAAAACCTAAGTTGCCGAACAAAAACCTAGGGGAAGCGCTTCTTTTCGCTGCTGGATGAAATTTCGAAATCTCGAGTTTACGTGACACTGTGCCCACGTGTGACCATGTACAATCGAAACAGCGAAATGGCAACAACGGAATAAAAAATACTAGATAATACTAAAATAAATACTGAAAAATACTAGATAATAATAAATACTTAGTGATACTAAAATAAATACTGAAAAATATTAGGTAATACTGAAATAAATACTTAAAAAAAATACTAAATAATGCTAAAACAAATACTAAAAATATTAAATGATACTAAAATAAATATTAACAAGTACTAAATAATACTAAAATAAATAATAAAAAATACTAAATGATACTAAAATACTGAAAAATACTAGATAATAATAAAATAATTGCTAAAAAAAAAATACAAAATGATATTAAAATAAATACTGAAATAAATACTAAATAATACTAAAACAAATACCAAAATAAATATTAAAAAATACTAAATGATACTAAAATAAATACTAAAAAAATACTAAATGATACTAAAATAAATACTGAAAAATACTAGATAATAATAAAATAATTGCTAAAAAAAAAAAATACAAAATGATACTAAAATAAATAGTGAAAAATTCTAGATAATACTGAAACAAATACTAAAAAATACTAAACAATACTAAAGTAAATACTAAAAAATACTAAATGATACTAAAATACCGAAAAAATATCAAATAATACTAAAATACTAAAAAAAATTACTAAATGGTACTAAAATACTAAAAAATACTAAATAGAGGCAGAGGAAAACTCGCGAAAAATCGCGGAACATCGGCCTCGTGACAAAACAGCAAGCCGATCGAACCAAAAGGGGACGACTCACGGCCAAAAAGAAATACTAACGAAAATTTCGAGAGTTCCACCAGGGACACCTGCTTACCGAAGGGATAACGCTCGGTTACGAGGCTGCTCGGCAAGGGACGGTATCCGGCAATTTTGGTAAAAGGGTTCGGCTATACGTGGAGGGGCCGCGCACCTGGTGACGGTGGGTCGTGCCTCGACTAAAAGCTATTTTCCCGTAATTCAACAGGCCGTCTTCTCTCTCCTCTCCCTTCTGCCAAGCGCGGGGAGATACAGCCGCGACGATCGTGCACACGCCGGCAGGCTGTTTCCATCAATTTTCCCGGCGAGCGAGGCAACAAGCTGGCCCGGTAGCTAGCTGGGTCCCGTTTCGCAGCAGTAAGTCGTAACTCAGCGCGATTCTCAGCCCAGACACGGCCCAGAAGGGGGCTGACGCGCGTTTACGACAGGGAAGGAGACGGCCAACAGTTTCTGGATGAATATTAAATTGCCGGGCTGGTCCTCCTTGTCCGCTGGCAGAGTTTCGCAACGCGACGAGGGGAGATCTTATTGCGTTCGAAAGTACGCACGTAGTTTGAGGCGCATGGTTTCTAGAGGGGACTGCGTCGAGTTGGTGGGCACGAAACCTCCGTTGATTTACGACGATTACGAGTTTCTTCTCTTACTTCGGGTCGTCGTTGCTCGAGTTTGGATAAAAAGGGTCAAGTTCTCTCGACTGACGAGAAGAATGGAATTAGGTAGGAGAAAATTCTTCGATTATCGAACTTGATGGAAATAGAAAGGCGTGGAATCTCTTGAAAGAGAGGAGAGAACTCTCCCGAGTTTCGAGATTATTAACAGCCACAGTCGTGAATCTTTTGTCCTCAAAAGTGCAATATTTTCTCAGTTTTAAATATATTCAAGTGTAACACAGGCAAAACGAATGATAAACTTTTTCAACAAACTTCTTAATAATTTCTATCCAGTCGATGTCATATCGACGAGCTGGAAAGGAAAGCGACGAACTGTTGTACACGTCTCGGTCACTCGTTATGGTCCGCAATCAGCTGCAAGTGGTTAACGTTGGCGTTATATTTTTGAAACAAATTGAAATAAATAGTCAGAAGTTGTTATCGTCGACGGTAGAAATTGCTACGAGGTAACAAATTTATTATCTGTTTTGGCTGAGTTATATTTAACCTCTTTCGCACGTCGAGAATTGTTTGTCCCAAAAATTGCAACATCTCCTCAGTTTTTCAAGTGTATTTAAGTGTAATCCAGGCGAAACAAATAATAAATTTATTCTCGATAATTTCTATCCAGTGATATCATATCGACGAGTTCGAAAGGAAAGCGACAAACTGTTGTACACTCGGTCACTCGTTATGGTCCGCAATCGCAAGTTGTCGGCGCAAGCGGTCGATTTCAGCAACGGGACCACTCACCTGTGCGACGAAGCAGAGATCGACGGCGGCCGTTAGGGCAATTTCAAAGCTAGTTTACGTACCTGAAACAAAAACGAAAAGATTTCCGTCAATCGCCGACGAGAAGCACACTTTTACAAAAATATATATCATTTCCTCCGTACCTATATTCTTAACAATTCCCATTAACATTCTATAATAACACCGTTCGCAAATCCGTCAAATTTAATAATCGCGTTGCAACAGCTGGTTGAAATGAAACGTGCACACGGAATGGCAATCGCGAAAGGTCAACACACTCTTAATTAAAAGCCTCGGTGGTCTCTCTGTTGGCCTAGAACCTCAGCCGCATCGAGCACACGATTACCATCATTAGCAACATATTAATTTCGAAATGATAGCCGACAGACGATTCGAAAAGTGTTCATTAGCGCAGCGAACGGCGAATAGGGTTAGCGAACTTTATTAGTGCGGATATGCGGCGGTGGAACGAGGGTCGCAAACGACTTCCTCGTTCTCGCTGATCGCTCTCCTTCCCGAGAGAACCTCGGGTCAATTTTCGCACGGAGAACCTCGGGATCTCGAGGCATCTCCTCGCAGAAACAGCACGAGGAATTCAGTTTCGTTTCCGCCTTTGCTTCGTTCCCTTGCAAACGATCGATCGTGTCCTGATCGTGTCTGTTTCGAGGTAACTTTAAACAAATTTATTAACGAGGAACGATTCAAGTGTGCAAGAGAGATTCAAAAATGTTGGAATTTGTTTAGGATTATGGAAACTAGAAGAGACTCTTACAATCAGTAGACCGTGCTTCCAAGTGATGCTCACTGCTATACTTTGTCTAACAGAGTGAAGGGGGAAAAAGAAAAGAGTAGCCAAGTTCCCTTATAAAACATAAAAACATCCAAATAGGTGTCTCTATGGCTCAACACTTCCCCCCAATCTACCAACTATTGTACCGAGTTAACTTACATCAAAAAATATAACAAATTCCTTTTACTAAAAATTGCGAGAATCGAGATTCCAATTTATCCGCAATTTGCGTCTCAATATACAGTTTTCGTAAAGAAATATTCCTATGAAAAAGTACGGTTTTCTTTATTTGCATGCACTGTTTAAACAGATTAACTCGTTCAATTCATAGTTTCATCAATTTACGCTGATCGTTCAAACTTTCGAGATATTAAAAAAAAAATATACTCTAACTTCGAGGGTAGTTTTCACCCCTTTAACATCGATTGCCGATAGAAAAAAAAAAAAAAATAGGCGTCGAATTTTTTTTCAAAAATTTACAATTGGTACAAACTGTTCGAAAATTATCGACAGAGAACTTTCTTTCAAGTTTTCCATGATTTGTCAATTCCAATCTTCGAGGAGTGGTGAAGAAGTGCATCTTCGTGTTGTTGACTTTGTCGAACACGAAAAGAAAAGAACCGTAATCCCCCCGGCGACCAAATTTAATCTTCGTTTAATACGGAAGCGGCGGCAAAGCGGAATCGAGAGACTAAAAAAAAAAGCATAGACCTAATTAAAGCCTGAATCGCAAAGACGCTGTGCTTCTCCTCCCTCGAGCGGGACACGCCACGTTCGACGAAACGTTGAAAGCCGTCGCATTGTTTCGGGGCCTCGCCATTCAGCTCTCGTCAACCATTTTTCTTTGCTCGTTCGACGATTCCCTTTAATGAAACCCAACGAATCCTCTTCGTTCGCTTTAACTGTTAGACGATTTTGTCTCGCTCTTTTTTTTTCTTTTCCAAGGGTCAAATCGATCGAATAACACTCGCGAATTCAATTCGAGCCTGCGAGATCATTCATTTTTATCCGAGAGGAAAATATTTTCCGTCCCGAGGTGAGACACTCGGCGTCGGAGTGGACGTTCGGTGTTTGAAAGGCGAGAAAAGAAGAGCGTTTCGACGGAGTGCTCGAGATTATCGTGCGACCGAATGATGCACGGTCAGCCGAGAGATAGTGGAGGAACGAACGTAGGAGAGCTCGGGAGTAAATGGTTGGGAAAAATACGCGAGCCGGAGAGTTAAGAGACGCGAGAGTGGATTAAGGTTCCCCCTGGACAAATATCAGGATTCGATTCAATTGTTCAACGCTCGCTCGCAAAAATTCTCAACAATCGTTGAAATTGGCGGACCTTAGAATAACCTTAGAATAACCTTATTAGCAGCCCTTCCAACATCTTTCCATTCTCCCCTTCGGTTCGTCACCTTCGTTTGCCGCGATAATCCCCCGATATCTCCTCCGTAAACCCTGGAGATTAATCGCAGCTACACGGCGAGAAAAGTAAGATCCAACGAAAAGGGGGGGGGGAGGGGCGTCGTAGTCGAATAACGGCTTGAAACACGTTAACACACAAAGCAGATATACACTCCTTGGCGGAGAAGCAGAGGGAAAGGAGTATTAGGCCGTGAGTTCTAATCGACGAACAATGGCGAACCAACCGGCCATTTCGTGGCCCATTGTTGAACGATGAATGCAAAGAGGCTGTGAGCAGTAATTATCGCGAATCGCTTAATGGCGCCCCCTCGATAAAACATTAGTCGAGCGCAATAAACACGTCGTTGCTTTGACGGAGGACTGACGCCTCAAAAATCCTTTCTCTGTATCATCTACCAGCAATTTATTTACGAATATAGTGGGCGAAGTATCACTTCAAATAAAATCGCAGCATCGTATAATAATCATCCTGTTCAAATGGTACTTGGCATAAAATTTTGTTCGAGTTTCGTTACAATTTATTTACGAAGTAGCGCTTCGAATAAAATGACACAGCATTGGATGAATAATGATCAAATGGTACTTGGTATGAAATTTCGTTACGAATTTTGTTTGCGCAATTTATTTACGAAATAGTGGACGAAGTATCAGTTGAAATAAAACGATGCAACATCACCCTGTTCAAACGGTACTTAACATAAAATTTTGTTGCATCCTATTTTTCTAACGTGCAATCGCAGGTTTGCTAGAACACGTATGTACATAGTTAATAACACGTACTCTCGATCCTTCCCTCATTTTCATAACCTTTCGTAAGAAGCAACGAGACGAGTGTCCAGTTTTTATGTAAATTATTCCCGAATTACGTCGATTATTCCAATTTATGTCAATTGACTGTTTCTGTTCTAAGAAATCTTTTTGTAATTCTCACTTTCACTCTAGGCATCTGTTCGAATATTATACAACTACATTGTGTCATATACAACACCAAACGTGTATCAGTTACAAAAAAAAAAAAAAAAAAAAACTGAACATTTTTACACGTGTATCACGTTGCAGCTGAAAATTCCTCACGAACATCTGCAGAGATCGTTCTTTCCCCGTGTTTTCGATTCGAAATTCTTTCTGATCTCATTAATTCCAGGCGAAACCCATTAGTCGCGTCGATACATTGGCGAAGATAGCAAAGGGTGGCAGTCAAAGGCCGAGCCGGCGTGCGTTTCGATGATATCGAACGGACGTAAAACGCGAACTGCCCCCGAGAGAGGGTTTTGATAGAAGCAAAGGCTGACCGGGGGAAACTTGCTCGACGATGCCTGCAGCACTGACCGTTCTTTTTTTTTCACCCAAACATTTTGTATGGATCGACGGGCGATCGTTTCAGTCAGAGACACGCAACAATTCTTTTTTTTAAACCGATTATTACTTACGCGAAATAATTTCGAAATTCTTCCTTGTGATTCGAACTGATGCCGTTGCTTATTTGAAAGGAAAAATAAAAATATTCCACATTCTATATTTTTCTAATATTCCATATTTTATATTCTATATTCTAATATTCCACATTCTATATTCTATATTCTAATATTCCACATTTTATATTCTATATTTTAATATTCCACAGTCTATATTCTATATTCTAATATTCCACAATCTATATTCTATATTCTAATATTCCACATTCTATATTCTAATATTATCTATAATCTATAGAATATTCCATATTCTATATTCTAATATTATCTATAATCTATATTCTATATTTTCATATTCCATATTCTATATTCTAATATTATCTATAATCTATATTCTATATTTTCATATTCCATATTCTATATTCTAATATTATCTATAATCTATATTCTATATTTTCATATTCCATATTCTATATTCTAATATTATCTATAATCTGTATTCTGTATTCTAATATTATCTGCAATCCATATTCTATATTTTTCTGAATTCCATATTCTATATTCTTTTCCAAAAGCTTGAAAAAAATATACACTCTTGTGTTTCTTTTCGCGAGTGCTGAAAGCACTCGGATAATTCAACAATAGACCATTTCCACGTTTACGGACTCAATTCCAAATAGAAAAGTAAGAGCTTCGTTTCCTCCTTCAACTAAAAATCTCTCCTTCGTTCTATCTCTTTTTTTTTCTAATCACAGCCATACGTAGAGCAATAAATTTTATTGGAAAACGACAAAAAAAAAAAAAAACAAAACAAAACAGAGAACAAACAATTGTACGTCCACTAGAATGTTGCTCGACCACCAGTGTGTTTGTCTTCTTGGGCGCGATTCTTTCTCGTTTGTCGATACAGATGGACGTGGAATTTATGTGACCAACGGCTGGGGCTTCCGGTACGGTGAAAATCGGTTAATGGAATGAGCCACGAGCGAATTCGAACCGCGGCCGGCTCTCTCGCCAGTGACTGATTCTCTCTGTCAGTGTTTGCGCACATCGATCGGTAATTGTTAATCGCCAAGTGTCGCGAACGCATTAAATTGATTGCCGAATAAATGGATTATTTTGGTTGGCCATCCCCCCACCACGTGGACCGGTTTTATCCGCGTATGAATCGGCGATCGTGTCCGCCTCGAACATTTCACGATATCGGAAATTTTTCCACCGGTGAAAAATCTCTGCAAAGTTGCGAACGGGACACGGCTCGCAAAAATTTACACGAGACGAGGTAAGGAAAGTGTAACGTGCCACGTTCGTCTGCCCTTTTCTACTTTTCTACCCTTTGCCGCGACAGCTTTCCAACCCTTTCGCTCGCGACTGTCAAACGCAGAGTACGAGAGAGATATGCAAATGGAGGAGGAAGACTGTTACACCAGGGGGAGGGGGGAGGGGATTATAAAGATTAACAGCCATTAACGCAGTTGAATAATAGAAAAGACATAAATCCATTCGTCGTGTCGATAAAACACACACACACACACACGCGCGCGCGTGCACGGAACGATTCTAGCGCAACTAGAATGCTAATGTGCAATGGCCATTTTCGAACGGCCATTATAAAGTCGGCGATTCTGATTAAACGCTGCACTTCGACGATCCGCCATTAGCGCACGATGATTTAATATTTGACAAATTTTACGAGACGGGACGTCCTCTCTGCTCAATTTCTTTTCTTTTTTATTTTTTTTTTTTTTTCGTTGTTCTTTCTCATTATCGTTAACAAATTGATTAAAAGCGCTGCACGTGAAACAGCGGCCGCCTCGTGGTAAATATTGACTTCATCAAAGAAGAGGCTCCCGTCGAAAAAAAGAGGCTCCAAATAAAGCGGCGCCCCCGAACCTCTTTCAATATTTATACACTTTGAGAGAGCTCTCCCCACCGCCCGACGATGTTGACAAAAAACTATCCGATAAACTATTAACAAGCCAGCGAGATACACCTGCACACCGACCCCCTGTTTGCCATTATCGGGCCGTTCCTCCGACGGTCCGCCCCTTCGAGAACAGTAAACTTAATTAGGCGGGTATTAAATTAATTATCGAATAAATATGCTCCGCTAGCCAGGTGTTCGTGAAACGCTACTCCTCCGTGAAAATCACCTTTTCCCTTTGCGTGTAGTGAGTATATCGCGCAAATTCTATTTTCAGTAAACAACAAAGTCGCTCAAACTAGAAAAATTTCGCTTACAACAAATTCTCTCCGCCTTTTGTCCCTTTCTCTCTCGCGTTTTCTGCCCTTTGCAGAGTTTCGTTCTGCCCTTTTGTTTTTTTTTTTTTGTCCACCCATTTGCCGTGTTTTCTTGTCCCGTTTTTTCCTCCTTTGATTCCGACGTCGAATCGCAATTTTTCTTCCGAGGCAATTATCAACCGCTTCGAGGCTTTATGCGCGCACCGAAAAGCAATCGCCGGGCGAGCCTTTTTCCCCCAATCGTCGCCCGACTCTCTCTCTCTCTCTCTCTCGTTTCGTTGGCCGCCGCGTTTTTGTCCGCCTTCGATTGCCATCGATTCGTCGCTGCGATTTCGTTTCGTTTCCGAGAGAACGACAATAGGAAGACCGCTCGCAAACCTATTTCCCCGTTCACGCGTCGCGGCTCCGTTGGCCGGTCAACTGTTTCCTAATTGTTAATTACAAACAGCCTTTCACCGTGCATTTTCGTTAATTGCCGGGC
This sequence comes from Tetragonisca angustula, assembly GCA_036937485.2. Lineage (NCBI taxonomy): Eukaryota > Metazoa > Arthropoda > Insecta > Hymenoptera > Apidae > Tetragonisca > Tetragonisca angustula. The sequence continues at coordinate 5,134 of JAWNGG020000046.1, read as the reverse complement.
AAGTGTTCCGCAATGTTTCACGAATCGATCGGGACGTCGTTTCACCATTGACCAGTAATTCGCTCGCGTACCTTCAATTACCAATTCGCGCGTTCGATCCGCGTTAACCGCTTGCGCTGGAATGCGCGTCGAGTATGTTTTGTCCCGAAACTGCAACATTTTTCCTCAATTTTAAGTATATTGAAATATAACCCAGGCAAAACGAGTAATAAATTCGTTACATCTCAATAATCGTACCGACGAGTTTGAAAAGAAAGCGACGAATTATCGTAGACGGTTTCGTCACTCGTTATGGTCCGCAATCAGTTGCGCAGCGCAAGTGATTAAAGGATACCTATAATTAACGTCGATCTCTGACACTATAGAAAGTTTTATTTTATTTAAAAGTTATTACAGCTTTAATCTGCAATATAGTTTAACAATAAACGCACTAAGTGTCAATGCATTTGACTAGAATATAAGTTATATTAGGCGTAACATATTGTACATTATATATTAAAGCATAAACGTTACAATGAGTAAAATTATATTTTTAAGTAAAACAGAATAGGCAAAGCAAGTAATAAATTTATTCTCAATAATTTCTATCCAGCGATATCGTGCCGACGTGTTTAAAAGGAAAGCGACGAATTATCGTATACGGTTTGGTCACTCGTTATGGTCCGCAATCAGCTACCACAGCGCAACTGGTTAATACAAGCGGAGTTAATACTAAGTCTATCTGCAATTATATCTCAATAATTTTCAAATGTTTCATCGAAATTATCCTTTCACGCGTGTTTCTTTTATATCACCAATAAAACTGCTATGAATTTTATGAAAAAAGAACGTTTGAACGAATGTGTTTAAAACGTAGCTTTGAAATATACCACACTGGAATTTCTCAAGATTATATTTTCCCTTTTAATTTTCCTTGTCTGTGAATTTTATTATTTCCAAGTTTCTCAACAATGAATTGTCAATCTTCCATAGAATAAAAATATAATCCTTCCTCGCTTCTTTCGTAAAATTTGCAACAGAAGCACTCGCCCTGATTTCGACGTGTATGTTCGACGTCTTTGCTCGATTTTAGTTAATTCGCGAGAGACTTTTTTAAAACTAAATTCCGCAGTCAACTGGTTAAATACGAGTACGTTCCGAAAGAGAGAGAGAGAGAGAGAGAGACTTTCTTGGGGTAATCTCGCGCGATCACGCCCGACAACTGCGAACGAACGGCCCTCGTACACGTGAAAGCTCGGTCTGTTATTTGTATTCACCGGGAAATGACGTTCTCCGTTTCGTCGACGCCATCATCACGGCCGGGATCGTTCGTCTCGACGCGTTGAAATTTCCATCACGCTCGCCCCGGCTCTCCTACACGCAGATCGCATTAATGACAACGCCGGTGAAGGCTAGACAGACGGATGAAGAGTCGAAAAGCTCAAGACAGAGACAGGCCGAGAGTAGAATAACCCAAGGGGTCGTAGGTGAAGGCAGATGGAGAATGCAAGAGCGTGACGGGGGTTGAAGAGAGCTCGCCGTCACCGTGAAAATCGAATTTGATATTTCCGCTCTCTCATCGACAACGCTCTCGAGCCGAGTCGAATTCAGCCGGGGGCGCGCGCGAGAAATATCCACGGGATAGGACGGAGAAGGAGGGATATTTCTTATCTGAATTCCAGGGCCGCGGAGATCCAACGTCCCCGCGAGGGCAGGAAAGAAGAGGCAGAGAATGCGAAAAGGCAACAGCGGAACTCTCCCGAGGGCGTTGTGGGAGGGGGTAAGTTGTCGGAGGCGTTGCGACTGAATTATTTAAGTCGCGGCCCGGTTTTCCTTCGCTCCTCGAACCCTCCCCAAACGAAGAAAATTTCATTTCGTCACCCATCCCTCTTTTCAAGCTGCTGTAGTCCTCGTGAAGTCTATTTAATTGGCTGACGTTCCTTTCGACGTTCGATTCAACTGGCCTCGGCGAAATTTCTGCTCGAATTTGACCCGACGATAAAACAACGCTAGCATCGTTTTTTATCCGTCAAAATTGCAAAAAAAGGAAATTATTTTTATTTCAACCTTGATTCTGCTGGTCCCACGGACAGACCAAACGAAAAGTTCACTGTCAATCCCCCCAGGGATTGACGCCGCTTAAACGGAAAGTTCACTGTCAATCCACCGGGACTGACGCCGCGTTCAACGCGTTAAATTCGTTTCGAGAGTCTTTTATCAGGAGTTGCTAAAAATTTAAACAAAGTGTTTAGAATCTCTTTAAACTCGGATCGACTTTGGCAGAAGCTTCGAGTAAAAGAATCTCGAGAAATTCGAAACCGAGGCGATGTTAAATTTCTTTCGCGCGCGAGAATTATTCTCCATAATAAATATTTTCAATGGCAGAAATCGGTCGAGCAATTTACCTAAGCCTCTCATGCGTTCTAATGCTCCGGAACCTGTTTCCAGTTTCTACACCGATAACCAACCAATCAATTATCTCGCCACTCATACACCTCCTTCTAAATTCCACAACGCAATTCCAATCTTAATCCTATCAACAATTCTTCCGTATATTCCTGAAACCCCTCTCGCATTAACCACATCGCTTCGTCGTTCGATCGATCGATCGACCATTTAAATTGGAATTCCATCAACTTTCTCGCCGTTCGAACACCGATTTTCGTCCCCGGCTGTTTCGCCAAGAATTCGCAAATATTCGGGACAACGTACGTACTTACTACGTGCAAGCAATTCTCCTCGTACTTCGTATCAGATCGTTTTCTCCCGTCGATCGACAAATGACAGATGATAAAAGTAAACGAAGCCAACGAATCGATATTCCGATTTCTTTTCCTTCTCCTTTTGCTTTTTGTTTATTTTTCAAGCGTAATCGAAACGAAGTACGAACCGCGTCTTGTTTGGATTAATATGGAACGCTTGACCCGTCTGGCTGCTCACGAACGACACAATAGGCCTCGTTCCATGATCGAGGGCCTCGGCCATTGTAAGCTCGATAGGCTGCGACTTTAGATTCGATGGGGATGATGTACACGTTGTGATCGTGACGGACAAAGAGGCGGAGAGAGAGGGTGAGACGAGACCTGTTACTATACGAAAATTACGTCCAGCGAAATTTCTGCAACCCCTGTGGTCGCAGTGTGTAACGTGTCAGTGATAATTCGCGAGGGTAACTAGATAATAGGGTGTTGGCAGGCAATCTGTCGTTTTGTCCCGATGAAAGGGTTTCACGATGAAAGGATTCTTTATCCCAATCCGATTCGCCAGTGTATATTTCACTTTATTACTTATGCTCGTCTAATCGAGGAACGTTAGAATATTTCACTTTTATCGATGCGACGAGGTAACAAACGAACAATTTGCTACGGTTGGTCTTTAATTCAACAATGCGTTTTTATTGTTCACGTTCATCTAAATGAAGAACGTCATTTCATTTTTAATGACGACACGGTGGAATACGAAAAATTTCAATTTTGGAGTTGGTCTAGTCCAATTCCCCCGACGTATTTGCATTATTTATGCTCATTTAATTGAAGAGAAGAACATTTTATAGGGAAGAATATTCAATATCTTTAAGGTAAGAAATAACAATTTTCTCGTCTTCGACTCACCAGCGTATTCTTTTAATTTGCGTTCAGATAACCTAAAAACGTTAGGAAGAATATTTCATTCTTCTCGACGATAAGAGGTAGAAAATGAAAAATATCCCGCATCCTAATTTTGAAGTTGAAAAACGATTCAATTCCCCAATGTACTTTCATTATTTATGTTCGTCTAATTGAACAGTGTTAAGGAGAATATTTTATTTTTATCGATAAATAAAAATCGAACAATTTCTCGCATCTTAACAGTTGATCTAACTCGATTCGCCATTTACAGCGTGAATATTTTGCTCTCGATCGACGATAACAGGTGGCAAATGAAAAATATCCTACAATAAGCCGTGATACAGTTCGATTCACAAATGTATCTCCTCTTTATTCGCGTTCATTTACTCGTAACATAGCATTTTGTTCCTCGTCGTCGATGAGAGGCGGGAAATGAAAAATTTCCTGCGTCTTAACTTTTTGAAGTTAAGAACGTCTGGATTGTTCGAACCGCGTGTTCCATCGTCTTCTCGCCGTTTTCTTTGCGTTTCTGGCGATGTGCAAACTTGCCGGCAAAACCACGGAAGTAAGATAATCCATCTTGCAACAAATACGGAAACTTGCGCCGGACATTTCGACGCAATCAATCTTGCACGTACAGATATTCATTTGCCACGGCGATGACGCGTTGTTACCGTGGCAAGCTATGGATTTTGCGGCGACAGAATTTATCGACGTCACGGAACCGATGGTTTTTGGTTAGTTTCCCGCGCGATCGAGTGGGCTACGTACCGTGAGAAATCTTGCTCTTCAGTCGCTACGATCACGTACCATTCCATAATCACACATTTTTCCAGCTCTTCTCTCTCTTCCCTTTCATTTCTTTAAACCTTTCGTCACCTATTCTTCTGCAAAGTTTCCGACACAATATTTTCTCACGTGTTCAGTCGTATAGTGGAAAATTTAATTTAACGATTTGCAGCGTTTTTTCCTGAAGATGTGCAACGTTTGAGCGCGTTTGCTGTTGGTTCGATGGAGAGCTGTGAAAAACATTGTCTATCGGTAATAATCCCACCCAATAAAATGCGCCGCGTCGTCGCATCACGGGAAAAAAGAGTCGTCGGCGGTAATTTACGAGCTGATTTATCCCCGCTCAACTTTGCGAGCATAAATCATACGCGGCGAGTTTATTCTCGTCAGCGACGTCACGATAACCGCGTACGATCGCGCGCACGGTAAAAACGCTTTATTTCGAACGGGGGCAATTTTATCACAGGTGCTGCAGAGAACATATTTACCGCAAACAAGTTCATGAACGCTTTAAACTCTTTGATTTATAATGTCGAGCTTTATTCCCGCGGGGTGGATTACACCGAATGATCAACAGTCGGTGCCGGTATTTATCGCGAAGCATAATTTTGCCAACTGCAACTTTAACGACCGATTTAACAAAATAACCGAGTTTTAACTGCGTGTTTAATATTTTACACGTGACGTAAGTGCCACAGTGATACGCGACGATCTTTCATTTTCCAGCATTGGACGTTCGTTGTTAAAAAAAAAAAAAA